>CM076580.1:1696311321-1696978337 GCA_034641835.2 Pinus albicaulis | reverse complement strand
AGATGATTCAGTGCTCTAGGAATGAAAATGAGTTCATATTTTTCGAAAGTTTTTAGCAGGTCTAGGGCAGCATTTCGATATTCCCTAAGCCTTGGATTCTTGGCTGAGTATTCTCCTTTGATTTGTTTGATGATAAGTTCAGAATATCCTAAGATAGGTATCCTTTGGGCTTTTAACTGTTTGATCAATTGTAAACCTAGGAGGAGGGCTTCATACTCAGCGATGTTGTTAATGCACGGGAAATCTAATTTGTATGAAAAACCCTGATTTGTGTTCTGAATCTAGACACCTGCCCCTGCACTAGTTTTATTGCAGGATCCATCGAAATTTATTCTCCAGAGTATGTTTGACTCATTTTCACTTTCTTGTTGCTGTTGATTGTCAATATTTTGAAGTTGATTCGAGGTAAGATTGGATTGTTCTGGTGAATTGATTGCGTCCATGTTTTCTTTACCTTGTTGAGTAATTTCATCTTTGTTACACAAGATAAAGGAGTCTAAACTTGATTGAATAGAATAGATTGGAGTGTTGTTTGGCCTGTCCATGTTACTCACCATGTACTTCATGTGGGATTCCCCGTATAATCTTCTGTTTTGATTGAAAATGGGGATGGTGGCATAAGACATGTCCATTTGAAGGCTGCCCTGAAGTTTGGCTCTCCCCATGATCTTGATAAGAGCATGCCATACTTAGGGGGAATATCAGCTACAACTATGTCCATCACTAGATTTTTGGCAGGGATCTGAGCTAGGTTAACACATAAATCTTTGATTAAACCCAAGAATTTGACTCTGCTTGAGTCAAAAGAATAAAAATCTTTGTATGGCTTAGTAATTTCTAAGCCTAAGCTTTCCATTACTACCTTGGGCATGAGATTGTGTGAAGCTCCAGAATCTAACATGGCATTATGTAGAATTTTATCGTGTATGTTCAAGATGACATAGAAGGGAGGGACTGGTCCTTCTTGATATTTTCCTTCAACCTCAGGGCCAAACAACAGCTCAGGTTTGTCATCTGTCAAGTTTAAAGTGTCAGTATCACTTCCTAAGTTTAAGGCTTTCAAAACTTGGTTTTTGTACACTTCTTGGGTTACTAGTTCAGCTAGGGAGATGGTAATTTTTATCTTAGCAATTTCTCCCTCAAGGCTGAAAGGAATAATTGACTTGTTAATATTTACATCTGTTTTTTCAATTGGATTCTTCTCAACAACTTTAATTTGCTGAAACTTGCTTGAACTAGTGATAGGAATAGTTCTACTAGGACCACTAGCTGAAGTGCTAGGGGTGCTTTGTTCAACATTTGGATGGATTCCCTTGTCTTTATTTAAATCTGGTTTTTTGGCCAAAATGTTGGTTTTTTCTGCTGTCTTCTTGGGCTGGTTTTCTGCTTTTTTCTTGACAGTAGTGCTAGTATTCTTATCTTTTGGATTTTCTACACTTCCCTTGCTCCTAAGATCATACTGTTTGTGTACCTCCATGATTACATTTTCAAAACCCAATCTATAGTCATCAGAATCTTCATAGGTGTTTGTATTTTGATCATTAGAGAAGAAACCTTGTTCTTCCTCAGTGAGGAAAACATCATCCCCACTGTCTGATCCAATCAAGTTTACATGTGATTCTTCCAACCTTTCCAGCTCCCTGTCTTCCTCATATTGATCTACATAGTTCTGTTGAAAGGGAGGTCTAATTTGTTGGTCACTTTCATTTTTCTTATCTTGATTTTTATCTCTTCTATAATTCTGATTTCTATTCCTGTTTTGATTGTTTTGAAGTGCAGTCTGGTTTTGATTTTCTTGTGCTTTCTTAATTATGCTCATCTCTTTCATCATTTCTTCGAACATTCTCTCCATTTTTGAGCTTGAAGTAGAGGGAGAGGATTCCTCTCTGAAAGATACTCTCTTTTTAGTTTTCATTCTTGCTCTCTTTTCTATTAAGTTGACTTCCACAGAAAGAGCACCCCTTTGCATATCTTCAAGAGTTGCAAAATCTCTTTCTCTCAGTGAATAAGTCATGTCAGAGTCAAATCCTTCAGGAAACTTGTTTAAGACTGAGCCTTGTGGAGGTTTTAGTTCTAGGGAAAGTGCATTATATACACTGTTAAATCTAGTACAATATGCTTGTACACTTTCCCCAGGGTTCCTACAGAGATTGTTGTAATCAGCAAGGACTTGGAGAGGATTCTTCTTTACTTCCCATTTGTTTAGGAATGTTTGATGGAAGGCTTGGAGGTCGTTAATACTATGGGGGGCTAAACCTTTAAACCATTTTCTTACTTCTCCCCCTAAGCTCTGAGAAAATAATCTAAGTTTGACAGAATCATCATCATTTTCATTTCGGTCAAAATAGTCATTCATCTTATCCATATGTTGTGATGCAGTTGTAGCATTATTAGCATCATATAATGGAATTTTGGACTGATAGTCCTATGGAAGATTGACTATTGGTACAGTAAGGGCTAAGGGAGCATACCATGCTACCATGATATGTGGTGGGGGTGGATTAACAAGTGGTGGATTGACAAGAGGGAAAGTGGGCTGAGGTGTGGTGGTTTGAACAGTGGATGGAGGATGAACAGAAGCAGATGGAACAGGAGTAGATTGCTGAGCTGATCTTGGATGAGAGACACCTAAGTTAAGAAGAAAATGTAAATCAGTAGGCGTTGTTTCTCTGCTACCAAGATGTTCACTTGTTTCAGGAGATGATAGTGAAGACTCAGAATCTAGTTGTTCTAACTCACTAAATGACCTAGTCCTAAATGGATTAACTAAGTCAGCTTGTGAGTGTTGTAGAGCTGAAAGTTTTTCAGGAACTGATTTAGCTCTTGGGGGTGATCTGAAAAAAGTTGATAATTTAATCTTAGGATACTTCCAAAGGATACTTTCTAGGTCATCAACTATCTCAAGTGAGTTGGGGTCAGGATGGGCTCTAGTGTGGATACTTCTAGAAGCCACTATGGTGTGTTTTCAGACCCAAAATAACAAGAAAAGTTCAACAAATTATGACAATATTTGAGAGGTTAACTGATCTGTTTACACAAATCTTGATCCTACAGTCCTCTAACTGGATTTGGAAAATGTTATAATGGTAAGGGCTCTTTCCAGCGGAGTCTTAAGGTCTGCTCAGGACTGTGGAGTTGCCAGGTGGAAATTATAGAGTGTTTTCAAAGAGGTACACTTTCCACCACGGTGCTTGTGAAACATCCTTTTTCAAGGATATCCAGAAACACAACAAACTCTAACCAGAAATTGACTGGGAGGGCATTCACCAGATATATCACCTCTAAAAAGAGGATGAGATCCGGAGGCTATCTGGCCCTTTCCAGACTCTGTCTAAGAGTACAAGGTAAAACACATCAAAGGTAAGTGATATGTGGGAATGAGTGTTTCACTATAAAGTGGAATTTTTTAGCTCGTGAGGAGGTAAAAGGTTCTATGGTCCACTACCATGTTTATTATGAAGCCAAACTTGAAATATTTTGGGTTTTTCTGAGTTTATTTTGGTTTTATAGGTTAAGAGAGTGTTCTAAGTCTGATTTTGCACTTAGCTAAGGTGTTCAAACAAACATAGTTTCTCTTATGGCTTGGTAACTAGTTCCTTCAAGGTTTGATAAGGCTTTACGAGAATCCTAAGGGTTACTTAGTTTGTCACTGATTCAATTAAGTCCTATCATGATTGCCATTTGTTAGGCAGTGCTTGAGGAAAGTTACTTATGTTATACTGGACCTAAAAGTTCAAGAAAGGTTTTGAAACCTCTAATTCTCAGTAGGGTCCCACCGTGATCGCCATTATGTTGGTGGCGATGAGGTGGCTAATAATCACTAGATATTCTTGAAAATAAGGGATTTCTGAAGTCCTAAGGGGCATTTGGATTGTTACTGACTCAGAGGTCCCACCGTGATCACCATTATGTTGGTCTCCCGTGTTTTGACAGTTTGGAAAATCAAAAGACAAGGCAACATCAGAACCAATCTTTAGAGTTCTAGGATCTAGTCCTCCTGTTCTCATAGAGGGATCTCTCAAATATTTGTTTGCAAAGGTTTATCTTGTTTGCTTTGGTTATGGATTT
Organism: Pinus albicaulis; assembly: GCA_034641835.2. Classification (NCBI taxonomy): domain Eukaryota; kingdom Viridiplantae; phylum Streptophyta; class Pinopsida; order Pinales; family Pinaceae; genus Pinus; species Pinus albicaulis. The sequence continues at coordinate 1,696,974,269 of CM076580.1, read as the reverse complement.
TAGACTAGTTATTTAAGTGCAGATGTTTGTTTGGTTGGCTTGAGTTGATACAGCAGAATATGAAAGGTCTAGGAAAGATAGACAGAAAGAGGAAATATCTGGTTCATTGGGCAATGGAGTCAAAATAAGGTCATGACAAACTCTTCAAGGGATATGGGATATCAAAGGGCAAATCTAACTTGGCCACAGGATCCTTTGTTTTGGGATGAGATGGAAATTAATATTTTAGAAAGAGAAAATTAATTCTCAGCAAAGGGAAATTGAAAACATATCTTAACAATAAAGAGATATTTGATAGACAGGGCTAACCATAAATTCCACAAACATTCTTTAAGCAAATAATGACTTCAAGACAACTTTTAAAATGAAATCTAAGATTTGGGGAACTCCCTATTTCCTCAGAGATTTTATTTTAAAGGACTTAGAAAACATAAAAGATTCACTGATAGTTGCATTTATAGAAGAGGGAACATCTAAATAACATCTATGCTTACAACTATAATGACCTTCAAAACAACTGTTCAAGCAGGGGCAAAGGGTAAGATCAAAACCGACCTCTTTGATTAACTTAAGACAATGGTACTTCAAAGGGAGACTTCAATAACAGCTTTCAAGTGATTGTAGACAAGCAGGGAGAACCATAAATCATGTTGAAACCAACTATTTGAGCTATCAAGGAAATAAACAAGCATGAAGACTAAAGAGAAGGTTTAATGCCTCTAAAATACTTCAGCAGAAGAAAACATAAAACATTGAAGGGTGAAAAGGACTAAGGTGCTTCCAGGAGTCATTTCTTAGCCTAAAAATTTCAGCCTACTGTAGTAAGAGATTATGAAACATAATGAAAACAGGAGAAAAAATTAAACAGTTAGAATACTTCACCAACAACCAAGCTCATGAATCCAGTGATAGAGCCTTCTCAGGAACAGGGATGCAACAACATCATCAAGACATCCAAGAGTTCAATTTGTTTTTCAACTTCAACAGACTTGTATATTTATTTCCGAGAGTTTCAATGTTACAACCTGTGATCAAGCACTCAACCAACTGACAACCCCTCACTCATTTTCTTCTGCGGAAGTATTTATAGAAGAATGAGGAGGTGAGATCTGATAAAAGATCTCAAAATCAATTAATACAGGAATTAATGTCTTTCCTGGCCCTTGGGAGGCTTAAATGAAGAAACTATACAGGTGTTTCACTGTATTAATTGGCTTACACTTATGAATTAAGCTCGGAGGGAGATTTTGTTGACCTTTGAGGCTCTGTGTGATGTTAAGGCTACTCTGCAGACATTCTTTCATTAAATCCCTAGCAGAAGTAACTCTCCGGCTGCTTCGGGGTAAAATATCTGATCCCAATCAATAACTTTTGTTCTTGATTGAATACTTTGAGGCACAAGTGGCACTGTAGTCGCTGGGAGGAATCAATTCGCCTCCATCTATGGCGGTGGAGGTTTTTTCTGCTAAAACACTTTAAGTTTTTCTTTTAATCTGTGTTTTAGATTGGGGATTAGGCTACTGATAACTGTCTTAGCTGTAATCCCAGCTAATCTGTCCATCAATTCTCTATTGCGCTCTGTCTTCTGCAACTGATACTTTTTTTTGCGCTCCATTTGATGTTTTCAGGTTTAACCGGGGCATTCGGCACCAAGGCTCATGAAACCTTGCTGGAACACGTGTATCCGTACCTGGTAATCGACTTCCTTATGTATTCGAAGGCCGGAGGATCATCATCCTCAGCCTGCGAATATTTCTTCATTTTAAGAGAAAAAACCTTAGAATCTGCAAAAAACAAACGCATGTTACAAAAATCCTTCGTTTATAGGGCAATCTGCATGGGAGGATGTGCGGAGGAAGGAGGGTCGTTGGATGGCTTCATCCAACGGCTGGGATTCAATCTCAGAATGGTCAAAAAAGCATGGGGGGAGGAGGATTAAATCAGAGCCGTCGATTCACGCCGAGATCGACAGCCGGGGATGACTGCGGGGGGTTCGGATGTACGAAGGAAAAATCTTGGGGGCATACCCCTGTAGTGAAACTGCGTCGTTGATCTGGATCAGTTTGGACGGTCAAGATGGAATCAGGGGGCGTTGAAAGTCAAACGGAGGGAATCTGGAGGGTGATTTTTGGACCGTCGATCAGATCAGATCAACGGCGGAGATGTGATTTCCGCGCGGTGATGGCCTGTTTATCACGCGCACACCTTCGTTACCCATCGTGCAACTCTGGTTAGCGCTGACCATTGGATGAGTGGGCCCAAATCGAACGGCGGAGATCCATTTCGCTGGGCATCCCTGGTCCGAACATTAATGCGTGGGGGAAAACTTTAATGCATGGGGACGACGGTTTTAGAAAATGGTACGGAGGACACGTGGCGCGCAGCGTATGGAATCGCTGGCCGACGGGAGAAAACAGCCTTTGGCCCAAAGGCAGTGCGGAAAAGACTGCCGGTTTTGGGCAAACATCGTACGGGAGGTGGGGACCACATGGTAGATCGGGGTCCGCACCATCCGATCTGCGGAGCAGATCGACGGTCGAGATCGCTCCACCATTTACACGGCGGAAAATTTCCGAAAATAAATTAAAACCCAAAAAATGATTTTACAAAGGTTTTTCAATGGTTTGGCGAAGAAATATTAAATTTAAACAGATAAGCGGCCGACGGGTTTAGCATTCGGTTCTGGCGCTCGGGCGCATGGACGAAAAAGGGTTAGAGGCTTGGCCCGATGGAGCTTAAGCCCAGAACATAGAAAATATGCGTTTTCTATGGTTTTTCAAAGGAAATGAAGGTTGCAGTAAGGTTAAAAAGTGGGTTTTCAACCTTATAAAATGAATTTGATGAGGGGAAAAGGAGAAACATAGAAATGATGGATTTTCATGGGGAAATGGAGGGATAGAAAATGAGGTTAATGGTGGAAAGAAGAAAAAGGGAAAAGGGTCCTTTGCAGAAGTACTTTGGCTTTTAGAAATCAGCAAGATTTCTGAGTTCTGAATGGAAACAGTAGTGAATATTAACCAAGGATAGGACATTATCAAAAATTATTCAAGTATCAGAAATTTTAATCATTAAATTGTTTCTTGAAGGCTATCCAACATTATTTAGCCACCATCTGATATGACAGAATTTTATGGGTGGCTAACAGACCCCTTGACTACAATATTCTACTTGGAAGGCCATGGGTATATTCAATGACAGCTATTGTTTCTACATATTTCAGAATGATTTCCTTTCCATATAAATGTATTATCACAGTCATTAATCATCTATCCTTCTTTGCCTCTGCTTCGCAGGTAACTGGAACTGTTCCGTTAGTTCACACACCCCAACTAGCACTTTAGAACATTGGTGTAGGACATTTAAAGGATTCCACTTTCATAGGAACCATTCCCTTACCACCGACTACGACGTCGGTATAAATTGCAAGTATAGACCTACTACATGATCTATTCCACTCCATATAGCTTAAGGGAGACTATGGATGATTCTGAAATTGTTACGTCGAATGAATTTTTGTCGCCCAACCCTATTGAGCTAGCATGGCAATCAATTTATTTGGCTTGGGCGGCAAATCCAAAATCCGCGTCGCCATTTGTATGGGTTGATCGTTCCTTAGAATTTGGTACTCCATCTGATCCATTTTCCTCAAATTTATTGATAGGTGAGAATATTATGGAAGCCATGATATCAGAAGGAGAACCATGGGAAGATTATCATCATCTTTCCCACCTTTCTGATTACGAAGAAAATAATCTTAGTGAATTATATCACCCATCAATCAAAAATTTCTTTTTAAAATATTTACTTATTAATGCAATTGATTCTAAGAGAAATCTATCAAATATTAAAGAAACCATTTCTATCAATATTTAGACCAAACCTGGCGTTGTAGAAAATATTCATGTCGGTGTATCTTGTTTTCCATCAGAACTCGAACCATATCGCTCTCTATTTCATGAATTCTGTGATGTATTTTCTTGGTCTTATGAGGAAATTCTAGGCATATATACTATTATTTTTTAACACAATATTAATATGTATCCTGATGTCAAACTGGTGCGTCAACAACTTCGTCCTGTTCATCCAAAGAAAGCTGTTGCCATCAAAGAAGAAGTTGAAAAAAATTGCATGCTGATTTCATTTACCCTATTCCGCTAACAGAGTGGGTTTCCAATATAATTCCTGTAATGAAAAAACAAGGAACCTTTAGAGTGTGCATCTATTATCGCGACGTCAATATTGCTTGTCCAAAAGACAACTATCCTACTCCCTTTATCAACCAAATTATTGAAAATTGTGTTGGATATGAAATCATTTCATTCATGGATGGATTTTATGGCTACAATCAAATCAATATCTGCCCAGAGGATCAATATAAGAAAAAAATCATCTGTCCCTAAAGAAAATACGCTTATAGGAAACTATTGTTTGGTTTAAAGAATGCTGGGGAAACTTTTCAGAGAGCAATGGACTATGCTTTCAATGACATCAAACACATTGTTCAACCTTATCTAGATGATTTACCCGCACATTCACGAAATAAGTCTGATGACTTGATGCATTTGAGATCCATCTTCTTACACTTCAGACAATACAAAATACACCTCAATCCACATAAATGTGTGTTTTGTGTTGGTTCTGGTCATTTTCTTGGATTTGTAGTCTCAAAATAAGGAATTCCAATCGACCCATTGAAGGTTCAGGCCATTCTTGATTTTCCTGCACCATCAAATTTACTTCAGATACAAAAACCTCAAGGAAAGGCTAACTTCCTAATATGGTTCATTCCAAACTAAACCAAAATGGATTAAGGATTTACTCGACTCTTGAAAAATGGGGTTCCCTTACATCGGGACCAAGTTGCGCAAGCTTCTTTTGATGTTATCAAGGACACTCTTGTTCGAACATCATTAATTTATCCCCCTAATTATCAAAATGATTATTTGCTATATATCTTCGTGGCTGAAATTACCATTGCTATGGTTTTGGTCCAAGTAGAATATGGAATTGAACATCCAATCGATTATTTGAGTCATAATCTCAATGATATGGAAGTTAAGTATTTTTACGTAGAAAAGATTGCCTTGGAAATTGTTCAATTTGTCCAAAAATTTCACCATTGTATCCTTCTCTGAAAGACCACTATCATTTAAAATTGCAACCCCATAACTTATATCTTATCACGTGAATTGCTGGGGGCGAAATTCTCAAAATGGATTGTCATTTTGTAGGAATTTGATTTGGAATTCATCAAATCCAAGTCAAAGAAGTCTTTAGTTTTGGCTGAGCTTCTATGTGACCTTCCAGCTAATAGTATTGCAACTACATCAAAACCATAAATTCTTCACGAGTTTCTATTTCTGATCAAATCATCTAATCCTTGGTATGGATATTTCACCATTTATTTCCAAACTCAAACTTTTCGACCGTACACCTCTCTCTCTGAACAACGACTTATTCGATACCAAGTCAAATATTATCTGATCGTCGGCGATATAGTTTATCTTCGTGGTGTTGATACCATTGTAAGGAGGTGCCTCACTCATGAGGAGGCTGAAAAGGTTCTAAATGATTGTCATGTTGAGGCTTGTGGTGGACATTTATCTAGATACACTATCACGCATATGATACTCTGCGCCAGTTAGTTTTTGCCTACAATATTTCATGACTGCATCCTCGCCATGATACGTTTTCATGCGTGCCATATTTTTTATCATAAAATCCGCACGTTTCAAGTGCCAATGCATCATGTTGTCTCTGTGGGACCATTTTCGAAATGGGGTATTGACTTCATGACTTGTAACCCTTGCTCGTCCGAGGGGCAGGTTATATTATTGTCGTAGTCAACTACTTTACCAAATGGCCTGAAGCGATGTCTACATTCAAAAAAACATGACAAACAACTACATTATTTTTCTTTAATCATGTTATTGCATGGTTTTGGGTCCCGCAGGCTATAGTTACAGATCATCCGAAGAATTTTCGCAACCACATGATGACTGAATTAACTGCCGAATTAGGATTTTCACATGATAATTCTACTCCTTATTATCCACAATCAAATGGACAAGTTGAGGCTATCAACAAGATTATTAAATGTATGTTGAAATGAATGATACGAGTTTTTAAAAAAAACTGGCATTTAAGCCTGTACTCGGCCTTGTGGGCATACCAAACCTCAGTGAGAAATGCAACTAGATTTACTCCCTTTCAATTGTTGTATGTTCTGGAAGATATTTTGCCAGTCCAATGTGAAATACCATCATGAAAAATCGCAATTGACTTGTTACCTGACACCTTAGAAGAAGAAGCACGTATTTTTAACCTCATCCATCTTGATGAAATGCATTATGAAGCCCAATTGGCTAACGAAGTGCATAAGAGACATATAAAGGTGAAATATGACAAAAATGTCTACCCTCGCATTTTCCCAGAGGGACTTGGTCCTACCTTATGATCAAGAAGCTGATGTAATAGTTACAGGAAAATTTGAGCCATTATGGCATGGCCCCTATACTGTCAAAAGATTTCTTGCTAAGGGTGCCTATGATTTTGTTGATTACGATGGAATTTCATTAGCGTAGCCCAGAAATGGGTTGTATCTGAAACGTCACTATGCTTAATCATGAGCATAGTAATTTTTTGTATTGTATTGTATATATATGCTGTTGATTTGCATTCACTGTCTTAGTTTCTTTTTAAAGTTTTCTTGACTTTAGTAATTAACTTTACATTTCATCGCAGATGTCTGAATCTTCGGAACCATTTTTTGGATATGCTGATGGTGCTAGTCATAGTACGCAGAATCTATCCTCTGCAACGTGGGCCATTTTCGCTCCAAACATCGAGTTAGTGAGTTTTCAAGGGATTTGTATTGGTAGATCAATGAATAATATCATTGAATATAGCACATTGATTGAACTTCTCTCTAATGCCATTTCATTTAGTATTAATTGCAACATCATAAGGTTAGACTCACAACTTGTGGTATTACAAATTACTATTGTTTATACTGTTAGAAATCCAACACTGCATAGATTGTTCCTAAGAGTTTAAATTTTGGAAAGACACTTTGACTTTATTCAATATCAACACATTTCCGAAGATTTGAACACGTTGATTCATTCTTTAGATAATCAAGTTTCTGACATACATTTGCAACACGTGTAAAGAAAAAATTTACATCATTGAATAGGATTGCACAATAAACATAAGAAAAACACTGAAATCAAATAGATAGATAGTTATAGTTTTTTACAAAATTTGTGCCCATGACACATTGGTCAGCTGACCTCAAAATGTATGCAAAATGTCAAAAGTAAACTAGTGGTGCTCGTGGTAACATGCTATAGATCTAGCTATCCTACGTACTAACGACATCCAATAGTTAGGAACACCTATAGTGTGATGTTGCAATCACATGGGTAACTCTTCGATCTGGCAGTCTGGAATCCTGAAGGTCAACCACTCTATGTGTTGTTGAAGCTTAGTTAGAGTTTCAACCATATCAAGATCCCGAAGGACTGCTCTCCCGACAGCCCTCTCTGTTGGCTAATCTTCTACACGCTCTGGTTCCCCCACCGATTGAAATCGACCAACATCTGTATTACATCAAACATTTATTTTAGTCTTGGGAAAACATTATAAATACAAAAAAATTGTATAAACCTTAGGAAAAAAAAAAAATGGTCAAAATATTCTTACCCATTGCACCCCACTAAGCACCTTCTGGTAAAGCTAAATCTGGATCTCCTTGGAAATCAACACCTGCGTATGCATACTCATCAATAGCAACAATCTGTCGCCAGAACAGGGTGAATAACGCATTCGAGAACACAACGGTCGATTGGCCTGCATGCCTATCCATCAGTTCTACCCATCTCTGCATCCATGGATCTCTAGGATTAGAAACATCCAGTGTCACATGCTATGGCTACATCAATTGAATCCATTCTAAGGCAAAAAATATGAGGATCTAACCATAACTAAGGTTCTTCAGTTGTTATTTTATCTGAGAAAGTATAGCTTCGGACCAGTTGAAGACTGTTGGCTCCATACACTCTAGCACGTATTGCATATACGATCTATTCGCTACGTGTAGTGTAACGATGCCAGCAATTTTTGCAATCATGAAAAGGATAGTTCTCAAAGGAAAATCTCTAACATCTTGGAAGTTGATCTTTCCATCTTTGCTTGGCTCTACCCCTAGATAACAATTTTGCAAAACATAATCTCTCACAGTCTCTCCTCCAACAATAGACCCTGAGAGTGAAATAAGCAAGCCTCTGCTCAACAAAATTGTAAGAAAGTATACATCCTCTACTGTTATGGGAACCACTTGGTTCTTAATATGAAATGCCTCAATAGTTGGATCCCATGCTCAAACTAAGAACTTCAAGAGTTTTATTTTTTGCCTCATCCTTGACAACTAGAAGTACTTCAACAGTCCACAATATCTTAGGGCTCTTATTGTGCCCGAATCTTTTAGAGAAATCATATCTTATTTTTCATGCTCTCTTTCCCTCCATGTAGTCATCATTGTAATCCGATGGAAACCTGAAATACAACCATAAGAACCATTATATTCCATTCAATGCAAAAAAAATGGCAAACTTTGGGCATAATGCTAAAAACAAAAAAGAAGATTGTGCCCAACGCAACCTAGGACAAGAGACAGTGCATTGTAAATGCAAGTAGATTTCATCTTAGCTACTATGCAACACATTTTTTGATGTCCAAGGGTGCGTTTCCATTTTTAGAAGCAGAATTTACCCAAGGAGCCCCAAAACCCTAAAAATTTGCAATGAGTGGAAATGAAATGATTACTAAAGGAAAGAGAGGGTTCATGACACTAACCTGGATCAAACAGAAATGAAATATATCCACAGAAATGATCGCATTCAACAACTGATGTTCGGGGGAAAAATCAGGTTCAGAGCTCCAAAATGAAAATGGTAACTATGTAATGGTAAAAATAAATAGTAAAACTCTTTTTAATAGTCATTTAATTGTTTGCAAATCATATTTATTGCTATGACTATGGTTTTATTATTTTTTTATCATGAAACGGGTATTTTTAATCCATTTGATGTTGTTTTGAACAGGTCTTACAACTGATGAACAAATTAGTCATGCAGATTTATTTCAAGAATGATTTGACCACAGAGCATACTTTTTCTCCTTATTTTTCGAGCTTTGTTAAAAACGAAAAAGGATTTCAAGCGCACTTTTATCTCTTCTTTGAGCTTCAATAACAGTGAAAAAAGAAACCCCTGGAGTCTTCTTTCAGCTCTTTTCAGAATTCAATAATGTGAAAATATTGCCGAGAACTTGTATTTTTGAGCTCGTAAAAGAAAATGAATTGATATCTACTTAGTATAACTTTAACCCTTTTCTAGACTGAGATAGATTATTTACGAAAAAGGAATACCTTGGTCAAACATGATTAAAAAGGTTCTCTCGGATATTATTTTACACTTTTTCGGATCTGTGTGACAACTTTATGAAAAAGTACTTATGGAGTTTTCTTTCATCCTCTTTTTCAAACTTTCTAAATATGAAAAAGGACTGGGCTGTCACTATCGTTAAGCTCGTCAAAACATAAAATAGTGATAGACTTGTCGATCATGGCAAGAATCGAGTTTCATTCATTGCTAGACTCATTAAATTATTAAATAGAGATAATTTATTCCCCCGAAGGGTTGAATTAGAGATCAAGAAAATTTTATCTTCCTCAAGCTTGTTAAAAAATAAAGAGGTATTGGTCGATAAATGATTGAGGAAAAATTGGGGAAGTGAATAGAATTTTTTATGGTAGCAGGTTGCTCTTGAACATGATAGTTCACTCCATCATCGTAACTGTTTGGGTTAGGTTATCTTCTTGACGGTTCATTCATACCTATGGTTCATCATACCTTCACTTCGGTTTTGCGTCAATTCTTCCAACTCATCCCAGTGTTGCCGATATGTTCAAGAGAATTCATCGAGTGAATACTGATCCTTTTGCAATACTCATAAACCTTCATTCTCATGAAAATCATCCCTGAACATTGCTATATCAAGTCACACCTTGTCTCTGAAATGAGTAACTCCCATTTCGCAATAAGGTGGCTTCATGTCAATGAAAAATCATTATTCAAGAAGTTTACTTAGAAACATTACATTCCAGTACCATGAGGCTTGTTACAACATCGAAAAGATCCTCGCTTATGGAATTTTAACCGAAATATTTTGTTTGGCGTTCGACATCAAATCATCTATTCACGCCTTACAAAATGTACTCCAGTACCTTGAGGGCCATTGACATCAATGATGGTTCTCTCGCGTGTTTTAATAGCTCACATCATTGGCTGGTAATGAAACGATGTCTTTCCATGTTCGACTACAAATCATATTTTCGCATGGCTAGACTTGTAGCCGAATGATCGAGTGAACGAGATAAGAAGACCCTGGATCTAGTTTCAGCCATCCAAGTTGTGATTTCAAGATTGTTGTACATGTCATCGGTATGGTGACATTACATATATATTGTCATATGAACATGGCCTATATCTATAGGCATGTCTGTATTAGGCAACATTTCAGTGAAGATGACTTTCTGAATTATGTACATGTTATTAGAAAGTTTATGTGCTGAGAATGGGAATGTCTTCCCTCAGAAATTATGATCAAGAGAATATATCATGATGTAATGTATTATAATATTGATGCAGGTCACCACTCTGCTTCATTTCCAGCCCATCATAGTGTACAGCATCTCAACCAAAATATTGTTATTATTATTCTGACTTCATGCTTTAGGGGGCAATTTCTCTAGGTTAATTTGGGCACCATTCCCAATGACCTGGTTAACTAGACATCATATTCCGAACCAATGAATAGGGTCTATCATTCCCTATCATTGCAGTTGCTACATGTTGGCTTGAGGGGTCTTGACCCAGGTTCAAAGGTGAAGGTTTGGCAATAAACCCCTATACTACTGGCCCTTTCGGCAGTGACCTACCTGTGCAGGCCAATGTCTCACCCCAAGCAGTATGGGAGGGCGCTAGAACCAGGTTTCTGCACCCTGAGAGAGAGTAGGTAAGTCTAGTAGATCTGCGTTCATATCTCATCAGGTTCGCACAAGACAGGTCTATCACAAGTTTATTAACAGTATAATCCGCAGTATAACAGAGCTATCATCATGCACAGATCTAGTCAATACCTTCACATCCATGTGCGTATCAATAGTTATCATCACACAATATCATAACACATCATTAATAACAGATTACAGATACACTTCATACCATCACACAGACATATTCACATCATAAATAGATAACACAACTATATTTGCAGCTCCAATAGATCCCAAAGGTTTTCTCAACAGTAACATATCGGATCAGATAACAGAGAAATACTTTAAATATATCCACATATATTAGCATCCAAAACCCAGTACAATCCAAACATAGCCTATGCACATAGCCACCGAGGTCTGCACACAGTAGGACTGAGGATCTTCGCGCACACAGCCAACAAGAGTCCTTACCCAAATGACCCAACCACAAATCTAACAATTTTCACTTAGCATCAGACTTAATTCCTGCCTATTTTAAGGCTCAAAATGTTCATCTATTTATATCGACTTAGCTTATGCTTCCAATGATCCAGAAACCCTAGTTTGCAGATTCTTGGTCTACCCTTGACCCATTACAATGCATTCAGGGCTTTGACCCACCCCAAAATCCCTGCACTAGATTAATTAAGACCAAAAATATACAAAATTATACAAAATTCACAGCTTTAGGGGACCTTGTTCCAAAAGTCCCCCAACACAATCTTGTGACTCGTCCCAAGTCACTATATGGCCATGGGGTCTCCACCTATGCCTGTAGTAGCTTGATCGCCTCCACCAGTGGGGGTAGCACTCCTTCACTCTAAGCAGCATCATTCTGAGAAATATCCACCAATTTTTGTGAATTTGGTCCCTCTTTCATAGCTGTGATGCTCTCTAGACTCTAGTTCAATTGTTTAACAACGTTTTCTCCTCGAGGGGAGTCAGCACCTCCCGCCTCTTGTCCTTCGGTACCGAGATCCTACTACGCATCATTCTGCATTGCTACTTCTGTGCCTTTCCATGTACTCTTACTAGGCTGTGAGCCTTCCCATGATGCAGCTTCGGTGCCCTTCCCCATGCTTTTGCTCGGTCCTCCGGTGTATTTGTTTATGACATGGGGGGTAACCTTTGTGGTGCTCATTCCTTTAGTGCTCTTTGCACCTGTTTTAAAGCCAAGCTTCCAGTGAGAAGGCCATTGCGCAATTAACTGATAAATCTCTTCATCAGCAGTGATATAGGGGAGCGAAACCCACACAGGATCCTTGCAGCCTTAGGTTTGGACGTTATGCTAGTCACCTAGAACGCAACAATGCTTTTATACTTATCATAGATAGCTGGCAACAGACGTGGCTGGGAGTTGATAGCTGCTGTGACCCCACTCTAAAACAATACCTAGAATACTTGGTTGTCCTCGATGCACTACGCATCCTTAGAGTCTCACAGGTTTGTATATCGAGCACGCTCACACATGTCTGGGGTGAGCTCAGGGAGGACTGATTCCTCAGGTGCTTCCCAGGCAACCAATGAAATGAGAAGTAGCAACCAAGAAGAAAAAAAATCTCATCCCTGCTCCTGGGATTCACAGAGATTGGCCAAAAGCTCATTGCACAAGTACTGGGACCAATTGAAATAGACCCCTTTCTCACACCAGCCTGCCAACTGAATTACATATAAGGGGAGGAGGCCACCTAGAATTTTCGCATCATCTTCCATGCCAATAATAGGGTACCCAACTGCATATCAGGGTTGCTGATGGATTTGATCATGAAGCCTCTAGTGTTCTGCTCCACGTGGTAGGATTTGCGCACATGGTGAGCGATCTTCCTCTCGTGCTTCTTACCAGTGCACAGTAGAGGGTCTGACCCTTCCATGGGGAGACCATTAATTCTATGAATGAGCACAACATCAATGAGGATTTGATCTTGGATCCATATGCATCCATCATGGACTAGGGCGAGCAACTAATGTACCAAACGGTCCATGATATTGTAGTGGCTGAAATGTGGCATCCTTAGCAGGTTTAAGAGCCTCGACCCTGCCAATCTGCATACCTAGCACATGGGGAAAATATGTATCCCATCATCTTCCTATATTCTGTCAAGATAATTCAGGTGCCAACTTAGGGAAGGCCTCCAAATTGGTCAAGTCATGATCATCAAATTTCACTTCATGGAGCTTCTCAAAGGGTTCGCCAATGATGGGGACCTCTCTCGGGGTCAGCGAAATCTGCAAGTAGGTGCGCAGGCCATCAAGAGTCTTTGGTGTGTGGGTGGAGGACCTGCAGGGCCGAGAAAAGAGTGGTAGCCAATTGACTGGTTCGACTACCTGAGCCTCTTCTTGAGCAGACAGAGGTCGCTTTGCTGGGTTGGGCAAAGATGCCTAGGGCACTATTTGCGGGGACTTCAGATTTCGTGGGGAATTATGAGGCTTCACCCCAACCCATTTTTCGAGTTTCCCCCTCCCCTGCACTTTTTATTTCCCCTTCTTCTTTGCTTTACTTGGCGTAGATATAACTTCCTTGGCTTTTGGTTCGACTTCCACTACTTCCTTAGATTCTTGTTCCATCGAGCTCACCAGTTCTGATGCTTCAGCAGGATTAGTGGTCGTCATTCTGGCATGGAAAATGAACTCCGAGTTGCTATCATCAGAAGGTTTAGGATTCTCAGACATGAAAGGGACGCAATATTCATAGAAACTCTTACAACAGAAACTTGTCCAGGAAAAATGTGTCAGGTACAAACTATTCAAGCGATACAGAACCCTTGTCTGATCTATCCTTCTTCTTTTATAGCCATAGGGATTGGTCAACGGTTGGGTGAACCTTATTTGGAACTTACCATAAAGTAAATGGTAAAAAATATTAGGAAATTGCCTCATTAAATGGTGGTCGCCCTCTCCTTTCAATGGTAACTTTTTTTCCTTTACCCGATTTTATCGAAAGTTCTGGTAGTTTTCGCATTACCCATAAACGCACACCCTCGACACGCTCCCAAAGGGGAGCCCCTGTGTGCCCAACGTACTGCGGCACGTCAAGTGCACCTACTATATTTTGACTATGGTTCAAGTGCCTTCTGCACCCCTTCGAGCCCAAATCTTTGTGGCCACTTCCCACGCGTACCAAGGTATCTTCCGTGATGACCTTCCCAGGGTATACCCCACTGCATAGCCACCCACCTTATACCTGCTTCTGATCTGAGGCGGTTGTTTGATACCAATGACAGCCAGCCGGGTAGCATTTGCCGTGTTGCCTAACCCAACATCTTCGCCATTCATGATTTCTTTAACTGTATAGTGCCCTAGACAGTGCTTTCGGAACTTCCACAGGTGTTTCGCAAACTGAAAATCATAAAGTAGGACTACTTCACCCTCTGCAAAGGTATTTTGTCGAATATGTCGATCACGCCAGGCCTTATCCTAAGCCTTATGAACTTGTTGATGGAAATTAGCAATGAAATGATCTTCCTCCAAAGCCACAAGCTGCACTAAATTCTCCTCCATGATATCAGGCTCTGCCATATTTGTAAAGGTTGCAATGCGTGGGCTAGGAACAAATTATTCCATGGTCATAATGACCTCCTTTCCATAGACCATTCTAAATGGTGTTTTCCCTGTCAACTTCTTACAGGTGGTTCGGTAGGCCCAAATAACATACGTGATGCGCATGTCCCAGTCGCTGCGATCGGTGTTAAAAACCTTAGTCAGTGCACGCTCTAAGACTTTATTAAAAGCTTCAACTTCTCTATTTTCCCAGGGATGATATGGAGTGCTTTTCATATGATGGATTCGAAATTATTCTGTTAAGGCCTATATTGTTTAATTAACAAAATGCGTGCCTCTATCTCTCATCAAGATCTCTGGACATCCAATTCTGGTCCGAATCTGCTCAAAGATGAAGTGTGCAGCAGTATCTATAGTGCAATCTTTCACTGCTTGTGTTGTATCCCACCTGATTACATAATCAGTGGTAGTTATAATGTAACACGCACCTGTCTTCTTTCTGGATGGATTGATAGGTCCCACAAAACCAATGTCCCATTTTTCAAATGCTTATGGGGCCATTTGTGGTTGAAGCTGCATTCCATATCTATGTGATGGCCTTCCTTTTCTTTGGCATGTGTCACGGGCTTTACAATAGTCATGAGAGCCAACATGTAGGGTAGGCTACCATAGTCCAGCTCTCAAAATCTTTTGTGTCGTTGTTTTCCCTGCGTAGTGACCTTCTACTACGCCGTCATGAGTTTCTACCAGGGTAGCATGTTGTTCATGCTCCAAAATGTGCCTTCATAGCACTTCATCAACTCCCATCTTATATAGATGACTTGCGATGATGGTAAAATCTGCAACATGGGTTACCAGCTCTTTCTTTTGTTGTACCAAACACTCTACAGGTGCCCTACCTATAGTCAAGAAATGAATGATGTCAGAAAAGTGTGCATCAACTACCTTAATAACAAACAACTATGCATCAAGCAATCCTTCTTCCAAGTTGGTCAGCTCCTCGCCACTTTCAATTCGGGACAAGTGATCCAGCCTAACATTCAACTGCCCCAGCTTGAAAAGAATCTCAAAGTTGTATTCCTGAAACATCAGTAGCTATCAGCAGATTTTCCCCCCAAATAGAGGCTTATTTACCAGGTACTTCAAAGATGAATGATCTGTAAACATTTTGAAGTGTCTTCCTACCAAATAGTGTCGATACTTTTGTAATGAGTAGATCATGGCCAATCCCTCTCGCTTCATAGTGGAATAGTTGTGCTCTACACCAGAGAGTTTCCTACCAGAAAATGCAAACGAGTGATCATTGTCTCCGTCTCCAGGTTGCGTAAGGACCGCTCCTAAGGTGATTCCTGATTGTAATATTCCCAATTATCCACTGCTACTTGGAATATTATAATTGCTCCATTTTTGAAGTAAAAGAGTAAAAGGACAATAAAACAAATCCCAGTGTGAAAAGGGATTAGATTAGGAGGAAAATAAAGCCACCTTGGTGTGAAAGAGGGGCCATGCAAGTGAAATAGATCCAATTGATCAAGTCAACAACGTTGCTACAAGAGGACGGAAACCAACAAGGATAACACAGTTTTGAAAGAGGAATATTTCCTAGGAAGTCACTTCAACAATGAGTGGGGTCGGGGGTGAGGAGGCTCACCAAGGATAAGAAGGAGGAGATACCAGAAAGAGAGGCATTCAATATTCATCTATGTTTGTTATTCTTGACTACTTGCAAGCTTCAGCTATTTAGTTTTAGTTGCAGCACTATTTAGTGCAAAGGATTGTCATGCGGGAATTCCACCTTCACCTTTGGTTCAGCTTATTTAAGAGATCAAAAGGGAAGGTCCTGAGCTAATTTTCCATCATCTAACTTGAGCTTATTTAGCTATCAACACCTACAGTTTAGTCACTTCCAGTAAGTGATTCTTTTCTGTAGTTGCAGCAGTAGCAGGAGTAAAACCCTTGATTTTGTGCTTATATTGGAGGAGGAGGTGCCTATTTCCCTCCGGGAAGTCTATTTAGGAGGGCCTTTGGCCATTTTCTATATTTTTCATATATTTTATATAATATTTAGTCTTATGTAATACATATTTGCATTGGACATCGTTATTTTCTGTAGTACGACATTTTATATTGGTATTTTTCCAGAAACCCCTGTCGGGGTGTTCTATTGTCCATGTAAAGGAGGTCAAACCTCCCATTTCTGATTCTATGATTAATGAAATCTCTATATATTTATTGGATCATTTTTTTTTGTAGAAACCCTAATGAAAATTACGTTTTTGTAGTCTTCAGAAATTCTATTGTGTGTAGTCATGGGATTGGCATGGTTTTGAGCACATTTGAGCTGGGGAGATCCGTTTAGTGTAGCTAGAATGATTTTTTTTTTATGCCATTTCATATTTAAGCTACATACAACATATATAAGAGGATCCAAGTCCTTTTTCTCATTTTTTTTGCATGGTTTTCCTTATACAACATCTCCATTGAACATATTGCAAAAATTCCTGAAAAGGAATATTACAGTGGTATCAGAGCTCTTCTCTTGGCTCAGCTTGAGGGGATAATCTATATTTAGAATGGAGGAGGAAGATATTTCAAATCTCCTACTTCAGAGGCTACAAAACATTGCAAGGGACCTCAAGGAGATGAGGCATGAAGGGTATTCTATAGGGTTTTTCCATGAGGCAAGCACCAGCACTTCAAATAGCATAGAGCATTCAGCTGCACCACAACACTCTACCATGCCTTCATTTCTCTCTGGAGGATGTAAGGAGGGAACCCTGGGAGGGTATTTTGAGGAATATGAATCCCAATCTCAGAGGTTCAAAGAGCACTTGAGCTTTCAGGAGTTTTTTCGTATCAAGGATGGAAGGAGGGTCAATCCACATCAAGAGGGGGAGAAATTGATGCAGGGATTAGCCCTACAATGCAGTATGGTAAGGGTATTCTTGCCCACATTTTATGGAACACCTAAGTGTTCAGCCAAGGCTTAGGTAGAGAAGCTGGACACGTACTTCTAGCTCAACAAGGTTTCTGAAATAGAAGCCATCAAGATAGTTGCGCTGCACCTAGAAGGGGAGGCTCAAGAATGGTGGTTTCATGGACTGAACACACTTGGACATCATCACATCACTTCATACTCAGTTTTCACCAAGAGGCTAGTACAAATATTTGATCCAAGAGATCCGAAAGCCCATTTTTCCAAGTTAACCAAGCTCAAATAGGACAGAGATCTTGAGGATTATATTGTTGAATATTTGCAGCTTTTAGTGATGATATCTAGCCTCACTATGAGCAAGAAGGTATGAATGTTTATTAATGGGGTGGGTGAACCATTGCAGGGGTTGGTCAAATCCACTAAACCAACCATAGTCCTTGAAGCTATGGAGAAAGCTAGAGACTTACAACACATCTTGCCCAGGGCAACAACATTATTGCAACAGGAGACCTCCTCAGGGCCAAAGGAGACAATCCTTGTTCGTGATTTAGGGGGAGAATGTCTTGCAAGAGGGACACAATATGTTAAGACATTCTCCAAGAAGGAGTCCAGTGCTGTACCATCCATAGAATACTTTGCTCCAAGAGGGGGAGCTATTGTAGTGTTGAGAGGAGTCCCAAAATATCTGACCTTGAGGCTGAGAGGTAGTATTATGGGGCAAAGAGTCTCTGTGTTGATAGATAGTGGGGCAACTCATAATTTTATTGATGCAAAGCTGGTACAAAGGAGAGGGATCCACATGGAGGAGTTTGAGGGATTCAAATTTTTGGTCGCAGGGGTTATAACCCTGCAATGTGCCAAGTATATTTCGGCACTACCCATTACCATGGGGACCTACACCTTGATAGACCACTTCTTTGTGGTAGATATTCCAGACACCAATGTCATATTAGGAGTCCAACGGTTGATCACTCTTGGGAGTGTTACCACTAATTGGAGAACCTTGGAGATGGAATGGACAGAAGGGAAGATTGTTCATATCAAAAGATCAATGGTATAAACACATACCCCCCTCAAGGTTGTTTCAGCACACGGGATGGAGGCAGATCTGCATAGAGGGGATGTTGAATGGGCAGTGGAGCTGCATATACCAGTGCATCTAGATGTTCAGTCTCTTTTGGATCGATATTCTACAGTATTTGGAGATATCCCACTAGGGAGACCTCCCAACCGAGGGTTTGAACACAGTATTGAGTTGGAATAAGGGATCCAAGCAGTAATTACTAGTCCTTATAGGCACCCCAAGGCTTATAGGGATGAGATTGAGAGGGCCATCGAAGAGCTGCTAGCTCTAGGACACATCCGGCCTAGTACTAGTCCTTTCGCTTCTTCAGTGGTCTTGGTAAAGAAGAAGGATGGCACATTGAGGATGTGCATTGATTATAGAGCCTTGAACAAGAAGACCATGAAGAACAGGTAACCTATACCTAGGATCAATGAACTCATGGATGAGTTGAGGGTTTCTAAATACTTCTCCAAGATTGGTTTGAGATCCGGGTATCATCAAATCAAGGTGAGGGAGAAAGATATCCCCAAGACAGCTTTCAGATGTCACTATGGGCATTTTGAGTTTCTGGTGATGCCCTTTGGATTGACCAATGGCCCAGCAAATTTCCAATCTTGCAAGAACCACATATTCTGTGGTCATTTGAGAAATTTTTTATTGGTCTTCTTTGATGATATTCTTATCTACAGCCGCTCTTGGGAGGAGCACCTGCAGCATATTGAGACAGTTTTACATATCCTCAAAGAGCAACAATTTTATGCCAAGCTCTCCAAATGTGGACTTGGCCTCACAGAGATGTTGTATTTGGGGCACATCATAGGAGTGGATGGAGTGCGAGTACATGAGGAAAAGATCTAGGCTATCAGAGATTGGCCTAAGACCAGGAATGTCACAGAACTTAGGGGGTTTGTGGGCATATGCACTTATTACAGGAAGTTTGTGAAAGGGTTTTCACAGCTAGCTGCAACACTCAAAGACTTGAAAAAGAATGGATCTTTCCATTGGACACCTATAGCACAGAGGGCTTTTGATAAGCTTAAAGAGGTAATGAGTAGTTGTCCTGTTTTGGTTTCGCCTGATTTTTCTCAACCTTTTGTTCTAGAATGTGATGCATGATGTGAAGGGATTGGAGCAGTCTTGATGCAAGGTGGGCATCCTATAGCCTTTGAGAGCAGGAATTTTCTCCCTCATGAGAGGTTATAACCCATCTATGATAAAGAGATGTTGGCTATCATGCATGCATTAGGCAATTTCCAGAAATACTTGGTGGGGAATAAGTTCAAGGTAAATACTGACCATAACAGTCTTAGATTCTTCCTTGAATAGAAACAACTCTAGGAGAGACAACAGAAGTGGGTGAGAAAAGTCCAAGCATATGATTTTGACATAGAGTATTTCAAGGGGAAGAGCAATGTAGTAGCTGATGCTCTATCCAGGAGGCCTACAACGTTGTCTTTGGGGGGCATGGATGCAGATTGGAAGGCTCAAATTTTGGCTTAGTATTCCTAAGATGATTTTGCATTTGAGATACTTGATGGGGTGGTATCAGATGAGAGGTATAAGGTGATGGATGAGATCATCTATTACTGGGATCGGATCTTCTTGGCTAAGAATTCCAAGCTTAAGTATAAGATCCTACTAGCATCACATGATTCCCCACTTGCAGGGCATTAAGGTTTTACAAATACTTATAGGGCCATTGGGAGGAATGTAGTTACCAACTTGGATCTTCCCCCCATTGATTAGGAGGGCCACCTAATTTTACAGCCAGAAGCAATCTTGGACACAAGGGAGAGGCAGCTAAGAAACAGAGTCATTAAGGAATATCTCATTCGATGGAGGAATCTACGAGATGAGGATGCCACTTGAGAGCGAGAGAAGATCTTGCAGCATCCTTCTTTACTATTGCTTGTGGTCAAGAAAATTTTGAGCGGGGAGGACTGTAATATTCCCAATTAGGCACTACTACTTGGAATATTATAATTGCTCCATTTTTGAAGTAGAAGAGTAAAAGGACAATAAAAAAAATTCCAGTGTGAAAAGGGATTAGATTAGGAGGACAAATAAAGCCACCTTGGTGTGAAAGAGGGCCCATGCAAGTGAACTAGATCCAGTTGACCAAGTCAACAACATTTCTATAAGAGGAGGGAAACCAACCAGTATAGTGCAGTTTTCAAAGAGGAATCTTTCCTAGGAAGTCACTTCAACAATGAGTGGGGTCCGGGGTGAGGAGGCTCACCAAGGATAAGAAGGAGGAGATAGCAACAAGGGAGGCATTCAATATTCATCTACGTTTGGTCTTCTTGACTACTTGCAAGCTTTAGGTGTTTAGCTGTAGTTGCAGCACTGTTTAATGCAAAGGATTCTCATGTGGGAATTCCACCTTCACCTATGGTTCAGCTTCTTTAAGAGATCAAAAGGGAAGGTCCTGAGCTAATTTTCCATCATCCTATTGGGTTTCCCATGTTTTGGCTAGGTTGGCAATACCAAAAGATGAGGCAACATCAGAACCACTTTCACACCTCATGATCTAGCCCTCCTGAGTCCAGAGAGGGATCTATCTATATGAGCAATGGTTTTATGTCTTTGAAAGCTCTATGTTTGAGATATTAAGCTAGTTATAGGCATGGGGTTTGTTTGTTTTATTTTTGGTTGGTTGTTGGGAATTAGGAAGAAGGGTTCAGTATAATAGAAGATTGAGCAAAGAGGATTTTAGGCAAAGGAAATATAATTCAGGGAATATTCAAGACCATTGGGCAATGGAGTCAGGAAAGGGTTTACTTGCTATTCAATATGTAGGCTTTCAATTGGGCTAGTCATCTAAAGCATTGGATCTTAAATATGATAGTGTGACATGAAATGGTAAGAGAGAAGGTGAAAGCAAGGAAACCTCCAATGTGACCTTTTAGAAGTTAGATCTAGGGACAGGACATGCCATGAACAGCTTGTGATCCAAAACCTGAAAGGTAAACTCTTCAGACAAGAAACATTAAAGATTTGGACATAAAGCTGGACACCTGAGATTAGAGAGAGACTTTGAACTCTCAATGCTTTGGCAGTCAGCTTAAGGGAACTTGGAAAGGTTCAATTGACTGAAAAGTATCCTAGTGAGAGAGAGACAGAGTTCTAAACCTCCCAGTGTTCCCAATTCATTCAATTAAATCCTAAGAAGAACATCTAAAGACAGATTTCATTAATTCATACATCAGCTAGTGATATATCAGACCACTACACTGGTTAAATTAGATTGAAATCAGTCCACGGATAACACATACAACAGAAAACATTGAAGGCAAGGAGAGTAGAAACATAGGGTACCTAACAAGGATAAATCCTATGCCAGATTTCTGATGCAAGCTAGTAGAAATGAAATGAAATGAACTGCAAGTTAACAAATACAGAGATAGATAAACATCACCGATACTTTAAATGAGGATCCAAATAAATGTGCTTTTCATATTAAAGAGAAACACCAATCATGTACAACATTGCCAACAACTTGAATACTCAGACTGAAAACATCTTCCTTAGCCTATCTTACAATTTTACACAGAGACTATGTCTCAAAAGAAACATCTTGTAGTTCTGATAACCAATCAACAACAACCACCTTTACAATGAGTTTCTTCACGAAATTTATAGCTCAAGTGGAGCAGGGAAGGTTGATAGAAAACTAAATGCAGCATTAAACTCAGAGGAGGAAGAGGGCCGAGGCCCTATTCTGTTTTAAATTCTGGGCATTTATCTCTGGTACTCTTTGGATGAAGGAGTGGTCTTCGTCAGGCTTCCATTTACTCCAGGTATGTCTCTGATGTACTTGTTGTAGCACTCTGGTGAATTAAACGAAAAGGTAGAATAATGATGCTAGGGTCTGCCATACTGTGTAACAAATGTTTCTGATAGCATAGGACCATTTTCAGGGTTGGAATTTCCTCAGGAACATGGTATAAAATGGAGATAGTATGGGCACCTCGTCCTTTGTGGAAAGAACGTTTTGCTGATGTGAAAAACTGGTACTATCATTTTCTATGCACTGGACCTTCTGTGTGATCTGTGATGTCTTCGATCTGGTACTCTGCCTTCAAATCATTGGATTAAGGCTCAAAATCTTCAATGACAGGCCCTAAACACTCAATTTTCCCACTAATACTCTTAGCCGCTCCATAATTGCCTCTGAAAGTAAAATCTGCGCTTTAATGGTTCATTCCAAACTAAACCAAAATGGATAAAGGATTTACTCGACTCTTGAAAAATGGGGTTCCCTTACATCGGGACCAAGTTGCGCAAGCTTCTTTTGATGTTATCAAGGACACTCTTGTTCGAACATCATTAATTTATCCCCCTAATTATCAAAATGATTATTTGCTATATATCTTCGTGGCTGAAATGACCATTGCTATGGTTTTGGTCCAAGTAGAATATGGAATTGAACATCCAATCGATTATTTGAGTCATAATCTCAATGATATGGAAGTTAAGTATTTTACGTAGAAAAGATTGCCTTGGAATTGTTCATCTGGTCCAAAATCTCCATCGTATCCTTCTCAGCACTACCGTCATTAACAATTGAAACCGAAATACCTACATATCACGTGAATTATTTGGCGAAATTTCAAAAATATTGAGCCATTTTGCAGGAATTTGATTTGGAATTCATCAAATCCAAGTCAAAGAAGTCTTTTAGTTTTGGCTGAGCTTCTCTGTGACCTTCCCTCTGAAAGTACTGCAGCTACGTCAGAACCATGAATTCCTGACGAGTCTCTATTTCTGATCAAATCATCTAATCCTTGGTATGGGGATTTCATCATTTATCTCCAAACTCAAAATTTTTGACCTAATACCTCTCGCTCTGAACAACGACGTATTCGATACCAAGCCAAAGATTATCTGATCGTCGGCGATAAACTTTATCATCATGGTGTCGATACCATTTTAAGGAGGTGCCTCACTCATGAGGAAATAAGTGTTCAAATGGGTCATGTTGAGGCTTGTGGTGGACATTTATCTAGATACACTATCACGCATATGATACTCTGCGCCAGTTAGTTTTTGCCTACAATATTTCATGACTGCATCCTCGCCATGATACGTTTTCATGCGTGCCATATTTTTTATCATAAAATCCGCACGTTTCAAGTGCCAATGCATCATGTTGTCTCTGTGGGACCATTTTCGAAATGGGGTATTGACTTCATGACTTGTAACCCTTGCTCGTCCGAGGGGCAGGTTATATTATTGTCGTAGTCAACTACTTTACCAAATGGCCTGAAGCGATGTCTACATTCAAAAAAACATGACAAACAACTACATTATTTTTCTTTAATCATGTTATTGCATGGTTTTGGGTCCCGCAGGCTATAGTTACAGATCATCCGAAGAATTTTCGCAACCACATGATGACTGAATTAACTGCCGAATTAGGATTTTCACATGATAATTCTACTCCTTATTATCCACAATCAAATGGACAAGTTGAGGCTATCAACAAGATTATTAAATGTATGTTGAAATGAATGATACGAGTTTTTTTAAAAAACTGGCATTTAAGCCTGTACTCGGCCTTGTGGGCATACCAAACCTCAGTGAGAAATGCAACTAGATTTACTCCCTTTCAATTGTTGTATGTTCTGGAAGATATCTTGCGAGTCCAATGTGAAATACCATCATGAAAACTCGCAATTGACTTGTTACCTGACACCTTAGAAGAAGAAGCACGTATTTTTAACCTCATCCATCTTGATGAAATGCATTATGAAGCCCAATTGGCTAACGAAGTGCATAAGAGACGTATAAAGGTGAAATATGACAAAAATGTCTACCCTCGCATTTTCCCAGAGGGACTTGGTCCTACCTTATGATCAAGAAGCTGATGTAATAGTTACAGGAAAATTTGAGCCATTATGGCATGGCCCCTATACTGTCAAAAGATTTCTTGCTAAGGTTGCCTATGATTTTGTTGATTACGATGGAATTTCATTAGCGTAGCCCAGAAATGGGTTGTATCTGAAACGTCACTATGCTTAATCATGAGCATACTAATTTTTTGTATTGTATTGTATATATATGCTGTTGATTTGCATTCACTGTCTTAGTTTCTTTTTAAAGTTTTCTTGACTTTAGTAATTAACTTTACATTTCATCGCAGATGTCTGAATCTTCGGAACCATTTTTTGGATATGCTGATGGTGCTAGTCATAGTACGCAGAATCTATCCTCTGCAACGTGGGCCATTTTCGCTCCAAACATCGAGTTAGTGAGTTTTCAAGGGATTTGTATTGGTAGATCAATGAATAATATCATTGAATATAGCGCATTGATTGAACTTCTCTCTAATGCCATTTCATTTAGTATTAATTGCAACATCATAAGGTTAGACTCACAACTTGTGGTATTAAAAATTACTATTGTTTATACTGTTAGAAATCCAACACTGCATAGATTGTTCCTAAGAGTTTAAATTTTGGAAAGACACTTTGACTTTATTCAATATCAACACATTTCCAAAGATTTGAACACGTTGATTGATTCTTTAGATAATCAAGTTTCTGACATACATTTGCAACACGTGTAAAGAAAAAATTTACATCATTGAATAGGATTGCACAATAAACATAAGAAAAACACTGAAATCAAATAGATAGATAGTTATAGTTTTTTACAAAATTTGTGCCCATGACACATTGGTCATCTGACCTCAAAATGTATGCAAAATGTCAAAAGTAAACTAGTGGTGCTCGTGGTAACATGCTATAGATCTAGCTATCCTACGTAGTAACGACATCCAATAGTTAGGAACACCTATAGTGTGATGTTGCAATCGCATGGGTAACTCTTCGATCTGGCAGTCTGGAATCCTGAAGGTCAACCCCTCTATGTGTTGTTGAAGCTTAGTTAGAGTTTCAGCCATATCAAGATCCCGAAGGACTGCTCTCCCGACAGCCCTCTCTGTTGGCTAATCTTCTACACGCTCTGGTTCCCCCACCGATTGAAATCGACCAACATCTGTATTACATCAAACATTTATTTTAGTCTTGGGAAAACATTATAAATACAAAAAAATTGTATAAACCTTAGGAAAAAAAAAAAAATGGTCAAAATATTCTTACCCATTGCACCCCACTAAGCACCTTCTGGTAAAGCTAAATCTGGATCTCCTTGGAAATCAACACCTGCGTATGCATACTCATCAATAGCAACAATCTGTCGCCAGAACAGGGTGAATAACGCATTCGAGAACACAACGGTCGATTGGCCTGCATGCCTATCCATCAGTTCTACCCATCTCTGCATCCATGGATCTCTAGGATTAGAAACATCCAGTGTCACATGCTATGGCTACATCAATTGAATCCATTCTAAGGCAAAAAATATGAGGATCTAACCATAACTAAGGTTCTTCAGTTGTTATTTTATCTGAGAAAGTATAGCTTCGGACCAGTTGAAGACTGTTGGCTCCATACACTCTAGCACGTATTGCATATACGATCTATTCGCTACGTGTAGTGTAACGATGCCAGCAATTTTTGCAATCATGAAAAGGATAGTTCTCAAAGGAAAATCTCTAACATCTTGGAAGTTGATCTTTCCATCTTTGCTTGGCTCTACCCCTAGATAACAATGTTGCAAAACATAATCTCTCACAGTCTCTCCTCCAACAATAGACCCTGAGAGTGAAATAAGCAAGCCTCTGCTCAACAAAATTGTAAGAAAGTATACATCCTCTACTGTTATGGGAACCACTTGGTTCTTAATATGAAATGCCTCAATAGTTGGATCCCATGCTCAAACTAAGAACTTCAAGAGTTTTATTTTTTGCCTCATCCTTGACAACTAGAAGTACTTCAACAGTCCACAATATCTTAGGGCTCTTATTGTGCCCGAATCATTTAGAGCAATCATATCTTATTTTTCATGCTCTCTTTCCCTCCATGTAGTCATCATTGTAATCCAATGGAAACCTGAAATACAACCATAAGAACCATTATATTCCATTCAATGCAAAAAAAATGGCAAACTTTGGGCATAATGCTAAAAACAAAAAAGAAGATTGTGCCCAACGCAACCTAGGACAAGAGACAGTGCATTGTAAATGCAAGTAGATTTCATCTTAGCTACTATGCAACACATTTTTTGATGTCCAAGGGTGCGTTTCCATTTTTAGAAGCAGAATTTACCCAAGGAGCCCCAAAACCCTAAAAATTTGCAATGAGTGGAAATGAAATGATTACTAAAGGAAAGAGAGGGTTCATGACACTAACCTGGATCAAACAGAAATGAAATATATCCACAGAAATGATCGCATTCAACAACTGATGTTCGGGGGAAAAATCAGGTTCAGAGCTCCAAAATGAAAATGGTAACTATGTAATGGTAAAAATAAATAGTAAAACTCTTTTTAATAGTCATTTAATTGTTTGCAAATCATATTTATTGCTATGACTATGGTTTTATTATGTTTTTATCATGAAACGGGTATTTTTAATCCATTTGATGTTGTTTTGAACAGGTCTTACAACTGATGAACAGATTAGTCATGCAGATTTATTTCAAGAATCATTTGACCACAGAGCATACTTTTTCTCCTTATTTTTCGAGCTTTGTTAAAAACGAAAAAGGATTTCAAGCGCACTTTTATCTCTTCTTTGAGCTTCGATAACAGTGAAAAAAGAAACCCCGGGAGTCTTCTTTCAGCTCTTTTTAGAATTCAATAATGTGAAAATATTGCCGAGAACTTGTATTTTTGAGCTCGTAAAAGAAAATGAATTGATATCTACTCAGTATATCTTTAACCCTTTTCTAGACTGAGATAGATTATTTACGAAAAAGGAATACCTTGGTCAAACATGATTAAAACGGTTCTCTCGGATATTATTTTACACTTTTTCGGATCTGTGTGACAACTTTATGAAAAAGTACTTATGGAGTTTTCTTTCATCCTCTTTTTCAAAGTTTCTAAATATGAAAAAGTACTGGGCTGTCACTATCGTTAAGCTCGTCAAAACATAAAATAGTGATAGACTTGTCGATCATGGCAAGAATCGAGTTTCATTCATTGCTAGACTCATTAAATTATTAAATAGAGATAATTTATTCCCCCGAAGGGTTGAATTAGAGATCAAGAAAATTTTATCTTCCTCAAGCTTGTTAAAAAATAAAGAGGTATTGGTCGATAAATGATTGAGGAAAAATTGGGGAAGTGAATAGAATTTTTTATGGTAGCAGGTCGCTCTTGAACATGATAGTTCACTCCATCATCGTAACTGTTTGGGTTAGGTTATCTTCTTGACGGTTCATTCATACCTATGGTTCATCATACCTTCACTTCAGTTTTGCGTCAATTCTTCCAACTCATCCCAGTGTTGCCGATATGTTCAAGAGAATTCATCGAGTGAATACTGATCCTTTTGCAATACTCATAAACCTTCATTCTCATGAAAATCATCCCTGAACATTGCTATATCAAGTCACACCTTGTCTCTGAAATGAGTAACTCCCATTTCGCAATAAGGTGGCTTCATGTCAATGAAAAATCATTATTCAAGAAGTTTACTTAGAAACATTATATTCCAGTACCATGAGGCTTGTTACAACATCGACAAGATCCTCGCTTATGGACTTTTAACCGAAATATTTTGTTTGGCGTTCGACATCAAATCATCTATTCACGCCTTACAAAATGTACTCCAGTACCTTGAGGTCCATTGACATCAATGATGGTTCTCTCGCGTGTTTTAATAGCTCACATCATTGGCTGGTAATGAAACGATGTCTTTCCATGTTCGACTACAAATCATATTTTCACATGGCTAGACTTGTACCCGAATGATCGAGTGAACGAGATAAGAAGACCCTGGATCTAGTTTCAGCCATCCAAGTTGTGATTTCAGGATTGTTGTACATGTCATCGGTATGGTGACATTACATATATATTGTCATATGAACATGGCCTATATCTATAGGCATGTCTGTATTAGGCAACATTTCAGTGAAGATGACTTTCTGAATTATGTACATGTTATTAGAAAGTTTATGTGCTGAGAATGGGAATGTCTTCCCTCAGAAATTATGATCAAGAGGATATATCATGATGTAATGTATTATAATATTGATGCAGGTCGCCACTCTGCTTCATTTCCAGCCCATCATAGTGTACAACATCTCAACCAAAATATTGTTATTATTATTCTGACTTCATGCTTTAGGGGGAAATTTCTCTAGGTTAATTTGGGCACCATTCCCAATGACCTGGTTAACTAGACATCATATTACGAACCAATGAATAGGGTCTATCATTCCCTATCATTGCAGTTGCTACATGTTGGCTTGAGGGGTCTTGACCCAGGTTCAAAGGTGAAGGTTTGGCAATAAACCCCTATACTACTGGCCCTTTCGGCAGTGACCTACCTGTGCAGGCCAATGTCTCACCCCAAGCAGTATAGGAGGGTGCTAGAACCAGGTTTCTACACCCTGAGAGAGAGTAGGTAAGTCTAGCAGATCTGCGTTCATATCTCATCAGGTTCGCACAAGACAGGTCTATCACAAGTTTATTAACAGTATAATCCGCAGTATAACAGAGCTATCATCATGCACAGATCTAGTCAATACCTTCACATCCATGTGCGTATCAATAGTTATCATCACACAATATCATAACACATCATTAATAACAGATTACAGATACACTTCATACCATCACACAGACATATTCACATCATAAATAGATAACACAACTATATTTGCAGCTCCAATAGATCCCAAAGGTTTTCTCAACAGTAACATATCGGATCAGATAACACAGAAATACTTTAACTATATCCACATATATTAGCATCCAAAACCCAGTACAATCCAAACATAGCCTATGCACATAGCCACCGAGGTCTGCACACAGTAGGACTGAGGATCTTCGCACACACAGCCAACAAGAGTCCTTACCCAAATGACCCAACCACAAATCTAACAATTTTCACTTAGCATCAGACTTAATTCCTGCCTATGTTAAGACTCAAAATGTTCATCTATTTATATCGACTTAGCTTATGCTTCCAATGATCCAGAAACCCTGGTTTGCAGATTCTTGGTCTACCCTTGACCCATTACAATGCATTCAGGGCTTTGACCCACCCCAAAATCCCTGCACTAGATTAATTAAGACCAAAAATATACAAAATTATACAAAATTCGCAGCTTTAGGGGACCCTGTTCCAAAAGTCCCCCAACACAATCTTGTGACTCGTCCCAAGTCACTATATGGACATGGGGTCTCCACCTATGCCTGCAGTAGCTTGATCGCCTCCACTAGTGGGGGTAGCACTCCTTCACTCTAAGCAGCATCATTCTGAGAAATATCCACCAATTTTTGTGAATTTGGTCCCTCTTTCATAGCTGTGATGCTCTCTAGACTCTAGTTCAATTGTTTAACAACGTTTTCTCCTCGAGGGGAGTCAGCACCTCCCGCCTCTTGTCCTTCGGTACCGAGATCCTACTACGCATCATTCTGCATTGCTACTTCTGTGCCTTTCCATGTACTCTTACTAGGCTGTGAGCCTTCCCATGATGCAGCTTCGGTGCCCTTCCCCATGCTTTTGCTCGGTCCTCCGGTGTATTTGTTGATGACATGGGGGGTAACCTTTGTGGTGCTCATTCCTTTAGTGCTCTTTGCACCTGTTTTAAAGCCAAGCTTCCAGTGAGAAGGCCATTGCGCAATTAACTGATAAATCTCTTCATCAGCAGTGATATAGGGGAGCGAAACCCACACAGGATCCTTGCAGCCTTAGGTTTGGACGTTATGCTAGTCACCTAGAATGCAACAATGCTTTTATACTTATCATAGATAGCTGGCAACAGACGTGGCTGGGAGTTGATAGCTGCTGTGACCCCACTCTAAAACAATACCTAGAATACTTGGTTGTCCTCGATGCACTACGCATCCTTAGAGTCTCACAGGTTTGTATATCGAGCACGCTCACACATGTCTGGGGTGAGCTCAGGGAGGACTGATTCCTCAGGTGCTTCCCAGGCAACCAATGAAATGAGAAGTAGCAACCAAGAAGAAAAAAAATCTCATCCCTGCTCCTGGGATTCACAGAGATTGGCCAAAAGCTCATTGCACAAGTACTGGGACCAATTGAAATAGACCCCTTTCTCACACCAGCCTGCCAACTGAATTACATATAAGGGGAGGAGGCCACCTAGAATTTTCGCATCATCTTCCATGCCAATAATAGGGTACCCAACTGCATATCAGGGTTGCTGATGGATTTGATCATGAATCCTCTAGTGTTCTGCTCCACGTGGTAGGATTTGTGCACATGGTGAGCGATCTTCCTCTCGTGCTTCTTACCAGTGCACAGTAGAGGGTCTGACCCTTCCATGGGGAGACCATTAATTCTATGAATGAGCACAACATCAATGAGGATTTGATCTTGGATCCATATGCATCCATCATGGACTAGGGCGAGCAACTAATGTACCAAACGGTCCATGATATTGTAGTGGCTGAAATGTGGCATCCTTAGCAGGTTTAAGAGCCTCGACCCTGCCAATCTGCATACCTAGCACATCGGGAAAATATGTATCCCATCATCTTCCTATATTCTATCAAGATAATTCAGGTGCCAACTTAGGGAAGGCCTCCAAATTGGTCAAGTCATGATCATCAAATTTCACTTCATGGAGCTTCCCAAAGGGTTCGCCAATGATGGGGACCTCTCTCGGGGTCAGCGAAATCTGCAAGTAGGTGCGCAGGCCATCAAGAGTCTTTGGTGTGTGGGTGGAGGACCTGCAGGGCCGAGAAAAGAGTGGTAGCCAATTGACTGGTTCGACTACCTGAGCCTCTTCTTGAGCAGACAGAGGTCGCTTTGCTGGGTTGGGCAAACATGCCTAGGGCACTATTTGCGAGGACTTCAGATTTCGTGGGGAATTATGAGGCTTCACCCCAACCCATTTTTCGAGTTTCCCCCTCCCCTGCACTTTTTATTTCCCCTTATTCTTTGCTTTACTTGGCGTAGATATAAATTCCTTGGCTTTTGGTTCGACTTCCACTACTTCCTTAGATTCTTGTTCCATCGAGCTCACCAGTTCTGATGCTTCAGCAGGATTAGTGGTCGTCATTCTGGCATGGAAAATGAACTCCGAGTTGCTATCATCAGAAGGTTTAGGATTCTCAGACATGAAAGGGACGCAATATTCATAGAAACTCTTACAACAGAAACTTGTCCAGGAAAAATGTGTCAGGTACAAACTATTCAAGCGATATAGAACCCTTGTCTGATCTATCCTTCTTCTTTTATAGCCATAGGGATTGGTCAACGGTTGGGTGAACCTTATTTGGAACTTACCATAAAGTAAATGGTAAAAAATATTAGGAAATTGCCTCATTAAATGGTGGTCGCCCTCTCCTTTCAATGGTAACTTTTTCCTTTTACCCGATTTTACCATTCGAATGGCTAGTTTTCGTGCCTCCTATGTGCCCAGCACACCCCTACGCTCCCAGTGAGCCTCCTGTGTGCCCAACGTACTGCGGCACGTCAAGTGCACCTACTATATTTTGACTATATTCCTATGCCTTCGGTGCACCCCTTCGAGCTTCCAAATCTGCGGCCACTTCCTACGCGTACCATGGTATCTTCCGTGATGACCTTCCTTGGTGGGCATACCCCACTTCATATAGCTACTCCGACCATATACTCATTTGATCTGATACGGTTTGAGCCGGCTACCATTGACATAGCCGGGTAGCATATCGCCATGCAAGGTGGCTAACCCAACATCTTCGCCATTCATGATTTCTTTAACTGTATAGTGCCCTAGACAGTGCTTTCGGAACTTCCCCGGGTATTTCGCAAACTGGAAATCATAAAGTAGGACTACTTCACCCTCTGCAAAGGTATTTTGTCGAATATGTCGATCACGCCAGGCCTTATCCTGAGCCTTATGAACTTGTTGATGGAAATTAGCAATGAAATGATCTTCCTCCAAAGCCACAAGCTGCACTAAATTCTCCTCCATGATATCAGGCTCTGCCATATTTGTAAAGGTTGCAATGCGTGGGCTAGGAACAAATTATTCCATGGTCATAATGACCTCCTTTCCATAGACCATTCTAAATGGTGTTTTCCCTGTCAACTTCTTACAGGTGGTTCGGTAGGCCCAAATAACATACGTGATGCGCATTTCCCAGTCGCTGCGATCGGTGTTACAAACCTTAGTCAGTGCACACTCTAAGACTTTATTAAAAGCTTCAACTTCTCTATTTTCCCGGGGATGATATGGAGTGCTTTTCATATGATGGATTCGAAATTATTCTGTTAAGGCCTATATTGTTTAATTAACAAAATGTGTGCCTCTATCTCTCATCAAGATCTCTGGACATCCAATTCTGGTCCGAATCTACTCAAAGATGAAGTGTGCAGCAGTATCTATAGTGCAATCTTTCACTGCTTGTGTTGTATCCCACCTGATTACATAATCAGTGGTAGTTATAATGTAACACGCACCTGTCTTCTTTCTGGATGGATTGATAGGTCCCACAAAACCAATGTCCCATTTTTCAAATGCTTATGGGGCCATTTGTGGTTGAAGCTGCATTCCATATCTATGTGATGGCCTTCCTTTTCTTTGGCATGTGTCACGGGCTTTACAATAGTCATGAGAGCCAACATGTAGGGTAGGCTACCATAGTCCAGCTCTCAAAATCTTTTGTGTCGTTGTTTTCCCTGCGTAGTGACCTTCTACTACGCCGTCATGAGTTTCTACCAGGGTAGCATGTTGTTCATGCTCCAAAATGTGCCTTCATAGCACTTCATCAACTCCCATCTTATATAGATGACTTGCGATGATGGTAAAATCTGCAACATGGGTTACCAGCTCTTTCTTTTGTTGTACCGAACACTCTACAGGTGCCCTACCTATAGTCAAGAAATGAATGATGTCAGAAAAGTGTGCATCAACTACCTTAATAACAAAAAACTATGCATCAAGCAATCCTTCTTCCAAGTTGGTCAGCTCCTCGCCACTTTCAATTCGGGACAAGTGATCCAGCCTAACATTCAACTGCCCCAGCTTGAAAAGAATCTCAAAGTTGTATTCCTGAAACATCAGTAGCTATCAGCAGATTTTCCCCCCAAATAGAGGCTTATTTACCAGGTACTTCAAAGATGAATGATCTGTAAACATTTTGAAGTGTCTTCCTACCAGATAGTGTCGATACTTTTGTAATGAGTAGATCATGGCCAATCCCTGTCGCTTCATAGTGGAATAGTTGTGCTCTACACCAAAGAGTTTCCTACCAGAAAATGCAAACGAGTGATCATTGTCTCCGTCTCCAGGTTGCGTAAGGACCGCTCCTAAGGTGATTCCTGATTGTAATATTCCCAATTATCCACTGCTACTTGGAATATTATAATTGCTCCATTTTTGAAGTAAAAGAGTAAAAGGACAATAAAACAAATCCCAGTGTGAAAAGGGATTAGATTAGGAGGAAAATAAAGCCACCTTGGTGTGAAAGAGGGGCCATGCAAGTGAAATAGATCCAATTGATCAAGTCAACAACGTTGCTACAAGAGGACGGAAACCAACAAGGATAACACAGTTTTGAAAGAGGAATATTTCCTAGGAAGTCACTTCAACAATGAGTGGGGTCGGGGGTGAGGAGGCTCACCAAGGATAAGAAGGAGGAGATACCAGAAAGAGAGGCATTCAATATTCATCTATGTTTGTTATTCTTGACTACTTGCAAGCTTCAGCTATTTAGTTTTAGTTGCAGCACTATTTAGTGCAAAGGATTGTCATGCGGGAATTCCACCTTCACCTTTGGTTCAGCTTATTTAAGAGATCAAAAGGGAAGGTCCTGAGCTAATTTTCCATCATCTAACTTGAGCTTATTTAGCTATCAACACCTACAGTTTAGTCACTTCCAGTAAGTGATTCTTTTCTGTAGTTGCAGCAGTAGCAGGAGTAAAACCCTTGATTTTGTGCTTGTATTGGAGGAGGAGGTGCCTATTTCCCTCCGAGAAGTCTATTTAGGAGGGCCTTTTGCCATTTTCTATATTTTTCATATATTTTATATAATATTTAGTCTTATGTAATACATATTTGCATTGGACATCGTTATTTTCTGTGGTACGACATTTTATATTGGTATTTTGCCAGAAACCCCTTTCGGGGTGTTCTATTGTCCATGTAAAGGAGGTCAAACCTCCCATTTCTAATTCTATGATTAACGAAAGCTCTATATATTTATTGGATCATTTTTTTTTGTAGAAACCCTAATGAAAATTACGTTGTTGTAGTCTTCAAAAATTCTATTGTGTGTAGTCATGGGATTGGCATGGTTTTGAGCACATTTGAGCTGGGGAGATCCATTTAGTGTAGCTAGAATGATTTTTTTTTTATGCCATTTCATATTTAAGCTACATACAACATATATAAGAGGATCCAAGTCCTTTTTCTCATTTTTTTTGCATGGTTTTCCTTATACAACATCTCCATTGAACATATTGCAAAAATTCCTGAAAAGGAATATTACAATGGTATCAGAGCTCTGCTCTTGGCTCAGCTTGAGGGGATAATCTATATTTAGAATGGAGGAGGAAGATATTTCAAATCTCCTACTTCAGAGGCTACAAAACATTGCAAGGGACCTCAAGGAGATGAGGCATGAAGGGTATTCTATAGGGTTTTTCCATGAGGCAAGCACCAGCACTTCAAATAGCATAGAGCATTCAGCTGCACCACACAACTCTACCATGCCTTCATTTCTCTCTGGAGGATGTAAGGAGGGAACCCTGGGAGGGTATTTTGAGGAATATGAATCCCAATCTCAGAGGTTCAAAGAGCACTTGAGCTTTCAGTAGTTTTTTCGTATCAAGGATGGAAGGAGGGTCAATCCACATCAAGAGGGGGATAAATTGATGCAGGGATTAGCCCTACAATGCAGTATGGTAAGGGTATTCTTGCCCACATTTTATGGAACACCTAAGTGTTCAGCCAAGGCTTAGGTAGAGAAGCTGGACACGTACTTCCAGCTCAACAAGGTTTCTGAAATAGAAGCCATCAAGATAGTTGCGCTGCACCTAGAAGGGGAGGCTCAAGAATGGTGGTTTCATGGACTGACCACACTTGGACATCATCACATCACTTCATACTCAGTTTTCACGAAGAGGCTAGTACAAATATTTGATCCAAGAGCTCCGAAAGCCCATTTTTCCAAGTTAACCAAGCTCAAATAGGACAGAGATCTTGAGGATTATATTGTTGAATATTTGCAGCTTTTAGTGATGATATCTAGCCTCACTATGAGCAAGAAGGTATGCATGTTTATTAATGGGGTGGGTGAACCATTGCAGGGGTTGGTCAAATCCACTAAACCAACCATAGTCCTTGAAGCTATGGAGAAAGCTAGAGACTTACAACACATCTTGCCCAGGGCAACAACATTATTGCAACAGGAGACCTCCTCAGGGCCAAAGGAGACAATCCTTGTTCGTGATTTAGGGGGAGAATGTCTTGCAAGAGGGACCCAATATGTTAAGACATTCTCCAAGAAGGAGTCCAGTGCTGTACCATCCATAGAATACTTTGCTCCAAGAGGGGGAGCTATTGTAGTGTTGAGAGGAGTCCCAAAATATCTGACCTTGAGGATGAGAGGTAGTATTATGGGGCAAAGAGTCTCTGTGTTGATAGATAGTGGGGCAACTCATAATTTTATTGATGCAAAGCTGGTACAAAGGAGAGGGATCCACATGGAGGAGTTTGAGGGATTCAAATTTTTGGTCCCAGGGGTTATAACCCTGCAATGTGCCAAGTATATTTCGGCACTACCCATTACCATGGGGACCTACACCTTGATAGACCACTTCTTTGTGGTAGATATTCCAGACACCAATGTCATATTAGGAGTTTTAGGAGTCCAAATCTGTTGAAGTTTGATCACTCTTGGGAGTGTTACCACCAATTGGAGAACCTTGGAGATGGAATGGACAAGGGAAGATTGTTCATATCAAAAGATCAATGGTATAAACACATACCCCCGCCAAGGTTGTTTCAAAGACACGGATGGAAGCAGATCCGCATAGAGGGGATGTTGAATGGGCAAAGGAGCCGCATATACCGTGCTGTGCATCTAGATGTTCACTTCTTTGGATCGATATTCTACAATATTTGGAGATATCCCACAAGGGAGACCTCCCAACCGAGGGTTTGAACACATTATTGAGTTGGAATAAGGGATCCAAGCAGTAATTACTAGTCCTTATAGGCACCCCAAGGCTTATAGGGATGAGATTGAGAGGGCCATCGAAGAGCTGCTAGCTCTAGGACACATCCGACCTAGTACTAGTCCTTTCGCTTCTTCAGTGGTCTTGGTAAAGAAGAAGGATGGCACATTGAGGATGTGCATTGATTATAGATCCTTGAACAAGAAGACCATGAAGAACAGGTAACCTATACCTAGGATCAATGAACTCATGGATGAGTTGAGGGTTTCTAAATGCTTCTCCAAGATTGGTTTGAGATCCGGGTATCATCAAATCAAGGTGAGGGAGAAAGATATCCCCAAGACAGCTTTCAGATGTCACTATGGGCATTTTGAGTTTCTGGTGATGCCCTTTGGATTGACCAATGGCCCAGCAAATTTCCAATCTTGCAAGAACCACATATTCTGTGGTCATTTGAGAAAGTTTTTATTGGTCTTCTTTGATGATATTCTTATCTACAACCGCTCTTGGGAGGAGCACCTGCAGCATATTGAGACAGTTTTACATATCCTCAAAGAGCAACAATTTTATGCCAAGCTCTCCAAATGTGGACTTGGCTCTGCGTAGATGCTGGATTAAAACATCAGCAGTAGAGTGATGATATACACAGAGGAAAGATCTAGGCTATCGTACATCAATGCTCAGAATCTCACAACTTGTGGGCTTGTGAGGCTGGCGGCACTTATTAAGGGGTGAAGTCGCAAAGGGTTTTCATGTACTAGCAGCACCACTCACAGACTTGACAAAGAAGGGAGATTTCCATTGGACACCTATAGCATAGAGGGATTTTGATAAGCTCAAATAGGTAATGAGTATTTGTCTTGTTTTGGTTTTTCCTAACTTTTCTCAACCTTTTGTGCTAGAATGTGATGCATCAGGTGAAGGTATTGGGGCAGTCTTGATGCAAGGTGGGCATCCTAGCCTAGAGAGCAGGATTTTTCCTCATGAGAGGTTATAACCTTATCTATGATATCGAGATGTTGGCTATCATGTGTTAAAATACAGCTGAATTTCCTAAATACTTGGTGGGGAATAAGTTCAAGGTGAAGACTGACCATAATAGTCTTAGATTCTTCCTTGAATAGAAACAACTCCAGGAGAGACAACAGAAGTGGGTGAAAAAAATCCAAGCTTATGATTTTGACATAGAATATGTTAAGGGAAAGAGAAATGTAGCAGCTCATGAACTATCCAGGAGGCCTACAACACTGTCTTTGAGGGGCATGGACATAGATTGGAAAGCTCAACTTTTAGTTGAGTATTCCAAAGATGACTTTGCATGTGAGATACTTGATGGGGTGGTATCGGGTGAGAGGTTTAAAGTAATGGATGAGGTCATCTATTACCGGGACCGAATCTTCTTGGCTAAGAACTCCAAGCTCAAGGAGAAGATCTTATTGGCATCACATGATTCCCCACTTTCCGGGCATCAAGGTTTCACAAAGACTTACAGGGCCATAAGGGAGAGATTCTCATGGAAGGGTCTCAAGAAGGATGTGCTCCGACATGTCAGAGAGTGCGCCATTTTCCAGCAAAATAAGGGAGATGAAGTGTTAAGAAACAATAGTCATTAAGGAATATCTCATTCGATGGAGGAAATTTTACGAGATGAGGATGCCACTTGAGAGCTAGAGGAAGGATCTCATAAAGATCCTTCTTTAAAAGATTAATGTTTTGTGGTCAAGAAAATTTTGAGCGTAGACCCGTAATATTCTCAATAGCACTGCATTACTTTCAACAATAATAATACTCCATTTTTGAAGTAGAAGAGTAAAAAGGACAATAAAACAAATCCCAGTGTGAAAAGGGATTAGATTAGGAGGACAAATAAAGCCACCTTGGTGTGAAAGAAGGACAATTCAAGTGAAATAGATCCAGTTGACCAAGTCAACAGTGCTACTACAAGAGGAGGGAAATCAACAAGGACAGCGCAGTTTTGAAAGAGGAATCTTTTCTAGGAAGTCACCTCAACAATGAGTGGGGTTCGGGGTAAGGACGGTCACCAAGGATAAGAATAAGGAGATAGCAGCAAGGAAGGCATTTATTAATCATCTATGTTTGGTCTTTTGACTACTTGCAAGCTTCAGCTATTTAGCTGTAGTTGCAGCACTATTTAGTGCAAAGGATTCTCATGTAGGAATTCCACCTTCACCTATGGTTCAGCTTCTTTAAGAGATCAAAAGGGAAGGTCCTGAGCTAATTTTCCATCATCCTATTGGGGTTCCCATGTTTTGGCTAGGTTGGAAATACCAAAAGATGAGGCAACATCAGAACCACTTTCACACCTCATGATCTAGCCCTCCTGAGTCCAGAGAGGGATCTATCTATATGAGCAATGGTTTTATGTCTTTGAAAGCTCTATGTTTGAGATATTAGGCTAGTTATAGCCATGGGGTTTGTTTGTTTTATTTTTGGTTGGTTGTTGGGAATTAGGAAGAAGGGTTCAGTATAATAGAAGATTGAGCAAAGAGGATTTTAGGCAAAGGAAATATAATTCAGGGAATATTCAAGACCATTGGGCAATGGAGTCAGGAAAGTGTTTACTTGCTATTCAATATGTAGGCTTTCAATTGGGCTAGTCATCTAAAGCATTGGATCTTAAATATGATAGTGTGACATGAAATGGTAAGAGAGAAGGTGAAAGCAAGGAAACCTCCAAGGTGACCTTTTAGAAGTTAGATCTAGGGACAGGACATGCCATGAACAGCTTGTGATCCAAAACCTGAAAGGTAAACTCTTCAGACAAGAAACATTAAAGATTTGGAGAGCAGCCGGACACCCCAGATTAGAGAGAGACTTTGAACTCCCAATGCTTCGGCCTCCAGCTTGAGGGATCTTAGAAAAGATTCGATTAACTGAAAAGGATCCTAGTGAGATAGAGATTGAGTTCTAGACCTCCTAGTGTTCCCAATTCATCCAATTAAATCCTAACAAGAACATCTAAGAACAGATTCATTAATTCATACATCAGCTAGCAAGGAATAACATCCACTGCACTGGTTAAATTAATTGAAATCAAACCTTAGCTAACACATATAGCAGAAAACATTGAAGGCAAGGAGAGCAGAAACATAGGGTACCTAACAAGGGTAAATCTTATGCCAGATTTCTGATGCAAGCTAGTAGAAATGAAATGAGGTGAACTGCTAAATAAAACAAATACAGAGATAGGAAAACATCACCGCTTCTTTAGATCAGGATCCAAAAAAATGTGATTTTCATATTAAAGAGAAAGGTCAGTCAAGTACAACATTACCAATAGCTTGGTATTCAGTCTGAAAACATCTTCCTCAGCCTATCTTACAACTTTACATAGAGACTATGTCTCAAAAGAAACATCTTGTAGTTCGATAACCAATCAACAACAACCACCTTTACAATGAGTTTTTTCCACGAAATTTATAGCTCAAGTAGCAGGAAGCTGATAGATAAGAGGGAGCGCATTAAAAATCAAAAGAGGAAGAGGGTCAAGGCCCCATTCTATTTTAAATTCTGGGCATTTATCTCTTGTACTCTTTGGATGAAAGAGTGGTCTTCGTCGGGCTTCCATTTACTCCAGGTATGTCTCTGATGTACTTGTTGTAGCACTCTGGTGAATTAAAAAAAAGGTATAATAATGATGCTAGGGTTCCATTGTCGGTAACAAATGTTTCGAGTAGTGTATGAATCCATTTTCGAAGGAATTTCCCTCGGCAGTTTTACAAAATGGAGATAGTATGGGCACCTCGTCCTTTGTGGAAAGAACGTTTTGTCGATGTGAAAATCGTGTATGACTATTTTCTTGGTGCACCGAACTCTTCGTGTGATCCGTGATGTTCTCTGGGATCCGGCATTCTCGCTCAAATCATTGGATTAAGGCTCAAAATCTTCAATGACAGGCCCTAAACACTCAATTTTCCCACTAATACTCTTAGCCGCTCCATAATTGCCTCTGACAGTAAAATCTGCGCTTTAATGGCTCTGGGGAAGGTTTTATAGAGTTTAAAATCTGTTCTTTTAATGCGAGCCCTGTCATAACGTCTTCTCAAGCCTTTCTTCATGATTTCGATCTCTTAACATGGTCTTTCTTGCGTTCCTTGCCACTGTAACAGTGACTGTGAACCATGGCGGTTTTCCGCTTGCCTGTAACCCTGCAAAACACGAAACATGTTAAGAAGATCATGCATGGGGATGGTGAATGCAGTGGGGTCAATGAGAACGGACGTGCAGACTGGTGAAATGGAAAAAACGGTTGTAGGTTGATGGAAGAAAATGCAGCGAACGGTGGAAACTGGCCCTGGTGAAAGTTGGTGGAATGCGGAAGTTTGACACTTTGGCCTTTGAATGAAATATATAGGGGAGTTGACGACAATGAGACAAAAACATGTGGAATGGCGACATGGCGGGACCCGATCGATGGCAGGGCATGCGTTAAAGCTGGACCATCCGATCTCAGGGGGAGATCGACGGCTGAGGACACGGCGGAGGGCGACAGATGGTGGGCCATGGGTGTATTTTTCCTTGGGCTAATTCCCGCACAGCTTTGTGGCACGATGACCGTTGGATGGGCTACTGTAGATCCAGTAGCGTATGTGCATATCGCGACGGGTCAAACACCGAATTTTAACGCGCGATGGGAGGTGGCTTTTAAACAGTGAGTGGAGCCATGTGTCGGGCGGTGAGTGGAATCCCTCCGAAATGAAAAATACTGCCCGCCTCCCAAAAGTGGTGCGATGGAAACTGGTAGTTTTTGAATAGGGTGCGGCTGCAGGGACCACTGGGTGGGTGAAATACTGACCGTCGATCTGCAGGTCAGATCGATGGTGGACAGGCGATTGGAGGAGTGAACGGGGTGGGGCACGACGCGGCGTTGATCTGTGAAGACCGTCTGATCTAAAAAGATCGACGGCTAATATTGCGCCTGATATCCATCTGCGATAAGCGCTCTCCGGGCTAGCGCTTGGTTCTAGCACCCAGGTCATGTGGAGAAAAGGTTGAGGGGGCTAGGGCCGAAAGGTGCTAAGCCCACCTATATGGAAAATATGGTTTTTGGCCCATGTTTAGTGCAATTTAAGGCCAATAAAGGGTAATGATAGGCGAAAAAAAGGGGAATTTAAACCACACCAGGGGTGTGTGTAGGATTTAGATGGGATTTTGCGATGATTTAGAAGGACTAAGGGAGGGATTTTGGGGTGAAAAGGAGGCTTTGAAAATGGGTAAAAGGGATGAAATGAAGAATTATGCAGGGGTACAAGGGGAAAATGAAGGCCTTTAGGAGCACAATTTATCATCATCAGTGAGGCTTATTGACTCAAGAACAGCGGAGGGAAATAATCAAAGGGTAGAGAGCATGAAGAGGCTTCAAGGATGATGTGTTTTTAGGAGAAATGCATTCTTTGAAGGCTCATAAAACAAATTAGCCCCTTGCTTGCTTGACAAGGAATTTATAGGGGGCTAACAGTGGCTCCACATGGGGATGGATTCTTCTTGAAGGAGTCAAGAATTCAGAAAATGATCTTTGGTGTAGGCCAGATGCCTGCTACTTGAGCCACCTTTCTTCTTTGATCTTCAGCTGCCACAATTGTGAAGACATCAATTTAGCAGAAAAACTCTCCCAAAAAATCTACCTACCCATTCCTAAAATCCTACCATTTTCTCTTCCAGGGTGCATTTGAATTAGCAGACCCTTTACATCATTTTTATTTTTTAACAAACAAGGAAATAAACCTATTCCCTTATTACTCCATAAGACCAGATTAAACTGTTTGCCTCACATGTTTCTCTACCTAATCTAATATCTGCTGGGATTAGACTATCCAGCAGATTTCTTCTCTACATTCTACAACAAAAAATTAAAAACAGTCAAACTAGGATTAGAAAGTCCAGTTTGCTGTGGATCCAAGGCATAAAAACGGTTGCACATGGACAGAAATTTGCAGAAAATTGGAAACAAAATCTCGAAGGCTTGAGATCTAAAATTTTAAAGTATCCTTCTTTCTTTTGTGACTCAAGTTTTGAGCTTGTTAGAGTCATTTTCTCTTCTTCATTCAGCTCTGGTTTTGGCTGGTTAGAGCTGATCTTCTTCCTTAGTTGCTGGTTCAGATCTTGAACATGTTAGAGCCAACTGTTTTACTTCTTTGGCTCAGGTTTTGATCATATTAGAGACAATCCTTTGCATTTCTGAGGTTCATGTTTTGAGCATGTATGAACCTCTCCTTTCTCTCTGTTTTTTGGAACATTTTCTCTTTCTCTTGAAAACATATCATAACAATGGTATTTATAATGGAAAGGGAGACTGGAAATTGAAAATCAGCGGTAGTAGTGTTTGATCATCCTGTCATTGACAGGACCCCCAAACAGCTCTGTACCATTTGGTTCTTGAAGAAAAAATGAATTTGGACCCATGATGTCTTGGATGATGTATGGACCCTGCCACAAATTGTCAAACTTGCCATGCTTTCCCTTGTCCTCTCTCCTTGAGTCCCACTTCAGAACTTTATCTCCGATTTTGAAATCAGAAGCCTTAGTTCTTTTGTCAAATAAGTTCTTTATACTTTCCTGGACTCTCATAGTTCTGTTATAGACCTCCTCCCTTGTTTGCTGGAGATGAATTGTTTTGTTTATCCTTCTCACCATGCTATCTTCTTCTGTCTAGATTTCCTGGACAAGTTTAAACACTGGTACTCCAAGGCTGGTAGGAAACACTGCTTCTGTTCCATATACAAGCTGATATGGTGACATGCCAATGGATTTCTTTGTTGTAAGCCTATCAGCCCACAGGGCATGCACTAACTTGTTATGCCATGACTTTTTGTTCTCTTCCAGCAGCTTTTTGATGATGGTCACCAAGCTCTAGTTTGATGATTCAGCTAAGCCATTACCTTGTGGGTAATAGG
Organism: Pinus albicaulis; assembly: GCA_034641835.2. Lineage (NCBI taxonomy): Eukaryota > Viridiplantae > Streptophyta > Pinopsida > Pinales > Pinaceae > Pinus > Pinus albicaulis. The sequence continues at coordinate 1,696,930,537 of CM076580.1, read as the reverse complement.
CAATTGAATGACTGAGTGTTATTTGATATCTGTGACAAAAATCAACCATTTTCATGAGATGATGCAGAATGATCATTCCATTTCCAAAAATAGGTTATAATAAATATTCTAAAGTATATTGACCGAGTTATGCTCATTTTAAATCTGGAGCAGCATTCGGAGCGGGTTCCCTTTGGAGACGTTCCCTCCCATCACGCTTTAGTAGGCACCTGCTTCACATTCATCAGTTTCATCATAGCAGCGTTCAACTTGGGTTATTTGGAGACGTTCCCTCCCACCCCAAGCTGGGTAGGCACCTTCTACTTCATCAACAATCAACATCACAGTTATGGGTCAATTGCAAAAAATCATTTTCATCGAAGTCCATTTGCTAGGCCGCACACTGTTAGTCACACAGTTGGTCACAAGCATTGCAGGGTATCTCTATCCTCAGATCTTCATTTTTCATGGTTTTGGTTCATCCACAAACTGACACTTCATCGAAGTCCATTTGCTAGGTCGCACACTGTGTTGTGTAACCAGCTCCAAAAATAGAAGAAAAGAGATATGAACGCCTTAGAAATAAGCCACTTCGAGGGGGAAACCTCCAATACATTACGTAAATGAACAATTCTTGGATGATACAATTTACAAAACCTCCTTTCTATATATAGGAGTCCATGGGGCCATAATGTAATCCTAGTGGGCCACAATGTAATCCTAGCCGACCTAACAATAATAATTTAAGGGCACAAAAATAATAAAATGGGGGTTACAAGGGTACAATAATAACAATAAGGGGGTTACACTAACAACAATAAGGGACTATACTAGTAATATAGGGACCTAACATGCCCCTCTCCTTCAAAAAAGTGTTGTCCTCAACACTTGAGTAGCTCTGGGTGCTTCTGTATAAAATTCTCATCCTCCCATGTAGAATCTTCACTGGGTAAGTTCTTCCACTTGATGAGATACTCTGAAATTGATCGATTCTGTAGTTGTCGAGTTCTTTTTTCCATGACTGCTTCAGGTTCCAATATGATTTTCCCTTCCCCATCAAGTTCTGGAAATACTGTTTGAACTGGAAGATTTTCACCTATAACCTTCTTTAAGCATGAAACATGGAAACTGGATGTACTCGTGAAGAAGCAGGAAGCTCCAATTTGTATGCCATAGTACCAATCTTTTGCAACACCTTGTAAGGACCATAGTACTTTGGCGATAATTTATCATCCTTCTTAGCTTGCTTGAGGGACATTTGTTTGTATGGTTGTAGCCGTAAAAATACCCAATCTCCTACATCAAAACTTCTCTCGTTGTGATGTTGATCTGCCTGTTGTTTCATTCAATTTTGTGCCAAATTCAAGTTATCCTTTAAGAGTTGGAGAACTTCTTGCTGATGCTCGATGTGATCTTCCACTGCTTGAACCTTAGAATTTTCTCTTAAAGATGATGTGATGGATGGTGGATGATATCCATAAAGTGCCATAAATGGGGTCATATTTGCTGCAGTATGGAAGGAAGTGTTATACCACCATTCAGCAAGAGGTAACCACTTGACCCATTGTGTTTGTTTATCAGATACAAAACAACGAAGATATCCTTCCAAACATTTATTTACGATATCAGTTTGACCATCAGATTGAGGATGATAAGATGAGCTATGAGCTAATTGAGTACCCAAACAAGAAAATAACTCCGTCCAAAAATTTCCAGTAAAAATGGGATCTCTGTCGCTCACAATAACCCTTGGGCTTCCATGTAGCTTTTGAATTCTATCTATAAATGTAGTAGCAACTGTACTTGCTTTAAATGGATGAGATAATGCACAAAAGTGTGCATACTTGGTAAGTCTATCAACTACCACCATGATGACATTCTTTCCTTCGGACTTAGGTAAACTCGTGATAAAATCCATTGAAATCTCCTCCCAACGTTGACTTGGAATGGATAAAGGTTGTAGAAGTCCCGGGGTCTTAATTGTCTCCACTTTATTCTGCTGGCAAACCAAACATTCCGCCACAAACTTTTGAATATCAGATTTAAGGCCATCCCAAAAAAATTCTTTCTTCACCCTGTGGTAAGTTTTTAAAAATCCTGAGTGTCCTCCTAAAGGAGGAGTGTGCAATTCCAGAAGAATCTTTTGTTTTAGTTGGGAATTCTTACAAAGATATAAGCGATCTTTGTACCATAAGGAATCATTTTTCCAACTAAATGTATCAGATGTACTAGGATCTTGCTGCAACTTTTGAATGAGTGTCCATACATCTTTTTCCTTCTTCCATTCATCTTTTGCTTCGGTTATCCAATCTGGTTGGATAATAGAAATGGCACAAAGCAATGCTTCCACCTCTTCATTCTTTCTTGAGAGTGCATCTGCAACAACTTTAAGCTTTCCTTTTTTGTAGATTATTTCAAAGTCATAACCCAACATCTTTGTGACCCATTTTTGCTGCTCTTCTGAAGATAGTCTTTGTTCCAAAAAGTGTTTAAGACTATCATGATCAGTTTTTACCTTGAAGTGTCTTCCCATTAGGTAAGTTCGACATTTCTTTAGTGCATGTAGTATTGCTAACATTTCCTTCTCATAAATAGGTTTCTGTAAATACTTTCCTTTGATTGGATGACTTTCAAAAGCAATGGGTCTTCCTTCTTGCATTAAACAACACCAATTCCATTTCCTGAGGCATCACATTCCACAATAAAGGTTTTTGTGAAGTCTGGCATAGCTAAGACCGGTGCTAGGCACATTGCCTCTTTAAGATGTTCAAAGGCCTTAGTTGCTTCAGGAGTCCATGAAAATGCATCTTTCTTCAACAATGTTGTTAGAGGTGCTGCTATTCTCCCATAATTCTTAAAAAACTTGCGATAATACCCCGTTAACCCGAGAAATCCTTGCAACTTCTTTATGGTTGTGGGGACTTTCCATTCCTTAATGGCTTTAATTTTGTTAGGGTCTACTTTAACACCCTCGTGAGATACAATATGACCCAGATATTCCACCTCTTGTACTCCAAAGAAACATTTGGATTTTTTTGCATACAATTGTTTCTCCTGCAATAGTTTGAGCACCCTGTCAACATGTTCAACATGATCCTTCCAAGACCTGCTGTAGATTAGTATATCATCAAAAAATACTAGCACAATTTTCTAAGGAAGGGTTTGAAAATGGAATTCATCAACCCTTGAAATGTAGAAGGTGCATTGGTAAGGCCAAAAGGCATGACCAAAAATTCATAATGACCCTCAGGAGTTCGAAATGTTGTTTTTGGAATATCTTTAGTCTTCATTCTAATTTGATGATATCTTGAAAGAAGATCCAACTTGGTAAAATAAATTGCTCCATGTAATTCATCCAATAATTCATCAATCACAGGAATGGGAAATTTATCTTTAATGGTGAGCTTATTGAGCTCCCTATAGTCCGGACACATTCGCCATGATCCATCCTTCTTGTGTACCAATACTACAGGAGCAGAGAAAGAACTTTGACTAGGTTGAATTATACCCGCCTCTAACATTTCTGCAATCATACGTTCAATTTCGCTCTTTTGGAAGTAAGGATATCTATAAGGCCCGATGTTTGGAGGAACACTTCCTGGAATCAAATGAATAGCATGATCATGATCACGAATAGGTGGGAGTCCTTTGGGAGTTTCAAACACCTTCGAATGATTGTCCAAGACTTGTTGGAGATCTGCAGAAATAGATGATTTTGATGTCGGAACTTCTAGTGAGCATAATTGTGCAATTACGCCTCGTTGTTATTTCTTTAGAAGCTTTGTCATGACATTAGAGCTTATTATCCTTCCCCGCTTCCCTTCAATACCCCGTAATTCGACTTCCTTTCCTTCTGAAAAAAATTTCAAGAAAAGTTCTTGAAAATTAAAAGCTACCGTCCTCAAAGATTGTAACCATTGTACTCCTAGTACAACATCAGCACCTCCCATAGGAATGGAAAGCATTGGACTAGTCAATACATATTCCCCCATGGTTAGCTTGATATTATGGCATTTTCCACAGCAATTTATAGTTCCTCCATTTGCAACCATCACTTGACATTCTGGTGCTGGGTATAGGAAACAATTCAATTCCTTGGCTACCTTACAATGAATAAAATTATGGGTGCTACCCGAATCAATCAACACTATTACCTTTTTCTTCTTGATATGTCCTTCTATCTTGAGAGTTTGAGGAGTGGTAATTCCTGCCAATGCATTACATGATATGGTCGGACTCATTTCTTCCTCTTCTAGGGTTGGTTCCTGGTGTATATCCTCTTCTCGTTCATTTTCTTCTTCCTCTTCACAATCTATGTAAAATAATTTCTTCTCAGCACACTTATGACCTTTAGTGTATTTGCTATCACAACCGTAGCAAAGCCCTTTTGCTCTTTTTTCTTCCAATTGTTGTGGTGTCAACCTTGTAGGTTGTGGAAATCTAGGCGTAGCAACACTTCCTTCTTTATAGAATTGAGTGGTAGGCTTCCTTGTCGCCATAACTTTACATTCAACTTTTCTTGCCAACCTGAATGCCTTCTCCAATGAATTAGGCTCCAAAACACGAACTTCATGTTGGATGTTATCCTTTAGAGTGCCTATGAAGAGATCAATCCTGTGTTCCTCTGGAATATCAGTTACCCTTATATTCAATTTTTGGAAGTCCTCAATGTGCTGCCCCACTAAACCCTTTGGTTGAGATTTATCAATTGGCTAAAGAAGGTGTTGCTCTTTGTATCCTCATAATGTGCTATAATTTCCTCCGTAAAAATTGACCAAGTGACAATTTTTTTACGGGAGCAAAGCCATCGATACCATACAAATGTATTTTGTTCTAAATGTAAAGTTGCAATGCGTAACTTTTGTGTGTTTTGCACATTATGGAGATCAAAATATTGCTCCATCTGTAGTATCCATGTTACAGGATCCTTTCCATCAAACTTCCTCATATCCATTTTTGGAATATGGTGGTTCTTACCGCCAACATTAGAGGTTATGAAATCACGATTAACATTTATTTTGTTCTCATCATGAGGTTCTTCTACTATATTTCCGCCATTAGGAATCGTTTCTTGTTTTAAGCTTGTCATCAAGCCTTCCATGTATGCTTTTAGATCATTCTTGATGTTTTCCATGTTGTCTTTCATGTTTTCATCGATCTTAGCTTCCATGTCATCAATCTTAGCTTCCATGCCCACCTCCATGCCATCCATCTTAGATTCCAAACCATTCATATTAACTTCCACGCCTTTCTTCAAACCATCCATCTTAGTTTCCATGCCTTTCTTCAAAACTTCCATTTCATTTTTTGTTGTTCTTTGCGAGAGCGAAATTTGTTGCACTTGCTCTTGTAATTTTGATATGTCATGTTGCCATTCTTCGTCTTCATGAGTCATAGTAGAGCCTTCTAAAGGCTTAATGGGAGTTGAATTATTTTTAGGGGCCATTTCAGAATCCAATACTGATATCTATTCTACAATATTCCCTTGGAATCAATTCAAATTGATTCTTCAAACAAGACTTATGCAATTCGGAAAAAAAATTACACACCTTTTACTTGCTTTAAGGAGCTCGATATTGAAATTGAATTATCTCTATAATTGAAAATCTTAGATATCTGAAATTAAGAACTGCAGTAGCCCTCTGAAGCTTCTTTCAAATGCCACAGGTCTGGCCTGATTTGGATTCTCCAAGACAAAGTTGTGTCCAATCTCCCACAATGACCTAATTCTGGACTAGTTCAGTAGAGCGAACTTGTACGACTTGCCACGTGTCATTGTTTCGTCCTTTGTCTCTGAAATTGATATCCAAGAAACTAAAATCTGTGTACTTGCAACCAATTTTTACGACACTCAAATCCGATGCCCAGAGAGAGAGTTATTGAACTTTTCCCATGATCACCTCTTTGAGATGAAATTCAGGAGCCTGAAAAAGCAATACCTTCCACAGATCATATCTCCAAAAATATTGCGAACCAAGCTTTGAAATGTTTTGACGACTTTCTTCAGGATTTCAGCTTCGCACCATATGAATTTCAGATTCTTAACCTTCGTAGAAAATTTTTTATAGCGCAAATGCCACAATGACCTGTTTAGGAGCCTGAAAAACTACCTAACTTCCACAGATCATATCTCCAAAAATATTGCGAACCAAGATCTGAAATGTTTATACAAACTTCCTCAAGATTTCAGCTTCGCACCCTAAAATTTTCAGCTTCTGAAGCTTCGTAGAAAAAAAGTTATAGCGAAAATGCCACGATGACCTGTTTGGAGCAGCGAAACCCTAGAATCCAAAGCTCTGATACCAAATGTTGTGTAACCAGCTCCAAAAATAGAAGAAAAGAGATATGAACACCTTAGAAATAAGCCACTTCAAGGGGGAAACCTCCAATACATTACATAAATGAACAATTCTTGGATGATACAATTTACAAAACCTCCTTTCTATATATAGGAGTCCATGGGGCCATAATGTAATCCTAGTGGGCCACAATGTAATCGTAGCCGACCTAACAATAATAATTTAAGGGCACAATAATAATAAAATGGGGGTTACAAGGGTACAATAATAACAATAAGGGGGTTACACTAACAATAATAAGGGACTATACTAGTGATATAGGGACCTAACACACTGTCAATATCACAGTTGGTCACAAGCATTACAGGGTATCTCTATCCTCGGATCTTCGTTCATCACGGTTATGGGTTAACTACAGAAAACCCTTCTCTTCAGTGGCTCTTCATATTCAACAAAGGCTTCTCAGGAGGGAACTTCACGCAATGGGGACCATTGCTTCTTAAGGAGGGAGGAATGATATGAATGGAAAATGGCATGAACTCATGGTATTCATCTACCCATGTTATCCGTCCACCCATGGAATTTACCCATGGTATTGTAAATGGCATCAACCCATGGTATTCATCCACCCATGATATTTATTCACCCATGGTATTATAAGTGACCCATGGTATGTATCCACCCATGGTATTCATCCACACATGGGATTTACCCATGGTATTGTAAGTGGTATCTACCCATGGTATTGGCCCATGGTATTGTATCTCAAAAAAAGGCTATAAATAACAAGCCTCACTTTGTAAAAGTAGAGATTTTCTGCCACAATGTAGCTTCTATAGTTATTCTCTGTTTTAATAAAACAATTTTCTTTGTGGTTTTATTTTCTTTGTGTTCTCTCTTTTTTCTGGCATTCTGATTTTGCAGATCTTGTCAGATCCATTTCAAATTTTTAGACCTTGGGGGCTTCCCCCCAAGATTTGTATTAGTGGTATCAGATTCAGGTTATGCCTCCATGGGAATGAGGGTTTCAAACATATTTCAGTTTCAATGTTTTGCAGCAATCTTCGACAAAATCCATGAAATTTTTTTTTGGCGGTGAGTTTTCAGATCAGATCTGAAACTTTTGGTGAAAAATTTACAAAAAAAAGGATTGGCTCTGGATTCCTTGGGAAAAAATACTCAAATTCAAAAAAAAATCAGCCCAATTGGAGTTCGGATGAGGGAGATATCGCTGATTCAAAATCAGTAATATTGAAGCAATGTTTCTGACAACAATTCATGGATGACGGCTCTCCTGTAATTTTTTTGCAATTTTTAGTGCAAAATTTCAGAAGAATGCATATATATCTGAGCTCCTCTTGAAAAATCACCCAATTTCAAAAAAAAAAATGGTCGAATCGGAGTCCGGATGTGGGATTTATCATTGATTTAAAATCAACTATTTTTGACAGTTCCAGCGCGAATCTGAGAGTCTAGAGTCTCCAGATCTGGTCTTTTTTTTTGTAAATTTTTCACCAAAAGATTCAGATCTGATCTGAAAACTCGCTACCCAAAAAAATTCATGGATTTTTCCGAATATTGCTGCAAAACATTGAAACTAAAATATGTTTCAAACCCTCATTCGCATGGAGGCATAACCTGAATCTGATACCACTAATCCAAATCTTGGGGGGAGGCCCCCAAGATCTAAAAATTTGAAATGGATCTGACAAGAGCTGCAAAATTAGAATGCCAGAAAAAATAGAGAACACAAAGAAAATAAAACCACAAAAAAACTTGTTTTATTAAAACAGAGAATAACTATAGAAGCTACATTGTGGCGGACAATCTCTCCTTTTACAAAGTGAGGCTTGTTATTTATAGCCTTTTTTTGAGATACAATACCATGGGCCAATACCATGGGTAGATACCACTTACAATACCATGGGTACATCCCATGTGTGGATGAATAGCATGGGTGGATACATACCATGGGTCACTTATAATACCATGGGTAAATAAATATCATGGGTGGATGAATACCATGGGTTGATGCCATTTACAATACCATGGGTAAATTCCATGAGTGGACGGATAACATGGGTAGATGAATACCATGAGTTGATGCCATTTTCCATTCGGATCACTTGGATCCAAAAGCAGCAGCATTATCAGTGATTATTTTTCTTGGGAAACCAAACCGAGAGAGGATATGGCCTTCTAGGAACCTAATGATGACTGAATCTATGGCATTCCTAGTAGGTATAGCCTCTATCCACTTAGTGAAGTAGTCTGTGGCTGTTAAGATCCATTTTTGTTGTGCAGAAGAAGAAGGGTGAATTTCTCCTATGTAATCTAGGCCCCATTGCATAAAGGGACCTTCAATAGTGATGGGTTCTAGAGGTAAGGGGAGGAGCTTTCTTTTGCCTTCAAAAATATGACATTTGTGGCATGCAATTATCATCTTATGGATGTCATTGAAGAGTGTGGGCCAATAGTAGCCAGCTCTAAGTATTTTGTTAGCAGTGGCTTTCCATTTCAGGTGACCTCCACACTCTCTTGCATGGAACTCTTGTTTAATCCTATCTACTTCAGACTCAGGAAAACATTTAAGAAATAGGTCGTTTGTACTTTTCCAGTATAACCATTCATTCATTATGCAATAGTTTCTGGCTTTAAGCTTCAGGAATCTGGCCTTGGTCTTTGACAGTTCAGGAGGGGCATTGAGGTGTGTGAGCACATAGAGAATGTCAATACCATGGAGTGTTTTGAAATTTCTCCTCAATAGTGGGATCAGGAAATCCCTCCTGCTCATCCAAGGCATCTACCATGTTTATGTCAAGGTCTTGCAGATTCGATTCAACCATTAGTTGAGCTAAGCCCTGACCTTTGATCAGTTTTGTGGGTTTTATCTCAAGGTCATATTCTAAGATTACAACAATCCATTTGCCCATTTTCCCATCTAGGTCTTGGGACAAGATGTCTTTAACCATTATGTTTGGTACATAGGCTATGGTGTGGGAATGCAGTATGTACACCCTAAAGTCGTTCAAGGCCTTAACCAAAGCATAGGCCTATTTTTCCATTATGTTGTATTTCAAGGGTGCATACCTTAGCGCTTTGCTGAAGAAAGAAATGGGCTGTTCCATTTCCTATGGATTTTTCTGCAGTAGAACTGTAGCCACTGTATGCTCGGAGGCAAACGAAAAAATCAGGAAATATTTTGAGAAATCTGGGCTGATTAGGACAAGAGCCTGGGTGAGTGCAAGTTTAACTAATTCAAAATATTTCTTAGCCCCAACAGTCCATTTAAACCCCACACCTTTCTTCAACATGTCAGTCATATTCATAAGATGTTCAGCTAAGTTGGGAATAAACCTCCTAAGGAAGTTAATTTTCCCAATGAAGGACTGTAACTTTTTGATGTTTCTCGGGTGAGTGATTTGTAGTATTCACTCAACTCTTTGTGGGTCTATCTTAATCCCTTTCTCAGATATGATGTGGCCAAGAAGCTTACCTTCTTGTAGCCCAAATATAGTCTTTTTAGGATTCAATGACAGGTCAAACCTTCTACATTTTTCAAACACTCTTCTCAGATGTTCTAGGTGTTCTTCTTCAGTCTTGGAATAAACTGTTATGTCATCTAGGTAGATGAAAATGAAGTGGCCTATTTCATATGAAAAGGCTATGTCCATTGCTCTTTGGAAGGTGTCACCAGTGTTCATCAGTCCAAAAGGCATTTTGACATACATAAAGGTGCCCCATGTAGTGGTAAAAGTTGTTTTGAGTTGGTCTTCTGGGAGTAATAAAACCTGGTTGTAACCTGAAAAACCATCTAACAGGGAGATCCTTTTTGAGCCTACTACTTTCTGAAGAATGTGTTCCATCCTTGGCAAAGGGTAGTTGTCTTTGAGTAAGGCTCTATTAAGATTCCTGAAATCAATACACAGCTTGATCTCACTTGTTTTCTTTCTCACAGCCACTAGGTTTGAGACCCAATCAGAGAACCTCACAGGAACTATTATGCCTGCTTCATACATCTTCTTAATATCTTTTTCAACTACAGGCAATTTTTTTGGGTTTATTCTGCGGAGTTTCTATCTGAAGGGCTTCTGATTTTCTTTTAGAGTTATTTTGTGTTGTATGATGTTTGTGTCATAGGCCTTTAGGTCCTCATAGTTCCAGGAAAACACATCAATGAATTCCTTGAATAGGTCAATGTATTTCCTTTTCATGTTTGCAGGTAGGGGCTTAGCCAATTTGATCATCTTGGGTTTATATTCAGTGCCTATGTTGCATTCCTCGACATCAGAATCTGCTTGTTCTATAGTGGGATTTTTTGCTACATCATCAAAATAAAAAAGGTCCTCTAAAGGTGCCAGACCTCGGGGTATGTTCTTATCTTTGGTCTGTAGCACCTCTACCTCCTCACTATCTGCGTTTTCACACTTTTAGTTTGGATTTGCAGTCTGTTCATTTAAAGTGTTTATTTCTATGTTATAGGGTGGTTCTTCCTCGTCTGAGGTTTCTTCACCTAGGCAACTATCTTCAGATTTCGAGTTTGAATCAGAAAACTCAAACTCGTTCCTGCCTATCAAGAAATCTTCAATCTGCTTATCTCCTTCAAAAACCTGCCAATATTTTTCATTATCCGGCACTGTCGGTCTAAATGATGATTTGTTGGTCACTGGGAGGTTTGTGATACAAACTAGCCATGCAGGCTAATCCATTTGCAATTGCGTTCTGACTCCTAGGGACAAACACCAGGTCGTATTATACAACGGTCTTCAATAGATCCATAGCATCATTCTTGTACGCTCTCAGCCTAGGATGTTTCACTATGTATTCACCATTGACTTGTTTAATGACCAGCTCAGAGTCTCCATGTACAGTTATCCTACGGGCTCCTAATATTTTCAACAAATTTAAGCCTAGAATCAGAGCCTCATACTCTGGGATATTGTTTGTACATTTGAAATGTAGGTTACATGGATGGCTCTCTGCGTAGTCACTCTCTGTGTTATGCACCCACACTCCTGCTCCTGCAATTCTCTTGGTGCATGACCCATCAAAATTCATTTCTCACAAGGGGCCGTGTTCGTGTTTATCATTATTTTCTTCTTGGTGTGGTGTATGAGCTTCTGAAGGGTGACTAATCAGTTGACTACATCATATTTCCAGCTCACTCTGAGTTTCATTTTTAGTGCACTGCCCATAGGTTTCTGCATCATTTTCTTTAGGGTCTAGAGTAGCCATTATGTTAAAGTGCATGGGCTCTATTTCATTATGTGTATCTCTGTTTTTGAATACTGTCTCCTCCAAAGATCCATCATTGCACAGGATGAAGGAGTCAAGATCTGTGTGTATAGAGTATAAAGGTGAATTTTTCAGGCTTTTCAGGGCTACTGACCAGGAATTTCATTTGCACCTCTCTATACAGTCTTCTAAGTTGGCTAAAGATCAGGATTGTGGCATATGCCCCATCCATGTGCATTGTACCTTGCAGCTTGGCTCCCCATGACCTTGATAATAACATGCCATACTTAGATGGCACGTCTACCACTACAACATCCATGACCATGCATTTAGCTGGAATCTGGGTTAGGCTTACACATAAATCTTTGATTAGGCCAAGACACTTTACTCTGCTAGAGTCGAATGTAGGTCTTTATAGGGATGGGTTATCTCAAAGCCTAATATTTCCATAACTATCTTAGGCATTAGGTTGTGTGAGGCCCCAGAGTCATGCATTGCATTGTGGAGTATCTTATCATGGATATTGAGACTGATATAAAAAGGAGGTACTACCCCTTCTTGAAACTTCCCTTCTATCTTGGGACCAAACAGAAGGGCTGGTTGATCATCACCCAAACTTACCGTGTCACTATTCTCACCTAGATTTAATGCTTTCAGAATTTGGCCTTTATATACATCCTGAGCGGCTAGCTCAGAGAGTGGGACAAAGATTTTAATTTTTGCAATCTCACTTTCCAAATTGAAAGTGGGATGAATCTTTGGAATGTTCAACTCTATTTTGTTAGCCACCACCTTAGTGGCAGAATCAGTGGGCTGATTCTCACTATGTACAGGTTTAGGAATTGTCTTATCAGGAGAACTAACTGCAGTGCTAGTGCTGCTAGTAGGTTGACTTTTTTTTTCAGTGTTTTGGCTGTCATTTTCTTTGCTCTTCCCAGAACTCTCAGCTGCTGATTTATTACATTCAAAAGTTGCTTTAAAAGATTTCTTAGGCCTTTCTTGATGGTAATCTTAGAAGCTTTAGGTTTGGAGTTATCTAGGCTCTTCTTGCTCCTAATTTCATACTACTCTCTGACCTGCATGATGGCATTTTCAAATCCCAGCCTGTAATCCTCAGATTCCAATCTTTCCTCATCCCAATATGAGGGTGAGGGCTGAAATTATTCTATGGAACAGTTGTGGATTGATTTTTATACTTCAAACATGTTTATTGTGTTCCCCTCAGACTCTTCTATGATTCCCTCATCCCCATCAAGAAATTTCTCTTCGAATGGGGGAATAACTTGTTGATTTGATTCTATTTGTCTATTGGGAGTGGTGTTGTTTCTTCTAAAGTTCTAGTTCTGGTTGTGATTTCGATTTCTGTTCTGATTACTTACTATGACAACCATTTTTTCCATCATTTTTTGTAGCTTTTCCATGTTTTTAGACAGACGGTCATAATTAGGATCAGATGTGGAAGCTACATTGTCATCTCTATATGTTACCCTTTTCTCAGCTCTCAATCTTGTTTTCTTCTCAATCAGATTAGCCTCTACACTCACTGATCCTTTTTTCATGTCTTCCAAAGTGTTGTAATCTCTCTCCCTAAGCTGGTAGGCCATGTCAACATCAAAGCCTTCAGGGTATCTCACTAGGGCCAAACCTTGGGGAGGTTTCATGTGTGGAGGAAGAGCATTATAAATGCTGTTAAACATTGTAGAGTAGTCATGGACACTATCTCCTACGTTTCTCTTAAGATTATTGTATTCTGCTAGGATTTGGAGAGGGTTGGCCTTAACTTCCCATTTTTCTATGAAGGTCTAATATAAAGTGGGAAGGTCTCGGATACTATTAGGAGGTAGGCCTTTGAACCATTTCTTCACATCACCTCCTAAGCTCTGGGCAAAGATTCTCATTTTGACTGTATCATCATCTATTTCCATGTAATCAAAAGAATCTTCCATCCTATCTACATGTTGTTGAGCTATGGTGGACTCTTTTGCAGTGAAGTGTGGGATATTTGATTGATAATCATTGGGTAAAGGCACTAAAGGCTGGGGTAAAACTAGTGGTGCGTACCAGGCTGCCATGATGATGTTGTGAGGAGGTAAGGGGTTGAATTGAGCAGCTGGTATATGGATGACAAGGATATGAGGACCAACAGAAGTCTGTTGAAATGATCTAGGGTGGTAGAGCCCCAAGTTTTGAATGAAGTGAATATCAGGAGGTGTAGATGGAGGGGTTTCTCTGTCCCTAATGTGTTGACCACTATGATATGGTGAACCGAGAAGCTCGAGGTTTGGCTGGTCTAGAACATTGAGTGACATAGTTCTTGGTAGTCTGTTTGGTAGGTCTAGGTCAAAAGGTGGGTCTAATTGAGCTATAAAGTCTTCTGGTGCAGAGTTAGCTCTATGGATGTGGCTAGAAATAGTTGGTCTTATAGGTGTAGGAGATATCTTGAGGATTTTCTCAAGGTTGTCAACTATTTCAGGTGGGTTTGGGTCAAGATAAGCTCTTGTGTGAATGGTTATTGAAGCCAGAATGTTGATTCAAACCAAGCAGCTTAACCCTACTTGTTAATTCTGTCGTGGTTGATGTTGTTATGGAGGTTGTTCTCCCCATGGAGTCTCATGTGAACCAAGATAATCAGCAGGCCTACTGATCATCAGTGGAGTCTTTGATATTTAAGGAACTATGGAGTCACCAGGTGGAGGGTTTAGGATGCTTTTTGAGGGTACACTGTCCACCACCGTGCTTATGAAATATCCCTTTTCAAGGATATCTCAAAAACACAACAATACTCTAACCAGAGATTGACTAGGAGGGATTTTACCAAATATGTCACCTCTGAAAGAGTGTGAGATCTAGAGGCTACCTGGCCCTTTCCAGAATCTGTCTAAGAGTGTAGGAGAAACACAACAAGTGGTGTAGAAATTGAATTGCAAATGGAAGTGTTTCACTACCAACCTAACAAGAGCTCTTGTGATGGAAAATACTACGAATTTCCCTAGTTGAGTCGCCATTATGTTGGGGTTCCCATGTTTTGGCCAGGTTGGAAAGACCAAAAGATGAGACAACATCAGAACCACTTTCAGACCTCAGGATTTAGCCCTCCTGGGTCCAGAGAGGGATCTCTCTATATGAGCAATGGTTTTATGTCTTTGAAAGTTCTATGTTTGAGATATTAGGCTAGTTATAGGCACGGGGTTTGTTTGTTTGATTTTTGGTTGGTTGTTGGGAATCAGGAAGAAGGGTTCAGTATAATACAAGACTAAGAAAAGAGGATTTTAGGCAAAGGAAAGATAATTCAGGGAATATTCAAGACCGTTGGGCAATGGAGTCAGGAAAGGGTTTACTTGCTATTCAATATGCAGGATTTCAATTGGGCTAGTCATCTAAAGCATTGGATCTTAAAGATGATAGTGTGACATGAAATGGTAAGAGAGAAGGTGAAAGAAAGGAAACATCCAAGGTGACCTTTCGAAAGTTAGATCCAGGGACTGGACATGCCATGAATAGCCTGTGATCCAAAGCCTGAAAGGTAAACTCTTCAAACAAGAAACATTAAATATTTGGACATAAAGCTAGACACCTGAGATTAGAGAGAGACTTTGAACTCTCAATGCTTTGGCATTCAGATTAAGGGAACTTGGAAAGGTTCAATTGACTAAAAAGGATCCTAGTGAGACAGAGACAGAGTTATAGATCTCCTAGTGTTCCCAATTCATTCAATTAAATCCTAACAAGAACATCTAAAGACAGATTTCAATAATTCATACATCAGCTAGCGATATATTAGACCACTACACTGGTTAAATTAGATTGAAATTAGTCCACAGATAACACATATAGCAGAAAACATTAAAGGCAAGGAGAGCAGAAACATAGGGTACCTAACAAGGGTAAATCTTGTGCCAAATTTCTGATGCAAGACAGTAGAAATGAAATGAAATGAACTGCAAGTTAACAAATACAGAGATAGAAAAACATCACTGCTGCTTTAAATCAGGATCCAAAGAAATGTGATTGTCATATTAAAGAGCAACACCAGTCATGTACAACATTTCCAATAGCTTTAATACTCAGACTGAAAACATCTTCCTCAACCTATCTTACAATTTTTTCATAGATACTATGTCTCAAAAGAAACAACTTGTAGTTCTGATAATCGATCAACAACAACCACCTTTACAATGAGTTTATTCATGAAATTTATAGCTCAAGTGGTGCAGGGAAGGTAGATGGAAAACTAAATGCAGCATTAAAATCAGAGTAGGAAGAGGGCCAAGGCCCTATTCTGCTTTAAATTCTGGGCATTTATCTCTAGTGCTCTTTGGATGAAAGAGTGGTCTTCATCAGGCTTCCATTTACTCCAGGTATGTCTCTGATGTACTTGTTGTAGCACTCTGGTGAATTAAAAGAAAGGGTATAATAATGATGCTAGGGTATGCCATACTGTGTAAAAAATGCTTCTGATAGCATAGGACTGTTGTCAGGGCTGGAATTTCCTCAGGAACACGATATAGAATGGATATAGTATGGGCACCTCGTCCTTTGTGCAAAGAACGTTCTGCTGATGTGAAAACCTTGTACTATCATTTTTTGTGCACTCGACCTTCTGTGTGATCCGTGATGTCTTCGATCTGGTACTCTGCCTTCAAATCATTCGATTAAGGCTCAAAATCTTCAATGATAGGCCCTAAACACTCTGTTTTCCCACTAATACTCTTAGGAGCGGAATTCTCATTGTTTCGTAATCTCCACTTGGTGTGCCTTCTAAAAGAGTTCACAAGTGTCAAAATTCAAATCCATGTGTTCCTTTGATACCTCTGTGACTGGGAACATGTATTGCCTCTAATTATAAAGTCATTGATTGTAAAACTACCTTCATATCCTCTATAAATTGAGCACAGATCCTAGTGTTTGAGAAGGAGTAATTTGAGTAGAGAAATGCTGGTGGAATTCCAATTGAGGAATTGATTTGAGTGACATGTTTCTGGAGAGATGTGCATTGTGATTAGGCTGGGATGTTGCTGGAGATGGTGACACTAAGACAATCACTGGGTTATAGCCTCCCCTTCTATCCATTAATAAAGATTGCTGCTTACTTTCCCACATATGTATCTGTATAAGCTTCTATATTTCATATTATGAATCCTTATTTGATGCATATGGTTCATGTTTTATTGATTTAACTGAATAACTTGAATAGACATTTGTATTATTGCTATCTTTTGTTGTTTAGTGTTCATCTTTTTACGAAATATTTTGGCGATCTAGCTCAGATTTGAAGCTACAACATGAGCGACAGAAGGATAATAGGAAGCACTTGGACTCCAAGTAAGTTCTTCGATCTATTCTGTGTGTCTATTTACTATTAGTAAAATTAGTTGCAAAGTCTTTAAGCTGTTGTTCTAGATGAGCACTATATCTAGGGAAGAATGTTTTATCTGTAATCCATAATTCCACATAACACCTAGATTTATCATGAATTATAAATGATATTAGAGGATTTATTTGAAGGATAATGTGATATTAGAAGGGTCAATGTGACTGCTATGATAAGTGAAACAATCATGTAGTAGTCTACATAGACCCTACAAGACCAAAGTAGGAAGCCACTCGTGAGTGGAAAATATCGATTTTTTTGTTCTTCCTATCATTGTTTTTTTTCCATCATGAACTTCACTCATAAATCCAAAATAATAAGGTTTTCCTCTCATAAGTCTAATTAAAAAACACATAAAAAGGTTCCAGTGATAGTCAATGAAGAATATCACAGTCAGAAGAGCAGCATCAAAATACACTTTCACTCAACCCGATGTGTCCACTCCATCCATCCCTTAACCTCTCCAATATTTTCCACAAATTTACCTATCCTTTGTCACCCAATTATACTAATATATTGCATTGTTACATCGCTATTCCAAAATTGATACAGGATGTTTATCTACATAAAAAGAAGGAACAAATTGAAAAAAATTTAGTCAAGAACATGGGACAAGGTCCATAAGAGATATATCATCCATACATTTCACTATATGTCACATTTTCATTGAAATTCATTCCCATTACCTTCCATAAAGTGCTTCTCCCTTAATCTATTTTCCACCATTTCCCATCACAAAATAACTGTGTCCATCATGAACAACCTTCTCATGAATTATCAACATTTTTGGAAGTAACACTTGGAGGAAATTGTGATACTATAAGGCATATGTCATTGGTATGGGATGACACATACTCTTGTAGTATCGTGCATAAACCCTATAGGATCACATTTGAAGCAGAAGAATAAGAAATTTTAATATCATGAAGCTTCAGGAGACTCCAACACTAGTCGTGAGCAACTACATGATCCCTGATCAACAACAACAACAACAACATATGATCAATGGTGGAACCCATATTTTCATCACAAGAATCACATAAATTAAATCAAAATTGAAAAAAATCAATGCAATGGAAAGGATTGAAAAAAGTGACATTTTGTGCCTCTCAGAGAATTTGAATAGCTTCATCAATGTTCCAACAAACTTGTGCAAGCATCAACTAGTCGATCATCAACTGTTAAGTCCCTATATTAATAGGATAGCCCCTTATTATGTTAGTGTAGCCCCCCTTATTTTTATTATTGTACCCCTGTAACCCCCATATTGTTATTATTGTGCCCTTAAATTATTATTGTTAGGTCGGCTAGGATTACATTGTGGCCCACTAGGATTACATTATGGCCCCATGGACTCCTCTATATAGAAAGGAGGTTTTGTAAATTGTATCATCCAAGAATTGTTCATTTATGTAATGTATTGGAGGTTTCCCCCTCGAAGTGGCTCATTTCTAAGACGTTGATATCTCTTTTCTTCTATTTTTGGAGCTGGTTACACAACATTTGGTATTAGAGGTTTGGATTCTAGGGTTTCGCTCCTCCAAACAGGTCATCGTGGAATTTTTGCTATAACTTTTTTTCTACGAAGTTTCAGAAGCTGAAATTTTTAGGGTGCGAAGCCGAAATCTTGAGGAAGCTTTTATAAAAATTTCAGAGCTTGGTTCACAATATGTTCAGAGATATGATCTGTGGAAGTCAGGTCTTTTTTCAAGCTCCTAAACAGGTCATCGTGGCATTTGCGCTATAACGTTTTTTCTACGAAGGGTCAGAATCTGAAATTCATATGGTGTGAAGATGACATCCTGAGGAAATTTTTCAAAACATTTCAAAGCTTCGTTCACAACATTTTTGGAGATATGATCTGTGGAAGGTAGTGCTTTTTCAGGCTCCTAAATTTCATCTCAAATAGGTGATCGTGGGAAAAGTTAAATAACTCTCTCTCTGGGCATTGGATTGGAGTGACAAAAAAATTTGTCACAATTACACAGACTATAGTTTCTTGGCTATCAATTTCAGAGAAAAAGGACAAAAGAGTGACACGTGGCAATTCGTACAAGTTCGTTCTACTGAACCAGTCTAGAATTAGGTCATTGTGGGAGATTGGACACAACTTTGTCTTGGAGAATCCAAATCAGGTCAGAATTGTGGCATTCGAAAGATAATTCAGAGGGCTACGTTGATACTTAAATTCAAATATTTAAGTGCTACAATCGCAGAGATAATCCAATTTCAATATCGAGCTCCTCAAAAGCAAGAAAAAGGTGTGTATTTTTCCGAATTGCATAAGTCTTGTTTGAAGCATCAATTTGAATTGATTCCAAGGGAATATTTTAGAATTTTTATCAGTATTTGGTTCTATAATGCCTCCAAAAAATAATTCCATACCCATTAATCCCTCAAAGAGCTATACTATGACGCATGAAGAGGAAGAGTTGCAGTATGAGATATCAAAATTATGGTACCAAGTGCAACAAGTTTCAATCTTACGAAGAGCAATTGAAGATGAAATAGATGGTTTAAAAGTAGAAATGGAGGCTAAGTTGGATGGTTTCAAGGATAAAATAATAGAAAATATGGATGATAAATTAATGGAAGATCACATCGAGCATCAACAACAAGTTCTCCAACTCTCAAAGGATAACCCAACTTTGGTGCAGAATCTAATGAAACAACAGGAAGATCAACATCACATCGAAAGAAGTTATGAAGCAGTCATATAAACAAGAACTCGACAAGTACGATCAATTTCAGAGTATCTCAGCAAGTGGAAGAACTTTCCTGTAGAATATTTCACATGGGAGGATGAGAATTTTATACAGAAGCATCAAGAAATAATCAAGCGTTGAGGACAACACTTGTTTGAAGGAGAGGGGCATGTTAAGTCCCTATATTAATAGTGTAGCCCCTTATTATGTTAGTGTAGCCTCCCTTATTGTTATTATTGTACCCCTGTAACCCCCATATTGTTATTATTGTGCCCTTAAATTATTATTGTTAGGTCGGTTAGGATTACATTGTGGCCCACTAGGATTACATTATGGCCCCATGGACTCCTATATATAGAAAGGAGGTTTTGTAAATTGTATCATCTAAGAATTGTTAATTTATGTAATGTATTGGAGATTTCCCCCTCGAAGTGGCTCATTTCTAAGGCGTTGATATCTATTTTCTTCCTTTTTCGGAGCTGGTTACACAACATCAACACCAACACTCACATCATGATCATATCAGTAGCATTATTTTAGCCAATGATGTGAAGCAGCAACAATAATAACATAAAATATAGAAGACATCCAAAAACAAGGCTATCAACAATGGGACCTCCAACAAATTATCACATGTGGCTTCAGGATCATCAAAGGCAGCCTCCACATTTACAACAACACCCTAAATAAGAAACATTCTAATGGTAAGGCACAGGTATGAAACTCATTAAACTCACCATTTTAACCTATTCTACATTGAGAAAACATTAAAAGTGTGAGAAGGAAAGGTCTTTTATAGAAAAATTTAATAAGAAGAAGCCTTGATCTTATCTAGCATGTCACTTGACTTTTGTCCAAAGGACATCCACATTTGTGGGAGATAAATGAGATAAAAGTGAAAAAATACATAAGAGAGTGGGATGCTATCATGGATTACAAAAAATAGGTGGGGTCCAAATAAATTAATTAAATAATTTTATTTTATTCTTCATGCAATGAAAAAAATAAAAAAGAGAAAAAAATCAAAACAAAAGTAAAACAAAAGAGAAAAAATCAATAAAAGAATAAAAAGGTGTACCACCCACCTCTTTCCATGCAAATAATAGCTACTACATGATTTGGGTTGGTTTCTATAGGAGTACAAGAAGTTTTGTGGTAGAATCAACAACGCTACAGGAGTACCACTCGTGCTATAGGAAGAACAAAGTTGCTATAGGAAGGGACATAATTTCTACAAGAAGCTAAGAGAGTGATATAGGAGGGAACAATTTTCCCATAAGAGCCACTAAGAGCCTTGGGAAGTAAGGAAACATTAAAATGAAATGTCAAGGTTGCAAACAAATATGTTACAGGAGAAAACAAAATTTCTACTTGAAGGAATATAACTCGTACAATAATATTATGTTTTCCTATAGGAGTGGGTTCGAGAGATTTACGAGGGCGAGGAAGGTGCTTTGAAGGTAGAGGAAGGTATATGAGGCTAGCTAAAGGATGTCTATGGCCTTTTTCTAGGCTTAACACCAATCAAAGGCCCATATTGCATAAATATTCATGCCCACGGTGCCCTTCATTAACCCTGAAAAGATGATATTGGTGGAAGAGCTTGAGACTAATATGGGGTTTCCAGGAGGAGGATAGTAATGAAAAAGTGGATGTGTATGACTGTACCAACCCCTGTAAGTCAATGGAAACTCCAACATATTGGTAATCAAGGACATACAAGAGGGAAACAACATGGATAGGTTTCTTAGAGGATGAGCAACAATTTCAGTAGCGAGATATGATGGGCCTCAAAATTAGACACAAATTAAGGCCCACATAACCTTTCTTAGGTAGATAAATTCTATATTAAATCTCTTCTGCTATGATTAAAAATGTTTTTTTAGATTTAATATGTTATTAGGAAGGTTTAGAGATAATTCCATAATATATGCCTAATATTCTTTATTTTTACAGAATAATGAGAGAATATTGAGTAAATTTTGAATGAGATAATATAGGGACTTTCTCCATACAAAAATATGGGCCGATATTGGATAATAAATGAAAAAAATATCATGACATTATTTACAAATTTTGGAGATCCACTAATTGAGAAAATATAAGAATTTGTTCCCAATCATTTAATGAAGATTCCTAGTATTGGGAAACATATCCATTCTCTAAGGGATTTTGTAGGGGAAAGTTTCCTCCTTTTAAGGAGGATTCTTCCCCATATATTTTTATAAGTACAAATTAAAATTTTCCTATAGGATCATGTATTCCTTAGTCATATTTTGAAGAAAACTTGTTATTTAGTAGCTCCACTTTCATTTCTAGCAGGGGTCTACTTTGATTGCTTCAAAGATTGAAGTTTGTTGTAAAATTTATCTTCTAAATATTGGTTTCATTTATAGGAATCCGTGTATCCTCTGGCTTAGCCATCCTAGGAGCCTTAGTGACCTCCTATACAATTTCGCTATCTCCCGTGAATGTCTTTTTCACTCGCAACTCGTATTTCTGCATTTAATTTACTATTCATGCTTCTTTTGTTGCAGGTTATATTGGTTAAATTATTGAAGTGAAATTTTTTTCAAGTTATCTAAAAATTCAAAAGAATGATTAATCTTTATAGCAACCTTTGAAATTCATATTCATCACTGAGCTATCTGGATTGGTTTTCTACTTCACAAAACCATAATTTCAAGAAGTCTCTTGTAGAAAAATACTGGCAATTTTCTGCTATTTTTTATAACGTGTTAATGGGCCTCATTTAAGTTGATTCCATTTTTTTTTTATTCATAAAAACATATAAGTTAATAATATAATTCACCCCATATAATTTTCACTTGATTTGGTTAGGAATTTTGAAGGTTAACTAGCTCACTAGTTCTAGAATTTCTCATTTTTAGAGTAGTAATTTTCTGTTATTTTTTAGCAGAGGTTAATAGGGGTATTTTTAAGTGATTCCACTTGTAATGGAGTCCTATGAGATCCTACTTAATAATTAAAATATTCAAATATCATTTTCATTTTATTTTGTTAGTAATCCTACAAGTTATCTCAAGGAGTAATAGTCTTGTAGTTGTCCTATAGCGATTTGTTTAGAGATATTCCTTTCCCAAATTCACTCAAAATCCATGGTAGAAGTAGATTTATAGCCTATGAATGCTCTGAGGTCACTTTGGTTGAGTTGAGGCTTTTTTAGGTTTCCATTTATCTCTTACATTACATGCACGTTAAATTTTTATTTCTGCAATTATTCTAGATTTCCTTCCCACAATTTACTTCATGCAAAGTGTGATTTCCTTCTCACAAGAATAATACAGGACTTTCATTTCATGAAAAAAAGAATAGAATTTCCTTTCCAGCAAGATATATTATATTTTCTTAATTTTTCATTGTGATTTACACTTTTTCAAATAGAATCAATTTCCTTTCTCCCATTTACTTTCTAGCCAAAGTAGAATAGTTTTGGTTATTGTTATTTTCCTTAGGATTGGTAGTTTACCTAGATATCTTCTCAATTGAATTTGCTTCATTTCCTTCTTTTAACTTGAATAAAAATGAGTCAGACTAGGAAGAGGAAGGCATCTATCGCACATACCATTCTGACACCTTTTAACTTTGTACAAACCCGGGGTTGATCATTTAAGTCGATCACCCAAGGAGTTTCATCATTCTTGTTCAAATATTGGGCCTCATCAAGATTGCATGATTTTAGGTCTTGAAGATGTAAAATAAAAAATATTTTTGATGGTGGATCCATAAATATTATTGTCTACTTCTATAGATTCATCTCGTTTGCTAAGTTTGCAACTTTTCCCCATTGGAATGCTCACTAAAGAACATACTTCCATGCTAAATGTCTTCAATACTTCCCTAAGATACTTGCCTTGATAAATAAAAATTCCTTTAGGGAAATAGGATATATGTAATCCAAGGAAGTATGATAAGTTTCCAAGCATAAAGATCTGTAATTCATCCTTCATATCAGCTCCAAATTCAATGGTTAAAAAATATGAGTCACTAGCGCAAACAATATCATCAATGTATAACACCATGTCATTGATATTTTTGTCTCTTTTTCTTTTACAGAGATATTGTTGTCAGCTCTTCTTTTAAATCCACACTTGATCAAGTAGTTGTGTGGCTTGAAAAACTAAGCTCTAAGGGCTAGCTTTAGACAAAACAAAGCATTCTTAAGTCTGTAAACATAATCTCGTTTCTCTGTTAGCTAAAACCCTTTTGGGTTATTTATGTAAACTGATAAGGAACTTTAATAGGTGCATTATAAATGGTCATAATTTCATCCTATAGCTTTAGAACTATCTCTTTCCAAAAAAAAATTACATTTTTTTTTTATATTATGCTTAGTGAGAAGGGTGAAAGATGTTTTTCATATCATGTACCCTAATATGGTTTAATTACAAGAAATGGAGCAATTTTTTATGAAATTTCTATGTAAGGACCTTAGAGTAGAAAATAAGGAGAGATTATTGAGGGTTCTCCACCTCCTTGAATCCCTCAATCAGCCTAATATCACATCAATATCTCTCTCATCAACTCAAGGTCATTGGGATCAAAGAAAATGAAAGTCATGAGGTGCTAAGTTTCACTCTTCTTGCGTTTTAAGAGACAATATTCCTATCTTCTAGGGAGTTTTTGGTAGCTACGCTCTTGTATAAACAAACATGTAAAATATTTCATGAGGGTTCGAGTATTTTTGTTAGTATCTTTTGAGATCACACATTGTTTTTTTTAACTGTATTTTGACGTATTATACATTGATTAAATTATAATGAGAAGCTGTTATTTCATTCGTTAATGAGTTAGTTTCATAGGGTTGAGGCTCTTAGGTTTTGTCCCAACCCAATGACTTATGTCCCTTTTTTGTACTTGTATATTTCCTTTAGATCCAATTTTTTTTTTAGTTTCTTTCATTTCAGTAAGAGAGTAATCCATCAAACTATATGATTCCAGCCTCTACCTCATCTCTCTTATGGGAGCATGAGTAGAAGGACTTCCAACCACAACCCAAAAACATTACATTTATGATTTCTTGGAATAATAAAAGTGTGGTGATATTATTTAGCATGTCTTTACTTAGATTAGAAGTTGGTTTGTTGATTAAAGAATAATTCTTGAAAATATTTGATATCATTCCTATTCAACTCATTTTTCCCCCTACTAGTTTTTTTATTTTATAAATGATAAATTAATGTATGCATGTAATGGTTGAAGTGATGTTTTAATATACAGAAAAAGGACACCTTCATCACCTCCATCTTGGACTCCATCACTCCTTCTGAACTCCAAATTATTCTATCAAAATTCTTTTTTAGGAGGTCATTTTCCATAACCACCAAGAGCAGGTCTCCTAGTGCAAAACAAACCCTCAAGGGTATCTGAGCTTAGTTTGAGGTGTTGGTCACACTTCACTCATTTTAATAGACTTCCATCCACCTTCCCACAAATTTCAACCATAATATTCACCTCTTGAACCTTCTCGGTAGCCATCATGTAGCATTACAGGGCTTTGTGTAGCAATACAAGACTCATATAGAAGCCTCCTATATCATACCCTAAAGTCCTTATTATCAATATATTTTTGATCCTTCCAACAACTTAAACTTAGGTTAAGATTTTATCTACCCCTAGTTGTGGTTTCATGACCAGAAGAGACTCCTAGTCCACTCCAAACACTCCTCTTTCTTTGCTGCAAAAACAAAGTAGCATTACTATTTTTTTCATCCCAGATTTTGCACAAGTAGGACATGGATTTACTTGCAAGTGTGATATAGTTAAATAGTAGATAGAATATTCATTTATAGTGTGGTAGGTTATGCAAGATAAACTAGTTTCTTTTCTAACAGTAGACTTGATGACTAGATAGACGATTGCAAGATAATGTAGTTTCCTTTCTAGAAGTAGGTTAGGGTTTTCCCATTCATGATTTGTTTTAATAGAAGTTGCAAGTTGAAGTTGAAATAATTTTCCTTTTCTCAGTTATAATTATTTTATACATTGCATATGCATTCGCTATATTTTACCCTAATTCCCTAGGAGGAATGGTCTTGAAACATTATTGGTCACAAATCTTAGTTGAGGGTGGCATGAGTAGAATCCATCTTGCATGCATATAGAACTATCAGATTGAAATGTGTATGAACCTAGGGTTGATAAATAGACTTGAGGGGCCTATATGAGTTGCAACACTCTTAGTGAAATACCAAGGTTCACCACTTTTTGGCGCCATTGTGGGGGAGGTGTCTAAGTAGATGATTATTTGTGCTTAAGCATTATTTTATGCTCTTTATTTTTCATTAATTTTTGAAATAGTGAAAGGACACAAAAATATTTCTTTCATGACTCCTAGGAGTAGGGAGAGTCTAGGAAAAATTCTTTCAAAAAAACCAAAACCTTCAATCAAAAAACCGTCATTCTTCTTCGGTGACTGTGAGCTTCCTTGTTTGAGTAGAGGGAAGCTAGAAAACATTATAGGAGGACCACTAGAGATTTTTGAAGAGCTTATTGGGGAAGAAGAAGAATAACCTACTTCACCTATCCAAGCTATGGCTGAGACCATAAAGCATGATGTATTTCACTTTACAGAAACCAGCGGAGAGGTTAGGATGAATAAAATCAACCCTTCTACCCTTCTACCCTTCCACACTTTCATGACCTAACTTCTAGGACCATGAAACCTTCATGTTTGAAGAAGAAGAAGAAGAAGAACCTACTTCACCTATCCAAGATATGGATGAGACCATAAACCATGAGGTATTCCCCTTCTATGCTATGATTAATAATTTTTATTTAGCTTTAATATGTTATAATAAAGCTTTAGAGATAATTGCATAATATATGCCTAATATTATTTATTTTTACAAAATAATGAGAGAATATTGAGTAAATTTTGAATGAGATAATATATGTACTCGCTCCATACTAAAATATGGGCCAATATTGGATGATAAATGAACAAAATACCATGAAATAATTTACAAATTTTGGACCTCCACTGATTGAGAAAATATAAGAATGTGTTCCCTGTCATTTAATGAAGATTCCTAGTATTGGGAAACATATCCATTGTTTGAGGGATTTTGGAGGGTAAAGTTGCCACCTTTCAAGGATAATTCTTACACATATATTTTTATAATTTACAATTCAAATTTTCCTATAGAATCGTGTATTTCTTAGTCGTCTTGTGGAGAAAACTTGTTATTTAGTAGGTCCACCTTCATTTCTAGCAAGGGTCTACTTGGATTGATTCAAAGATTGAAGTTTGCTGTAATTTTTATCTTCTAAAGCTTGGTTTCATTTATAGGAATCTAAGTATCCTTTCTCTTGCCTATCCTATAAGACTTAGTGACCTCTTATACAATTTAGCTATCACCTATGATTGTCCTTTTCTCTTGCAATTCGTATTTTTGCATTTTCTATTCATGCTTCTTTTGTTGCAAGTTATATTGGTTAAATGGTTGAAGTGAAATATTTTTTCAAGTTATATAAAAATTAAAAAGCATGATTCATCCTTATAGAAGCTTTTAAAATTCATAATCGTCATTGAGCTACTTGGATTGGTTTACTAGTTCAGAAAACTATAATTTTTCGAAGTCTCCTGTAGCAAAATAGTAGCAATTTTATGCTATTTTTTAGAACGTGCTAATGGGATTCATTTGAGTTGATTCCAATTTTTTTGAGTCATAAAAATATATAGGTTAATAATATAATTCACCCCATATAATCTTCACTTGATTTGGTTAGGAATTTGGAAGGTTATGTAGCTCACTAGTTCTAGAGTTTCTTGTTTTTAGAGTAGTAATTTGTTGTTATTTTTTAGCACATGTTAATAGGGGTATTTTTGAGTGACTCCATTTGTAATGGAGTCTTATCAGATCCTACTTAATAATCAAAATATTCACATATTATTTTCATTTTATTTTGTTATGGCTTCTGTAATCCATAAAATGTGTATAAGAAATTTTCGGTGAAAATCACATGTAAGAAAATTTTGTCGACACATTTCAAACCAGCCAGTGTGGTTCGTCATCAGGACAAGATGAGATATTTGATCTGGAAAACTATTTAAATAGATAATGATAGCTCCAACTAGTCGTTGAAAAAACAACTTGTTTGACTAGAATAAGAAATTGAATAAAATTTGTCATATTTTATTATTTTTTAATTTTAATTCTAATATATTTTAATTTGATTATATTTGAAAATAATTTAATATTAATACTATTATATAATTTAATATTATTATTATTTTAAAACTTTAAATTATATGTTCTCTCTCTCTCTCTCTCTCTCTCTCTCTCTCTCTCTATATATATATATATATATATATATATATATGTGTGTGTGTGTGTGTGTGTGTGTGTGTGTGTGTGTGTGTGTGTGTGTGTGTGTGTGTGTGTATAATAAAATAGAAAATAAATAAATAAAATAAAATAGAAAATAAAATAAAATAAATAATATTAATAATAATAATAATTAATTAATTAATAAAATAATTTAATATTACTAAATAGGTCATTTTCAAATTAAATTATAAGGATAATACAAATAATAAAAATCATATTAATCAAAATCAAAATAATAAAATAAAAGGAACAAACTGGGAGAGAGGAATCAGGAGCAAGAGAAGAAAGAACGACCAGAGGGAGCAAAAGGGGAAGGGAAAAAAAAAACTAAGAGTGAAGGGAAAGAATCCTATAGCGATTTTTTATGAGATATTTCTTCCAAAATTCACTCAAAATTGATGGTAGAAGTAGATTTAGAACCTATCAATGCTCTCAGGTCACTTTGGTTGAGTTGAGGCTTGGTTAGGTTTCCATTTAGCTCTTAAATTGTGTGCATATTAAATGTTGATTTCTACAATTAGTCTAGATTTCCTTCCCACAATTTACTTCATGCAAAGTGTGTTTTCCTTCTCACAAGAATAATATAGGACCTTCATTTCGTGAAAAATAGAATAGAATTTCCTTTCTAGCAAAATAGATGATATTTTTATTAAGTTTTCATTATGATTTACACTTTTTCAAATAATAATCGATGTCTTTTCTCCCATTTACTTTCTAGCTAAAGTAGAATAGTTTTGGTTATTGATATTTTCCTTAGGATTGGTAGTTTACCTAGATATTTTCTCAATTGAAGTTGCTTCATTTCCTTCTTTTCACTTAAATAAAAATGAGCTAGACTAGTAAGAGGAAGGTTTTCATTGCACATACCATTTTGACTCTTTTTAAGTTTGTACGAACCCTAGGTTGATCATTTAAGTTGATCACCCAAGGAGTTGGATAATTTCTGTTGCAATATTGGGGCTCATCAATATTTCATGATTTTAGGTCTTGAAGATGTAAAAAAAAAATATTTTGACGATGGATCTGTAAATATTCTTGTCTACTTCTAGATATTCATACCCTTTGGTAAGTTTGCAACTTGTCACCATTGGAGTGCTCACTAAAGAGCATACTTCCATGCTAAATGTCTTCAATACTTCCTTGAGATACTTGCCTTGATAAATAAAAATTCCTTTGAGGATATAGGATATATGTAATCCAAGGAAGTCTGATAAGTTTCGAAGCATAGAGATCTCTAATTCATCCTTCATATCAGCTCCAAATTCAATGATTAAGAAATATGAGTCACTAGCGCAAATAATATCATCAATTTATAACACCACTGAAATGAGCCTTTTGTCCTTTGTTTTGACAGAGATATGTTTTCAACTCCTTTTTTAAATCCACACTTGATCAAGTAGTTGTATAGATTGCAAAACTAAGCTCTAAGGTCTTGATTTAGACAGTACAAAGCATTCTTAAGTATGCAAACATAATCTTGTTTCTCTGTTAGCTAAAATCCTTTTGTTTTCTCTATGTAAACTAAGGAGGATTTTCAATAGGTACATTATAAAGGGTCATAATGTCATCCTCCATATTTATAACTATCTCTTTCACACATTTATTAACATTTTTGGTTATATAATTCTTAGTGAGAAGGGTGAAAGGTTTTTTTCATATCATGTACCCTAATCTGGTTTAATTGTAGGAAATGGAGAAATTTTTTAGGAAACTTCTATGTAGGGAGCTCAAAGTAGATAACAAGGAGAGATTATCGGGGGTTTTCCACCACCTTAACTCCCTCAATCAGCCCAATATCACATCAATATCTCTCTCATCAACTCGAGGTCATTGGGATCCAAGAAAATGAAAGTCATGAGGTGCCAAGCTGCACTATTCTCACATTTTAAGAGACAATATTACTATTTTCTAGGGAGTTGTTGGTAGCTACCCTCTTGTATAAATAAAAATGTATAAGAGCTCATTATGGTTGAAGTTTTTTTGTGAGTATCTTTTGAGGTCAGAAATTGTTATTTTTTACTGTTATGTGATTTATTATGCATTGATTAAATGATAATGAGAAGATGTTATTTCATTTGTTAGTGAGTTAGTTTCGTAGGGTTGAGGCTCTTGGGTTTGGTCCTAACCCAATGCGTTATGTCCCTTTTATATACTCCTATATTTCCTTTAGTTCCAAATTTTTTTTTGGTTTCTTGCATTTCAGTAAGACAGTAATCCATCAAAATCTATAATTCGAGCATCTACCCCATCTCTCTCATGGGAGCAGGAGTAGAAGGATTTCCAACCACAGCCCAAAAACATTATGTTTATGATTTCTTGGAAGAATAAAAGTGTGGTGATATTATTCAGCATAAGTTTACTTAGCTTAGAAGCTGGTTTTTTGATTAAATTGTAATTCTTGAAAAGATTTGATATCATTCATATTCAACTCATATTTTCCCCTACGATTTGTTTTATTTTATCAATGATAAATGAATTATGCATATAATGGTTGAAGGGATGTTTGAATATATATAAAATAACACCTTCATAACTTCTATCTTGGACTCCATCACTCCTTTCTTCCAAACTCCAAATTATGCTATCAAAATTATTTTTTATGAGGCCATTTCCCATAACCACCGAGAGAAAAAAAATCCTCAAGGGTATCTGAGCTTACTTGGAGGTGTTGGTCACCCTTCACTCATGTTCCTCAACTTCCATCCACCTTCCCACAAATTTCAACCATCCTATTCACCTCTTGAACCTTATTGGTAGCCTTCATGTAGCATTACAGTGCTTCCTGTAGCAATACAAGACTCCTATAGAATCCTCCTATATCATACCTTAAAGTCCTCATTGTCAAAATAGTTTTGATCCTTCCTGGAACTTGAGCTTAGGTTAGGATTTTATCTACACCTATTTTTTGTTTCATTACAAGAAGAGACTCCTATCCCACTCCAAACACTCCTCTTTCTTTCCTACACAAACATAGTAGAATTACTTTTTTTTTCATCACAGATTTGGTAGAAATAAGAGAGGGATTTACATGCAAGTGTGAAATAGTTAAATAATAGATAGAATCTTCACTTATGGTCTGGTATGTTATGCAAGATAAATTAGTTTCTTTTCTGCCAATAGACAATTGTAAGATAATGTAGTTTCCTTTCTACAAGCAGGTTAGCCTTTTCCAATTCATGATTTCTTTTAATAGAAGTTGCAAGTTGAAGTTGAAATAATTTCCCTTTTCTTAGTTATAAGTAGTTTCTACATTTCATATGCATTAGCTATATTTTACCCTAATTACCTAGGAGGAATGGTCTTGAAGCATTATTGATCAGAAATCTTAGCTGAGGGTAGCATGAGTAGAATCCATCTAATGTGCATATAGAACTGTCACATAGAAATGTCTATGAACCTTGGGTTGATAAATGGAATTGAGGGGCCTATATGAGTTGCAACACTCCTACCGAGATACCAAGGCTCACCACTTTTTGGTGTCGTTGTGGGGGAGGTGTCTAAGTAGATGATTATTTATGCTTAATCATTATTTTCTGATATTTGTTTTGCATTTAGTTTTTAAATAGTGAAAAGACACAAACATATTTCTTTCATGCCTCATAGGTATAGGGAAAATCTAGGAAATGTTCTTCCAAAAACCCCCAAAGCTTCAGTCAAACAACCTTCATTCTTCTTCGGTGACTGTGAGCTTCCTTCTATGACTAGAGGGAAGCTAGAAAACACTCTAGGAGAACCACTAGAGATTTTTTAAGAGCTTATTGGGGAAGAAGAAGAAGAACCTAATTCACCTATCCAAGTTGTGGTTGAGACCATAAAGCATGAGGTATTTCCCTTCTGAGAAACCAATGGAGAGGATAGGATGAAGAACATCAACCCTTCTACCCTTCCACACTTTCATGACCTAACTTATGAGGACCATAAAAATTTCATGTTTGAATTTGTTGGTGTTTATAGGACTTATGATTATGCCTAAAATGAAAAAAGTTGAAGTTACTCCCATCTACTGTCAAGGATGCAGCCTTGCGCTAGTTCATGGGTCTGCCTAGGGATAACATCACTACCTAGGCTCAAATGAAACAATCCTTCAATAGAAAGTATAGGGATTGCTACACGTCCAAAGAAACCAAAGAGGAAATATTTAGGATGACCTTAGGATGAGATGAATCCTTAGAAGACTATGAGGAATGGTTTCATATTAACTATAGGAGGGATAATTGGACCCTTGACCATGAATCCATCAAGATAGTCCTTCTGAGGGGAATCGAGGAAAAAGTGTTAGAAACCATAAATATGTTGTCTAGAGGAGACATTTATCATATATCCTATGACAATATTAAAACTATGTTAAAAAACACTATAGCGCATCCAAAAATAATGGTAGGGTTAGTCAAGGCTTGACCAATACCTCTTCCTCCTCAACATCAATCAAGAATGAGATCAGGAACATCATGTAGGACTTTAAAATTGAAATGTTGCATAATTTTTCAATGAATACCATGAAGATCAAGAGAAAAAAACATGAAGCAAAGAGAGCACTAGCTATTTATGCCCTAAATGCACTGGAAGGGAACCTAGAAATGAATTCCCATTAAATAAAATATAGGTTTGCTAATTTTGTGAGGAAAACCATGCAAAAAATCAATTCCCTTATTTTCCTATTTTAAAATTTGTATACCAAGGAGCAAAGGTGGGGATGAGAAACTCTACTTTCTAAATCAAAGGAGGCCTCAAGGACACTGTCCATACCAACAGGGCATGCAAGGTATGCCTTACTCTTATTACAATCCAAACGGGAATTCACCCTTGCCACCCTAGTACTCTTCCACTCATCCATCATTGTCCAGACCTCCCTCTTGGCCCTATGCTCCTCCATATCATCCTAAACCTGTCAATCAACCATTTCAACCATATGCTCCCCAACATCCTCAATGAAATAACCCATCACAAGGGTGGAGGCCTAAACTCAACCAACCTCCTAATTCATTGCCTCCACCCCACCCTCAACCGCAACTGACTCATCATGATCCACTTAAACAACTTCAAATGCCTGCCCAAGAAAATTCAAACTCGAATAACAAGTAGCCACGACAGGTTTACAATGGAGATACATATTATCTTGCCTATGTTGTGGATATTCAAGAAATCAACCTTATGTCTGGGAAAGTGCTCCTAAAACACCATCCACCATCTCCTCGTGTAAAGTTTGAAGATGAAAAGGAAGATATTACCCCTCAAGTAAATTGAAGTCCTTTTCTTGAGAGATTGATACACCCTAGCTAGCACACCCCATAAGACATTTAAATTCTAGGAGAATTGAATAATTTGTGTATTAAGATCCTCCTTCGCTAGGCTATTAAGGATTTTCCCATCTATAATAAGCTTATCAAGGAGAAATGCTTCAAAAATTCTGGGAGAAATAAGAGAGACACCCACACCATTAATGTTGTTATTCAATTATTTGATTTGATGCTAAGGAGAGTGATTTCCCCAAAATACCTAGACCCTAGAAGTACAGTAGTGGATGTGCACATTGATGTTATCATTGTCCCTCATAGATTTATTGATATTGGTGCTTCCATAAATGTAATTAATAAAAAAACCATCTTCAACATAAACCTCCAAGAAACGTTGAGAAAGATCACTACAGTGCTGGAATTAGTAGATAAATCCACAGTATCTCTTCAAGGATTTGTTGAGGATGTCATGGTCTCCAATGACACTTGGGAGCATCCTAATGACTTCCCAGTGCTTCAACCCATAACCAAGTTTAATTTTTATCCTCTTATCTTAGGAATACCTTGGTTGGCTACTCTCGATCCCTGTATTAGTTGTATGGATGGGAACATGACCATTAAGAATGGGAAATTATCAAAACAACTGATATTCTATCCTCATACTCACTTTCTCTAGAACATTATCTACCTTTGTGGATTGATGAGGAGGAATAAGAAGAAAAATTAAATCATAAAACACCCTACCCAATATGTACGCTAGATGTTGTTATAGGAGGAGGAAAACCTGTCGAATATGACCTCATTGACCATATCATGCAGAACCAACCCCCTAAGACCAACTCTCTTAATGATCTAGTGAAATAATTTGAGAATAGTCCTTGGAATCAGTTGTGATCAATTGAACCAAGCCCTGACCATGTCAAAATTATACAGTTTCTCCCATACAAAGCCTTGAATATTAACCCCTCTGTCTTGACCAACCATAAATAAAAGCTGTGCAAAATGACGAGATAAAACTTAGATTCTTCTGCTTGGGACTATAAATAAATGAAAGGGGTGCATCCATTAGTTTTTACCCATCAAATATATATTGAATAAGGATGAACGTGTGTGCGCTAAACTCATAGGAGAATGAAACCAACCCTTAAGTACATAGTGAAGGAAGAGTTGCAAAATTTGTTGGATGTAGGGTTCATATACCCCATCTCAGATAGTGAATGGGTGTCCTTTTTAGTCTTAGTCCCAAATAAGAATGGGAAGTGGAGGATATTTTTTTACTATAGAGAACTCAATAAGGCCATGAATAAATACCATTTCCCTTTTCCTTTCATTAACCAAGTCTTATATTGTCTTGCAGGAAATAAATTCTTCTCCTTCTTGCATCAATTTACGGTTATAATCAGATCCATATCAGCCCTGAAGACCAAGAAAATACTGCATTTACATGTCCTTGGTGTACATTTTTCTATAAATTAATCCCATTTTTTCTTTGTAATACCCCTACCACTTTTCAAAGGGAAATTTCCAGCATATTTGTTGAGCTTTTTCATGGCCCCATTGAGATCTACATGGATGTCTTCACTCCCAATAGATGTGACTTCCTTGAAGTTCTCTCCAATATAGGTAAATTCCCAAGGAAATGCATTTAAATGAACCTCTTATTGAATCCTCATAACTATGAATTATTAATGAATGCATGGAATTTCTTTAGCCATTCCACATTTTAGGAATGGATTCAGGTTACCCAAACAAGATTTCCATCATCAAAAGGGTCCCTACCCCTCAAAAGCGAAGATATGTTATGAGTTTCTTGGGCTTATTTGGTTACTATAGAAGATTTACCAAGGATTTTAGCAAAGTGGCTTCACCTTTGTTTATATTCTTGGCCAAGGGCCCGGAATTTCATTGGTAAAGTAGTTGTTAAGAGGCCCTTGAACTCTTAACAGAGAAATTAACCACTGTTCCCATACTTCGAGGTCCCAATTGGGCTCTTCCTTTTCATATCCATATTGATGCATCAAGCAAAGTTGTGCGGGAAGCCTTAGGATAAATAGATGATAAGTTACCCTATTCCATTTATTTAATTAGTAAAAAATTGTCTAAGGCTGAATTGAATTTCATTGTCACTAATAAATAACTCTTAGCTATTGTACACTCCTCGAACAAGTTCAAGCACTATATCACTAGGTACATTAATTTTGTGCATATTGATCATGCATCTATTAATAAATTTTTTATAAAAAAAATAGATGTGAATGCTAGAATTATTAAATGGTTTCTATTGTTACAACAGTTTGATTTGACTATCATTGATAAACCACAAAAACAAAATGTAGTTGCAATCTTTTTGTCTAGACTCACCTTTCTTGGAGATGATGAAGGGATGGTTGATGATCAACTTCCAGATGAGCACCTATTTTCTATCTCAGTTCTCTATCCCAGGTTTTGTAACATAGCCAATTACTTGGTTGTTGGGATATTTCCTCCAAATCTATCATCCAGGGAGAAGAGCAGAATTGTGAGAAAGAGTGTCCCTTTCACATGGATTGGTGGAAATATTTTCATGTTGGGACGAGATTAAATTTTAAGGAGACATGTCAGGGAAGAGGATGTATTTGAAATCCTCTCAGCATGCCATGAAGGGCGCTATGGGGGCCATTTTGGTTCCAATAGGAAAAAATTGAAAGCCTTCCAAACTGCCTACTATTGGCCCACTCTCTATCAAGATGCAAGAAGGTATACTAGCAGATGTGATTAGTGCCAAAGGATGGGGAAACCCACAACCGAGGATGAGATGACTGTACAACCTCAAGTGGCCTTATATCCATTTGACAAGTGGGGCATGGATTTCATTTGGTCAATTGATTCTCCATAAGGAAAAAGGAAATACATTATAATGTGCATTGACTGTTTGACAAATTGGGTTGAGACAAAAGTTGAAAAGGAAAAAATAGAGGAAAATGTGGCTCAGTTCTTAGGAGAGAATGTTTTATACAAATTTCGGTATCCAAGGGATACAGTCACTGATCAAGGAGCTCGATTCGCATCACATTTGATTGATAATGTCTTGACGCAACATAATATCAAGCACAAAAAATAACTCCCCATCACCCTCAAGAAAATGGCCAAGTATAGGTTACCAATAGGGAATTGGAAAGCATAGTCACAAAGGTTTTGAGAACCATTAGGAAATATTGGCTAGATATATTAGTAGAGGCCACTTGGTCCTATAACACCACTTGGAAGACAACTACTAGGTTCACCCCATACGATTTGGCTTATGGGAAGAAAAATTTTCTTTCTTTTGAGTTTGAATATAACACATTGAGAATGGCGGCCCAATTTGACTTAGATGTCACAAAATCACATCAAGAAAGGATGCTCCATTTGAATGGCTTATATTAGTTTAGAAGATAGGCCCTCGTACACACTGAAGTTATACAATTGCAAAGGAAGCTCTTGCATGATAAGCATATCAAGGAGACTACTTTTCAAGAATGGGATTGGGCCTTACTCTATGAATCTAGGTTCAAGAATTTTAAAGTAAAATTAATGAAAAGGTGATTAGGTCCATACCTAATAGATAAATCATGAGAATGAAGTTGTATAGATCAAAAAAATTGATGAGGAAGGGATCCCTCTGCTTTCCAATGGTTATATATTTAAGTTATATAGGAAGCTGTTAGGTCCCTATAATACTAGTGTATTCCCTTATTGTTATTATTAGTGTAAACCCCTCATTATTATTGTTGTACCCATGTATTCATCATATTGCTATTATTATGCCCCATATATGCCCACTATTATTATTTTTGTGCCCTTACATTATTATTGTTATGTCGGTTATGATTATATTGTGACCCCTTGGGCTCCTATATAGAGAAAGGATGTTTTTTTATTTGAAGCATCCAAGAATTGTTCATTTATGTAATCTAAAGGAGTTTCCCCCCTTAAAGAGGCTTAGTTATAAGCCGTTTATCTATCTTATCTTCTATTTTGTGAGTTGGTTGCATAACATTTGGTATTAGAGCTTGGGATTCTAGGGTTTCGCTTCTTCAAATATACCATCTTGGGATTTTTTCTATAACTATTTTTATACAAAGCTTCAAAAGCGGAAATTTTTACAACGTGGAGCATAAATATTTCTGAAGTTCATGTAAAAATTTTAGATCTTGGTTCGCTATATTTTTAGAGATACGATATGAGGAAGTTAGGGTTTTTGCAAGCTCCAAAATTTCATCTCAAACAGGTCACTGAGGGAAAATCATCATAACATTTCTTTTAGGTTTGAATTCTATAAAAATTTGTCGAAATTACACGTATCGTAGTTTATTTTGTATTGATTTTAGAGCCGAAGGTTGAAACAATGACATGTGTCACATCGTAAAAGTTCGCTCTATTGAGCCAGTACATAATTAGGCCATCATGGGAGATCACCCATAACCTTATATTGAAGAATCTAAATTAGGTATTAACTGTGGAATTAGAAAAAATACCCAGATGGCTTCTAGAGGATCCAAGCTCAAATTTTAGGGATCTAAAATCATACAGATACATCAAGTTCAATATTGAGCTCCTCAAAAGCAATAAAATGGTCTGGATTGTTTTTTAAAATTGCATAAATTTTGTTTCGAGAATATATTTGAAGTGATTCTATAGGAATAGTGAAGCATAAACATTATTAATTTATGCCCCAAATAAAGAAATGGAAACACCTAGTAAGAAATGTGAAAGCTCTACTATGGCACATGGAGGAAGAAGAACTGCAACATGATATATCAAAATTATGAGACCAAGTGCAACAAATTTCTCTCTCACAAAAAGTAACAAAAACTAAGGTGGATGGTTTGGGGAATGGCATGGAGGCTAATATTGATGGTATAAAAGGAGAAGGGGAATATTTGAAGAAATACATGGAAGGTTTTAAAGAAGGTTTGACAAAGTTGCTATAAGAAAACCTTCTTAATGGCGAAAAGGTATAGAGGAAACTCATGATGACAATAAAATAGATGTTAATAATGATTTCATAGACTTTAACATTGGTTTGATGACCCACCATTTTAGAAATATTGAATGATGAAGTTTGATGGAAGGGATTCTGTGACATCAATACTATAGATGGAGAAATATTTTGATCTCCTTAATGTGTACAACACACAGAAGGTCGCATTGTAGCTTTATATTTAGAACCCAATCAGTTTGTATGGTATCGTTGGATTTTATCTTTTAAACAATTTTCACTTGGTCAATTTCTATGGAGGAAATGACATCATATTATGAGGATAAAAATAGAAATGCCTTATTTATCCAATTGATAAATCTCAAACCACAGAGTTCAATTGTGGAGCACATTGAGGACTTCCAAAAATTAAATATAAGGGTAGATGATATTCCACAACATAGGATTGTTTTCTTGATAGGGACTTTAAAGGATAACATCCAACATGAGGTTCTCCTTTAGGAACTTGATTCATTGGAGAAGGCATTAAGGTTGGCAAGAAAAATTGAAAGAAAAATTGTGGTGACAACGAAGCCTACAAATCACAACTATAAATATGGAAGTGTTGCTACTCCTAGTCTTCCACAACCTACAAGGTTCACACCGCAACAATTGGAAGAAAAAAGAGAAAAAAAATAATTTTTACAGTTGTGATATAAAATATACTAAAGGTCATAAGTGTGTCGAGAATAAATTATTTTACATATATTCTGAAGAGAAAGAAGAAAAGGAACAAGGAACTTCAAAGGAAGAGGATATACACCAGGAACCAACCTTAGAGAAAGAAGAAATGAATTTGACCATATCTTGTAATGCATTGGAATTAATTACCTCTCCATTATCAAGATAGAAGGATATATAAATAAGGAAAAGGTAATATTGTTTATTGGTTCAGGTAGTACCGATAATTTTATTCATTGTAATATATCCAAGGAATTTATTCCTATATTCAACACCAGATTGTCAAGTGATGGTTGCAAATGGAGGAACTATAATTTTCTCTAGAAAGTTTCATAATATCAAGCTAAACATGGGGGAATATATATTGAATATTCCAATTCTTTCTATTCCAATGAGTGGTGCTAATTTTGTACTAGGAGTCCAATGGTTACAATATTTCGATACGATAGCTTTTAATTTTCAAGAAATTTTCTTCAATTTATTTCAGAAGGAATGGAAGTTAAATTAAGGGGTATTGGAGGGAAAATAATAAATATAATAAGCTATAATGTGATTAAAAATATTCTAAATAAGGAACAACAAGGTGTAATTTCACAATTATTATCACTAGAGGTTCAAACATCAAAATCATATATTTCTCCAGATCTCCAAAAAGTCTTGGAAAATCATGCCAAGGTATTTGAGACTCCCAAATGCCTCCCACAAATTCCTAATCATGATCATGATATTCATTTGATTCTAAGAAGTGTTCCTCCAAACATCAAGTCTTACAAATATCCCTATGCCCAAAAGAGTGATGTTGAACGTATGGTTGCAAAAATGCTAGGAGGCCGGTATAATTTAGCCTATCCAATTTATTTCTCTACTCTAGTAGTATTGGTTCACAAGAAGGATGGAAAATGGCACATGAGTCTGGATTATAGGGAGCTAAACAAGATCACTATTAAAGATAAATTTCCCATTCATTTTATTGATGAATTACATGGAGAAATTTACTTCAGCAAGTTGGATCTTCGTTCAGGATATAATCAAATTATAATGAATACTAAAGACATTCTAAAAAAAACTTTTAGAACTCAAGAGGGTCATTATGAATTTTTGTTCATGCATTTTGGCATTACCAATGAACCCTATACACATCAAGATTTGATGTATTCCATTTTCAAACCCTTCCTTCAAAAATTTTTGTTAGTATTTTTTGATGATATACTACTCTACAACAAATCTTGGAAGGATCACATTCAACATGTTGACAGGGCACTCAAAACATTGGAGGAGGAATAATTAGATGCAAAAACGTCCAAATGTTTCTCTAGAGTATAGATATCTTGGTCATATTGTATCTCATTAGGGTGTTAAGGTAGACCCTAACAAAATTAAATCCATTCAGGAATGGAAAATCCCCACAACCAAAAAAAATATGTGAGGATTTAAGAAGCTGACAAGGTATTGTCATGAGTTTGTTAATAATTATGGGAGAATAACAACACCTCTAACAATATTACTGAATAAAGATGCGTTTTCTTGGACTCTAGAAGCAACTAAGAGCTTTGAACATATTAAAGAAGAAACATTCTATGCGCCAGTCTTAGTGATGCCAGACTTCACAAAAACCTTTATTCTGGAATGTGATGCCTCAATAAATAGAATTGGTGTCATTTTAATGCAAGAAGGAAGACCCATTTTTTTTCAAAGTCGTACAATCAAATGAAAGTATTTACACAAAGCTAAGTTATGAGAAGGAAATGCTGGCAATACTTGATGCACTAAAGCAATGTCAACCTTACCTAATGGGAAGAACTTACCCACTCAAGTATCGACATGGGAGAATGAGAATTTTATATAGAAGAACCCATAACTACTCAAGTTTCAAGGAAAACATTATTTTAAAGGATAGGGGCATGTTAGGTCCCTATAATACTAGTTTATTCCCTTATTTTTATTATTATTTTAGCCCCCTTATCATTATTGTTGTACCCATGTAATCCCCATATTGCTATTATTTTTCCCCATAGAAGCCCACTATTGTTATATTTGTGCCCTTATATTATGATTTTTATGTCGGTTCTAATTATATTATGACCCCTTGGACACACATATATATAGAAAGGTGGTTTTTCCATTTGAAGTATCTAATAATTATGCATTTATGTAATGTATAGGAGGTTTCCCCCTCAAAGAGGTTGATTTCTAAGTCGTTTATCTGTATTT
This sequence comes from Pinus albicaulis, assembly GCA_034641835.2. NCBI lineage: Eukaryota > Viridiplantae > Streptophyta > Pinopsida > Pinales > Pinaceae > Pinus > Pinus albicaulis. The sequence continues at coordinate 1,696,889,469 of CM076580.1, read as the reverse complement.
TCTTCTATTCATTTATCAAGAATGAGATTTGACCCCACTCAATGACTCGAGGTTCAAGGATTTTAATGTAAAATTAATAAGAAGGTGGTTAAGCCCATACCTAATAGAGAAATGTCATGACAATGGAGTTGTCCAGATCAAAAACATTGATGAGGAAGGGATCCCTCTCCTTGTCAATGGTATAAACTTAAGTTATACAGGAGGCCTATGTCTAAGGCATAATTCATGAATACAATCAATAGATAAGTCAATTTGATTGAGAGTTCCACGACTGCTAGTCCACAACCCTCCTATAAAAAGATAAATAAAAAAATAAAAAGGCCTAGGTTGAAACCTCTATGAGGCATTCAAGGCCAACTCCAGGGTTGAAAACCTCTTTGAGGCAGTCCTTGAGAAAAATAAGAGAAGAAGAAAAATTATAAAGATCCGTAGGCTAAAACCTCCTCTAAGTCACCTATGGCATGCATGTGGTTTGAAACCCTCCTCAAAGGAATCCTACTTGTCTAAAAAAAAAAATTAAAATAGGAACAACACAAGATAATACCATGACTGCTAACATTTATTTTATTTTGTAGGATTATGCAGAGTAGCAGATTATGGCTACAAGTCAAACAAATTTTTCAATCTTCACTTCTCCATCCATTCACTCCCTATCAATCATCTTCACTCATATATTCATCTCTCTCCACCATCCCATTATATTAAAAATCAAGTTTCATCCCTTTTCTATGATGCTACAGGAAGAACCCGTGTTGCTACAGGAAGTTCCTACAAGAGGGTTCTGAAAAGATACAAGATGGAAATATGATGGAAATGATAGCCGAACCATAACCTCATGACCTCAAAAAATCATGAATAAGGTTTCCCAATAATTATTTATCATTCCTCCATCGTATTTCACCAAAAAATCCACTCAATCCCTCAACTTTTCCCTAGCTTTTAAAAAAATTTATACAAAAACTCAAAAATCCCCATCCTCATTTCTCAATGCCTACACTAATTCCTCCTACTCCTAGTACTATCCTCAGATCTTATCATAGTTTCCCTCATCACCCTATGCATATGGAATACCCAAAGGCATAAGGAGTGGACTATTATAGGAAGAGAACCTCCTCCTATAGAAGACTCGTGGAATGACCACAAAGAGCACTGTACTAATTTATTTCTCATCAATGGAGAAAATAGGACCTTCTAAAACAACTTTCTAGAATTCATATCACCCCCAGGAAGACTCTCCACCAACATCAACAACTTCGACATCAACCAAAGTACTTTCACACACACAACAAACACCACAGTTAAGCACCACAAAAAAATGAAGAAAGACACGAGGAAATAAGCCAGAGAGTCAAAATCCCTTAGTGCCAATGCAATGATCCAGCTCCAACATGAAATTCCCTATTGTAAATGGACCATGACGTAGGCTTGGTTATGGAAGTACCTTACGTTCTCCCTATGTGTAAATAACTAAAATGGATGAATGGCGAGAGAAGATGTTTTAATAAGTTGGAGGTGGCCAATTCACTTGGAAACCATCATATAGTGAACAAAAAGTGATGATAAGCACTCATGCAATGTGCAGGTGTCACACCAACCGATTTGGGATCAGAAATAGCATGTGGCGATTATGAGGAAAGGAGTAATAATCACTAAGAGTGGGAAATTAGTCCATAAGAGGAAACATTGTGTGAATGACATATCATCACAGTGCTACAATCCACAACTAAAAATAGTGTATTATGTAATTGGGCTCAATTTCCTATACATATTTGCTCATTTCAAGAATAGTTAGAGAGGAAAAGTTGGTGTGCCACTAAGGATCTTCAAACCTTGACCTACTATTGATACAGGAAGTTGCTTGAACTAGGTGGATATTTGTGGCCACCCACCTATTCCATTTGGACCCCCACCATCAGCTTTTTTAGTTTTTCAGTTTCATCAAAACTTACTATTTTTAGTATTTTTTTGGGTCTTTAACTTCTAGAGCCATTTTGAGGCCCTCAACCATATTTTTGGGGAAAAATGGGAGCAACATGTTATATTATTTGATGCTTCTCATGTCCAAAGTTGTAGTCCTCGGTTAGGTCTTTCTAACAAGGAATTCAGTGCGTCAAATGTAGATCATATCCCAAAGCTACGTCACCAAGAAGCTTATGTACCAATTTACCCAAACAGGGCCCATAGATTTTGTGCTTCATCTCCTGGGGTTATGTTTCTGGATGTTTATGATTTTCCATTGTTTCTCAACAATAAATAGGCCTTCGAGCCTCATTGTAACACAGTTCAGAGGCATGTAGCCACCACATATCTTAGATAAAAATATTTCATATTAATCACATCATCCTAATGATGTGATTAATCTGAAAGACATTTATCTATATTATGGATCACAAAATTATTAGATCTAACCACATATCTTGTTAGAGAATAGCTACCAATGCCTTAAGTAGTTTACTTCCATTATTTATATAAGCATATTTCAGTCATTTGATTTTAATTCAATGAAGGATTTTTTCTGTTGCATATATGTTTTTATGTTTATTTCTACATTTTATTACATTCCTACATAAATATGGATCATTGCTATAAGAATTATTGTAATTTCTACAACAGGGTTGAGAGACTACTACCAGAAGGATAAGAGGGTGGAAATGAGAAATAAAGGTTCTGATTGATTCCAAACTTTCCATCTTCATCTTAAATCACTTATCAAAGAATTAAGTTTCACCATCTCCATCATACATTCATCAAAATTGCATTCAGATTCTCTTAAAATTATATCGACACTAGTAGTATAGTTGTGAAATTAAAAGGGTTTGTTTGAATAGGAAATTGGTTGAAGCATAAGTAATTGGAGTGATAAGGGATTTTTTACCCATTTATAGCATTACACTAGACACTAAATACATAAAGGGAACATCTCTCCCTCACATAGTTAAGGACATAAAGAAATGATGGGGGTAAGATTTAATTGAAGGGAGTCGTCTGATACCAAGAGACTCCAGCGAGACCATCCTGTGGTAGATATTTTTAGAAGACACTAGTAGATAGGATTCTTCAAATTATTGAAGGGGTATGATGATGACATTACCTTGTGGAAAAAATTCATAGAAATGGATAGAGAAACCTCCATAGAGACCCAAAACATTACTCTTATAGAGACACGTTCATCTAGAATGGGTGGAAGAGACAAAAGAACATAGGAGGAGGAAGCATAAAAGATATGAGAAGAAGAAGCAACAAAAATATAGTAAGATGAATAAATAGAGTCAGGGGTAGAAGGAGGATAATATAAAGAAGAAGAGGATAAATTAAGTCATAAGAGGACTACCAATCCAAGGGAAACAAAAATATCCACACAACAAACCCATTTGTGCCCAGGAAACACTAAACATGAGGTAGTTCTAACTGTAGCTACCTTAGGCACTCTAGTGAAGCCCAAATGGAAGAGACTGAGGAAAACCCCACTATATTTCAATACTAGGAAGAGCACTAAAATCAAGCAAGGGATACCACAAACTCCCAAAAATGTCCCGATTACAATTGATGAGTCCCTAAGCAAGAAAGAGGAGGGATCACTAGATGAGGGAAAATTGAATAGATCACCTCTCCAAAGACCAAACCAAAGACTCCTATATCTTATGTTATAAGGCCTAATACTAGATCAAACTCCTTCAAGAAAACCAAGGCTCCAACAGACCTCCATCAAGAAAAAAATATCATGGTATAGGAGGCATAGAGCATGCTACAAGAGGGGAAGAATGTAAAAATAGAAGGAAATAATGTACAAATGGAGGAGCATAATGTGTAACGAAAACTATAAGAGGCATCAAAGTCCCTAATAAAATTTGAGAAGGACTTCCTAGAGCTCCCAAAACCAATCCCACAACCTAGCGTGGGGTCTTATTACAAATTCATTGAAGGAGGGAGACTAATTCCTAAAAAAATCACAATTCCACTTCTATATGAGCTAGAAATAGAGAGAGCGCTCACCCACATATGAATTTATATTAAGAAATCAAAGAATGTGTGGGATTTTGGATTAATGGAAGAGAGATTCATTGAAATGGGAAAAGAGTTGGTTGATGTGAGGCTTATAGAACCTGTCATGAAAGAACAAATGCAAGAAGAAAACATGAGTTTGAAGGAGTAGCTACAGGAAAAATAAATCTAACTTGCCACCAGTGAAAGTCTCTATATGGAGGCCATACAATAAAGGAATCCTTTAAAGTATTATGCACTATATCTCAAGGATAAATAGTTATAATTAAAAATCATAACCTTAGCTCAATATGTTTCCCTATAATTTCACGACTATAGAATGTTTATTGAATTTTGAAAGAAATATCGTATAGAGGAGAGGGAAAAGTTGGTTGAGTTTTATATCATAACCTCATATTCACTTATATGAACCATTGGGATTCTAATTCTATACTAGGTGGCATACAATTGATGGCCTTAGAATATTGGCTAGTGCATCAGGAAACAAGAGTTTAAGAGGTAAAGAGAGTAATGGGAAGAGAAGAGAAGGAGCCTCTACAAACCAGGGCGGATCTAATGAGCCTTAGGGACATCATTATCAATCATCAACTCATCTACAATGATGATGAATTAGAGCCTAGGTACATTGAAACCCAAGAAAAATCCATTTTACATTTTGAAGATACCTTTAGGTTTCTAGGAGAAAACAATCTGCAAGCTCACCAAAGGAGATGTCATGCTTTACCACTCAGCCAGCAAAACAGAGAATACTACACTCCTCTCAGACTGAAAACTACCTTACAAAAGACACCGTTCTATAAAGGAGCTATGAAAATAATGAGAATCTAATAGATAGGGTTAAAAACCATTCCACCTTTGCTACTGGGACTGCATGAAGGAAGAGACCAATCACAAGAGGAGAAGTGGTGGATTGAAGAAGAAAATAATGTAGTATTTTACCCACCCGAAGGAACTCCAACAGAGGTGCTTTATAATGTCAAGGAAGCCACCATGTCCATGGGAGAGATGAGCATGGATGAATTAGTTTCTTAGAGGATGAGAAACCATTTCAGTAGGTGGGTGATGGTGAGGCTGATTAATAGGTACATTATAAATGGTCATAATTCCATCCTCGAGCATAGAACTATATATTTCTCACATTTATTTAAAATTTTCATTATATTATGCTTAGTGAGAAGGGTGAAATATGATTATCATATCATGTAGCCTAATATGTTTTAAATGTAGGAAATGGAGCAATTTTTGATATAATTTCTATGTGGGGCCTTGGAGTAGACATCAAGGAGAGATTATAGGGGTTTTTCCACCTCCTTTACTCCCTCAATTAGCCAAATATCACATCAAGACCTCTCTCATCAGCTCAAGGTCATTGGCATCCAAGTCTAGGTTTTAACCATGTATAGAAATTACTTTCAAATGAATTCATAAACACAAAAAATAAACAATGGTGAGAGCATAAAACATAAAAAAAATATACAGAGAGATTTTCCCCTGGATCCTAGAACTGGGAATACTAGACTGATTTTTCATTATATTCCTTTCAATGTTGCAATGCATATATATACATGCTGAAGCATTCATAAACCCCGATCCATTAGCCCTTGTTTAGAACATAACCATAGTTTTCTTGGCTGGATCTACAAATACAATGGGAAAAAAAAACATCATGCCCAAAACCATGTGCAAAACCCATGCGTAAAACCATAAGTACATCTGCCCATGTAATATATGGTCAAAAATGTTTTTCCCTAGGAACTGTCATGGTCCCCCTGTAGGGAGGCTACCGCACCCTGACAAATCCCCCATGACCCCCCTAATATGCCCAACAAAACATAGGGGAGTGACCACCCCCACTCCTACCCCCCGGTAGTTGTAGAGATAATATAACACACACCCAACACCAATCAAGTGAAATTTATGAGGAGCCAAGTTCCTGTTTTTGTGTTTTAAGAGAAAATATTCCTATTTATAGGGAGTTTTTGGTAGCCACCCTCTTGTATAGATAAACATGTAGGAGACCTCATTAGGATTCTAGTTTTTGTTTTAGCTTGGTATCTATTGAGCTCAGGTATTGTTATTTTTTACTATTATGTGATGTATTAGAACTTGATTCAATGATAATGATAAGTTTTTATTTGATTAATTATTGAAATAGTTTGAGAGGGTTTAGTCTCTCCGGATTGGGCCCAGCCCATTGGTTGAGGTCCCTCTTGTGTAATTGTATCTTTCTTTTAGTTCAATAAATTTGTTTAGTTTCTTGCATTTTAGTAGGAGACTAACCCATAAAACTCTCTAATTGAAGCCTCTACTTCATCTCTGTCATGGGAGCATGAGTACAAGGAATTCTAACCACAACCCAAAAACATTTTTTTATGATTTCTTCGAAGAATAATAGTTTGATGATCTTATTTAGCGTGTCTTTACAATAGCTTGACAATTTGGTTTTTTGATTAAATGATAATTATGGCATAGATTGGATAGCATTCCTATGCAACTCATGTTTTCCATTAATAGTTGTTTTATTTTATCAATGATAAATGAATATATGCATGTAATGGTTACAATTTAATTTGAATCTATAGGAAAGGACACCCTCATCACCTCCATATTGGACTCCATCACTCCTTATAAAATTAAATTCTTCCATGATATTTTTTTTTATGAGGTCATTTACGATAACCACAGAGAACAACTCTTCTAGTGAAAAGTAGGCCCTCAATAGGCTCTAAGCTTTTCTAGAGGTTTTTTTAACTCTTCACTCACTTTCCTCCACTTCCATCTACCTTCCCACACCTTTTAACCATCATCTTCACCTCTTTAACCTTATCGGCAACCTTCCTGCAGCATTACAGGTCTTCCTGTAGCAATATAAGGCTCTTGTAGTATCCTCCTATAGCATACATGTAGGTCCTCATTCTCCATCCAGTTTTGATCCTTGTTGCAACTTGAAATTATGTTAGGACATTATTAACCACAAGATATGGTTTCATGAATAATAGAGACTCATAGGCCAATCGAAATCCTCTTCTTTCTTTCCTGCAATAATAGAGTAGCATTAGTGTTTATCTCTTCACAAATTTGGCACACGTAGGAAAATGATTTACATGAAAGTATAAGTTAGTTAAATAGTATATATAATACTGAATTATGTTCTGGTATTTTATGCAATATAAAGTAGTTTCTTTTCTGCAAATAGATTTTATGACTATATAAATGATTGCAAGATAATGTAGTTTCCTTTCTGCAAGCAGGTTAGCATTTTCCTATTCACGATTTGTTTCAATAGCATTTGCAAGTTGAAGTTGATATAATTTTAATTTCTTAGTTAGATTTAGTTTCTACATTGCATATGAATTACCTATTTTTTACCCTAATTCAGTAGGAGGCATGTCATTGAGTCACTATTGATAAAAAAATATTAGGAAAGGGTAGCATGAGTAGAATTCATCCACTATGCATATAGCATTGTCACCTAAATGTTTGGATGAACTCAGTGTTAATAAATATCTTTGAGGAGCCTCTGGGAGTTCCAACACTCTTGGTGCAATACTAGATCTCACCATAAAATTCCTCCTCTAGTTATCCATTTAGAAAAAAAAAATAACATCCATTTAATAAACATTGAATTTCATAAAACAAGGATATGCCAAAAACATTATGATTCCTTATATTCTGATGCAGGGGCATTAGGCAGAATAAAATACTTTGTATCTAAGTAGACATGGGGGGGTCTTGTGTTTTTAAATTCTCATGTAATTATTAGTATTTTGAATAAAATAGTGAGGAATTGTAAATGTTCTCCAACCATTAGAGAACATGATAGGAAGGTGATTAGTTAGGAATGTGAAGAGACAGTCGAATTTGGATCAGTTTCAGTTATTTTAAGAAGTGAGTCTAACTTTATGACTTTGGAGAATTCCAAGAGTCTTTGTTGAACTGTTAAGGAAGCTGAACTGATTCATTATTAATTGGTATAAATGTAAGCCTATGGGCAGATAGGGGGAGGAATCCGGAGGCAGAGTAGGGAGGATAACAGGCCATTGAATTGAAGATCAGGCCACAAATGAAGTAGGTTTTTGTAATTAATGAATAATTTGTTCCTGAATTTTTTGTGGATTACATGTGTATTGTTTGGTCGAATTCTGTGGGAGACTGTTCGGGTTTCAATGAATTAGGAAATAGGAATGAAGTATTATTCTGTTGACAAATTGATGAAATTATCAATACTATGATTGAGTTGAATGATAAAGGTCAATTGGGGATACTGTATATATATATGTGGGATTTCACTTTGGAGTCATATGAGTAATGTTGATATAATTATGTGTGGAGATGTTGAATCCTATGGGTAATTATATGAGAAACTTTGTAACAGACCATGTGTTGATTGATTCGAGTAAACCCTAAGACTCGTTATTGAGTGACTGTGTATAGATTTAGGTTGCTACTGAATTCTGAGTAGCTCGCATATGTGAATCGAGTACAGAGTGGTCGATCTCCCATCACAGTCCTTCGTATTGAGGTTAGGATGTATAACAAATATGCAGGTTTCATATGAAATGTGTAAATAAGGATTCACCTAACCTGTTGTAGGCATACGGTGAAGTGAATTTTGGAATCGAAGAATTAAAATAGAACCAGAAGTCAGGATATATTATAAATAGTGAATAGGCGAGTTTTGGAAATGTGAAGGAAAGAACTGGAAGTTGAGTTGGAGCGGAACCTTGAGTCAAGAATTGGAACCAGAACGTTAATAGTGAAAGATGTTTTGAAGGAGTAAACAAGCGGTCTCACATGACTCTTAAAGTGGTAAATGGTATTGAGAAAAAAACGTGATAACATTCGACGCTTGACACGTAAGGTGGAGGTGGTTTTTGAAAACCATGAGTTTCACATTTTTTTGGAGAGTTAAGTCACAAGGTGGAAAAAAATGTGATTTCCATCCGATTTCTAGCCATCAGAGATCGACGACATTCACATCTTGAAGTTTCATGAACGATAAAGCCATGTAAGAGTTAGTTGTTGCGGGTCTAGTATTTATGTGTGGGGATTAGGTCTCGTGCATTTTGGTTACGTGATGATCGTTGGATCATCAAATGGTGTGCGATAAAGTCCGCAACCGTCAGATGGGAAGGTACGTTAAGTGGCGTGGGCTAGAGCATTATGATATGAAATTCGAGTTTTAATATATGCCCTAAGGTTTAGTTATTTGGCTACTAGATATGATGGTGCACTGTAACGTCATCACATATATTTATATATGTGTGGGATTGGAACCTTATGTTGAATATTGTTAACATTATGGTGGAAAATGAAGCTATGACTCATAAGTAATATGGTTGATATTTGTGTACTTTCGAAATAGTGATTTCAAATGATATATTGGGCTTTTGTTATAAGTTCAATTGTTAGGGTGAACTCCCATGAGTTATGGGTGAGACTTTTCATGGGCCTGAGTGTTGTATGAAGTCGGTTTTAATATAAATTATAAGGTTGGGTATTAAAAATATAATGTTGAGAGTGGTTAACCAAAGGTTATGGCAATGCTATATGAAAGGGCCTCTACTCGTGAATAAATATTGGATATAAGATTTGGATTCTTTATTGTATTGATTCGCATCTTATAAAGTGGGTTGTTCGTATGACTTATAACCATAGGGTTTTAAGGAAAAAGAGATGCTTCTGCATATGGTTGTGATAATGGGTTTTATAACCATAAGAGAACTTTGAATTAATATCTCAAATCTCAGATTTTGAGATATTAAAGCCTCCAGAGATATTTTTAAAAAAATTGCCCAGTTGAGATTATTTGGGACAGGAAAAAAATTGGGATGCATTGTTATGTGCAATAGAATTGGAGATTGAGGGAGGGCCGGCATCATTGTGGTATCAGAGCTGGAATAGATCGCTAAAAATAAATTTTTGAAATGCATGTGTACTGAAATAGTGAAGAAAATTTTGTAATAAAATCTGAAGGAGTGCTTGTGATGAGAGAAGGAAGAAGATCAGATTCTGAAATCTAATATGAAAAGGTACACAGAGTTGCAGTGAAAAAATATTTTTAGAATGAGTGGAAGAGAAGATCATGCAGATATCTTGTAGATAAAATAATTTTGAATTTGATTTGAAATTTATGATTGCAGAATTGTGGTTGCAGAAAGTGAAGACAGAGTTTTGGTGATGATTGCAGTGAACCTAATATTCAGCTAAAGGTTGAATAGGGAGGACAATTGCAGTGTTCTAAAGAAAAGGTGAGTTGATGAGCAGTGTTTAACTCGGGTTTGAAGAATTTTTTGCAGAATTCAGATTGCAGGCAATTGAGGAAATCTCAGCAAAAGCAGATCACAGCTTTGAGAGCAGTGATGAAAGAGTCCAGCAGAGGATTATAAAGTGAAGAAGAAATTGTGGAAAAACCTAAAGAGATTTAACAGAGATTGAATGAGTTCTAAAAGTTGCAGAGTGAAGCCTAGAGAGAGCAGAAGAGAGTGCTCATAAGGCTCCAGCAGATAGGGGACCAATACTTGCCAAAAGCCTAGATCCGGAGGAAAGGATTGGTGAGGTAAGAGGCAGCAGGAGAGCTTGTTGTTGCATAGGCTTGGTGTAGCTGATGAGTGAGGAACTCATGAAGGAGAAGATGGCTACTGATATTCATAGCAGAAATTGCAGAGGTTCTGAGAGAGGCCACAACAGAGAAGAGAAAGAAGATGCCAGGACAATTGGCATGAGGAAAAAATTAACTGATGAAGAATATTGGGAAGAGATATATGATATCTGAGAGCAGTTTAAAAAATTGGAACTAATGATAAAGGAAAGCTAGAGAGTTGGTTGGCTCATGAAGAAGAAGGTAAAGTGGCATAGGCTACAGATGAAGAAAGAGAAGATGATAAATTCTTATCAGAAAGAGAGATTACTTAGGATGATTGAAGATTTGGAGAAGGACTTGAAGACTGAAACTTCAAGTGAGGCCAAGGGGTCAAATGAATTTACATTTGATTATTTTTGCATGTTTGTAGAAAAGCTGAGAAAGCTTGAGCAGAGGAAGGATGTACAGTTGAGATGTACAGAACTCAGAGCAGCTGAGTTGAGAAAATAAGTTTCTATTTCTGAAGCAAGATAGAGTTAAGTCATGGGTATAGGTGAAGAATACAGATCTATGAAAGATCTTGTGAATCATGGTGAAGGTTTAAGGCAGCAAGAAGTTTGTCTTGATGAAGAGAAAATCATTGATGATTTCCTGAGTTATTGAACAATTTTAGATCAGCTGGTTGACGTAAAGCCTTGTGCTTTTGAATCTAACAATTGTGAGGTGATGATAGGCTCTACAGAAGAAGAGGATCAGTCTAAGGCACTGATAAATGAAGCAACCGAGACTGAAGAGTCTTGTGGTTTTGAAACTAAAGAGTTGTGTATGTTTGTAGGTACATCACAGGGAGATGAACAAGATTTAAAGTTTGTTGAGGAGGATAAATTGAATCTGGAATCTGTTCAGATCAATGCTGAGATAGTAATATCTCAGGAGGAAGACATGAAGACAGAAGAGTCCAATGAGAATATTCAGCATAATATTTAGGTAGAGAGAGAAGGACCAGCTGATGATTGGTCAAGAGCAAGCAGAGGCATAAAATTTCGGGTGAGGTTCCCAAAATCTACTCCAATTGAAGTTGTTGAATTGTATGGGAGGTTGGATTTTCAAAGAAGAGAATTGGAGAGATAAAGGACCTATGCCCAGGATAATTTGCTGAGGAAGCATGGTAGGAAGGTTTTCATGAATAGTGTTCATGAAGCAGATGATGGAAAGAAGGAGAGACTAGCTGATAGTCTCATGGAGGATGCAAATAAACATACTGATGTGCTGATAGAGGAATTGGAAAGAAACTCAGAAAAACATACTGATTTGTTGTCAGAGGAGGAAGAGGTATTGAGACCTTGTAATTTTTGTGCTGAAGGTTGATGTGTTAATTATGCAGGCAAATAAGAACAACAAATGGAAGTTGTCAGGAGAATTAATAAGAAGGAAACTATGTTAGCTGAAAACATAGAGAAGGATCATCATTTTAACATGGTGATTGGAACAGTGGAGATAACTCTAGAAGCTGAGGAGAAAGATAGTGAAGATTCTCTGAGTCCTGAAGAAGACTTCGAACTCCAGAGGCAAGAATTGGTGACTAGATTAGCAAGTGAGACCATTGGGTCTTGTGATTTTAACACTGATAGTTTGATTATGTTTACAGGTATTGCAGAATAAAATCCATCACTTGGAATTATCTTGAGAGAAGAAGAACTGCTGCAGAAGGAAGGTGAGACATTCATGTCTCATATGCAGAAGCTTGTTGTAACTATTGATGACAGGGAAGAATTGGCTAGTCTGATGGGTCAAGAGAAGACTAGAGGATAGATTTTTAAAACTGCTACAGTGATGGAAAATCAGAATTCTATTTTGATAGAAGACGAAAATGCAGAGTTTGAAGAACTTGGTTTGATTGCCAGAATCAATCAAGGAGATGAAAGACAATTACTGAAGATTTTCAAAGAAGGAGAAGAAGATGCTGAAACTGGAGTGCAACATACTGATTATGTGAGACACGTACAAATTGAGTGGTTGAAATGTTTGCTGGAAACATTTAAACAAGAGAAGGAGATTGTAGACACTAGAATGAAATTGCCTAACACTGTGGAAGAACTAGGAGTAGATACTAGTTTGTAGAATTTAACTATGCTTACTAGTATACAAGGAGAAATGAGTGGTTATGTTACTGCAGTTAGAGAACTAAAAGATAATTACTTTTAAAATCTAAATTTGCAGGTGATGAGCAAGAGAATGTTGTAGAGGGACACGAAGTTTGGGAGGCAGCAACATGGGGGGTGACATCTGCAGTGGTAAACATGTTAGTAACATGTGGGATAGCAAGAGCAACAATGTTGTCAGCAATAGAAATTGAAGGCAACAACAAGAGGAAAATAGATTTTCAGATAGAAGATAAACTGGACAGAAAAATTTGAAAACATTAGAGAACTAATGATGAAGGTGTCTCAGAAGCAGTAGACAACAGCAAGAAAGCAAAATAATTTTTACAAAGGAAAGACCAGAAGAGATTGTGAAAGCATAGATGGATGCAATTTGCAGAACAAGATATGGAAACTTGGGGAATTGCAGTTGAAGGATGATGCAACGGTTGGATAGCAAAAAAACAAAGTAAGGCATCCAGGAAAACAAGGGATGAAGGTACATGATCAGGAGATCATGAACAATTTGAACCTTAGGAGTCTGATGCAAGGGCATTAGGCACAATAAAATAATTTGTATCTAAGTAGACATGGGGGGGGTCTTGTGTTTTTAAATTCTCATGTAATTACTAGTATTTTGAATAAAAAAGCGAGGAATTGTAAATTTTCTCTAACCATTAGAGAACATGAGAGGAAGGTGATTAGTTAGGAATGTGAAGAGACATTCGAATTAGTATCAGTTTCAGTTATTTTAGGAAGTGAGTCTAACTTTAGGACTTTGGAGAATTCAAAGAGTCTTTGTTGAACTATTAAGGAAGCTGAACTGATTCATTATTAGTTGGTATAAATGTAAGCCTATGAGCAGATAGGGGGAGGAATCCGGAGGCAGAGTAGGGAAGATAGCAGGTCATAGAGTTGAAGATCAGGCCACAGAGGAAGTAGGTTTTTGTAATTATTGAAGAATGTTTTCCTGAATTTTGTGTGGATTACATGTGTATTATTTGGTTGAATTCTGTGTGAGACTGTTTCGGTTTCAATGAATTAGGCAATAGGAATGAAGTAGTATTCTATTGAAAAATTGATGAAATTATCAATACCGTGATTGAGTTGAATGATAAAGGTCAATTAGGGATCTTGTATATATATACGTGGGATTTCACTTCGGAGTCATATGAGTAATGTTGATGTAATTCTGTGTGGAGATGTTGAATCCTATGGGTAATTATATGAGAAACTCTATAATAGACCATGTGTTGATTGATTCGAGTAAACCCGAAGACTCGTTATTGAGTGATTGTGTATAGATTCAGGTTGCTACTGAATTCTGAGTAGCTCGCATATGTGAATCAAGTACAGAGTGGTCGATCTCCCATCACAGTCCTTCGTATTGAGGTTAAGATGTATAGAAAACATGCAAGTCTCATATGAAACGTGTAAATAAGGATTCACCTAACCTATTGCAGGCATACGGTGAAGTGAAGTCTGGAATCGAAGAATTAGAACAGAACCAGAAGTCAAGATATATTATAAACAGTGAATAGGCGAGTTTTCGAAATGCGAAGGAAAGAACCGGAAGTTGAGTTGGAGCAGAACCTTGAGCCAAGAATTGGAACCAGAACATTAATAGTGAAAGAGGTTTTGAAGGAGTAAACAAGCGGTCTCGCGCGACTCTTAAAGTGGTAAATGGTATTGAGAAAAAAAAATCGATAACATTTGGCGCTTGACACGTAAGGTGGAGGTGGTTTTTGAAAACCACAAGTTTCATGTTTTTTTGGAGAGTTAAGTCACAAGGTTGGAAAAAACGTGATTTCCGTCCGATTTCTAGCCATCGGAGATCGATGGCATTCACATCTTGAAGTTGCATGAATGATAAAGCAAGGTAAGAGTTAGTTGTTGTGGGTCTAGTATTTATGTGGGGGATTAAGTCTCGTGCATTTTGGTTACGCGATGATCGTTGGATCATCGAATGGTGTGCGATAAAGTCCACAACCGTCAGATGGGAAGGTATGTTAAATTGCGTGGGCCCGAGTGTTATGATATGAAATTCGAGTTTTAATATATGCCCTAAGGTTTAGTTATATGGCTACTAGATATGATGGTGCACTGGAACGTCATCACATATATTTATATATGTGTGGGACTGGAACCTTATGTTGAAGATTGTTAACATTAAGGTCGAAAATGAAGTTATGACTCATAAGTAATATGGTTGATATCTACGTACTTTCGAAATAGTGATTTCAAATGATATAATGGGCTTTTGTTATAAGTTCAATTGTCAGGGTGAACTCCCATGAGTTATGGGTGAGAATTTTTATGGGCCCGAGTGTTGTATGAAGTCAGGTTTAATATAAATTATAAGGTTGAGTATTACAGATAAAATGCCGAGAGTGGTTAAAAAAAGGTTATGGAAATGCTATATGAAAGGACCCCTACTCATGAATAGATCTTGGATATAAGATTTGGATTCTTTATTGTATTGATTCGCATCTTATAAAATGGATTGTTCCTATGACTTATAACCACAGGGTTTTAAGGAAAAAGAGATGCTTCTGCATATGGTTGTGATAGTGGGTTTTATAACCATAAGAGAACTTTGAATTAATATCTCAAATCTCAGATTTGAGATATTAAAGCCTCTAGAGATATTTTAAAAAAAATTTCCCAGTTGAGATTATTTGGGATAGAAAAAAATTTGGATGCATTGTTATGAGCAATAGAATTGGAGATTGAGGGAGAGCCGACATCATATTCTAGAAACAGGAGAAAAGGTCTCATCAAAATTCGAACATTATATTTGAGCATAGCATTTGCATACCAACCTAGCGTCGTTTCTTACCACTTCTCCACTATAATTTAACTTATTACTGAATACCCACTTTGTGTGAATGAAATTTTTGTGAAAAAATTCCCAAGTCTATTGTTTCTCTATCTCGTACAATTATTCGTTCACTTCCTTTAACCAATTTTGATCATTACTAGCTTCAACAAAATCATTTGGTTCCTCCATGAAAAGCAAGGAAACATGTGCTTGTGTAGGGGGATTTAACAGTTTCCTTCCTGCACACTCGGATTTAATTCAACAACAATTTTACCACTTTGTGGGATCTCTTGATTTACAAGGATATTCCTCGCTTTATTCTTTAGTTTCCTTATTATTCTCATCACTAATGTTTATTGTTTCATCAATGTTAAATTCTTTGAGTTGCTTCACCCCATGATCATCATGCTAATCTATCATTACATCAACTAAGTCAAAAATTCTCTTGTTTACTTTGTTTTAACACATGTAGCCTTTCATATTCGATGAATAACCCAAAAAAAATCGTTCATCCACTCTAACAATCGAATTTTCCTAGCTTTTCATCATTCCTAGTGATGTAGCATTGGCTACCAAATATTTTGAACTGCTTGCCTATTGCATGTATGCCACACTACAACTCATAAGGAGTTTTTTCATAGTTAGGTCTTAGATGATCTTTGTTGAGAATGAAAATTCTTGTATGAATTTCCTCTACCCAAAATCTCTATTGAACGTGTTTTTTTGGCGTCATTGCTCTAGCTAACTACTAGACAGATTTTTTTCTCTCTCTGCAACACCATTTGTTCGAGAGTATTTTTTATGGCCATATGCCTTTTGATTCTATTCTATTGGAATAATTCATCAAATTCCATTGAAGTGGGCTCAACTCCATTTTTTGACGTTATGATTTTGATTTTGCAATCTATTTCATTCTCAACTATGGATTTGAACTCTTTGAACTTCTCAAAAATATTTATGGGCGGAAACGTGAAGCTGGGTTACACTTTTGTGAGAATCGGGGGCAAAAAAAAATTTTCGGCAATAGTTCGGCCGAACATTTTATAAAGTTCGGCCGAACTTTATAATAGTTCGGCAACTGCTTTAGTACGTTCGGGCCAACTTTTGAGTCCGCTGAGACACTAAGACAAAGGACGGCTCCAAGAAACGGAATTTGCCGCAGGTTTGAAATCGTAATGGTGTAGTCTCGCTCGGCCCCGCTGGAAAGTTTGGCTGAATTATGAGTTCGGCCAACTTGTAAGTTCGGCCGAACTATATTTTTATAAATAAATCTCCGCTAGCGGTAACAAACTTAATGCTTTCATTGTTTTCGTTTCGAATTTTTGTTCTCATTACCGAGGTCTCCGTTTCGCATCCGTCGAGGTTTGGGCTGCGATTTGGTTTGCCGCATCCGTCGAGGTTCGCCGCATCCGTCCGCCGCATCCGGGTCGAGGTCTCCCGCTCGCACTGTCGAGGGCTATTTCTTTCGTAGGTTGGTTGACACTCTACTCGGTTTTCTTACATGTAGTTCTCGCGTAGAATTTCTAAGAACTATTACAAATTTAGAAAAGGAGACAGAGTGTTTTCATTGTAATTTTATTTATTATAAAAGATTATATGTAATCCTATAACTCTAGGGTTGGATGTTTACAAATATGTTTCTAGCTTCTAAATATAAGGCTCTATTTGGTTTAAATGAAGATATTTTATATTTTCTATACTACATTTATTTATAGTCAAGGTTTTGTCCACAAGAATAATGTCCTTAAATGCATCTTGAAATTATGTACATACTATTTCCGCATATATTTTAGATCATAATTTGTTACATCCAAATATACAACAAGATATGAATATTTTTTAACTATGCGATAATTTTATTTAACCGTCGTACATCTCTATTATGGACTAGTAACTTTTTTTCCTCGAGAAAAACATAATTTTATTTACCGCAAATTTCGAGTTATAAAATTCATATCAGAAAAATACTATCATAGTAGCTCAGAGAGACAAACTCCAAAGGTTTGTATATACGGCGCTTACATAGTGAGAAACTATGCATGGTCAAGTAACTTATAAATTACATAATACAAAACCCAGCTTGTTCGATCTTAAGAAAATGTTTTGGTGTGTCCTAATTGGCACAAACACTACGCCGTTAAAAGAATTCCCCGTAGAAAAACCCCAGAGAAAAACCCGCCAACAGAAAAATATAGTGCAGAATCGTTAAGGAACAAAACCCGTTCGCTTTCCATTAAAAACAGCCAAATAATTCTTCAGATGTAGGCAAAGATGGTTAAGAAGGTATGGAAGCGTTCACGCCAGAGGACAAGAAACCAAACTCCCGCAGGAACCCTTCAAAATGTGAACCAAAGACACAAAAACGCCTTCTCCAAACGCACAAGTACAGAGAAAGCGATTTTGCAAATAAACTATCAATGCAAGGTTTGAAAAAAACAACATGAGACTTCGTCCCACAAAGAACTCATCAAGTCGTCCAATGTGTGACTTCGACTCGGAATCTTCAAACAAATTCAACAACGCTCCTAAGAAACTGTAAAAGGATACATTTTGTAGTTCATGGTCCTCAAACGCAAAAACAGCAGGTGATATGTACACCCCAAGGAAACTGCCCAAAGACAATATAAAGACCCGCCTTTGAAAGGAGTCTCCAAATAATTTGAAATCCAAACATCAAATGAAGAAAAGCTCACTCCATCCTCGAAAAAACCGTAAAGTCTCGCTCTACCGAGAGGAAGAAAACAAAGAAGTCCGGTGACTAGTAACTATTTACACACGGGTGTATTTTTTATTTTCATTCATGTATAACTAATCAAGTGTTCTACGAATTCGCATCAAATATTAGAATGTTTTCTCTTCCGCAAAGATGCTTTGAATTTCTACTTTTAGCATAAATATACACGGAGATATTGAATTTCTACTTTTAGCATAAATATACATTTAGAGATATGTCTGTCTACCTTGCCTATCAATTATTTGTTCATAGTTAGCATGTTAATTTCTCTCGCAAAGATGCTTTCTGAATTACTTTTAGCATAAATATACATTTTAGAGATATTGAATTTCTACTTTAGCATAAATATACATTTTAGAGATATGTCTCCGTCTACCTTAGTTTCAAGCTCTGAATTATTTTTCTATAGTTAGTACAAAATGTGTAACCGTACAATACAACATATCTATGGCTATAAAGTATCTACTTATTCCATATCTTAATATTAATTTCTATTTCAGAATTTGTTTCTCTATGAGCTATACAAACTTTGATAGTTTCCACCACACCAACACAACTATTGGAGATTCAAACGACCTCACCACTTAGAAAATCATAAGAAATTATTTCACCCTTGTACTTGAACAATACATAGACAATAACATAATTAATACAAGAGATAAAAATATGAATTAGAGAAAGGCATGGATCACATATTAAAGGAAATGTAAGCCAACCTAGGAAGAAACCAACTCTTCGCTCCCACTTCAAATAATTTCTAAGAGTAAACAATGAAAACAACAAATTGATCTGATAAAATTTGTATGTACAACATTCAACCATACTCTATATAAAGAGTGTACACGAAATTAATGTTGGTTTATCATCAAAGGAAAATATCTGTTTCTATCCCGCCAGGGAAGTTATGCAAATATGAAATAAAGATATGAGGTTAAGAAGTTCTTTAAAATTTGATGAAGTAGATGACCCTACTTTTGAGGATTATCCTACGTAGTTATAAAAGATGAATCAAGGGAATAAAAATGTAATTCATAAACATTTTCATATATTCCTATTTATAAATAAAATATTATTACACAACTATATGCTAGATTTAGGAGAAACAACTGATGTACCTTGAAAGTGATGAAATAATTAGGCCTTACAACAACTAGGTGAAGCAGAGAAATGTATGTATGGTGGATCCTATGAAAACGGATGGGTAGAGTAATAAATACACATGTTTGGAAATTTTTTGAGGAGTAACTCAAAGCATGCATATATACAAAATGAAGTGGCTACTTTCTTCATATTCCAGAGGGACTATTGTTCTTCCTAAATACTATTCATATCATGTACCGAATTATTTCTAGTGAAATTAAATGACTTCAAATTAAATTTCCTAAAGCCTATTGAAATTTCTCCTCTTCAAAATAAGGATGCACTCCCATTTGATTCTCACAGATAGGTTGTAATCATGAGGCTCTCGCTCAAGAGTGACTCCGCAAAATCTTTGGACACAAAACAAACCATCAACCGAAAACACATCATTTTCTCCTTCAAAGAAAAAAATTCACATCATGTGAATATGTCCATGTACTCTTACATATTGGTGTACAAAACCATCAACCAAACAAGCCGGGACAAACATGCCTCTTCAAACAACCGACTCTCGAAGACAACAATAGAGCTCATGTACTTTCAACATCTTCGTTCATGCAACATGCACTTGATACTTGAATTTGCAAAGAAATTAATGAAACATCAAAATACATGCTAGGCCTTAATTGGATAAGAAATCTAACCATTTGTCAGCAAACCATTTCAATGGCGCTTTTCTTTTTTCTTTCAACTATGTTGAATTTAGTTTTTAGTTATATTTTTAATTTGAAGAAAATAACTATTTATTTCATGTGTAATTAGATCGTGATTTCATGTTAGGGTTGTGGATTCAGCATTCAAACAACACCATTATATTTCAAATTTAAAAATGATGGTTTGAGTCGTAGGTATTTAGAATCCTACTTGTTTTCAAAATAAGGATGCACTCCCATTTGATTCTCACGATAGGTTGTAATCATGAGGCTCTCGCTAGCAAAATCTTGTGACGTCTTGTCACAAGAAAAAAACCATCAAATCAAAACACGTCATTTTTTCTCTTCAAAGAAAAAAAAAAAAAATTCACATCATGTGAATATGTTCCGTGTACTCTTACATGGTGTACAAAACCATCAACCAAACACAAGTTGACAAAACATGCCTAAATTCAAACAACTGACTCTTAAGTCAAATAATAGAGCTCATGTACAAATTTCCATATTTGTTGCATTTATGTGTGTTTAACATAACTCTACTTTCAACATCTTGCTTCATGCAACATGCACCATACTTGAATTTGCAAAGACCCAGGAATTCTCCACCCCATTAAAATGACCCTACAAGTTGATTCTTTTAGTTTTTTCACTCTATAGCATGACGCATTTATTATGTATGATGGAGAATGTTACGTTTCCTTGTTAATATATTTAACAAGGGAAAGCGCTAGATATTCTCCATCATGCATAATCGTACGTTGGATTTGGTGATAATTGTCTCCATATTTTGGATTTCTAATCTCGCAAAACATAATTATTTTAGAAGGAGGGAAGGAGGATGATCACATTGACTCGCTTTCGATGACCCTCGTCTATGAAGATTAACTACCTCAAGAATTATTTTTTTGCGTAGGGAAAGAGACACATTCCCATGTCTAGTTCTTTGATATTGTTAATGCCTCTAGTGTTTACTTCTACAAGTTCTATAAAAGTGTGAGTCCGTAAAGGGCCGTAGCCTCTGATCTCATCTTTTATGAAAGGTGATATATCTAGTAAATGTGCCCCCGTGCTCAATTCGGAATGGATCTAAATAGAAAGTTCTTCATTTTTTAATATTCGTAAAAGACGACGACTTTAAGGTAAACTATGTACATACAAATTCCATTCATCATGAACACAAACCTCACAAGCCTCCTGGCTTTGAGCATTTTCCATGTTTTCCATAACCAAGACCCAAATAATTAGGCCCTTCTTGAAGAACATTTGGCTCAACTATGCCTTGTACATGCTTGCCTTCTTTAAAAGCCTTTTATCATAGCACATTTTCATCAAAAATTTGGACCTTGTTCCTCTAATGTCTCTAATGTCTCTCAAAAGCACGTACACATTCATTTTCGCAGGAAATTGGAAGGTAGAAACCAATAGCTAATTCTTCTAACTAACCTGACTAAAATGAGCTAAATTGTACTTTGATACGATCTGATTTAAATCTGTCCACCCAATATTAGGCACCAATGACTATAACCTTTAATGGGCTAGCACTAGTTTGTAATCATCATCTCAAAATGGCCTAGTAGATGAAAAATTATCATGTTTGTAATCATTGCCACACCATCTGGAGTGACCTTCTACACATATATGATTGATGAGGTAGGTCATCCCTTTATTTAGGACTACGATTGATTAGAAATTAGGTGAATAAAGGAAATGATAAGGAAATGATCAAGAGGTTATCCTCCTCTCCATTTGACTTCCATATCTAATGATTGCCTATTTTTTCTCTTTCCAACATTTTATTTTGGAAATTCATTTTGGTAGTTAATTCTACTATTTAGTCACAACACACTTCGGGAAGCCGCAAATTTGTTATATACACTACTAAATCCTCAATTAACATTGTTTACATGGACTTTACAATAACAAACAACGAGAGTTCATTAATGTAGTAGTGTATAATATGATAATTATATGTATAGTGGTGTGGCTATCGATAAAATGTTAGTCATAATGAATTTCGAGAATAGAAAGTCGAAGTGGAAAATTGAGAAATCACTAAAGGCCATGGGCGATGGAGGAGGACAAGCTAGAAACTATCTTCGCTTTATAAATTGTATTTTATTCACTCCGTTGTCACAATCCATTCATGGGATAGGTAGAGAGGATGACATTTCAAAAATTCATGCATATAATATGTAGAAGGGGTCATGTATGAGATGGTGTGAAGTGATGATGATGGACATGGTAAATTTTCATGTGCCAAGTCATTTTTAGATGATGATGACAAACCAATATTAGCCATTTTAAGGTTATAATCATTAACAAGAAATATGGGCAAGAAATTCAAAGTGCCAAATTCTTAAGAAAGCTATATTTGCTTCTCAAAAACATTATTTGATATATCTTTAAAAACCAGTACAAATTTTAGTAATCCTAGAATCATGCTTTACATAAGGTAAAAAGTGGGGAACTCATGACGTGTACTATAGATAAAAAACATTTACACTTACCAAAATATATATGATAAAAATTGACAAACTACATAAATTTGCTCAAGGGGATATAATCATTCTTGCCTTCCATATAGATAATGAAAATGGACAATTCTAAGTCTCATGCTGCTTCTCATGTTATTTTATAAACCTTGGTTGAAAGAAAAATAGGAGGGTTGAAATGTAAGAATATAGAACATATTGGATTTAACATCCTAAATTGGATTTTACTCGAGGTATTGATTTTTTGAAATCTATTTTGTGAATGTCGACCAATACATATATATCATGGAGGATGAAAGACGAAGATCAACCGAATCCTTATGGAGTCTGACGGAGGATGTTCACTTCGTATTTAAATATAATCTTAAATCTACATACATGTGTACATATGGAATTGATTTTTTTACTAACTTCTAGAGTGAAATTAGTTGTTAACAAGTTTCAGAGTTTTAATTCTTAGGAGGCAAGAGGAGAAGGCTTTCTACTCCATCAATGGAGCGTGGCTAAGGTTCAACCTAGCCGAGGTAAAGGTGGTGCCGAAGGGGGTGATATTTATTCTCGAAGGCCAGCAATCAACGACCGCCGGGTTCTCAATAGGGTCATCGTGGGTCCGGTTCTCAAAGCAAAGATCATTCTGGGCCGGTTCTCAAAGAAAGGTCATGTTGGAGATGATGTTAACCAACAACATCAAGGTTGCCATCAATTTCAATATTTTTTCATTAAATTTTTAAGCAACTTTTTTTTACACGTGTTTTTTCTAATATATGAAATTATATATATATTGATGCAAAAGAGGCTCAAAATGTTCGAGCTGCTGGTCAAAAAAGACGCAGGGCAGCGCGCTACATTGAAGAAGAAGGATGTCAACCTAGCACAACTTATCCAAACTCGAGATTATCGATATACCATGGGAAACGAACATGCATGAATGCACTACATAAAGGTGTCAAAGCCTTATGCAAAATTCGCAGAGAGATCTCCGTGGATTTGATTCTATCACAGAGACAAAGCCCATGTAGATAGTTACACATTCATTGAGTGAAATGGTAAAGTGTACAAAGATTTGGGGCCAACCACCGATTCGTTTGTCAAGTGATGAGACATAGAAGAGAAGCAAAGGATAGGTCCCGATAAATGGCAGGACATAAAAAAACAAGTTTCAAGAGACCAGGCTAAGTCAATGTTTAATTATAAGGAAGGGCCAAAAAGAAAGATGTTGAAGGCAAAGATTAAGCACCTGACATAGCAAAATATTTGTATACGACATCTTGCGCTCTTTTGGAAGGCTTCCATGGAACGATGAGGTTCCTCTTTATTTTGCACAAATGTTTTATGCAGAATTTTTTTTGGGTATGAAACTACTTACAATGATCTTCCTTCGTAATTTTTTTGGGTCAGTGAGCAGGTCGATTATGTCAACGTGTGGGCGCAAAGCGAGATGTGGAGCTGCTCGCTCCTCAGCCGCGCACAGAGTCGACCGTCTCGAGTCGAAACCTGCGATCGTATATGGATGCGACTTCTCAAATAAGTCGTGAAGCAAGAGATGTTATGATCGAAAATGTTCATAGCGGATCGAGGAGTCGATCTTGGCTTAAATCGACAAAGAGCACATGAATATGCACGTGCCAATTTTGTTTATCACATGTGATGAGATTTAAACATATTGCGAGATCTCCGAACATACGCAATAAATTGTCGCAATGGTCCGCAAGACCTAATTTTTCGCGGGAGGGGAAGAGGGCACTGAACGTATGTGTTAGTGACTTTAGATTTTAAATTATATTTACATATACATGTGTACAATTTGTAATAAATACATGTGTATGTACACATGTATACATTTATTTGTATGTGTACATTAATCTAACAAAAAGGTATGATTATATGTTAAAACACCATTTGCAGTTCTCGTGCATGATGCGGATGAAAATGTTAATATTACGTTCGGGACTCGGCTCAAACGATGCAGAGCGGGTCTCGCCATCATGATATGTTGGCACATGTATGTTAGTGTTTTTTAAGTGACTCTAAAATAAATAATTGTTGCCACACATGTACATGTATGTATATATAATTCGATAACATAGCTACCGGTGCACCGATTCCGTCTGATGTTTTTGGGACTTCCAAGACCTTCTCTTTTCCTTCTTCTTTTAGGAGATATACCTTCTACTTCATTGGGAGATGACCAAGTATGGACAATTTTTCACAAAGTTCAAAATTTATGTTACCTTCAAAAGTTCCATAAAAAATTGAGATATAGAGAGAGAGATCTATATTTTGAGTTATTTAAATTTTTTTTGAATTTAGGTTTGTATAGAAGATTTTTTAATCCAAGACTTTAGCGACGGAGATAGGGACATCCACAACATTTGAAGAAGTTGTCTTTAGTTCTTTTTTAATATTATTGTTCAAATAAGTTTATATATATGTACACACGTGTTTTCATTTGTTTTTAATTTATATAAATTATTTATGTATATATATATATATATATATATATAAATTTATATTTAATCGTACATGTATATTGTACAAAGTTACCACTAGAGATGTTTTGCTATGTGATCCTGCTCATCAAATGGAGAGCAAGTAACCTTACGAGGTATTGCGCGATTTTTTGTTATATTTTGTTTTTTACATGAAGTTCTAGATATATATATTCTCGTTTTATTTTTAAAACTTCAAATTTAATGTTCAAGTACATGTACATTGTGTATGTAGGTTTTCCATTTACAAGATAGCGAGCCAATCCCGACCTGTGAGGCTAGATCTTCCATTTCAATTTTGACAAGATATACAAGAGATTTCAGATTTTTATTTCTCAAAATTTAGATGGTTTAAAAATTTTTTAAACTTGATACGTTTGATACTTGAGTGAGATTTACAATTTGGACATATTTATTATAATATGTTTTTTGACATATTTTTGGACATATGTTAAATGTTTTGTTGATAGTTATAATTGGCATGGCATGTGATATTTAATGTTAAATGTTTTTGTTAGATAGTTGAATTATAATTGGCATGGCATGTGATATTTAATGTTAAATGCTTTTGTTAGATAGTTGAATTATAATTGGCATGGCATTTGAAGTTTTTAAAACTACATGAATGATGAATGTGAACCACATTTGCACATGTGGTAAATTGAAATGTTATTTGTAACAAGACAATCCCCATTGATTTCATTACATTATATATGTTGATTTCGATTTGATATAATTGCATACATATGATGGTACATTACTTGTAAAGTCATCGATTAATAACTTGTTCATGATTTCAAGTACTTTTGGATGGCTTTAGTACTTTGGCATGTCAATGTGAAGTAATGTTGTCATTGAATAGCATTTGACATTTGATATTTAATGTTAAATA
Organism: Pinus albicaulis; assembly: GCA_034641835.2. Classification (NCBI taxonomy): domain Eukaryota; kingdom Viridiplantae; phylum Streptophyta; class Pinopsida; order Pinales; family Pinaceae; genus Pinus; species Pinus albicaulis. Next base: position 1,696,863,522 of record CM076580.1, on the reverse strand, counting down.
TTTTTGTTGGATAGTTGAATTATAATTGGCATGGCATGTGATATTTATTGTTAAATGTTTTTGTTGATAGTTGAATTATAATTCTAATGGTATCTCAAGTTTTTAAAACTACATGAATGATAGAATGTGAACCTACATTTGCACGTGGTAAATTGAAATGTTACTTGTAACAAAACAATCCGCATTGATTTCATTATGTAGTATATGTTGATTGATTTGATATAATTGCATGTATGATGGTACATTACTTAAAGTCATTGAATTAATAGTGTTCCTATTGATTTCGTTGTAACATGAATGATGGGGAATGTGAACCTACATTTGCACATGTGGTAAATTGAAATGTTACTTGTAACAAAAAAACAATCCGCATTGATTTCATTATGTAGTATATGTTGATTTTGATTGATATAATTGCATGTATGATGGTACATTACTTGTAAAGTCATTGGATTAATAGTGTTCATTGATTTCGTGTAAGCGCAAAAAAATATTGACAATGTAGAATGATTTTTGTGTTATAATAACTAAACCTAATAATATTGGAGAGCAAGAGAGACTTGAGGTATGGTGTTTACTACAAGAGTTTGAGCTAAATATTTAAATGGTTTATCTATCTTTCATAAAATAGTTTAAGATTGATCACAAGAATTAAGAGTTCATGTCTTGGCCCATCATTGGTATGGTCCATCATAGAATGATCATCCATGTCAATGACTTCAAGTCTATCTTTCCAAACCATGACCCTACTCTCACATGTGTGCTTTTCATGACACCCGCCGTGTTTACTTTATCCTTGAGTTGATCGCCTGAAAGTACCTCAACTCTTTCGATGCTAGCCTTCCTTTCTAAGAGATGAAGCCGCCTTTCGACTTTGTGGTGCTGCGGTAGCCCCGTCTATCAAAGCAGAGAAATTTTTCCCATGTACGGTTGTAGACATGAATCTCAAGTCCAAGAACTTCTCATCATCATTCGTCTTGTGCCTTACTTTCGCAATCTTCTTCAACATTTCCTCTTCCAATATGTTTTTCGAATCCAGTCTTCGTCATCGCTGCTTTTCACATATCTCTTCATGAAGCTCCATATAACAATTTGGTCTCGGCTTGCTTGAATTGGTTCAAGCTTCTTCTTCGAATTTCGTCTAATTGCTCCACGACATATATTGACTCCTTCCAAACGAAGTGCACCAATCCTCTTAGTGTGGTCGTCTTCTTTTCCAAGTGTGCCAACACATGCATTTTCTTTCTTCAAACCATTAGGTTTGGGATCAAGAAAGTCCCTCTTGATCTTATCTTCCATGTTCTTGACTTTACCCTGCAACGTGGTGCTTATTTCCTTCAAGTGAGCCCTTTCCATAAAGAGTTCCCTAAGTCTTTGTTCACCTTGTCGTATCTCCACATGTCAAGCTTTTCAATTTCAGCAGTTTGTCTAGAAAGTCCATCCTTGGAATTTTCATGGAAAACCAAGTAAAGTTGAACCAACGTTGGTCTAGTGCATTGGAATTCATTAAAGAATGACAGGCTGGCGCTCGCTTTCCAAGCTAGGAGGAGCATCACCAACCTACATTGAATATTTTACACTCCCTATGGTGAATATTACTAAATTGATTGATTACCTAAGACTTTCGAATTTTTCCGAATGCCAAATGATCTTACAAAGTTAGTATTTATAATATTCTATGAGGTCATTCTATTTACAACTTACCAAAAACTTGAAACGACTTGGCGTGTGATATTTAATTTGTTAAATGTTTTTGTTGCATTGTTGAATTATAATTGGTATGGCTTACCGCGTTTTCACATATCTTCATGAAGTTCTCCATAGAACAATTCGACTCGGGTCCGTTTGAATTGGTTCAAGCTCTTTCCTTTTCGACTTCAGTTTAATCGCTCCACATATACATATATTGACTCCTTCCAACGAAGTGCACCAATCCTCTTAGTGTCGTCGTCTTAGTGTGGCATGTGATATTTAATTTGTTAAATGTTTTTGTTGGATTGCTGAATTATAATTGGCATGTGGCATGTGAAGTTTTTAAAACTCCAGCTTTGGATGGTTTCAATCTACATTTTGCATGTGATATTTAATGAACTTTAAATTAAATGTTTTAATGATGCACAATATATAATCGAAAGGGTTTTAAGACTTAAAGTTTTGGATGGTTTCAATTTACAACTTAAAGTTTTTGATGTTTCAACCTACATTTGCACACATGGTAAATTGAAATTATGTTATTTCGCAACAAGACAATCCCCATTGATTTCATCAGAGTATGCAAGATTTCTAATTTGATATAATTGTAATGTATGATGGTACATTACTTGTAAAGACATTGGATTAATAGTGTTCATTGATTTTACTTAAGCGCAAAAATTATTTATAATGTAGAACGATTTTTGTGTTATAATAATTAAACCCACAATATTGGAGAGCAAGAGAGATGAGGTATGGTGTTTACGACAAGAGTTCGAGCGGTGACTAAAGGAAAACTTTTACTAGAAAATTGAAACAAAGAGAATCTATCTTTGGCTAGGACATCATGTAAGATGCTCGACATAAACAAGAAATTGTACTTAAAAGCCGAGATTTGGGCAAGTGGGGAATAACCACTTGTTATCTCGTCCTCGGAGGCTAGGCCATATGGGGACCGAATCCGACTTTACAAAATAAAGTGAAATAGTTTGTACCATATGGCCTGAGAACATATACAAAAACAATTAATATACAAGAACAATTAATTTCTATTCTAGAATATATATATCCAATACATATTTAACATTTTTAATCAATGCACATGTATAGAAAACTATTTTCATGGAAACTAGAGCACGTGTTTGTACCCAAACAATTTGTAACATTTGCAAACCACAAATAACATGTTACCACTTAGTTGAGTACTCAGCATTTAAAAGATAATAAATTGTTGTCCCGACACTTCAATTAAAAAATTCTACTTGAATTTCATCTCAATAATCCGTTCATGATCGGATTTCACATTTTCCATTTCTTAATTTTTGATTTTTTCTTCGTATCAACTTCTATCAACTTTATGCGTGCTGCACACACCAAGTGACTATATTGACAACTTATGGAATCGTGGGTTCATAGTCTTCGAAGTAAACAAAGTCTCCACTTTGACGAGTTTGTTTGAAAAAATAACCTTTCCTACAAGATAATAGACCCTTTGTCATACCGAAATCCGTGATCATTATAGTCTTGTAATAATTTCATTTTTTGTTCAAAGGTAACGCATCAAATAATACTACATTTTCATCGTTTAATAATAGGTGCAATTACAAAGAAACATCTCCCGCACAATAAAATAAATTTAACATTTAATTATGCATATTTAAATAAATTCTAGAATCTTTAAATCATTAAAAAGTAATTCAATTGTTACCTTCTAACAAGATCGAAACTCGATCACCATCTGGAGATATTGTAGTTTCCTCTCGATTCCATTTCTTCAATCATCGTTAACGTACATTTTTCCCCGTATTTAGTAATCGTGTTTCCAATCGTTCACATACATTTTGTTTTCATTGCATGTCATTGGATTTTGTGTTGTCTATGCAAACATCACAAAAACAAGAATATTTTCTTTTATCCAATGCAAACACATTTGTGGACAATTTTGCTTGAATTGAATGCAATTTTCGAGTCCCTTTTATTTGTCTCCAACTTCATTTCCAATTGATCTATTTACATCTCCGATTCCAATATGCCGAAAAACCTTTATATGGAAAATTAGAAAAAGAATTTGTAAATATGATATCAAAATACAATTAAAAATAATCATTGCATGATAAATGTACAATGTTTAAAATTAGATTACCAATATAAATTAAATTGAATGTACCTTGCACTTCTCGTGATGGGTTAATCTCATGGCTTAGAGCATTTTTGCACCATTGAACAACTTCTTCAAATATTTGCAAGTCGGCGTGCAAAGTGGTTCATTTGATATCTTCGAAGTACTCGCTTTATGCATGCTCCCGCACCGTCATGTTCTCCTTTTCCATGGCCGGGCCTCAAAGAAATTCCAACAATGTTTAATGGAGGTTTTCTTATGAAGACGACACAACCAAAAAAATTATCGTGCGCATTTGAATTGACCTCGCGCATTCGTCTGACCATATCCAATGTTCATTGAATGTTATTCCACATTTTTCAAATGAATCATAAATTTTTCCAAAACAATGTTGTACAAAACATGTATCATGCGTACGATCGTCACTCATATAAAAATGATATTCTTTAATGATATGTTGATTTTCACTCGTGCTTTCTATATGATCAACATTTTGCTCGCATGTCTATATAGAATATGAACGAGCATGGAGACTCTGGTCGCAGTGATAGTATTCACTCCGAATTTCTTTTTGTGGGAGCAAATGTGTAGTTTTCCGCAAAATCAATCACCGACAAAATGGTTCCCGTGGAAAAAACTTCACGAGATTTTTTGAATCGCAAGTCTTGGCGACGAGCTCTATGGGAATGCATGGTATTTGTAAATTTCGTCAAACTTTCTCAAAAAGTTCATTAGAAAATTTCTGGCTCTTCTCGTAATTCGATTCTTTTAACACTATCCGCACTTTTGAATCGATGTACCGGTATATTTGTATCTCTTTCCATTTCACTTTCATGTTGGACAATGATTGATCATTTATATCAATACGATATTTGTTTTGAAATTTAGTCACTCCCCCACAATCATCGCATTTTTTACCACCAACACATTTCTTTTTGCAAAATAGTTCATCGCTTTCTCTTCACATGTAGAATTTGAGATATGAATTCACTGACAGTGGAAGAGGAGGTGAATCATTCCATAATGTTCCACCGAAATCAAGGAATGTGTCATAATATAACTTAAATTCCACATGATGCGCAACAAGTGTCGCGCACGGATAGTTTTACATACCATGGTTTTTGTTGAACAAAAGCACCGAGTGAAACTTGAATTCTGGCGATTCTCTTCTTTTGAACTTGTTGAATAACTCTATTTGAGTGGTTTCAAGAGATGTTTTTCATGTTCTTCACATTGATTTCGTGCTATCTTCTTCTTCGCATCACATGTCTCTGGGTGAAACACGCGAATTGTTCTTCCAATATTCATATATTATTTTTTTAACATCTTCTCCAAGTCTATCTTTGTATGGTTGCCTACAAATAGCTCTCCAACAAGCGGAAGTTCATCATTTACGTCTATTTGTCAGTCGAAATTTTCGATGTTTGTGCAGAGTTTTTCGCGAGGTTCCTGCTCGTGCCATAGATGTTAGATTCAAACGATTCTCTTGAGTACTTGGTGAAACCATTACATTTGTATTCTCACGTATATTTGAAACATCTATCTCTAGATTCTTAATTGACTCTATAGCACTACTCATATTTTTTATCACCTCTTCATTTTTTATCTTTGGTTGATTTTCAATACCTAATAGTGTCATCGCTTCTTTAATTTCCTTGATGATAAGAGACCTTTCAACATTTGAGCTTGAATCGTCACCTCAGCTTTGAAAAAACATTTCAAAATTTTCTCGACACGATATCGTATAAAATAGTCGTGTTTTTATCTCCATATGTGTGAGTGCGACATTTTCTAACATCTCATTATCGATAGTGATTTCATGTACATATTCGAAAAATAGTACATATTCAATAAATAACTAAATTAATAAATATTAGGAAAAATTTAAATATATCAATAGATCATAATATCTACATTTACATACCCGATTCAATTTTGTTTGAGGCTGATTTTCTTCTTCAATATTTTGAGGAGACTGTTCTGCTTACATTAAACAAAATATTTTTCAAACTAGTTCATCAAATAAAAATTAGTTACATTCTACATTGGGAAAACTTTAAAATATATCAATAGATCATAATATTTACATTTACATACCGTCTTTAATTCTGCTTGAGGTTGATTTTCTTCTCTTCAATATTTTGAGGAATATCTCTGTCTCCGTTTACATCAAACAAAATATTTTTCAAACTAGTTTATCAAATAAAAATTAAGCGTTACATTTTACATTAGAAAAATTTTAAATATATATCAATGTAACATGTAATATTTACATTTACATACCTGCTTCACTTCGCTTGAGGTTGATTTTCCTCTTCAATATTTGAGAGCTTCTAACTTTCTTTTTGCGATATTGTTCGTCTCTTTCCTCTACGTTCTAGTTTTCTTTTTCGATCATATTTTCTCACAATGTCTCTTCATTTCCCATGATAATAAAATGGTATGAGGTTCAAAAAATTTCCTTTAAAAATTAGACAATAACTCAATTACAAATAATATCACAAAAGATTTAATTTAAAAAATCTTTTCTAAAAAATACGTAATCCAATCCAAAACACGCATAGTCTCTAAGAAAAATCACAATCGCTCCAAGAAATGTCTTCCAAAAAAATTCTTTAAATCTTAAATGTGAAGAAAAATTTTTGAACAAAAAGCTCAAAAGATTTATTTCAACAAAAAACACGACATAACTCCAAGAAAAAATCACGGCCGCCTCCAAAATGTCTTCCAAAAAAGTTCTTTAAATTCAAACTTTGAACCTCCAAGAAAAATCACGCCGCCTCCAGAAAATGTCTTCCAAAAAATTTTTTTAAACCCAAACTTTGAAGAAATTTTTTTGAATTCAAACCAAGTTGTAAGATGAAATGACTTTATTTCTCTCTGAAGAATGAAACACACATAACCCTATTGAATTCATCAATGAATAATATAAATAGAGCTTACCAGTGATTGAATACATTCTGGATGTTCCACAAAATTCCATGTCTACAAGTTGCAATTGTTTTTCTTAAGATTTTTCCTTTGGTTTGAAAGGAACTTGAGCTTGCATCCCTAACTGACAGGACTTGAAAATAATGTTATCTAGTTTATAAATCCTAGGCAAGTCCTTGACTTCATTTTTCTTACTAAGTTTGATGATATCTTCAAATTTCATATGTCGCAGCCTTTTGTGCAATAGCCATATTTCATCAATCTTGGTCAAACAACACCTTTCTATATTTTCTATCAGCACATAAACATTATTGTATATTATTAGAACTTTAGCCACTATACTTCTTATACATATGGATTTTATTTGACACTTTTTCGATTTGAGCACCACATCGTATCCATGGTCACACATTTGGGAGACACTCAACAAATTGTGCTTCATCCCATCAACCTACAAGACATTGTTTTCATTACCTATGCCATTTGACAGACCGAATGCTCCTTTTGCAATTATTTTTCCTGAGGAATTGTTTATAAAAGTCACACTACCTTTGTCCATAGGATACCAAGTAAGAAATTGTCTTTTATGTCCTATCATGTCCCTGTAACAACCACTCTCCACATACCAATGGCTCCCACCATTGTGAGCATATAGGGAAAATGGTCACACTGGTCCAACTTCTATTTTCCATTCCATATTTTTGGTTATTTTAAAATTTCATCAAAAAATGGTCCTTTCTTCTTTTCTCTTAGCCTCCAATTTATTTATGTATGCCAAAAATTATGGCATTTAAAACATTGCACTTGATTATTAAAGGGAGAAAATATATTATGATAATTGAGTCTAGTTCTACTCTACTAAAAACTTCCCTTGAATATGAATTTTCTGTGAGAGAGATTAACTCTACAGTTGGTTTCCTTGTGGCCATAGTTGGTGCATGTAAAAAAATATCCAAGCAAGAAATTGTTGTACCTGGGTGGATTCCTTTTGCACTGATTAGAAAATTTATTTGGATGGATAGTGTGCTCCTTGTTCCATTGCTAATTTGTCTTAGACTGCGTAATTATCTCTTGTTGTTGTGTGGGACCTTCTCTTGTTGGGGGAATAAAAGAGATTATGATTTCTTCTTTTAACTCAGTTGTTTCACTTGAGGAAGGCCTCTGTGCTTCAAATATTTCATTTATATCTTCAGTTCCCTTTTTGAATTATTAGTTAAGATAAGTTGCAGTTTTTCTTTCCCCAACTCCTTCCTCAAAACTATGAATTCAACTTCCAACTTCATGCATTATTGAAATTTTCCATTTAATTATTGGCTCAAGGATTCATGCATTTTATTACCTTCTTCTAACTACCCAAGTAATGGCTCAACAACCTCAGCCTTTCGTTTCATCATAGATTCCTTCTTGGTTTTGTTTTTCTTTCTCAACCTCTCTATTTCCTCAGGACTAATTACTTTCTTTACTTCAATATCTACTTCACCTTCTTCAATATCATAGTTGATAGAATAAAATGACATATATTCAATGGCCATCAACATGACTTTCAGATGAGCTCCATTCTTGGACTCACTTTCTATCCTTATGAAATTTCTTAAACTTTTTTTTAGGATCATAATCCATTTTCTTATTTTCTGGACACTTTGATGCATAATGACCAAATTTGTATAGTTAAATAATTTAAATGGTAACTTAAATTCATACTTACATGATCCTAACTTGAGTTTCTTCACAAATTTGCTTTCATCTTCATCTAATTAAGAACATGAGCCATTAAGTTCATTCTTGCTCTTCTTTTCTGCTTTCAAGGTTGATTCTTTGGCTGAAAATTTTCCGTTAGAACTCCTCATCTCATAGGAAGTGAGTTTTAGAATAAGTTTATGTAAAGTGAGATTGTTCAGGTTTGGCATTTCTTCAATGGCAGGGACCCTAGGATTAAACCTCTCAGGAAGAGATCTTAACACTTTTGTAAGTACCATTTCTTCATCTAGGTTCTCATCAAGCCCACTTGTGGTGTTCACAACTTCATATTCTACTCTTAAGAAATACTTTGAAATATATTCATCATCATGCATGCTTAGAGACTCAAATTTCATCCTAAAACCTTGGAGTTTATCCCTCTTTACCTTTTGTCTCATTCATAACAATTTCTCATCTTTGTTGGGTGTGTTTTATATTATTTCAACGACTATTCAAACTTAGAGGGGGGTCACAGGAGGGGCTAATAGTGCCCCATGTTCATTTTGATGGGCGCAATAGGGGGAGATAGTGTCCTTGCATGGGATCTGGGCCAATGACCCAAAAAATCTTTTTTAGACCCTATATTAGGTGGCCATTCCTACCTATGGTTTTGTGCATGGGTTTTGCAAATGGTTTGGGCATGACGGTTTGTCCATGGTATTTTGTAGATATTTTTAAGGGAATTATAATTATTTTCTAATCTAGGATTAATGGATTGGTGTTTATTAATGCTTTGGCAAGTATATATATGTGTTCTAACATTGAAAAAAATATAATGAAAAAATAATCTAGTAGTCCTATTTCTAGGATCTAGGGGAAAATCTATGTGTATAAATATCTTTTATGTTTTACATTCTCGCCATTGTTTATTTTATATTTTTAAGAATTTGTTTGTTGATAATTTTTGTAGAGGGTTAAAACCAACATTTGGCATGAGAGTTGTTCAGCTTCAAAGGAACACTTTTGCTGTTGAAGGTTTTTTCTCAGGCCTATGGTAGGATTTGTTCTTTCGGATATCTAAATGATCAAATCTTTAGTTGAAAGACGATGGCGAATAATTGAAAGCTACAGATTGAGAAATTTAATGGCCAGAGTTTTGAGTTGTGGAAGGTCAAGATGGAGGATATTCTAGTGGAGAAATATTAGTGGATTAGAGCAAATTTGGGTACCAAACCAACGATAATGTCAGATGAAGACTCAGTGAATTTGTATTGGAAGGAAAAGAGCATAATACGGTTCTGTATATTAGATTCAATATTTTTGAATGTATCAGGGGAAGCTACAACGATGGCTTTATGGGACAAGTTAGGCAATTTGTACGAGTATAAGTCTCTGGCGAACAAATTTTTCCTATGGAAAATCTATATAAAATGAGGATGCAGGATAGAGACTTGGTGACAAAGCATATGAATGGAATCAGTAATATGGTAAGACATTTATTGATAGTTGAGATTAAAATCTCAAATGAATATAAGTGCATTAGTTATTTTTGTTCTCTACCAGATTTGTGGCATAGTCTAGTAGCTCCAATATGTAGTAATACAACTACCTTTAAGTTTAATGACACAGTGTCATCCTTGTTTTTGGAGGAGATGAGACAGAAAAATATGGATGGACAGAATGGAGATGCCTTGTCTATACGAGGAAGATCCTAGAATAGAAAAAAATATAAGTTCTGTAGTGGGACATCTAAATCTAAAGGGAGATCTAAACCTCAAGTAAAACATATAAATGTGTGTTGGAAATTTGGAAAGCGATGGAACTTCAAAATGTATTGTAGATATAAATTTCTTGAGAAAGGAAAGGTATCTGATGATGCATGTTATGCAGAGGCAAAAATCATCTCAGATGAAGTTTGGCATGTGTACCTGGATTCTTCTTCAACTACACATGTAGATCAAGAGGCATTGTTAATTGATTCAGGTGCATACTTTTACTTCAATCCCCATAAGGAGTGGTTCTATAAATATGATAAATATGATGGGGGTGATGTGTTCCTAGGGGATGATAGAAAGGCTAGAATCATCGGATGTGGAAAATTAAAGCTACAATTGCAAGGTGGAAGAATTAGAACACTTCCTCATTTTATGTGTATTCCTATGTTGGCCAGAAATATTATTTTTGTAAGCAAGATGGATGATGCAAGTGTAAAAATAGTGTTCGAGAAGGATACTTATGAGATTCTTCGATGAGAGTTGGTATTGATATGGGGAATTTGAATGGAACTCTTTAGAAGCTAATGGGTAGCACTATTATTGATCGAGTCGATCATTTTCTGGTTCTTCAAGGATGAGAAAAAAAATTGGTGGTCTCTAGAGAAAATACCATGCTTTGGCATCGAAAGTTTGGTCATATTGACGAGAAGGGATATTGAATAATGGATTTTAATGGTATGGTATAAGGTATTTCTAATTTCTCTCTGAATTTATATTGATGTGAAAATTGTGCATATGGGAAGAAAAATTGAGTGAGTTTCCCCTCTGATGCAAAGAGGGAGAAAGGGATATTAGAGCTTGTGCAAAATGATGTGTTTGGACCTATAGTGGTTCCATCACTCTGTAGCTATGCATACTATGACTCCTTTGTAGCTTAGTTCTGAAGGAATACATGGATATATTTCCTCAAGAAAAGATTTGAAGTTTTTGTCAGGTTTAAAGAATTTAAGGATCTAGTGAAAAACATGACAGAGAAGAAGATAAGGGTGTTGAGGACATATAATGATGGAGAGTTCTGCAAGAAATAATTTGAAGCATTTCATAAGAAGTGTGGTATAGGACGATAGAAGAATACTCCATACACACCTCAACAAAATGGATTTGTAGAAAGAATGAACGGGGCCTTGATGGAAAAGGAAGGAAGCATGCTTAGTGGTGCCAAGGTAGGACATGAATTTTGGGTAGAGGCAGTGGATATTGCATCTTACCTGGTTAATAGATCACCTTCATCAACATTAGACGAAAATATTCCACATGAGTTATGTAATGGTAAGAAGCCCTCTCTTTCACATCCGAGGGTATTTGGTTTTGATGCATATGTACATGTTCCAAAGGAGAAAATAACCAAATTGGATAGTAAATATGAAAGGTGAATCTTTATTGGATATAAGGATGGTTTAAAAGGTTATAAGATTTAAAACCCAAAAATAAGGAAGGTTGCGTACAACTGAGGTGTGGTGTTTATAGAGGTGAAAGATGTTATAAACCATGAATTCCTACCAAAGGAACCTTAGAAGATAGATTTTGAGCTAAAACAGAAAGAATTAGACTCTACAACAGAACAAGATTCAGAAGAGGAAGAGCCACAAACTCCATCTTTGAGAAGATCAGTTAGAGAAAGAAGGCAACCAAAAAGGTATAGTCCATTTTCTTCCTTTTCAAAATTTTCTTTATCTATTACTAATTATGATCCCAGAATTTCTAGGGAGACAATAGATTCAGAGGATGAAAAACTCTAGAAAGAGTCCATGGTTGAGAAAATGGAATATTTGGACAAAAAAATGGCTTGGGATCTGGTGAAGTTTCCAGCTACAAGGAAACCCATTGGCATCAAAAGGATGTTTAAGAAGAATATGAATGCAGGAGGAAATGTCAAGAAATACAAATCTCGGTTGGTACCAAATGGTTATTCCCAGGTGCCGAGAATTGATTTTGGTGATGTTTTTCTCCTATTTCCAAGGCATATTATATTAGATTACTTTTATTTTCTATTGTTCATTTTGACATTGAGGTAGAATATATGGATGTGAATACAACTTTTCTTCACAAGGATATGGAAGACAAGATCTACATGAAGCAACCTTAAGGCTTTGCGGTGAAGGGTAAGAAAGAATTGGTATGAATATTAAAAAAGTATTTGTATGGGTTATAACAGTGACAAAGGAATTAGGGGAATTTTGAGGTCCAAAATGAGCCTCCTAAGGAAATTATAAAGTAATAGTGGAAACAATACAAAAATATTTGATTACATCATCAAATTTTAGAGGCAAAAAATAAAAAACTACTTTTTCAACTTGTATTTTCAACTTATCTCCAAAATTTTTTACTCAAAGTTTGAGTGGGAGTACTCGTTAGGTGCAAAATTTAATTCCTAATCCAGGGAGTACTCATGTTGCATACTTTTGATGGATCTTTCTACATGAAAAATGAGAAATACATGGAAAATGTAATTGCAATCATGTTTTTTCATATATTTTTACTTTTTTGTGTAGCAGGGTCCATCAAAAGCGTGCAATATGGGTACTCCTTGGATGAGGAATTAAATTTCACATCCAATGAGTACTCCTGCTCAAAATTTGAGTAAAATATTTGGAAGATAAGTTGAAAATACGAGTTGAAAAAGTAGTTTTATTATTTTATTATTTTTTAATCCTTTTATCTTTTTACTTAAAAAAGGGTGAATCATCCCCCATGGTTGACATCATCATATTGAATCCTATTAGTTCTTATAAATTTTATTTTGGGTGTACATTTTTCTTACGATACCCATTTTAGACTTCAAAATTCCCCTAATGGATTTGGTATCATATATTTGATAGATATATATGAGGATTTGGCTTTATCAGAAGCAAAGCATATCTCTATCTGCATTTTAAATTAATTGGTGACCGTGTTATTTATTTGTTCTTGTATGTCGATGATATATTGTTGTTTGCAAATGACAGAAATTATCCAGGATTTGAAGACCCAATTGTCCTCTAAGGTCGACATTAAGGACCTTGGTACTACAAAATATGTTTTGGGCATGTAAATTAAACAAGATCGAGAAAAGAGGAAGCTCTAGTTAAACCAGAGGAATTATTTCAGAACAATACTTTAGAGGATTAATATGCAGGATAGTAAACCGGTGAATGTTTTTATCCCATAGGTGTTAAGTTATATGTTGAACAATGTCCCAAGGTGTTTCCTATTCCCTATGCAAGTGCAGTCGCTAGCCTGATGTATGTAATGGTATGTATTAGAATAGACATTGCACATGAAGTGGGAGTATTGAGCAGGTTTATGTCAAAATCAGTGAAGGAGCATTGGACAACAGTGAAGCGGGCTTTCAGATATTTGTGTGGTGCTAGTGACTATCGTTTGTGATGCTAAAGAAGATCAATAATGGAAAATGTTTTGGACATCTATGGCTTTGTTGATGCAGACTGTGCTGGATATATATATCAAAGAATATCTACAAGTGGGTATGTGTTTAAAATTTTTAGAGGAGAAGTCAGTTGGAGGAGGAAAATCCAATCTATAGTGGCTCTTTAAACTACAGAGGTTGAATACATGGAAGCCACTCATGCGAGAAAGGAAGCATTTTCGTTGCAGATATTGTGTTCAAATATGGGGTCGGTAAAATTAGCTATAAGGATAGATTGTGACACCCAAAGTGATATTTTCTTGGCAAAGAACTCTACTTGTCATTCAAAGACAAAGCACATTGAAGTTCAATATCAGTTTGTGAGGGAAATGTTTTAGGAAAAAAATGTGCTGCTAGTAAAGGTGGACACTTTGAAGAATGCTTCATATGCATTGTAAAAATCTTTGAACATTGAGAAGTTTTCTTGGTGCAAAGAATCAATGGGCGTTGCAAAGCTAGACAAATGAATAAGCTCTCATGTCACCCCGTGTGTGGAAAATAAAACAAGTGGGATGATCCAGGTGGCTATTAGTGGCCACCCACCTATTCCACTTGGACCCCAACCATTATTTCTTTCACTTTTTACTTTTCCTTGATTGTAGCATAGTTTATTATTTTTGGCAGTTTTTTGGGTTATGAACTTTTGGATCTGTTTTGAGGCCCTAAAAAACATTTTATTTTGTAAAACGGGAAAACATGAGTCTTTGACTATGTTTTTAGTCGAAAGTTCCAGTCCTCGTATATATATTTCTAACGAGGTATCGTGCACATCAAACAAGTATGAGTCTGCAAACCAAATCAAAGCCTATCTTTTTATTTTATTTATTTGAATGATTTATCAGTTTGTTATTATATTGTATATTTGATCATTTAGTGCATTAAATATTGTGATTTATTTCCAAGATTTAATGAAATTGTGTGCTTTATTCTCATGCAATCCACATAGTTCTTTGAGTTGTGCTTACTTCATATTCAGATCTAGGAATTTATAGTCTTAAGTATGATATATCCTAACAATAAATATCATACATTTTATTATGTCAATAAGGATCTTAAGTTACATTTCATTAACTTGTGAGTTTTGAAATGGACTATTTTGATAATACTTTTGTGCAATATTTTTTCAGGGTTTAAATTGTGCTCATGATCTCAGGTGATTGTCAAGGAGGATATATAAAGGTAATGTGAGAAAATATTTATATTCACAGATATTATCATCAATTAAATCTTATAATTATTATTTCATAACTTATCTTCATACCTTATCCATTTGAAACCTTTTGTTAAACATTGTGACTCAGGGTTTGAAGTATTTAATGAGATCTTTGATTACTATTAAATGAGTCAAAGAGCATTGAAGAGAACAATATTTTTATTTAAATTTATTGGACTTAGAATTATTGAAAAACCAAAACCCTAGTGTATAATTAAGGTGTGACTTAGAACCAAAAGTTGAGATTGGATTTTGAATGCAAACCTTGCAGTAATAGGACTCGATGTGAAAACAGAGTCTGCATTATTTATTATTGTGATTTCTCAGTTTATCTTGTTTGCATAATCCTGTTGTCCATTTGGTCTATAGAGTCTTCACATGTAATCATTGGAACAATCAATTACACTTATCAACTTACAATATTTCATGAATAGTGATTGCATAAAAGTTTATTCGATGAAGGATATCTTCACCATTTAACCATATACTTGTAGCCTTATTTTGGATAATTACATGCATGGTATAGTTCATGTACACAATGTTTTTCATATGGTTGATGCATTAGTCCATGCTGATTTCACTTTAGGAATATTTAAACCATATCTTTAGTGGCATTGATTATACTGAAAGTTGAATGAAGAAATAACTAGAGCGCACGATTTCTTGCTAGGATTTATTGATTTATTTGGCTTGGGTATTTTGTTGAGTATTCATTTCTATGATTCCCCAGTTTATGAAAGTAGTATTTTTGGTTTATTTTCTCAGAGAGATAAGGATTCGATGACCATATCCCCAGTTGATTATTAATTAGGTTTTTCTCCTCAATTTATGTTTCTTTTTCAATTGCAAATATTGCGGGTTTTATTTCAATCATTGGTAAATTGTACGATTGGAGTTGTTAATAGCTATAGGTTTTTTTCTAATGAATGCTTTTAATTGCAGGATTAGAAAAAATATTTCACTAGTGTAGGAACTTCAGGTGTGACCAATTTCTAGACAAGCTAGGGTTTTGTTTTTGTAGGTTGTTGGAGTTTTTCTCTTGAATAGCTTGCATTATGTCTCGAATTCAAAAGACCCTTTAAATTAAATGTTGTTCCATTCATCACTACAAGGAAAAGACCCTCTAATAGAGGCTATAAAGGAGGTTTTAGTGTTATAAAATTGGCCAAAATTTTCAAAAAAACCTTTGCTACAACATCCATTTTTGGTAACGGATATTTTGACGGAGCTTCTAATGAATCTTCAACACAACTAAAAAAAAAGGGTAGCTAGATATTTTTATGGTTGTATTTCTTATCAGTGCACGATTCATGTGTGAATGCACTGATGTGTTTTAACCTGTACGCACTAGTACTGTAAACATGGCAAGCACCAGGACGAAAAAAAATTTTTGGAAGCCCTGGGACATTTAGCAATGTCCCCGTGCTTGCCACCAAAAAATATGCACAACGTTGATAGAAGGTGCATTCACCGGTGTCATTAAGGTGTAAAAACGGACCGAGTCGTTAAGGTGTAAAAATGCACTGGGCCATTAAATTGTAAAAATGTGTTGGCACGTTAAAGGCAAACCATACCGGTGCATTCAACACCTATATGCGCGGGTCATAGTCATCAATGACGCGCACCAGGCATTCTAATTAGTATTTGTATTTGGTGGGGCACTCATAGGTCATAGAAACGCACTGATGCACAATGTCATACACATCCACCAGTGCGCAATATCATACACACGCATCAATGTTCGTTTTCTATTTTTTATAACCATTGACCTCTGACAGTGAAATTATTGTGATTTTTAAAAATTCATTATTCATCAAAAGTTGAAACATATCTTATAAAAATATTCATATCAATGAAATGTTCATTAGTGCATTTGAATGTGATGTCTGGATGAATTTGTTATATCATATCATCAAATTTTGCATCTCTTCTTTATAATATTTATTCATCCATATATTTAATGAGTGGTGTAACATTTCACAACGACAATGGAGAATGCAATAGAATAAATTAATACTTATTTGATTAAATATATATGAATAAATACTCTTTTTCATACTCGAACAGTTATTGATATCCATTTATCTTTCAATTGGGACACTATGTCCATTACATTAAACAAAATGTCTAATTTAACACACAAATATTTCAAAAAATACAACACCTTGCTTTGATATCCAGAAATATTGATCGACATATTTCATTGGAACTGTTGTCACTGCTCACACTACTTCCATTACTTGGGTTATTTGGAGGAATGTTTTGTTCATTGTGTTGATTGTGTTGATTGTTTTCTTCTTCTTAAATTTCCATCTACAAAACTTAAAAATAAAGTGTAATGAGTGTATCTACATTGGTCAGAATAATGAAAATTGCAAAATTAAATAACATGCATCAATGTAAATCGAAAAGAAATGCACCATAGAAAGTATTGATTCGTGAACTATACACATTATTACAAAACAATATTTCATGCCTTCTTTCAACAATTCATTTGTTGGAACAGTTCCATACTTTATTTCCTGCAAATTTATACCCCATAACAAATCATAGATTTAATACAAAATAAATTTTTTTTTCTATTAGTTATAGACAGACCTAAGTAAAACAAGATAGATACTTACAAATTCCACAATTAATTTCTGATATGCCCACATATATTGACAACCCATATTTAACCCAATGTCAATCAATTCTTCTAAAGGATTTTCTTTGTATGTTAGCACCTATTTGAAGACATTCAATGACAATTTCTATAAAACAACTTTTAATATACAAAAACTAAATCTAGCTAAGTTGTTATAAGGAAGTAACAATTACTCACAAACTTAGATATCAACCCTTTTCTTCCTTGTCATCCTATTTTATGTGCTGAATGGGTTCCATTTTCTTTTATTTTCTGCAATAAAATACTTGAAAATTAATATTTTATGATTAATTATTTATTTATTGTACCTAGTCAAAAAATTCAATGATTACATATTACATTTGAAGCATGTTGTTTTGTAGATGGCTCCTCGTGCGATGCAATTATTTCTATTTCTTTGACCATCTCCTTGTACACCTTTTTGGACATTCCTACTAGCATATTTATGATATAAGCTCGTTCAAACTTTGAGATTTTCATAATCCTCTTGAAAAAGTAACATGACAATAAACTATTTAATTTTTATATTGATATATGAGAACTAAATATAACAAAGGTGATATTTATAAATGATTGCTTTGTATTAAAATGCAAATATACTTCTAGAAAAACATTTAAAGGGATCTTACTTTTTCAATCCTTATTTTTTTTTGTTTTATGTTTTTTCTATTAAAAGTATGACATGTCTCATTCACCAATTCTCTGGAAACTCTCCTTGTAGTTTAAATAAATTTTTTTCCTTGGAATCATTGGATTGATTTTTGTATTGGAAGTGGAAATAATGTCTATACATTCGTTCCAGTAGATCCCTCAAATTTTGGTAAAAGTTTTTCCCCCTTCGTTAACCTCGAGCGCCACTCCAGATGAGCTAAGGAGCAATTATTTTTCATTTGCATGTTCTATATTTTTAATTTTCTATTTTTTATTGTTGCTCCCTGTTGAACATTAAATATATCTGAATTAATATATTTTTTGAAACATTTAATCTAATATTTTTAAGTATATTATTAATGGAAATTCAAAAAATAAACTTATATTTGATCGATAGTATTTTTTTCATTCACCTGATTCATCCTTCTGTAATTTTTCCATCGAGCTTTTACGCTCTTTTGGTCTTAGATCAGAAAGAATTTTATCGAGCTTCATTGTTTTGTGGCTTTGCATGATACACACTAAACAATACATATTAGTTAAACTTACATATACTTCAAAAATAATAATTTTTATAAAGAATTTATAAAGAACTTGCTGTTTTTTCTTTTTTGGATGTGCTATCAGTATTTTTGTTACTTAAACTCTTGTCATCCATTTCTTACCAATATAAAATTTGTACCATTCATTAATATATTTTATAAATAAATAGCATAATTTTTAGGTAAAAAAAAAAAATCAAGAAAACGATGTGTCTATCTAAATTAAACACCCGGTGCAACTTTTGCAACTTAAGAACCAAAATGGGTGTGATAGGTTCATAGAAATACACCGCCACATTGTATGATGCTCTTTGACAATAGGAGACCCAATAAAGTAGAAACATTGTACAGTGATATTTGTCAATAGGAGACTCGATGCGTTATATTAATACTGTAGCACCAATTAACATAAACATAAATTAATAAAAACTATTTTCTCAAACGATTTTTTTTGTCAATACGCACCCAGTGCGTTATGCTAAAACCGCGCACAAGTGCCCTATATCATAGGCTTATATAAATAGGAATACAAAACCTATAAATCTAAAATGAAAATCTATAATTGTGAATTTTTGCAGTCACATAAACAAGAAGAAGTAACGGTTTAACGTAAGAATGGATTTTTTTTGTTTTTTTTTTTTTTAATTTTAACTAAATGTAAATAGGAATAGAGAGTGTCAATTAATACCTGCATAGTAAAAATAAGTCCCTATTAAAATTGGACAACTAGGTCCAAACTCTGGGTTGTACTACTCAAATGACGATCCCAATATTCTTATTGGATTCCTCTTTTAGAGAGGTGTAAGATTGATCTAAAGATCATCTCGATCGGATGAGCAGAACATGTACTTTGAATTTATTCCACTTATGTGCTAGGTCAGCCTGGAATAAAATATAGACTTAAATGTCTTAAAGGACGTGTCACACACCCCCAAAAGATTCATATATATTGGAGAGACTTAGAGTTCATTTGACCCACATTGTGTGGAGGAATTCTCTCTCTTTGGATAGCGTTGGAGCTGTGTAATATATGGACTATTCTTTTTTTGGGTTGTTCTGGGGTGATGTGTGATATGCTTGGCTGAATAACCTATTGGAGACTTTTCTGGTAGAAGCATACTGCTAATCATCGTAACACCACCATTTATTATCTCTATTTGGCTTGTCTTCTATTGATCTATTAGTATGTTCTATCTTCTTCAATATTGTGCCTTAATTTGAAATGGCATAGAACATGTTCAGAAACTTAACATGGTATCAGAGCTGAGGTGAAGACAAAGCCCAACATGTTGTCCAATGTGCTATGGATATTTGTGGTCTTTGTTGAAAGAAAAGAAGAGGATCTCGATTAAGAAAAAGTGAAGAATAAGAGGCTAGGTTTAGGTCTCTTTATGACTGTTTGGATGCCAAATAAACCCTTGTAGAAGAAGCCATAGTTCTATGCAGAAAATATGAAGAAGGCCGCAGCCCTGGGTGAGGGCCAAAGTTTGTTTGGAAGGCTGGAAATAGCCCAAGAGCGGCCTATAGGAATCTAAAAGCTGATGACATGTTGGAAGCTCGTGAGAACAAGGATAGACATCTTTGTCTTGAGGTTGCAACTCATAGCAGATAACTCGTTTCAGCAAGGAATCTAGCCGCATTAAATTCTGAATTTGTGTTAGGGTGCAAAGAGCTTTTTCCATTGCTTCGATGATAGCTTACGGCACACGGAGGAGCGCTGGTTGGATAGACATCATCACACTATGTATAAAAGCAATTTTTTTTTAATTCGCGAAAATTGCATGGTGGGCAAGCAAGGAGTTGCTGTCATTTACAAGACGGCTATCCGAATTAATCCCTCGCGCGGAAAACCTTCATTGTTTTTCTGGCTGTCGAAAAATTCTATCACTGGCTGGACGCCCGATCTCAGAGGATGACTGCATCAGGCCCCGATCAAGGACCCGAACTAAAATGATAAGATAAATTCCGATGATCTCTGTCTCACAAAACTGGTGCACGGATGAGCAATTTTGATTTTGAAGCGAGGTTAAACAAAAATCATAATATTGTTCGTCGGTCAAGATTCTGATATCCTGATCCTCAATTCAGGACATTGGAGGACGCATGAGAATAAAGCGACAATAGAATAATTCTCGCGAAATGGAAACTACCGTTACCAGCGATTGAATCTAATGGTTGCCTTCGAAAAATCAAACAGCGTGGAGGGAAATTGGATTGATCAGAATTTCAATGCTACAAAAACGGGAGTGTTCTTTCATGGATTCTCTCCCATGCATTTCAGTGAAAAATTATGGATCAAGATGCACACCCACAGTGGTATTTTGAGACGGAGCAATTCTTGGAGTAGTCGCTCGTTAGTTCTTATCAACCGGTGGAGAATGTGCTCAACCGGGAAATCCCACAAGTGTTGTTGTCTCTTTCATATGTTTGTTCTGAATTAGCAAGCTGGGATGAACCATATGCATCGAGATTCATATGGCCGATTCGCAGGGGGCAACAAGAGTGGTGTCAATTCGAGCCTTGGATGGAACGATTACATGTTCATGACTGATTTCATTTCTCCAGAGATGGGTTATTTGGTGGATGTCACAGATTTTTTCAATGTTTCATTTCATGTTATCAAGGAGTCTCAAAACCGTTATTCAAAGGTTGCTATATATATAGAAAAAAAGCAAAAAAAAATTGGGATTGGCATGAATTTATCACCTTGACAAGTCTCTTTGACCAAGATTCAGTGTACTTGGTGCAATTCACAGTGATATTTTCTGTAGAGGTTCTCATTTTAAAGGAGACCTCTATAATATAGGAGTGCATAGATCATGAAGTAGATTCTGTCTCAAAAAAAAAAAAATTAAGCGGGAAAAACTGTGAACCGAGGAACCTTCACATGGAAGGTCGAGAACTCTTTAGTTTTTAAGAAGATCATGGAGACAAGGAAAATCTTCAGCAAATTATTTCAGGTTGGTTGTTGTGAGCTACACATAGGTGTCTACAAGTCATTTGATACTCTATGCATATACTTTGAAAGTGATCAATCTGCTGGAACTGATCCTGATAAGAATTTCTGGGTCAGATATCGGATGACAGTAGTGAATCAAAACATTCTAAGAAAACTATCTGGAAGGAGTCATCCATATGTTCAAATACTTGGAATAATACAATTCATGAAAGTCTCGGACATGCTAGATCAAGATGTAGGGTTCCTTACCTATGAAAACTATGTTTGTTTGTGAGATTCTGGATTGTTGTCCCTGGTTTGAGTTTTCTGATCTTGATTTTGAGCTCCTTGGAGGTATTTTTCGGTCCACACGTAGGTGAGCATGGTCAAATATCCTATTAGTGGTGAATAGAAACAACGCTTTAGATTGCAGCCGCAAATCCTAGTTGAAATTGGTCACAAACTCAATGATTAACAGATTGGTGCATAAGAAAGACCACAATGATATTTAGAAAGATGACATATTGTGTCATTTACCACATGTTTAGAAGTTGGACACTTATATCTGAGCTAGATCTGCTTAACAGAAAGGTATCACATAAGGTATGGACTGACATGAAGAAGGGAAATTTTGTGTTTGGAACATCTGTATGATTGGTTCCTAGATCTGTGCAATTTAGGAGACAAATTGCAGAGCTAAGATCTGAAGACTTGAAGCCCTGGATTAGTCAACTATTAACTGTAAATCTGAAATTGAGAAGCAGTGTTGGATGAGATGCCAGATGTAGTAGATGAAGCTCTCAAGAGTGGAATTACGAAAGAAGGAATCATGTTTGGATTCCTAGTTTTGTGAGTCACGGTAAAGAGTGCTGGTTGAGGAAGCTACAACATACCTCCTCAGAATAACAGGACTTCTAACACAAGTTGAGGTTTGTTGATATATTCTCCCTATTGGATAGTGACATAGAGATACACCTATGTAGCGGTAAGCATGTGACAGTAGCAGTCTCACATTGGAGTGTAATGGTAAAATGTGTTTCTGCAATGTTCAGACACGTTGTTGGAAGTCTTCAGCAAAAGACTATGGTCTTGGATGGTTTTGACTATGGGAGAATAAAACTCCCTTCCAAGCTAGTGTCTAAGATGCCCTCATTTAAAAATAGATGTTTTCCTCTCAAGACAGAAGTTGGCATTAAGAGGGAGAATACATCTTTGTATATACTCCTAAGCTAATATCATTACGGGATGAAGGAAGACCCTCATTGCTCAAAGACATATGGATTCAGAGGGGGAAATTCTGGAAGAAAACCAAGAATCCATATAAATACCAGGGGTATCTAGCTGACATGTGTACAATATAAGCATGGAACATTTGCAGAAACTGGAAAGAATCAAATTCTACATAGATGCGAGAATGATGTCTGGGATATGGTCCCTAGAACAAAGCTGTTGTTAGCTTGATATAAGATCAAGCATGAATTTAATGGAAAATTATGTTTCTTGAGTCTTCTCTACGAAGGCCCTGATTATTATTGCACCTATAATCTATTATTTCCCTTGCTACTACGCAAGGATGGAATCTTCATCAGATGGATGTAAAGACTACCTTTTTGGCATGATGCGATAAAGGAAGAGGTGGATGTAGAGAAACCTCTAGGGCTTGAAGTCCAAGATTAGGAAACCCATTTCTGCAGGTTGAAGAAAGCCCTCTATGGGCTGAATCTAGCACCCAGAGCTTGGTATGAGAGGATAGATAGCTACCTGTTGAAGTTGGGCTTCACTTGTACTAATGCTGATATGAACCTTTATATCAAAGTTGACAGAAAGAAGCCTCTCATCCTGGTGCTGTATATGGATGACCTCTTCTTGACAGATGTTGACCCTCTCATTCATCGGTGCAAGAGGAAGCTCATTGATGAGTTCGAGATGAAGGACATAGGACTGATGCATTACTTCCTAGGCCTATAGGTCTGGCAAAGACCTGGCGAAATTTTAATTCTCAAGGAAAATACATTGTGAAGCTTCTGGTATGGTGCACTATAAGTCTGTGTCGACACCGATGGAGCTTAACTTTAATAAATTGAGTAGCATTGTTGGGCCCATGTTAGCAAATCCTACTAAGTATCATTAACTCATAGGGGCTCTGATGTTCTTAGTGAACACCCATCCAAATGTATGTTGTGTAGTGAACACCTTGAGTCAACACATGGTTGATCATAACATTCACTGGGTTGGTGCCGAGAAACTCTTGAGATATCTCTATGGCACGATAGACCATGGGCTGAGATACACTGTCAGGAGCATGACACTCCTTGGATATACTAATGCCGATTGGGCTGGCAGTGTGGTGGATCATACAAGCACATTTGGATGCTACTTCATAAGTAGATCTGCTTCGAGAAAGAAATGAAAGACGATAGCCTTGAGCACCACCGAGGTCGAATACATTGCAGCATGTATGACCCGTTGTGAAGTCACTTGGTTGCGAAAGCTCTTCAGTGAGTTGTTCGAGCATGTGCTAGATGCCACTGTTATCCTTTTTGATAACTAGAGGGGGATTCATTTGTCATAGAATCCCGGGTTCCATGATCGATCCAAGCATGTTGATGGCTGGTACCACTTTATCCAAGATATGGTATAGTGAGGTGTCATAAGGGTCGATCATAGGAACTGATGAGAAGGTCGCAGATATTCTCACTATGCCCTTGGGGAAGGTCATGTTGCTAACCTTCCGTGAGAATATTGGAATCATGGAATGACCCTATTTTGAGGGTCTTGTTGGACGATGAGCTCTGGGAGCTCTAGGGGGCTTTGGGGATAGCTTCTCGGAGCTATAAGCAACCACAGGGCTAGGCTTGCCAAACCTTGTTGGTGTGCTTGGGCCCCACCATGATGATTGAGTTGGTTCACCTCTCATAATTTGTGCCCCATATGCATCCTACCCATTTGAGTTCCGAACTCATGGGAAGTACTTCTCATTTGGCCAATGAGGAGGGAAAAGCTAGAGACTAGTAGCAAATACTGATGGACGCATCAGAGATTGCCGTACTCTCTATCTAGGATGACACATGTCCAACTACTTGATCTAGGATCAAGATTGGTGAGGTTTCGGACCTCCAACTGACTTCGAGTTAGTGAAATTAACTTCGGGTTAGTATATGACTCTCTTGAGTCCTAGTGAGGTTTTGGACCTGCAACTGACTTCTGGTTAGGTAAACCAACTCAGGTTGGTGTGAGACTCTTTGCGAGTCTTATAGAGGTTTCGAACCGCTGAGCTGAAGCTGTCAGCCAGGTATGATGTCTTTGTGACTGACCCTCTTATGTTTTTAAATAAAGAGGCCAGCAAAGCAAGTTACGGCGGGATGACGCACAATGTTTGGATTGCATTTGTGGATGGATTTCTCCCTAGTTGAGAGGGAGTGTTAAAATTGGACAACTAGGTACAAACTATGGGTTGTACTGCTAAGATGAAGATCCCAATATTCTTATTGGATTCCTCTTTCAGAGAGTTTTAAGATTTATCCAAAGATCATCTTGATCAGATGAGAAGAACATGTACTTTGAATTTATTCCACTTATGTGCTAGGTCGGCCTGGAATAAAATATATACTTAAATGTCTTAAAGGACATGTCACACACCTACAAAGATTCCTATATATTGGAGAGCCTTAGAGTTCATTTGACACACATTTTGTGGAGGAATTCTCTATTTCTGGATAGCATTGGGGTTGTGTAATATATGGACTATTCTTTGTTTGGGTTGTTCTGGGGTGATGTGTGACACACTTGGTTAAATGACCTATTGGAGACTTTGTTGGTAGAAGCATCCTACTAATTTCCGTAACGCCACCATTTATTATCTCTGTTTTGGCTTGTCTTCTATCGATCTATTAGTATGTTCTATCTTCTTCAATATTGTGCCCTAATCTGAAATGGCATGGGAGATGTTCAGAAACTAAACAGTCCCTTTTTAAGGCACCAAATTTACTTTTAGGTATTTACACCAAAATTTGTTGTTTATTTTGTTCAAATGTAGGGATAAAATCTCATACTTACATCAAATGGACAATTCCTCAAAATCCAACTCCTTCCATAATATTTTTCAAATTCTATCGCAGAGTTCTCCCTATCCATCTCCAAACGTAATTACTTTAGATTTTATTTATATTTTCATTATATAATTCAATTTATTTTTTTATGCATGTGAATCATCTGAATAAAATTAATGTATACAAATTTTCATGTTCATGCAGTTCAAAATTGAGTTCAGATGCACAAAATATTCAAATAGCTCCAAAACGTTGGAAGCTCTTATCAGGCACAACATACTACAAGGCATGCTTGGTATATGAAAATGGACATCCACATCACCCTGTCAATTGTAACATGCCATCTTCTAGCCACAATCCTAGGACAATGATGGTAATAATTGTTTGGTATAATGAAATTATTTCAATGTCAAACCCATTAATCAGGCATTGACATGCTTAGTAATTGATATCATCAATTTTGTACTAATCATGTTCAAATATATTTTTCGAAATTATTAGGATTCTAGTGATGATGAGTGACTTACCTACCATCTTCCATTTCACCCCATGATAATGTCAAATCGAGAGAAGGTTGAATTAAGAGAAAAATTGAGAGAGGAATGTTACCAATAATGGTTGAATCAACCACCTATTCAGTTCCCACTACGTCCATATTCACCAATTAGGAATGAATACAACAATAATAGCTCTTCACAAGTTGGAAATGGAGGAAATGAAATATAGGTTTGTATGGATGATTACTTGAGGGATACGACTTCCATGGAGATAATGTTGTTAGATGCATTCCAGAACGATGCTCAGGTAGGGGATGATGCTGACATTGTTGACACCTTTTTCGAAAGCCTCATATTTTCTTCCAACACCCCTCTCTTTGGAGCTGGCAGTCAGTCAAAGTCTACATAGTTGGGGATGACGATGTTACTGTACAACTTGAAAGCAAAGTTTGGCTTGTCGAATGAATGTTTCTCATAAATTTTGAGGTAATTGACCATCAAGTCTGTTATATTTTGAGAAATCGTGTCACACAATCAACATTACAAATGGTCAAATTTATGAATGTTAAAAATTATTGGCATTGTACATTTAATATTGTCCAACAACTATAGGTTATTCAAATATAAGGTTCTTCCGAGTGATAATTTCTTGCTCGGTAGTTGTGAAGAGACAAAGAGATTGTTGAAAATGTTGGGTGTTGAGCATATATCATATCATGCATGTCCAAATTATTGTATTATATACAGGAGAATATTCACACAAAGATATATGTATAAAATATGGGCATAACAGGTATGATAAATAAAAAAATAAGGATAAATCACGTGGTCCTCCTTTTAATATTTTGAGGCACATGCGTATAATCCCAAGTATTCACAAGATCTTTCGTTGCAAATAATTATCTATGTTGCAGGAATGACATGCCTCACACATAAGTAAGTTGGGATTTATGGAATTCGAATATATTCTATATCCATGAAGAATATATAAGATACATGGCCCGAAAAATTCGAGGATGAAGTACGAAGTCTATGACTTATCATATCCATGAATGGCGTCAACCCATATTCCCTCTAGAACACCAAATATTATGTTTTTCCTATAGTTGTGATGAATGACAATATCCCTCGTGGTTGTCTGTAAAGAATGAACATCTTCTGTTGGCTCGCATAGTCCTTGGTAGAAGACAAGTGAATAATATGGATGTCTACTTACAACCACTGGTAGATGAATTTAAGGAATTATAGGATGTTATAAATGTATATGATGTATCAAGACCCATCGCAGTCAAGAGGAGTTTTACATTGTATGGCATATGTGCTTACAGGACACATGATTATCTAGGCTTAGGAGTTTGCTCTGGTAAATTACATGTTTGTTGATTTTTTTATATAAATCACAATATTATTTCTCATATTAATTTAATTCATCATATTTTTTTTCTGATATTCATGATATTCTTTAACGTGACATGCATATTGTATACAATAATTTCACAAGTCTTGTAACAAAAGGGTATTATGGATGTAAATTTTGTGGATCTTCTTTGAAAGCTAGATGGTAAAACAACCTATGAAAGCCAATGTATAACTGCTCCAAGGTATTCCTCCCAAAAGAATTCCCTTAAATAAGAGCAACATCCACTTTCAATGGTAAACAATAGAGAACCCAAAGGGCTGCAATAACGACACTAGCTAAATGTCTTAGAGCATATGAGAGAGAGAAGGAAAAGGAGTTCATAGAAATTTTGGATTCAAATGGGGAGCCTATGTTCGATGATCCATAAATATTAGACACCTATGTTGATAAATTTACCATTGGGGTGAAAAGAAAATCTATCTTTTATAATCTCCCATATTGTGGTCATCTTAATATTACCCACTTATTATATCCCCTACATATATTTAAAAAAAATTCATCTTCTTTATGGAGGAACATATCATCGAAAAAAGTGAGACGTTGGTTGTTAAGAAAGATCTTATTACTTTAAAAACTAAAAGTGAACATTTCCCAAGACAATTAGAAAGTACGGGAGAGGCTGGTACCTCTAACTAGTGTTTCAAAGAACATGATCTCCCATGGATTTTAAAAAAAGATGACATTTCTTTGGAAAATGAAGTTATGAAACGTGCGAGGGGGCCATATTCATATGTGTCTTCACTACGACGTTGCTTCACCTTGGAATAGCATTTATCATGGTTGAAATAGCATGACCATTTGAATCTTCTAAGAGTATGTATAATGTCCAAAGCATGATTTTATTACTTGTTATATTAGTAATTTTTATCTCATGGGATCATAAAAAATAACTATTTTTTTATATTGCATGTTTTTATAACTTCATAGTGTCATTATCATTTGTTTGTGCATGGATGTGTAAAACATGACTCCCCCCAAGACCTAAGATGTGCCATATCTAAATTATATGAATTTTTACGTTGGATCACGTCAAAGGAGATTCATGTGGCTAGAATTCCACGGTGGCGTCAAGATATAGTTGAGATTGTTTGTATGCTTGGGAAGGAATTGTTGACGCATTTCAAGGACTTGCAAGTTCATATTCAAATCCACCTATTGGATGAGGTTGAATTAGTAGGGGTGGTTTCTTATCGTTGGATGTTCTTCTTAGAGAGGTACATGAGGAAATTGAAAGGTTTTCTTTGACAAATGGAAAAACCCCAGGGGTCTATGGCAAAGGGGTACATATCGTATGAGCTTTATATTATGCAAGTGAGTACATCTAGCATATCAAAAACACACCAAGTGCATCGATTTTCTACGATGAAAGGGATGAAGACAAAAGAGAAGGGGAGCTTCTCCAAACGAATGGAAAGTGGCGCTTGATAAAGAGTAAGCGACTTACAATTTGTCAAATTTACACTAAGTAAATATTCATGTTGAACTTCGAGATAATGTAAATTTTGATCTCATATGTACTATATGTCAATTTTATTTCATCAGAGAATGAGAAATTGAAGCAATCAATAAATTTGTCCTTTACAATTCCGAAGTGACACAACCATAGGTCGAATTGTATGAACAAAAGAGGATGAAGTCGGGTAGTGACGGGAAATAATTCAAACAGTTGAATGGCAGATGTGTGCCTTATCCTGATCATTTAAAATAAAATGTGCCAATTATATCCCCCAACATTTGGGTTTCTCACCAAGTCAAACATATATACAGTTCAGCTAGTATTTACCTGCATGTTGAAGAGGATGCACTAAATGTAGGGATCGGGTGCAGTAAATCGATAATAATATATTTATGTACATTTTAAACTTAACAATGCACCTTTGAAATGTAACATATATATTTTATTTATTTTAATGTTAGGGTTATTACACACATGACACTATAGTTTTTTAACTCTTTTTAGGTGCATTTGTTCCCATATATGTGGGCTTATGGACACCATTTTCACATAGAAAATGTCGATGATGGACACATGACACAAGACTATGGGGTGGAAGTTGAGTTCGATCAATCTAGTCGAGCTAGAAACCATGATCAAAACCTAGTATGAGGGATATTAGGTTACATTGGAAAGATAATAGATATCATTGAAGTGGACTTATCTTCTTTCCAATGTGTTATTTTGAACTACAACTGCTGCGACACCTTTGATCGGAATAATGTAAAGGGAGGTCACGATAGTAGGCTGATATGTATCAAATCTAGAAAGATTTGGGATGAAGCTAAGGAGCCTTATGTTCTCCCCCAAACAATGCAACCAGGTATTTTTTTACCCAGATGTGTTGGATAGGGATTGGTGGTTTGTATTGAGATATGACCCTAGATCAAAACATATTTTTGAGAAAAATAGTGTTATCATGCTAAGTGAGATGGAAAATAGTGAGGTTGATGAGAATAGAGAGTGATATGGTACATGTATTATATCAACATTTATAGTAGTTAAGATGATTTTTTATAAAGAAGATGACTTAACCTTATAACTACAACTCTTTTTTTCCAAAAATTATAATATGTATTTTGAATTAATTGGTTTACATTGTGTTAATGTTCACATCATTTCACTTGATAATTTTCAATCATGTTGATCTCGAAAGCAATGCACTTTATCAAGTTCTTTTTTTATGTCAATTCCTAAAATAATACAACTACTTGATTGCTTTAAATGGTTTTTCACGATATCATTACTTAAATAAATGCACTATATATATATATATATATATATATATATATATATCTCTTCAAAATTTTAAAAAATGTATTAATGTATACTGTTATTTTTGGTATGTAAGATCATAATAAAGTAAACATAATTCTAAACATGAATTTATTTGCATTATTTTCTAAACTTTATTATGTTACAAAAATTCAAATTATTCTAGATTTATTATTTTACAATTATTTATATTATTACAAATTTACAAATTTACAATTTTAAAATTATGGTAATTTAACAATATGTACGGTATACATTTTCTAATTTTACGATGATTCAATTTTAGGGTAGTTATTTTTGAAATTTGACAATTAATTTACAATTTTACAATTTTACAGTTTTACAAATTTTAGAATTTTAATAAAATTGAATCATTACAATGAATACAATTACAATTTTACAATTTCACAATACAATTACAATCACAATTAAAATTACAATTTTACAATTTTACTACATACGGTAGTTATGGTTCAAATTTGACAATTAATTTGCAATTTTACAATTTTATAAATTTACAAATTTACAAATTTTACAATTTTAATAAAATTGAATCATGACAACACATACAATTACAATTACAATTTTACTGCATACAATTGCAATTAAAATTACAATTACAATTACAATCATGATACATATAATTACAAGTTTAATAAATATCATGATTTAATATTAAAAATAAACATCATGACCACGATAACCATTGTACAAACATTATATTCTAAAATACACTTTCAAATTTGCTAACATCACCTAATCATTGTGATCATGATCATCTAACAAAAAACAAGCATTGTATAACATCATCACACCACAAAAATCAAATATACATCTCATGTCAAATAAATGCTATAACATACACATCTATCTGCAATCACATTAAATGAACATGCCTAACATGACCTAACAATATACACACCATGATGAACACCAACATGTAAATCAAGTACATCAACATAAACATAAAATACATGCACAATATATCTATATATAATGTCAAAAATATACTACTGTAATAGAACTGCATATAAATGTCAAATATCTGGTGGTACATCAATACTATAACTAGTGGAGGCCTACTCAGTGGATGGTGCCTACTCAGATGGTATCTTCTCTGGAGGTTCTTGCTGAGATGGTTCCTTCTCAGTGAATGGTGCCTCCTCAGATTTACGTCTTTATTTATGATGTGCCTGCTCAGATAGTACATGATCAGAAGATTCTTGCCTAGGACTGCATGTTGGTTGCTCATATCTGACACGAGGTGAGGGAGGAGGATATGGAGTACTAGAATAATCACTCCCCTCGTGATCATGATCAGCCCATGAGTTGCTATGTCGTGCATCTCCATGGCAACTATCCCTCCTAGCCACCAGTAGCATGTAAGATTTGACGATATGACACATAATGCTCATCATATCATTGGTCATGTCCCTCCAAATCTCTTTGAGTGTACGATCATCCTAGATATCTCTTATCATCATAGGGCAGACTCCCTCATCAACCAGGGGCCTACATATCTGGTCGCCCAAATCCATCCTTATTCAAATCTCTTCCCTACGTCACATGCCTGTGGGTATCTGCACCTGAGGAGGTCTGTCACCTTGACCCAGGGCCTCCACCATCTCCTCGTCATCTACAGGATCACTTGGTGGGGGTAGAATCTTGTCCCCAATGAATGTGCCAATATCTACAAAATATATAGTACTTAACAATAATTATATAATTTCATTAAAAAATTTAATAAAACAAGTTAAAGAAAATGTTAGAATAAATTTTATTCTAATTAATTAAGGCAATAAAGGGAACTATATTAATTTAAAGAAAACACTAATATTACCTCTATCATTTGGTGGATCATCCTATGTGAAGAGGATGTTGGTACACCCTCGCCAATCCAAACCCACATAAGGACACAGCACCATCATGAACATGTGATCATCAAAACTAACTAGTAGTTCTAGCGCATCACTAGAAATCCTAACCAGATGCTCGAAGAGGCCCTTCTTGGGCCTCATTTGGCCCCACATGTGCATGTGTACCTGTATCATTGACATACAAGGTTGATGCAAAAAATTAGGTCTCGTCTTGAGAAACCTCTCCAAAAATAAAGAAAAAACTATGAAGCAAAAGGGAAGGTCAACCTCCCACATTCCTGAGACTGACATATATCTAAGGCTATAAAAAAATATCGCAAAAAAATCTCAGACCATATAACAAGTCATGGCATTTGGAATAAAGAATCAACATCAATAAAAGAGGGCAATTAATGTGCTTCCCGTCACTGGTTTAATGTGAAACAGTCATCAATAATAGTGAGAGGCACCTAACCTCCTCTAGACCAAAATAATCAATGTGTAGCTTTCCACTAGATACCTGAAAATATGCAGGAGAAATTATATCATCCATAATGTATCTTTGGGACTACACCAACTCACTCCCTATTTCATAACTAACTAGGACATCAGGGAACTGGGGTAAATCCTACCCTCTTCTAGGTAGGCCAGTAATAAAATCAATGTCCTCCTCAGTGGGTTGGTACCACTATGAGGACCAACACATAATGCCTGTCGGGGGGCATCCCACCTGTAGATCGATTGTCCTAATAACTCACTATGCCCCTTAAGGGAAGTAGCCTCCTTGTAGAACTTAAGGAGGCCTACCTCCCTTAAGAGAAACTGAGTAGGTGGCGTAATATGGCCAAGGTACAAAAACCTCTCTCTCTCTCTTGTCTCCCACTATTGTATCATGTTATAATTGTCATCCCTCTCCTCTTGTTGTTGTATTTCCTCTCTCCATTGATGTCTCTGAATGATTCACATATTAAATACATCAGCCGCCCTCATACATCAAACCTAAGGTTTTTTTATTAAATGACAAATTTTTTTTAAAACATATAAAAATAACTCTTATAAAAAAAAAAGACATTCGGTGCGCCACAGAAAACTGTCACACACCACCAATAGTGCATACATTTATATCACGGATTTTCCATGGTGTGAATTAAAAAATCTCATGCACCGCTAAAAAAAATTATTACTTACCGGTGTGTTGAAAAAACATATCCGCTTCAGGGTGTTGGTTATAGTGCAACGCACAGCCAATTTGCAACATTTATCCACTAGTGGTGCTATACCAAACAAACACTGACTTGGTGTGGTATGCTTGACTGATGCACCGTCATACATAAAGTAGGGTGATGCATCCTATAATACTAACGAACTTCCGTCAATAAATTGTTAATTAAAAAAAAATTAAATTGTCAATGCGGCCAGAAACCTACACACACCACAATAATTTATTGTTATTGCATTGCACTTTGTCTCAGTACCGCACCATCTGTCACATTAATGACCTAATGCGGTTTTCATTAACAGCATTGGTGATGTAGCCTGTAAATTTACAGGGAGCACCGGGAACGGTGTGAGCCAATTGGCTCAAATGCGTTGTGCAAGAATTTTTTTTTTTCAAAAATACTGTGAATTTTAGCTCAATTTTAAAAATTACTCTGCTAAAAGCCTAAGTTGGTGAGAAAAAGTTGGTTACCTACACATTTGTGCATCAATGAGGCATATTTACAACATATTCCTCAAGACCAAATTTTCCCACCATTTTTCAAAATTCGAACTCCACACAGTGAGCAATGGACTGAAGCAATGTGGGAAATGGGAGCACCGATGGCAACACACCTCATAGAAGGAAAATTCACACTGGTGCTTGAAATATATACAACACTATAACAAGTAAAAATGAAATTTTTATGGCCGATAATTTCTTTTTAAATTATCCATTTTTCTGTGTGCTCGATTATGAGGCACAACGAGCGGTTCTATAAATGGTGCACCTCACTTATTTATTATGCATTGGTTTAATGAGATGCACCAGGTCGGTTTGTATGGAGTCCACAGTGATTCCTTTCAATACAAACCCTATGCCAATGTGTCGTTGTACATAAATAGCACTGAGTTGTCGTCGTTAGTAAAGAGAACCGAAATGCTAAGTTTCTTGGTGTGCCATTTGATAGTACACACCAGAGCTCTTTATATAAAATTCACCAGTGCATTTTTTGTATGAAGTTCACCATTGTTTTTGTAATACTTAAAAATAACTCTACAATGCTTCTTTAGCCTCCACTATGCATCGATCTGTCACATATATATCAAGCACACTAGTGTGTGTTAGGATTATAAATACAATGTTAAAAAGACATCCACCCGCCAAGCTCCTCCAGTGACCTCCGCTACAAATAGATATCTGGGCTATTTTTATAAGGCCTTCCTCAAAAACATTTGCTAGAGGGTCTTTTCCTTGTAGTGAATATACTATATACTACACCCAAAAATGAGCAGCACATGATTCATCTCTATTAGGTTATCATCTAGAAAATTCCCTTTATATAAATTTACACTAGTGTGTGTAGGAGCTATATTATTTAATATATAATAAAGCTCTATAAATTCTATTAATGAGGGGTACATAACACTCCTAAACACTCCTCGCATAGCTTAACATGGTTTGGAACACATTAAAATTCTTTTTGAACTCGCATTTCTTGGAACATATTTGTATTTAGAACATCTTGCCATGAGTAGGACACACAAGAAAATGTTGGCATGCCCTAGAATAGCATAGCAGTCTCCTAGCATTTGTGGGCATGCCCTGTAATCCATAGAATTCCATAGAACACCTTCAAATATTTCATTGACATAAATTAGCAATTGGCACACATTGGCACTTGGCATGTATTGGAACATATTATTGATGTGCCTAGAACTCCTCAACACTCCTCAACACTCCCCAATACTCCTTGCACAACTTAACATGGTTTGGAACACATTAACATTCTTTGTGACCTCACATTTCTTGGAACGTCTTTGTATTTAGAACATCATTCCATGAGTAGAACGCACAAGAAAATTTTGGCATGCCCTAGAATATCATAGCACTCTCCTAGCATTCATGGGCATGCCATATAGTGCATAGCATTCCCTAGAAAACCTTTAAATATTTCATTGACATAAATTAGAAATTGGCACACATTGGCACTTGCCATGTATTGGAACATACTATTGTTGTGCCTAGCATGCCCCTTTTGAAAAATATGAAGTCCTAACTTATTAACCCTCTTATGTGTCCATGTGCTTGCATTTTTTCTTGGTTATTCCTTTTATTTCATTGACACTCCTTGATAGATGTGCTGAAGTCCAAAAAGAAATTGCAGCAAACACACTAGTGTGGGACTAACAGGTCCTAGCGATACATTAGTGTGAAAGCCAATTTAATTAATTAAATTGGTGCAGTGTCTAATTTAATTTTCCTTTAATTAAGTTCAACAATAAATTGTAATCTTATCTCAAAATCACTTCTAAAAGTTAACTCAGTGTGATAAACTCAGTTAGCTCATGAATTTTGAGTCAAGGGTACTTTGTGAGGCATGTAGAGTGATTCCATTAGTTATGGAGTTTGAATTGCAGTTGGCGCATTAATTAATGCATGAGAAATCAATTAACTCAATCTAGGTCAGTTAAGGTCAGTTGAGCTAGTTGTAACTGATTGTTGCACTAGTGAGGGATCAATAATATTTAATTCGTAGTCAATGATATAACATTCAACTGATGATTTACTATTAATAGTTGCATCCATGTCAGTTCCACTGGATACCCAATTGCGACAAAGGTTAAAGGGATGTTAACTATCAATTGTAGCATTATTGGGTTGCACACATGCAACCAAACACACATTGTATTTCCCATGATTCTCACGCACTTTTGGAAGGTAAATATTCCTAAAGAATAGGGATTGCATTCATCAAGAATTGTGCAAGCAAGGAAGGATTTTTAGAGGCTGAGAATTGGCTAAGTGTTGGACGATTTTGTTTGGGACAGTGTGAGACAGATGTGACTATATTGGGCATAAATAACCTCTAGTTGGTAATCTTGAAAAATAATATGATCTTTACATTTCTTTACTTATTCAAAGAAATGCCCCATTAAAACTATTGACACGATTGGGTATGTATAATTTGATGGATCATTATACTATTGGAGAAACATGGATTTAGACATAGTGCATCATAATAAATAATAATGCACTTTTTCTTGATTATTTTCTGGTGTAATGATAGCGAAGACATCACTTTCTCTAACCATATCAGAAACACAATCATAATAATTTTCAATCAAAATCACTTCATTATCCATTTCCTTGTTAGTCACATTTCCAAATGGGGGCAATGGTGTCAATTCTTTGTGTTTCCATGGTTTAAATAATTTCTTAATTTGGTTTCCAGTGTCATCGATGGACTCTATATAATCAATACATGCAAAACAAAGTCAAGAGCACTTTCGTTTCTCAATGCAATGTATATTTGTAATGTTCTACTCCTAATTGAGTGTAAACTTATTGTTTGAGGGATTCGAAGCCAATTAAATGGAAATTATATATCAACATCACCCATTGCAATATTCCAAAAGTACCTGCTTGAGAAAAACATACACATGTATGAGTCAAATTTTGAACAATATTTAATATTTTTTTTATAACAAAACAGACACACATGTATAAACATATATCTTTAGACATGTATAATATATTTTTAGTTAAATTTGTATGCTTACTTGTGCACATTAGCCATCCTTGGGTTCGATACATGAATTAAATTTTCTTTGCACCAATTAACGACATCTAAAGAATTTGCAAGTCGGGAAGCTGAGTGATTCAATTTATGCCTCCTAAGTGCATATTTTATGCATTCCTTAGCACCATCGTGCTCTCCTTTTCCATGCCCTATCTCAAAGAAATTCCATGTATGTCTAATGTTGGTTCTCTTATGAAGGCAAGACAACCAAAAGAACGATATTGCTAGTTTAAATTGACCAGCACAACCATCTGACCATACCCAATGTTATTTAAAAGTGACCCTTCATTTCAACAATTCATTATAAATAAAGTTAAAACAATGTTGAATGAAACATGTATCATGTGTTCAATCATCACTGATGTAGAAATGGTACTCCCTAATCACCTCACGATTATTTTAATCACTATCAAAACCATCAATATCAAGCTCTGCATGTCTATAAAAAATATGCACAAATATAGATACCTGGTCTGAATGATAATACTCACTTTGTATCTCCTTTTGTGGACTAAATGTGTAATTATCTGTGAAATCAACCACTGATAATTTTGTTCCTTTTTGGAAGACATCCTATGATTACTTGAACTATAAATCCTGCCATCATGCTATATGACAAAGCTTAATATATTTGTATATTTGCACCCTGAAGTTCTCCATAAAATATGTCACCGAAATGTCGTCGTCAAGTAAAGTGATCTTTTTTGATGTTGTGCTTGAATCTACAACAGGAGTGTAAGTAACATTCTCATATCGCTTCCAATTCATACTGAGATTTGATAGTCTGGGATCATTAGGATCAATGGGATACTTTGCATCGTAGAGTTCCAAATGAGAACATTCTAGGAATTTTCTTCCACCAACACATTATTTTTTATAAAATAATTTATTATTCTCTCATGCACATAATATATTTGATACAAATTCACGAACACTTGAAGGAGGGGGGTCATTTGACCAATATTTTATGCCAAAATTTACAAATGTCTCATAAAATAATTGGAATTCTATATGGTATTGACAACAACATGTGTCTCGAACAGTGATAGGCCTTACATACGATGGTTTAATATTCACAAATGTGCTAAGGGAAACCTTCACATCAGTATTACTCTCCATAAGGTTCTGGAATAATTCTACTTGACTGACCTCTGTTATATTTTTGGCATAAGATTCATAAACTTCCTTAGATATACGATGTCACACGTCGTCCTTTTCATTTGGTGACATACAAGAATTCAAATCCAAAAACTCTTTTACCCTATCCCTCACACCATCAGGAAATATATCATGATATGGAATCCTGTAGATATTAGCCCAACATGCATGTTCATCATTCTCATCTAATTGAATTCTAAATGTTGTATGCCTTCATAAAAATTTTCTTGATGTTTTAAAAAATTTTGAAGTTGCTGACATCAACCAGCTTGATGAAGTTTCTTTTGCGATTACACATGTTAAAAGTGCTCTATGAGCATTATTTTCAACTTGAGATCACTTTTCAGCCAGTGTGGCAAGCACTAGCATCACATTTTTTGATACCATTTCATTTTCTAAAAACTCTTTCTCACTTTTAATGCCCAATAATTCCATATCATTTCTGAGATATTTGTGCTTTAAAAATCTACATAACATTTGAGCTTGTGCTATGATAGATTTACCTTCAAAAGATGTTTCAACCCCCAATTTATTTTATTTCAAACTTTCCTTTCAGCCATTGGTGGTCCCAATTCTCCAATTTTTGTTGGTGTTAGCCATCTATAAATTCTGTTATATCTCATGATGGCTAAAAGATTCGTAGGCTTTCAAGAATATTTTTTTTACGAAAACTTTGTGAGTTCTTGAAAGCCCATTGTGTTCATTATCCACAAGAAATCATGTCACTGATAAATTCACTCAAATTATTCAAGTAGCCCTGTTGTTACCTAAGAAGATTGTTTTCAAGCCACCTTTTTCCATCATTTTACCTTCATAAATTCCTCTCAAAGATCCCTCCATGTCAATATTTATTTATTCCTATCTTAACATTCATTTCCCCAATTAAAAATGGCTTCTTTCCTTTCAGTTACCCTTCTTTTCCCTTAAAGGCCCCTCTAAACCTTATAAAACTCCTTTATAATGGTTTAAAACCCCACTTTCTTCCTTGTTAGAACCTCAAAAAAGGCCCAGAAACCCAATTTTTAGCCTTATTCTGATCATTTATAAGTATTAGGCCTTAAGCCCTTTTTTGGGCTTAAGCCCTCAGCCCCTTCTCCTCAAATGACCCAAAGTCTGTGACCTTCCGCCATCCCAAAGCCCACATCATGTGATGACCCTGGTCCTATTCTCCCATAAGACCATGCCTACCCCTTTTCCTTAAGCCCCTTCTTCATTTATCCCTAACACCCCGTCCGCTCATCCCTCCAATTGGATTTTGACCGTAGATCTCCCAGATCTGATGGCTCCCACATATCCTCATCTTTCAACCCCGCCCGATAAAACTTTCCACCTACCAACAAAACTGCTGACGTCACCTCTTGGTCCCACCTATCCCCGTCGTTCATCCGATCGAGCACTTTCTCCCATCGCGCTCATCTTCCATCATCGATCTGGCTCCCCCAGGTATGACAACCCACAATCCATTTCGCGCCCGTTTCACCAAAATAGTTTAGCGCCATGTTTCAAAGCGAAATGGGCGAGTTCCCTGTGGACGTGTGTCAGCCATTGTATGGTATCGCATTCACCGGGGTTAAAACCACTTACTGCTTAAACCTTGTGTGAATACCACCCCGGTATTTCCGAAAAACCACCTTCCTCCCATTTTCACACCTGATTCAATTTTAAACCATGTTCTTCCTAGTTTTTGTAAGGAAACCCTCCTCCATTCATTTTTCTCTTCTGCATCGCTCCTTTGCCCTCACCAAAGCCTCTGATCACAGTTTTATCCATGAACGCAGCTTTTTGTAATATGTTTGATGTTTTAAGTTGCAGGTTTAATGGCAGACAAATGAGCTAGCCCTCCCACACCAAATTTAACTTGAAGAGAGTCTAGGACGATGATCCTCAAGGAAAAATAATGCAGAAAGGGAGATCAAATGTTTGATTTTATGGATTATTCAAATGCGTCATGAACATTGACTGATCATTAAACCCTCCAGCATCGAAAAGAGAGACACCTATACACTAGAAAAGCAACAAGATCAGTGAAGATTAAAAGTGAGAAAAGCAAAGATTAAAGGTTAAGGAATAAAGCTCAAAGGTTAAACCCTTAACTAGATGATTAATGATAAAGAGAAAAGTGTAAATATAAATCAATTTTAGTTGAAATAGTCAGTAGAAAAGACAAATATAGTAAGATGATAAAGAAGGAAAAAAAGCATTATCAAATGCCTCATCAGAGTTTTAAAAATTCAATCAGACAGATCAGTAAGAAATATTGCTTCGAATGCCACATCCACAGAAGCAATTACTCGTCCAAAGGATTAAAATTCCACCTGCCAACCTATTCTCCCCTAAGATACATAAAGTTATTACAAAATAGAGATATTTTGTATAGACAGCTCAGAAGTTATTGCAAGCCTACCAAATAAAGCCTGAAAGTCAAAAAAATTAACTAAATAGTTCAAAAGAGTTAATGTAATGCAGAGTTAGACTTAAATACATTTTTCCTTGGGCCTTGCATGGTCTCAAAGGTCAAAAATATTTACTCTGTCATTTATGAAACATTTAAGGACCCATTCTTCACCCCACCTCCTCATTTCATCTATAAATATCATATGAGGAGCTCATTGTAGTTGTTGGTTGGATTATTATTGAAGTGTAAGATAGTTGCTGCAGTTGTTAAAGAACTGTTGATTAATTGAAGAATACTAGGCTGAGAAGAGGAGTTTTGAGCTGTAAAGACCTATTGGAATTTAAGTATGTAACTGGTTTTAACATCAATAATACAAGCTGATTCATGGGATCCTGGTCTATGTTAATGGTGACGTTATTCCTCACTATTTTTGTTTCTCCTTTTATTTTACAAATTGTCCATTTTCTGTGATAAGGAACATAAAATTTAGATTAGGATTTACTATTAAAGTACCCTATATCTTTCTGAAAGCTTTATCTTTATGTTTTCCTCTACTAAGGTCTGATTGGAGGATTCTTAATTGCCCTCATATGTTATCCAACTTGTTGTTTTAGGAATGATTCAATAGAGTATAACCAAGGAGAAATGTTGGTGAGCCCATGTCTATCTGAGTACAACTTGAGATATTATTATTTTTAAAAATATTATTCAAAATTTTCTAAGTAGAGTCTCAACTAGAGAAGTTTATGATATTCCCTATCCTCTGGCTAGTCTTTAACAGTTGCTTTGAAAGATCCCTTGAGAGTATGCCAAAACCAGGCTAGATTCACAGTTTTTGTCTGATCTTAGGCTATTTTCCTTGTTCTCTTATATGTTTTCTCCTTTCTGAAAGTAGTCTTAGAATTACTAGATTGTTTTCTTAAAGGTTTGATTTATTACAAGTTTTTCCAAATAAGTCTATGGTTTGCCCTGTCCTTTGGCTTTCTTCAAACAATTACTTTGAAAGGCTTTTCTTCTTTAGTGGAGCTAACAGATTTGTAATTGATTATTAGCTTTGCTTCTTTCACAATATCTTAATGTTTCATATCACAATTCAATCTAAAAGATCCTTTGATATAGGTGGCTTGCCCTATGGAAACCCTTGAATAATTGTTGTACAATTAAATCCTTTTGTGACTCCATAGGCCAATGGGTTAATACTATTTCATGACCTATATTTTCAGTTGAAACATTCTTTCAATTTACTCTCACCTTCACCCTTCAACTAACCTTTCAGTTAATGATATCCATCCCAACCAAAACCAACAAGTTCCTAAGAGCTTCATAACTAGCCTAATATCATAAACAAAGCATAAAGATATATCATTTGAAAACACTTAATAGAGAGATCCCTCTCTGAATCTAGGAAGGCTAGGTCCTAGGAATCCAAAGTGGTTCTGATGTGGCCCCCTCCAATGTTTATTCTTTCCATTCTTGTAAATCATAGGGATCCAACATAGTGGCGACCATACTGGGGAGAAAATGAGTAATAGATAACATCACAACTGAGAAAACCTCTTTCTTAGAATGAATCAAGTGTCTGCCAAGAGTGGTTCCCTATTGTTGATGGTGGACAACAACCAGTCCTATAAAACAAGTAAAAATCTTCCACCCGGTGACTCCACTGGTTTTTAGTAAGCCTGATGACCCCATTGGTGGTCCAAAGACTCCACTGGGAAACTTATTTGAGCATTAAAAAATCACAAAACCCAGTTAAGAATACTTTGAGGATTAAAAGTTTTCTTACACAGATTATTTTGCCTTTAAAACACTTTCATATTGGGCTAAACTTTCCTTATCTTTGGGTCTAAATCCTGGCTTCCAAAAGAATCCATACTAGATCCCATCCTGACCCAAATCCTCTTAAATAGTTGATAGTCCTGAAAACATTCTTAGGAAGTCTCCTTCATCTAAAAACCCAACTATTGTTAGACCAATCCACTGAGCAAGTTCAGTCCCTAAAAACCTTATAAGATTGTAGAATACCCAAGTTGACTTACCTTATATCAGAAGCTTATCCAAAACTAAGTCACAAAGTGGTATAGATCAGGTAGACTTTGAGCCTGTAAATTCACAACACACTAGTAGTAGAGAAGCCTCCCCTTCCACACCTCCTGATCCCCATTTCATTCACAAATTTGGTTTCTCTCATCCTAAATCTGCTCAATAGTACTTAACTGGTCCTAGTACTTCTATTACATTCACCCATACATCTACAACTCAAACCACTTCAGCTCATCATTAACCTCCTTTCACAAATCCTCCACTTGTAAATCCCCCATTGTTTCCACAAGTCCATATCATGGCAACATGGTATGCTCCCTTAATCCTTCCTTTACCTTTAGTTTCTCTACCACAGGACTATCAATCCAAGATTCCATTATATTATGCTAGTAATTCCACTACATCTCAACAACATGTGGATAGAATGAATGATTACTTTGACAGACAAGAAATAGATGATGAAACTGTAAATCTTAGGATGTTTGTTGAAAGATTAGGGGGAGAAGAAAGAAAATGGTTCAAAGGCTTAACCCCTAACAATATCAATGACCTCCCCTCTTTTCATCAATTATTCTTAAAAAAATGGGAAGTCAAGAGAAACCCCCTTCAAATCCTATCAAAATACAATGATCTTAAAAGAAATGCATGAGAGAGTGTTCAAGTTTATTGCACTAGATTCAATAGTGTTTATAATGCACTCCCTCCAGAAATCAAACCACCACAAGGTTTAGCCTTAATAAATTTTCCTAAAGGATTTGACCCAGACATGTGTTATAAATTAAGGGAGAGAGAACCCCTCACATTAGAAGACATGCAGAAAGGGGCAGTAAGTGTAGAGGCTAAGCTAAATGCCAAAAGGGCTAGATTGAAAGCAGAAAAAAAGGTTACCTACAAAGATGAAGTTGGATCTTCCACATCAGACTCTAAAATTGATAATTTGGTCAGAGCCATGGAGATGATGATGGAGAGAATAAACATAAATGAGAGAGCTTATCCTAAAGAAATCCAAACAGCTCCTCAAAACAAAAATCAAAATCAAAATCAGAACTTTAGAAGGAATTCCCCTCAAATTAGACAAAGAGGCCCTAATCAACAAGTCAGACCTCCTTTCCAACAGAATTATGCTAATGAAGATGAGGGAGTAATTGAATAAACAAAGGGAAATCACACAAACATGTTGGGAACAAATTATGAGGATATTGTCTTCCTCACTAGGAAAGAACAAGTCATGTATACACCTTATGAAGAAGGGAGCCTAGAGTCTGTAGACTACCAACAAGGCTTTTAAAATGCCATAATAGAACTACATAAACAATGTGACTTAAGGAGTAAAAATAACCAAGAAATTCCCAAGAAAAAGACCTCTGAAATCTCTGCTAAAAATAGTCGTGTGAGCACTCCCAAAAATACAACTAAAAACAATAAAACAGTGGCTAAAATTTTTGATAAAAACAAGGGAAAAAACACCAAAATTCATGACAAACACAGTGGTGACCCTAGCAGTACTAGCACCTCTACTAATTCTCCTAAGAAAACCATCTTAATTGTTGTAAATAATAAAAACCACCAAGCTAATTCTGCTGAGAAAACAGTGACTAAAAAGGATGAATTAAGCATTTCCAAAACTCAAACTCCTTTCAGCATAAAGAGTGAAATTGCCAAAATAAAAATTTCCATCCCTCTCACTGAGTTAGTCACTCAAAATTTATATAGCTCCCAATTGTTAAAAGCTTTGAACATAGGAGATCAAAATGACTTTGTTAACTTAAATGATGAGAAACCTGAGCTTCTGTTTGGACCAAAAATTGAAGGAAAATTTCAAGAAGATGGAGTTCCTCCATTTTATGTTAGCCTAAACATCCATGATAAAATTCTGCACAATGCCATGCTTTATTCAGTAGCATCACATAACCTTATTCCCAAAGTGATAATGGAAAGATTAGGCCTTGAGGTAACCAGACCTTATAAAGATTTATACTCCTTTGATTCTAGTAGTGTTAAATTCCTAT
Organism: Pinus albicaulis; assembly: GCA_034641835.2. NCBI lineage: Eukaryota > Viridiplantae > Streptophyta > Pinopsida > Pinales > Pinaceae > Pinus > Pinus albicaulis. Next base: position 1,696,818,953 of record CM076580.1, on the reverse strand, counting down.
GCCTAATAAAAGATATTTGTGTCAACTTAGCTCAAATCCCAGCCAAAATATTAGTGATGGATATAGTAGTGGCTGATATACCTCCAAAGTATGGCATGATCCTTTCAAGATCTTGTGGTGCTAAATTGCAAGGCACTATGAAAATGGATATGACTTATGCCACTATACCCGTCTTCAGTCAACCTAGAATACTTTATAGGGAAACACACATGAAATACATGGTGAGTAGTCAAGAAAGACCACAAAACTCCCCTCTTTATTCTATACATAATGACCTTGACTCATTCATTCTTTATAATGATGAGATTCCTAATGAGCAAGGATTAGAAAATGAAACATCCACCAACATAGTGGTAGCCATAGAACAAGAGGAAGGGAAAGAAAATCATCCAAACAGTTTTCCAAATCAGAAAAACATAGCAAACAAAATAAAGGTCATGAGCTACAAAACAGTCATGAAAATAGTGCCAATCATAACAATCAAAGAGAAATTCCTCAACACGTTAAAAACCTCGAGGAACAAGTTAAAAATCAACATAGTGCAGACCCTCAAAAAGAACATAGTGGAATTCAAAATAAACAAAACAGAGAGGACAGAAAGGAAATTAATGATGAATCCAAAAAAATCCTCTTTGGAGCATGAGTTTTGATGGGTCTTATACTAAAACTAGTGTAGGAGCAGGCATATGGGTGCACAATACTGAGAACAATTAGGCTGAAGGTCATTCATATAGATTAAACTTTCACTACACCAACAACATAGCATAATATGAATCACTCCTCTTAGGACTACACTTGCTAAAAAAACTAGGAGCCAAGAGGATAACTGTTCATGGGGATTCAGAATTGATAATTAGGCAAATAAATGGGGAATATGCTGCTAAACATCCCAGACTAAGATCCTATAGAGATGATACCATGGACCTATCAAAATCATTTGTTGAATTCCAACTTACTTTTGTCCCTAGAAACCAAAATATCCTTGCCAATGGTTTAGCCTTTGCTACTAGTACATGTCTAAGACCTCATGAAAACAAAAAATATTCAATCCAAGTCAAATATAGACCAGAAATCCCAGACAATGAAAAATATTGGCAAGTTTTTGAAGGAGATAAAAAAATAGAAGACTTCCTACAGTCCATAAATGAATTTGGAATGCCAAGTTCAAATTTAGATTATGATGAAGACTATCCTACTGAGGAAAAATCACTTTTTGAAGAATAAGAATCTCCTAAGATGGCTGATATAAATCTGTTAACCAAAGAATCCGAACATAAAACAAAAAAATATACAAATTTAGGAAAAGGAGATCTAGAAGTGCTTCAATCCAAAACTGAAAGCTTGCCAAAAAGATTGGTCCCTCTAGAAGAACTATTTGAATTTAACGATGTTGCAAAAAGGCAAAAAATAGAACCTACTGAAACTGAAGTAGAAGAGTGCAATATAGGCAGTGAAGAAAGGCCTAAAATGATTCAATTATCCAAAATACTGCCAGCTCACATTAAACTGAAATACCTTGAGCTGTTTAGATAATTTTCTGATGTGTTTGCTTTGATTTATGGAGATTTGAAATCATATGATACAGAAATAGTTTAGCACAAGTTACCCCTCAAAGATAACCAGAAAAATTTCAGACAAAAATTGCACAGAATCAACAATGTTCAAATACCTCTGGTTGAGAAAGAAATTAGAAAAATGTATGATACTAGAATTATAGTCCCCGTGAGATACTCATAATGGGTATCTAATCTTGTATCTATTAGAAAGGAAAGAGGATAAATAAGGCTTTGTATTGACTTCAGAAACTTAAATAAAGCCTCATTAAAGGACAACTATCCCTTGCCCAAAATGGATTATATTTTACAAAGGGTAGTAGGTTCCAAAATAATTTCTTTGTTGGATGGCTTCTTAAGATACAACCAAGTATTGGTACATCCAGATGATCAGCTTAAAACAGCCTTCACCACTCCTTGGGGCACTTTCATGTATGTGAAAATGCCTTTTGGTTTAATGAATGCTGGTGCCACATTCCAGAGAGCCATGGATATTGCTTTCTCAGAAGAAATATGTTACCTCATTGTGATTTACTTAGATGACATAACTATCTTTTCCAAAATAGATGAATAACACCTAATACACATAAGAAAAGTCTTTGATAAATGCAGAAAATATGGTTTATCCTTAAACCCAAAGAAGACATTGTTTGGTCTCCAGGAAGGAAAACTTCTTGGTCATATCATATCTGAAGAAGGGATAAAGATAGACCTAAAGAGGATTGAAGGTATATTGCAAATCAATCATCCTATAAACATCAAGGAACTACAATCTTTGATTGAAAATATTATTTTCTTGAGAAGGTTCGTACCCAACCTAGCTGAACTCCTTAGAAACATGACAAATATGCTTAAAAAAGAAGAAGGAGTCAAATGGACCTTAGAAGCAAAGAAATCCTTTGAACTAGTAAAACAAGCACTTACAAAAACACTAGTTCTCATTAGTCCTAATTTTACAAAAGATTTCTTCATATTATCCTTTGCATTAGAACATAGAGTGGTTGTTGTCCTATTACAAAAAAACATAAAGGGACAAGAGAAACCTATTGCATTTTTCAGCAAGGCATTAAGAGATGCATCTTTGAAGTACAATAAATTGGAAAAATAAGATTTTTCCTTGGTCAAAGCCTTAAAGGACTTTAGAGTTTACATTTTACACTCACACACCATTGCATTTGTGCCTTATTCAGTGGTAAAAGACATCTTGACACAAGATCCTGATGGCAAGAGAGGAAAGTGGATTGCTGTAATATTAGAATATGATATAGAAATCAAGCCCACTAAGCTCATTAAAGGCCAAGGACTCGAAAAGGTAATGGTTGAATCCAACTTATAAGCACTTGATATAAACATGTTTAATGCATTAGATGAACAGGAGGAGTTGGAAACTCCACTTATTGAAGATCATTTTCTAAATTCATCTTGGTATGCTGATATTTTGCATGTATTGCTTAATCTTAATGTTCCTCCTGGATTGTCAAACACAAAGGCAAGGTTTTTAAAGTTAAAAGTTGTTAATTACTTCATTTTAGATAAATGTTTATATTGGAAAAATGCTAGTGGATTATTGCTTAAATGTTTACCTGAGAATGATGCAGATAATATCAAGCATGAGTTCCGTGAAGGAGAATGTGGAGGCCACCTCTACTGGAAAACTACAATTAAAAAAATCCTTAGAGCTAGCTATTACTGGCCCACCCCCTTTCAAGATATCCACAAAATGGTCATTTCCTATCATAAGTGTCAAATATTTGAAGGCAAAAGAAAATTGCTACCCTTACCTTTGCATCCTATCATTGTTGAAGCTCCTTTTCAACAATGGGGTCTAGACTTCATTGAGGAAATCCATCCCGCCTCATCTGACCAACACAAATGGATCCTCATAGCAACAGATTACTTTACCAAAAGCCATCCCTTCTAGGAATTCCAGAGACTCAATCATCATTTCATTCCTCGAAAATCATATCTTGTCTAGATTTGGTTGTCCTAGGAAAATTATCATTGACAATGCTGCTGCATTTGAGTCCAAAAACATGGTTGATTTTTGCCACAAATACCAAATTACATTGGGTCATTCTGTAGATTATTACCCTCAAGGTAATGGGTTGGAAGAATCCTCAAACAAGAGTTTGGTAAACATAATCAAGAAGTTGCTGGAAGAGAATACGAAATCATGGCACAACAAGCTAGTACATGCACTTTGGGAAAACAGATAAATCATGGCACAAAAATCTAGTACATGCAATTTGGGCAGATGGATTTACAATCAAAAATTCAATTGGAATGTCCCTTTATCAGCTATTTTATGGAGCAGATGCAATATTTCCAACTAGTCAAGGAGTGCCAGTCATGAAGTTGATCGAAGAAGTATAATCTGAAGAAGATGATATGATGAGAAGAATAAATCAAATTGTCTAGTTGCAGCAAACCAGAGAGGAATTCTATAATAGATCACAACAAGCACAAGAAGTTCTCAAGAAGTTGTTTGATAAAAGAACAAAAGCAAGTGATTTCAACATTCGTGACAAAGTTTTGAAATGGGATTCTAGGAGAGAAGACAAGGGCAAACATGGAAAGTTTGAAAATTTATGGAAAGGCCCTTATCTCATTCAGTCTGCTATAGGTAAAAATGCATTTTTCATTTAGGAGATGGATGGGACAGAACTTGTTGGAAGTCCTATCAATGGCAAGATGATCAAACATTATTTTTGTTAAAAAATCTTCGTTCAAATCTTTTTGTCCATTGTAAATAAAATTTAATTTTTTAAAGAAAAATATGAAATAAAAAAAGAAGAGAAAAAGAGAAAAGAGGGCAGATAAAAAAAAGGTACAGCCCCATACCAAAAAAGAGAAAAATCTAAAAGTGTGCAAGTCCAAACGCCACTACTATGAGAAGGAACTGTTATTCAGTCATACAGCCTAATCATGACTGAGTAAAATTAAATTTATGCTAATAGGTTAGTGAAATCAGATTTTCCAAACAGTGTAATATTGGCTTATCAGTAGAATAGATTAGGAATAGAGAAAAATGGTTCTAAAAAGCTCAAAATCTGAACCAAGAAAGAAAGAAGGATGTCTAGAAATTTCAGATCTCAAGCCTTCATAGTTTTGGTTTAAATTTCTGCAAATAAATTCTATGTGCAACTTGTACAAAATGCCATAGCCCCATAGCAAATTAGACTGTCTAATCCTGATTTGACTATGTTTTAAATTTCCTGTTTTGGAAATAAAGAATAAAAAATCTGTCAAACAACGTAATCTTGACAGATAGTTAGAATAGGTAGAGAATTACTGAGTTCAACTATTTAATCTAAACTCATGGGTGATATAAGGGTAGAAGTAGATATTTTCCTACTTTCAAATAAAATAAAAATTGATGTTACAAGGGTTTACAAATCTAAATGCGCCCAATGAAGAAAAAATGTTAGGAAAATATGTTGTGTAGGTAGACGTTTGGGAGAAAAATAATCTTGTTGTGATTTTGAAGATCATCTTTTTAAGCAGCATGATCATCAAAGGAAAAGAGGAATGTCAAATGTAAAGAACAAGGCAATGGTCTACTTTCCAGAGATTTATTCTCTGAGGTTCTTGACACCTCCAAGGAGCTGCCCTCCCCAAGTGGAGCCCCTGTTAGCCATCTATAAATTCTATTATATCTCATAATGGCTAAAAGATTCATAGGCTTTCAAGAAACAATTTTTTATGAAAACTTTGTGAGTTCTCGAAAGCCCACTTTGTTCATTATCCACAAGAAATCATGTCACTGATAACTTCACTCAAATTCTTCAAGTAGCCCTGCTGTTACCTAAGAAGATTGTTTTCAAGCCACCTTTTTCCATCATTTCACCTTCATAAATTCTTCTCAAATATCCCTCCATGTCACTCTTTATTTATTCCTATCTTAACATTCATTTGCCCAGTTAAAAAGGGCTTCCTTCCCTTCAGTTACCCTCCATTTCCCTTAAAGGCCCCTCTAAACCTTATAAAAATCCTTTATAATGGTTTAAAACCCCTTTTTTTTACTTGTAGGAACCTCAAAAAAGGCCCAGAAACCCAATTTTTAGCCTTATTCTAATCATTTCTAAGTATTAGGCCTTAAGACCTTTTTGGGGCTTAAGCCCTCAACCCCTTCTCCTCAAATGACATAAGGTCCATGACCTTCCACCATCCCAAAGCCCACATCTCGGGCTGACCCTAGTCCTATTCTCCCACAAGACCACGCCTCCCCCTTTTCCTTAAGCTCCTTCTTCAGTTATTACCGACACCCCGTCTGCTCATCCCTCCAATTGGATTTTGGCCATAGATCTCCTAGATATGACAGCTCCCATATATCCTCACCATTCAACCTACCCCCACCCGATAAAAATTTTCACCTCCCGAAAAAGCTGCTGACATCACCTCACGGTCCCACTTGTCCCCACCGTTGATCCAGCCGAGCACTTTCTCCCGTCGCGCTCATCTTCCACCATCGATCTGGCTCCACCAGATCTGATAGCCCACAATCCATTTCTCGCTTGTTTCACCAAAAAATTTTAGCGCCCTATTTCAATGCAAAATGGGTGGTTTCCCTGTTGTTATAGCATCATTTCTCACCTTGACATGATTCATGATTGCTTTATGGCTTTATGGACACCCATTCCTACAGACTTGGACAAATTCACTTAAAAACAGTGCAAAATCCCCCATACGCGACTATGCCCGTGCTTTTCCGTGTGTATACGCGAGTTCAGCTAGACTTTTCCGCGTATGCCATTAAAATGATTAAAAAATATATAAAAAATCCCTAATTTCGCGCTGGGTTGATGGTTACTCAGGTAGTTCAACCACCCCAACCCGTGGCCAACTGTTTCCAACTGCTGAAACTACTTGGAGGGACTATAAAAAGACCTCATATGTATGGCCTAAGGGGGAGAGAGAATTATTATTATTATACTCTGTTGGTATTCCCTATCCAAGTCTGATTCCCCGTGCCTCCTGCACTTTCCCAGTTCATTTCAGGAAACCCTTGTTTCCTTGAGATATACATTCCTTTATATGTTATCTCGTATGCACTAGTTTGGAAGGAGTCTTAGCGAGGCAAGGGCTGGACGGATCCGGACGACGGTCTGCGAAGGCCTTGGAAGGATCAGGTGATCTCTCCACTTGTTACTTTTGTACATGCTATTTATAATACAGAAGTACCATGCTGTTCCCAAAATAAACGTGTTAGTGTATGCTTTTATGTATGTGGAGGACTTGCCTGAAGCCATCCAGAGACGGGTGGTAGGAGTACCACGAGACTGGGTTAGATTGTTCCGCCGTGTGGCCACTCCAGTTACGTTCTATAGGAACACAACTGCTGGACAGGGACCTCAGGAGTAGACAGATTTTATATATTAGATGACTGTATATTATTTTTTGAGACTAAACATGATGGGGCATAAGCCCAAGTTTTGTACGAGATTATGGATCCAAATTTTGTAAAGTTTTTGACACTCCGATGATATATACAGCGATATTTGATGTGATGTGATAAATGTATCAAATGTATGATGTTTTTGATAATTAAAAATTTATTGTATTGAATGATTAATATGCCAATCCAACGCTTGATTAGCTAATGAGTCAGCAAACCAATTGTCAGCTCGAGGAATATGAATGAAAGTTAAAAATTGAAATGACCTTTGTAACAAACGTACCCTCAAGAACAATCGTAATAAAAATGGATCTCATACCCGATAAGTGTTGTTCAACTGCGACACCACCAGCTGGGAGTCCAAGAAAACTACCAACGAATCAACACCCAAAGATATTGCCTCCGAGAGTAGATGAATGACTGCAGTGTATTCTGCTACGTTATTGGAAGCAGGACTAATGCAGACCCCTCTTGATACCAACAGCTGACCGGAAGGATAATGAAGCACCCAAGCCGCGGAAGCTAAGTTCCGGGTGTGTCTACTAGCACCATCAGCGAAACCAAAATGACTCATGACATCCAACACAACCTGCCAAAGCAGATCAAAAACATCACCACCTCATCAAAAATCGAAAATCAATCAGATATGTATAAAGCAAAACTACTATATACAAAAGCAACATGCCAGGCCGAAACCTAGGCATAATACTTCTTCAAATAGAGCCCGTTGCGGGGTTCCGACAACTCGTTCCCTTCAAAGTCAACCAAGGTATAAGCTCCTTTCTTAAGGACTTTTTTAACGATATAGGGGCCATACCACATCAATTTAAACTTTCCTGCCCCCAAGGCATCTTTTTCTTGGGCATAGACCAAAACAAGGTCACCTTCTGAAAATACCCTAGGCTTAACTGCCTTATCGTACTGAACTTTTGCTCGGTTTTTATGCACTTCATTCATCGTGGCGGCATCTCGACGCTTCTCATCGAGATGTTCCAGATGAAGAAGCCGTTCTGCCAGACTGGAAGTGTCAGGAAGAAGCTCAACAACTAATTTGAGAGAAGGAATCTCGCATTCAATGGGAAATACGGATTCCACCCCGTGGACTAACTGAAACGGAGTAAAGCCAGTTGCAGTTTTAACTGACGTCCTGTATGCCCAAAGTGCAGGATATAGCATAATATGCCAGTTGGATCTATGTTTATCAATCGTCCTTTGAAGAATGGTCTTCAAGGATTTATTCACGGCTTCCACTTGCCCATTGGCCTGAGGATAATATGGAGATGAATGCTCCTGCCGGAAACCCAATTTGAGAGCCAACTCAGCCATCATACTATTCTGGAAATGACTGCCATGGTCAGTGAAAATCTCTCTAGGTATACCAAAACGAGCGATAACTTGGTTGAAAAGGAACAAAGCTGCAGTCTCACCATCGTTCCCAAAAGTAGGCATAGCCTTGACCCACTTCGTAAAGTAGTCTACTGCTACGATAATGTACTTGTGACCTTTTGCCGAAGGCGGGTTACAAGTAGTAAAATCCATACCCCACTTTGTAAAGGGTCCGACAGTAACGACTGGAAAAAGCGGAGCTGGATGAGCGCGCATTTTTCGAGTATACACCTGACAAGGATGACACTTCTTGACCGATTCAATACAATTTTTGAAAATTGAGGGCCAGAAGTAGCCAGCACGCAAAATCTTCTGGGCTGTAGCAAGCCCTGATAAATGACCCCCACAAGCTCCACCGTGAGAATCATTGAGCACAGCCTCAGCTTCTTCGAAAGTTAAGCAGCGTCTTAGGATTGAATCAACCCCTCGACGGTACAAAGCATCACCAATAATCAGATAATTCTTGGCTAAGTGACGCAGCTTACGACGCTCATATTTCGAAAAAGAAGAGGGAAACTTCGCAGTCTGGAGATACACAATGATATCCCCATACCAAGGATCTTGTGGAGAGATTAGAAACAAGTGTTCGTCCGGAAAGGACTCATCATAGATCATCTCCTCTCCACAAGGCAACTTGGAGATCAATTCCGCAAAGACTAATGACTTCTTGGATTTGGCAGACATGAACTCGAGATCAAATTCTTGTAAAATCACAATCCATCTATTATATTTGCCCCCAATCACTCGCCTGCTGAGGACAAACTGAAACGGATTGGCAGCTGCCAAGACATAAGTTTTGCGAAGAACAATGTAATGCCGGAGTCGCTGCACAGCATGAACTGCTGCTAAGGCTAACTTTTCTATCGGGGTGTATCGCAATTCAGGTCTTACCAGTCCTTGACTAAGGTAGTAAATAACATGCTCTACACGAGCATCATCCTCCTGAACCAGAACCATACCAATGGTAGATTCTGCTGTAGCCAGATACAAAAGAAAATCTCTGCTATAATCGGGTGGACTCAGTAAAGGAGCAGAGGTCAATGCCTTTTTCAAAGCATCGAATGAGCGTTGAGCGTAGTCGTCCCAAATAAAAGGAACTCCTTTCTTCAACAGTCTCATATATCCCTTTGTAATCTCAGCATAATTGACGATAAACCTCCGAAGAAAATTAGACTTTCCTTGGAGACTTTGAAGCTGACGGATGGAAGACGGGGGAGGCAACCGAAGTATTGCCTCAACCTTGAAGGGATCTACCCTTATCCCTTCCCTAGACACAATGAATCCCAATAGCCGACCGGATGTAACCACGAAAACGCACTTGTTCGGATTCAATCGAATCTTATAAAAACGACATCTTTCAAATATTTGCCGGAGGTGACCAGGATGATCCATTCTCTTTCGAGAATGAGCAGCTAGATCATCTAAGTATGCCTCGATAATCTTCTTGATGTCGTGGAAGGCGTAAGACATGGCCCGCTGAAAGGTAGCTCCAGCCTTTTTAAGACCAAAAGGCATTTTCTTGTATGCAAACGTACCCCAGGGAAAAATAAATGCAGTCTTATGTTGATCTTCTGGACGGATAGTAATTTGATTATAACCAGAGAAACCGTCCATGAAGGAGAAAATCTCGTTACCGGCACACTCGTCAATAATCTGATCGATGAAAGGTGTGGGGTAATTATCTTTAGGACACACCTTATTTAGGTCTCTGAAATCGATGCACACTCGAATCGTTCCTTGCTTTTTATCAACGGGAATGGGGTTTGAAACCCATTCAGTCAGAGGAACTGGGAAAATGAATCCCGCCTTAAGCAGCTTTTCAACTTCAGCTTTAATAGCTGCTGCCTTCCTAGGATTAACCGGACGAATTTTTTGCCTGACCGGCTTAGCGTTTTCATACGTCTTGATCTCATGCTGGACGATAGATGGGTCTATGCCAGGCATTTCCTCATAAGACCAAGCAAAAACATCCCTATACTCTTTGAAGATCTCTCTCTTCACGGAAACATTCAGCTCCAATGAAGACATTCTCGATAATGTTGGGATCCCTGGAAATGTTCACCGAGATAGTAGGAGAGATCACAGCCATGTTCCCTTCAGCATAAACCTGTGCTGGTGCCAAAGGGTTCAAGACTGGGTGAACAGGTCCAGGAGCCTGAGGACTTGGAAAACTTGTTTCGACTTCGCTCAAGTCAGGTAGGAAGTAAGATCGATGATGCAAATCATCCCACGGTCTATCTATACCTGTCATCACTTCCAGGATAGCCTCTTCAGATGGAAGAGTGGTATCTAGACAATCCTGGGCAGAAGAAGAAGTAAGAGTCCAAGCCGGAGCCACATCACCATCCAACTCTTCCGGTGAAAGAGGAGCTGGAACAGACTCTGCAGTGTCAACAATAGACTGATATGCAATCTCAGCTGCAGAAATCGGAAATGCCATTCCACCCACTTGACCTTCCACTAATGTGGCAGTAGGGGAAGGTAAGGTCCAAGGGTCCGAAAAATAATGAGTTCGAAAGAACTCTCTTCGAAGGGGATCCTTGGAGGATGAAATAGCATTAATATGAACCTTAGGAGGAGGAAGATCGAAAGTACCCATCAAGGAGGAATACATTCCAACTCCTAGATTCTCAACAGGCGCCTTAGTATTATCCAAATTAGGAACAGATGATTCAGAAGGCGCATCCAGGTCTACAGGAGGACAGTCCAGCTGATCCACTGTGACAATCCTCCCTTCGTGGGGGAAACATACAATTCGAAATAATGAGGATGCAATAGCATCCATCTCATAAATCCAGTTCCTCCCCAACAGAAGGTTTTAGTCCAAGGCTGCATCCACTACCTCAACTTCTATGTTGACAGTTTTTCCCCCAACACAGATGGGCAAAGCTGGGACAATACCATGGGGTCTATGAGAATGACCATCGAACGCAGTAAGAACAGTGCTAGATGGAACAGCTTTGGGAGATCCAAGTGCCTTCCAACATGAGAGAGACATCACGCAAGTAGAAGCACCCTCATCGACCACCGTTCGAAAGATATTGGTCTTTCGATACGACGATTTAATATGAAATGCCATGTGATGAGGAAGTCTCTTCTTAAAATTAGTCATATCAAAAGTGATCAGAAGAGAATTTTTTGGATCAACCGCCCCAATGGCAGTGAGCAAAGCACTGCGCTGAGCCGGACAAGACTGGAGTACCTCTAAAGCTGACATAGCACAAGGAATCTGCGCCAGATCTTCTACAATCGAGTAGTTCTGGGCAGCCCTCGTGTTCGGATTAATCGTTGACCGCTTAGAAGATGCTTTTGGCATCTGAGGCATAGACTCAACAGTTGGCTTCAGAATGTGAAGCGGCTCAGTAGCATCAGGAACTTCCTTAGCATTCGAAGATTCTTCTCCTCCATAATCACGGGATCTCGTAGCGATATCCGCGTGAGAACTCATCATAAAAATGTTCAATGGAATTTCCCCTTCCCGGGTACCTCCAGAGGAAGCCCCAGGATTTTGGTTCGCGCCAACAACTAATTGCTGCCCTTGGGGAAAAGGGTTTGTTAACACAGCCTGGGAACTAGAAGAACCCTGCTGGGATAACAGCCGCTGAGCATCCTGAATTTTAGGGCAAAGGTGTGTGAGATGGTCTCCAGCACAAAGCTTGCATGGAAACTTCACTTTCTTTTTCTCCTTTTGACCCTCACCATCATGCTCGTTGGTTTTATTTGCATTTCCCTTCCCGTTCTTGCCCTTCTTCTTGTTATTTCATCCCTTCTTCTTCCCATCGGATTGTTGATTTCCTTTGGTATCAGAAGTTTGGACAGAATTTATGGACAAAGACTGGGAAGGTGACGAATCAGCAGGCACAGCCTGACCAGAAGGAGCAGATTGTAAAGACAACTGCTGCAGTTGATTAAGCAGGCTGGCTGCACTACTACTGACCGATCCGACAAGTCCGTCACCATGCGGACCAGGTTTAGGTTTCGACAAATCCAATTTGGAGTGAGGAGCATTGGGCAAGTACTTATAAAGTACCCCAGACTGAGAATAGATCAGTTCTAACTGCTGGGCCCTAAAAATGGCCTGCTCCTCAGAAAATACCCCAGACAGGGATACATCCTTCGAAATATCTGACTGCAGTGATTTCAGAAACCACTCGAGAAGGAACTCACCTGGAATATGAGCTTTGATAAGCCTCTTCCTTCTCCTCCATTCCACGAATGTGATCGAAATGTGAGTGGCATCATCCTCGCTAAAATTACTGGGGAGTTCGGTCCCACCTCATATCCGACAGCAAATCGAAAATGGTTTAGAATGTGACAAATGGCTTCTCCAAATGTGGCGAAACCGCCCCCATTGAGCTCGACACTATTTGGTAGCATTTCCGTTAGGGGCTGCGTTGAAATACCCTCAACCTAATCGAATCATCGAATGTGAGTTCGAAGAGCACCATAAGTGGAAAGTGGTAATGTGGTCCGCTGGATCCTCCCCACTCTTACCTTCAAACTTTGGAATGTCTGAAGGAAGTTTGGTTGGGACTGGAGGCCACCCCGGACTATATCGAATCGGGTCATTAGTTAACTTCGACAAATCTGGCAAGTTTAACGTTGCCAGAAATGGTAAGCGAGGCGGAGCCTGAGAATTCCATCCTTGAGGGGATGGATTCCCAACATTCTGAAAAGAATAGCCTGGATTTGATAAGGCACTAGGCTGCCAGAAAGGACTCGTAGAAAACGGAGAAGAACCTCCTCCCCACGCCGAGTTACCAAAGCCCAGACCAGTTCCCCCCGCTGAAGTATTGATTGAAGAGGAGAGCCCCTGATAGGGGTTCCAAGCATTAGACAGAGGAGAAAAGGACTGATATGCACTCGACGAAGGGAAAGAAGAATTCCCTTGATGACCTGCGAAGAACTGGTTCCCTGCCCCAGCCGTAGTAAACACAGGATTCCATCCCGTAAAAGTAGTTGAACTTTGCCCCCCAGACCAAGGGTTGAAACTCTGGGTCTGGGACGTAAACGGACACGACCCTAACGAAGATTGGAATCCAGAATGCCCGCTCAAAAGGGGAACCCTAAAATGAAGTCGATCCACTAGCCACAGCGACATGGGCGAGACTCCAGGCCGGGGGCGGTGCCAGTAAAAGTAAAGAGGGACTTCATCCAATGGACATCCCCCGAACAAAATCGGTGGCCCAAATGGGAAGTATGTGCTTGGTGAACCCAGAGCCAAACACAGCAGCACTAGAAGCAATCGAAGATGAAGCAATAGTGCCCCCTGCTTCAACAGAAGCAGGAGTCTGAATGCCTGCAGCACTCACGGTAGAAGCCGTGTTCCCAGTCGTGGCCATCGAACGATAAGAATGATACGGAAGATCCGGCGGTCTCTCAGACTCCGGTCCGATGTATTGAATAACAAACGGATGATCAGGAGGAAGAGGAGATGGACCTGTAGCAGGAGGCTCAGGTACGTCTTCAATCTGAAAATTTTCTTCCTGAGGAAACAAAACTCGCGAGGTGAGCGGAACTCTCCTCTCGGGACCGACACCAGAATTAGCTACGAAACCTTGAGACCTTGGTGGAGGATCTCTCTCCATAGCGTCAGACTCCACAGGGTGGTAACCACCTGCTAAATCACTCCTACGCCTTCTCGAAGAAGGCTCTGCACTCTCAGGAGATAACCCCCGGATTCTCCTCGAACGTCGAGACGCTTGATCAGCCACTTTTATAGATTTTATAAATTAGACTCAAAAAAGTGAAAAGCTAGGCAAGCTAGGAGCAAAGAGCACTCACTAAAATAAAAATCCCTGAGATACAGCAAGCAAACAGCCTCCAAGTATTTCCGCTCCGGGTGATGAGGACCGGACACCAAAATACAAGCAAGCGAAGTATAGGACCTCCCGAAAGTAGTCTGGGATGATTAGGGCCCAGAACAACTAGCGAAGGTATCAGAAACAGTTACACCAACCTCCAAATGACAGCCTTTGCCAGCTCAAGCACCCAAGCTTCGCAAGGGCACCCCCTAGAAGTACTGCTGAAAGTGATGCGACGTCTGCCTCAGGTACCACAGGTATTCCCCCCCGCAGTCACTTGTGTGGAACCTAGGAGTGGCAACTATGGACACCAATCCGTATCAGAAGCTGGGCGGAACGGTCTTGAGATCAGATTCAGCCAATCGGAGGGGGGGTATCCCTCTTCTCAACCTTCACTTCCCCTCGCGCTTGACTCTCGGATGAGAGCTTTCCCATTCCACCTCACGGAGTTGGATTTCGCTCAATTAATCAACTTCTATGTTTGTTTGAGCGGCCTTGGAGAGTTAACTCTCCACTCACCTATTCCAAGGCCCTACAACCTAGCTAGTTGGTGATTGACACTTAGAAAAACTTGCTAGTTTGATTTTAGATTAAATCACTTATTTTAAGGGCTGTTATATTAAGTCACAAGGATATGGAAATGAAACGTATGGTGTTTTTGACGCGAAAGAAATTAATAAAAACTTAACTACATGCAAATGCAGTTCTTTGTCTTTCGATGAAGAGAAATCTCTATACAGGTTCTACGAGACTAAAAATTTGTATTTTTCTTTTCGAATAGCAAACACACACTCACAAAAACTAAGAAATTGACTAAATGATTCAATGCACCTAATGCAAATCACTACAAGCATGTAAATCCTAGGATGCAAATCTCTTAAAGAAGAGTGAAATTCCCAAAAAGTCTTTCAGTTTTAACTCATCTTTTGTTGTCCAGAAAGCTAATTCTTGAAAGCAAGAACTCTTAAAATAAGGACACCAAAAATACTTAAAAACAAGAAGAAGAAATCAAATGACAACTCCTCCTCAAAATCAAGCCTAAAACTAAAGCAAGAAACTTCACAAAAGCTTCAAAAGTTATAGCAAACGAAAATGAAAATGCAACAACAAAAGCAAATAACAAGTAAAAATGTTTTTTAAGCCTTTGAAATGCAAAAACAAAAAGAAAATCAAATGTTTTTTGAGCTTTTTTGTTTTATAGGGAAAGAGCTCGAAAAGACTAAGCACAACTATCAAAATCCAAACCAAAACGGGACCGAATTTCAAGCACAAACTTCAACAATGCTCCCAAACCTTATAAAGCTGACTCGTAGCAAGATCAATAAGAGCAAAAGAATACCAAAAACTCAGCCACTCAGTCTAGAAAAATAGTTCAAAACTCGTTGCAAACAAAGACTCCAAAGAAGCAAGAAAAGCCCTTCAAAAGTT
This sequence comes from Pinus albicaulis, assembly GCA_034641835.2. Classification (NCBI taxonomy): domain Eukaryota; kingdom Viridiplantae; phylum Streptophyta; class Pinopsida; order Pinales; family Pinaceae; genus Pinus; species Pinus albicaulis. The sequence continues at coordinate 1,696,803,387 of CM076580.1, read as the reverse complement.
GCAACAAAACCCTAGCCTATGGAACTCAAGAAAACCAATCGAAAACGAAGCAAAAATCGTAATGCGAAGCACAACACAAAGATAGGAGCGAGTCAGTGAGCGGAAGCTCTCTGTTCTGATAAAGCAGAACAACCAAGAATGCTCAGAAAGCGATCTTGGAACTCAATCCAGAAGTGCCAGCACTAGAAACAACCATTTTCCAAAAAGACTAGTTTTCACTCAAACGAAAGAGAGAAAAGACATGAAACCACTTCCTTCACACTCCAGTAAGTACAGAGACACTGTAAAAACAGGCCTCCACAGCCAGAAAGGACCAAAAAGTCAACAAACCCAAAAATTCAAAATCTGCCTAGGTATACGCTACTTCACAGCTATGCAACCAGCGTGCATACGCGTCTGTGCCAAGGGAAACTCACGTATACGCGGGTTCCTTTAGACAAACTTGCGTGTATACGCGACTGTGTGCAGAACAAAGCGCGTATACAAAGGAAAATAATGAAAAAACAAAAAGGACAAGCCTGGAAAATACACCAGGACTTCAGACTGACTGCAAGAAAGTAATCTGGACTGCAAATGAAAGATAAAACTGTCGGCAACCTACCAAACAGCTGAAACAACCCAACAGGAGAATCACAAGAATGCGATCCCCAGCGGAGTCGCCAGTTCTGTTTCGGGGAAATATCACCCTAGAGGTTGGTTGGGATACAACCTTCACAGAGCAGGGGCATGCTACTTAACAGAGACTCACACAACCATGCACGTTCAGAAAAACTAAATAGAGCATAATGAGAAGGTTACCCGTAGGTCCTACGGTTGAAGAAGATCCCGCAGGGTTCAAACCCCCAGCAACCGTCCTTCCTTCTTAACCTGAAATACAAGAAGAAACGAGCACAAAGGACAGGTTGTACAGCATATATCTACTCTAAATGTTAGTGAGATTCATATAAAACATTAAATAAATCATAATGAATGCTTGTATAACAAATATCCTCATACATAAAAGCATACACTAACACGTTTATTTTGGGAACAACATGGTACTTCTGTATTATAAATAGCATGTAAACATTAAATAAATCATAATGAATGCTTGTATAACAAATATTCTCATACATTAAAGCATACACTAACACGTTTATTTCTGGAACAGCATGATACTTCTGTATTATAAATAGTACGTACAAAAGTAATCAAGTGGAGAGATCACCTGATCCTTCCAAGGCCTTCGCAGACCGTCGTCCGGATCCGTCCAGCCCTTGCCTCGCTAAGACTCCTTCCAAATTGGTGCATACGAGATAACATATAAAGGGATGTATATCTCAAGGAAACAAGGGTTTCCTACAATGAACTGGGAAAGTGCAGGAGGCACGGGGAATCAGACTTGGATAGGGAATACCAACAGAGTATAATATCAATAAATTCTTTCTCTCCCTTAGGCCATACACATGAGGGCTTTTTATAGTCCCTCCAAGTAGTTTCAACAGTTGGAAATAGTTGGCCACGGGCTGGGGTGGTTGAACTACCTGAGTAACCATCAACCCAGCGCGAAATTAGGGATTTTTTATATATTTTTTAATCATTTTAATGGAATACGCGGAAAATTCTAGCTGTACTCGCGTATACACGCGGAAAAGTATGGGCATAGTCGCGTATGAGGGATTTTACACTGTTTTTAAGTGAATTTGTCCAAGTCCGTAGGAATGGGTGCCCAAAAGCCATAAAGCAATCATGAATCATGTCAAGGTGAGAAATGATGCTATAACACAACTCCCTTCCATACTGCAGCAAAATGACCCCATTTATGGCACTTTATGGATATCATCCACCATCCATCACATCATCTTTAAGGGAAAATTCGAAGGTTCAAGCAGTGGAAGATCACATCGAGCATCAGCAAGAAGTTCTCCAACTCTTAAAGGATAACCCGAATTTGGCACAAAATCGAATGAAACAACAGGCAGATCAGCATCGTAGCGAGAGAAGTTTTGATGTAGGAGATTGGGTATTTTTACGGCTACAACCATACAAACAAATGTCCCTCAAGCAAGCAAAGAAGGATAATAAATTATCGCCAAAGTACTTTGGTCCTTACAAGGTGTTGCAAAAGATTGGTACTATGGCATACAAATTGGAGCTTCCTGCTTCTTCGCGAGTACATCCAGTTTTCCATGTTTCATGCTTAAAGAAGGTTATAGGTGAAAATCTTCCAGTTCAAACAATATTGCCAGAACTTGATGAGGAAGGAAAATCATATTGGAACCTGAAGCGGTCATGGAAACAAGAACTCGACAGCTACGGAATCGATCAATTTCAGAGTATCTCATCAAGTGGAAGAACTTACCCACTGAAGATTCTACATGGGAGGATGAGAATTTTATACAGAAGCACCCAAAGCTACTCAAGTGTTGAGGATAACACTTTTTTGAAGGAGAGGGGCATGTTAGGTCCCTATATTACTAGTATAGTCCCTTATTGTTGTTAGTGTAACCCCCTTATTGTTATTATTGTACCCTTGTAACCCCCATTTTATTATTATTGTGCCCTTAAATTATTATTGTAAGGTCGGCTAGGATTACATTGTGGCCCACTAGGATTACATTATGGCCCCAGGGACTCCTATATATAGAAAGGAGGTTTTTTAAATTGTATAATCCAAGAATTATTCATTTATGTAATGTATTGGAGGTTGCCCCCTCGAAGTGGCTCATTTCTAAGGCGTTTATATCTCTTTTTTTCTCTTTTTGGAGTTGGTTACACAACATTATGACATTTAAAGCATTCAACATTATTGATGCTTCTATAGTTAGGAGGGAAAGATTTCTTTTGAGAGTTCATGATTGATGGTTGACCTTTTGATTCTTCCAACACTTCAGGTTTTGCATTGATATCCTTTGAATCTTTAGCACTTCCTAGTGAACTAGATTCTCCTTTAACAGTTTCATGAAAACCAAGACCAAATTTAACAGAGGGAGACCTTTGACTACAAAGAATATTGTCCAGAATCTTAGTACTATATTGAAACCTCAAGAGTTTATCTTTTTCTTCTAATTTACCTTTCAAAATATTTACCTCAACCTCCAGTCTTTGGCATTTCTTCTTCATACTTTCTTCGATCCTTCTTCCTTCTTCTACTTGATCATTCAGTTTTAAAATCTCTTCCTTCAACCCATTTTCTTGTTCTTCAAGATTTTGTAGAAGTTCTTCATTCTTCTTATTTGATGCTTCAAGATCTGCTTTTAGAGAGATGATTTATGCTTCAAGTTCTTCATTCTTCTTATTTTATTTTTCCGAATCTTCATTTAGATCGATGATTTCTGCTTCAAGTCTTTTATTTCGATTGGTTGCATAATTGTACAACCTTTGATACTTGTCTATCTGACCATTCAGTATTTCTATCTGTCCTTTCATTTGAGAGATCATCTCATTGTAGATAACTTCTCTCTCTTTAAATGATCTTTTTTGATCTTCAACTTTAATCTTGAGAGCTTCTTCTAGATCCATAACATTACTTTCACTATCTTTACCATTGCTTGCACAAGAAAGTGAATCACAAGAACAACATTCAATACCTGTTTTATCTTCTTCATTTTCTGCTGCACATGTTTTTTGAGATATCTCCTTTTGAGTAGCCTTCTTCTTTTGCTTCCTTGCCATGAGCACTAGCAAATCTTGGTCAGGATCTTCTTCATCCTCATTTGACGTTTCATCATTATCTTCATTTGTATAATAGCTCTTTCCCTTTTCAAATTGTTTCCCTTTATCATGATTTTCTTCATAAAGACATTTAGCAGCATAATGACCAACTCTTCCACAATTAAAACACTTGAAGAGAAGCTTACCTTTGAATCTTCCAGTACCTGGTTGGAGTCTTCTCACAAAATTTGCTTCTTCTTCTTCTGATATGTAACTTGATTCCTTGACAACTTCCTTTTCTTTTCCTTTTGCACATGCCTTAAAGGCAACTTCTCTGATTTGAGAGGGACCTTATTTTCTCATTTCAAAAGCAGTTAGAATAACATGTAGTTGAACAATAGTAAGAGTTTGCAGATCTTGCCTTTCTTCAATAGCAAATACTTTTGACTCAAATTTTGAAGTCAAAGATCTTAAGACTTTTTCAACCAGAGTAGTATCGGTTATGGTTTCACCCAAACTTCTCATACAATTTACAATATCATCTAGACGTAAAAACAAACTGGAAATAATCTCATCACTATGCATCCCTAAATTTTCATATTCAATTCTAAGAGTTTCGAGTTTGGCACTTTTTACCTTTGTATCTCCTTCATAGCTTAGAATGATTTTGTCCCATATTTATTTTGCTAAATTTAGCTGCATCACTCTAACAAATTCTGATTCAGACAGGCTTCCTAATAAAACATTGAATGCTTTGGAATTGATTTCATATTTCTTCCTTTCCGCTGCATTAGTAGGAATAATTTCCGGATACCGATAACCTTCTTCCATGATTGCCCATACTTCTGCACCAATACTTTGCAAATATGCTTTTGTTCGTATCTTCCAGAATAACAGATTACTTCCATTGAATAAAGGTGGCCTTAGAGAAAGTACTCCTTCCTGACTTCCCATTGTGACAGATCTCCTTCAAGCGATCAAGCTTCTGCAGAAGAACCTGGCTCTGAAACCAATTGTTGGGAAAAATACTGAGAGGGGGGGGGGGTGAATCGGTATTCAGAGCATACTTAGAAATTTTTACTTTTTCTTTCTGTAAAACCCATAAGCTACTTTACTGAAGCCAACTCGCATATACACGCAGATATCCTTAATAAAAATCACGTATTAACAGAGATCTCATTATGCTGATAATTCTTTGCTTAGATCATTGCATCATTCATTCATTAGATGTTTAGTAAACAGTAAACATGTGCAGTAAGAACATAATAAGTCATCACACATAAGAAACACACATGAACACCAGGATTTAAGGTGGAAACCCAATTTGGGAGAAAACCACCGCTGTCGTCGTCTCAGTCTTCAATATTTTATTATAAAGAAAACATCGTACAACCATGTACTGGCGCAGACTCATACCAGCACGCAGGCACCCACCTGCTGAAGGCTACAACCTTCTCTTGTTTACCAGCCTCTCCTGGAAGGGAGCTACAACCCCCTGCTCTCGTTTACCAGCCTCTCCTGGAAGGGAGCCACTACCCCCTACACTCGTTTACCAGCTACCACAGGAAGGGAGCTACAACCCCCTCACTGAAGGCTTCGACCCTCAGCACCACCATGGACCACATTTCATCAATTTTCATACTGGATCCAAAAACTTCCATGCAACACATCTTGTAGGCCACTTTTCATCATATTTTCAGACTGGACCCACTCCACACATTTAAGCTCAACATTCATCAAACTGAAACTTATAACCCATCAATTCATTCATTGAATCATCAACCAATCAACCAACGACTTGATCTTCAAGTAGCATATTCATCATTAAAACAACCCAGTTAGGTATGAATACATCATTGACAGATAATAGTAAAACAACAAAACAGATCAGACATTTCATTCCACTTACTTCAGAAAACCCTAGATTCCATATGCGCTTTTACTTCACTAAACCTGCGTATGTACGCACTTTCATGCACACCAACCCGCATATACTTCAGTGCATTCTTCAGAAAACCCTATCTGCCCATACGCGCTTTTACTGAAGCGAACCTGCATATACATTTGTAACTTTTCAGGACTGTGCAGCTCTTCAGATCAGATAAACACTTTAGATTTCATCCTTTACTTCAGAAATTATTTCGCCTCATCTGAGATCTAAACATTCCATAAACAGATCTAGAAAATACATATACATTTCAGATCTAGAGATCCCTCTTCATCATTTTCTTCATAGGTGCATTATGAATTCAGATCTATCAGCAATCTGTTACCCATTCCATTCAGTTATAATTCAGAGTGAAGCATTCATTCCATACCCAGACTTATGCTCACCATGCACTATGATTTTCTTCTCCGTATATAGATTTATCTTTTGTCAATACCATGAGCCAAAACCACACAACTTCCGATGGTATTCCTGGACGGGATCAAATATGTAATCAAGTGCTCAATACAATGGGTCAATACCATGGTAACACCCCTTGGTATTCTAAATTTGGAGTGCAAAAGGGCATACGCGACTTGGCACGTACTTTTCCGCGTGCATACGCTACTTCACCTTAACAAACCCACGTATGCTTTGTAGCATAACTTATTTATCATTATTCTGGCACTTTCTGAATTCCTTTCTTTTGCTACTTCTGAACTGATCTGTAGATACATCAGATTTATATTATTAACAACTCATCAAGTCAGTTTCCATCACGAACAACTTCATTAAGCAGGTTCCATCAAAGTCAACACATTGTATCACATTGCCAACAATCTCCTCTTTAACTCATCAAGTAGGTTGTCATCAACTTTACCAAGTATGTTTCCATCAAGTACTATACGTTTCTATCAAGAACAACTTCATCAAATAGGTTGCCATCAAGGAAAACACATTGCATCATATCGCCAACAGTCTTATTTCATCAAGTAGGTTGCCATCAAGGACAACACATGCCAACAATCTCCCCCTTTGGACTTGATGGCAACCATGATGGTGTTTGATCACCACAAAAAATAGATACATTGATTATAACCATTATGATACTCTCCCCTTATTCAAACACCATGCTACTCTCCCCCTTTGACATCAAGGGCAAAGGGTGGATCAAAACCAAAACAAGGTTTTTCTTCTCATGTAGAAAGAAGAGCTCTGCAGATCTGATGTGCATTGAAGTTACCATGCTCCCCCTGAGTTCATGCTGAATCTTCAAACATATTTTTTCAATGAAGTACATGACTCTATGACCTTTCCTATCACCAAGGACTCATACTTACATCAATGATCCAACCAAGTGGATTTACATATGTGACTCAAGTACCCAACCTAGTGGGTTTACACATTTTGACTCAACTACCCAACCAAGTGGGTTTACAAATTTGACTCAAGTACCTAACCAAGTGAGTTTACACATTTGAGCAAGTCCTTACATGACTGAATGTTACAATTTTACATCATAGGGCTCAACATGACCTTTTCATCAAATTACAAATATGAATTTTTATAATCAAGATCAAGGAATCTCAACAATGCATCCTTTCCACATGACCAATGCTCCCCCTTAGCTTGTGCATCCTGAACACTTTCAACAGAAAATCATCAAGGCATCTTCATCAACAATATCAGAGAATGAAACAAAATTATGAAAACTGGAACACCACCAGAGATACCAAAGAATGCTGACCCAGAAGAATTTTGTCAGCAAATACCCATACACGGTTTTCTGTGTATGAACTCGCGTATATACTCGACTGTCTTTTAGGAAATCCGCGTATCCAACTTAATCTTCTGAAATTTAACCAGATCTGATCCTCTGCATGGCAGAGACTATTCTCAACTTCTGTCTGAGATATTCGAACGCTTCCCTGGAATATATGAGAAAAGAAAGATAGGACAATGTAGTTGTGTTTTCAAGTGTCATCCAACAGTTGTAGCATAAGCACATTAGTAACCAAGCCTTTAGACTCTTTGCAGCATCAGCATATTCTTCCCAAGAGGAATTATCATACCAAAACAACTTCTTCAATAGACAAGATGTGTCAAGCAATTATCCATGTGATCTGTTATTACCAAGATCTTCAAGATTTATCATGATGTAACATTATGTCAATAGTCATCAGCAACAAACTCTGCATGATCTATCCTTATCTCTGCATCATAAAACTTTCATCTCATCCATGTGTGAAAACAAAAGATATTCTTCAGCAAAAAAGCAAGCAGGGCTCATTCATAATCTCATCATAAGAAACCATGTATCATGTCATCATCATTTGAGCATAAGTATTACGAGAACTAAGGAATAAGCAGATACAATGCCAACAATGCAATCATTAGTAGTTAGACCAATGCTCCCCCTGAACCTGTACTCCTGTTCTTGAGCTAAATCACTGTTTTCTCTAACAGAAAAGCATACGCTTCTTTCTCCAAAGGAACTCGCGTGTATACGCGGCTTTTGTTCACTAAACCCGCGTATGGAAAGTGAAACACAGAAAATTTCCACAACTTCATCTCCCCCTGAATTTGTACCACCTGTACCTGTCTTCTTCACATCAGATGCACTGTCAGAAACAAACATAACCAGAATTACCAAACCAACCATGGGAATCATCATACATTGCTCCCCCTGTGATGATACATTACTAATCCCTATAATGTATCTCACATCATCCTGCAGCCATTATGAGAAGTAGGCTTTAGAAGCGGATGACTGCAGTAGGATTATTATCCCCTACGTTTTTGACCGGTCCTCCTTCCTTTTCCAGCTTTGCTTGAAATTTCTTATTGTGTGCTGGAAATTATCCAATTTCTCAAATCCATTCATCCTGCATTATTTTTCTACATGTCCATACTTGTTACAGGCATAACATCTTGCATGACTAGAAAATTAAGCATAAGGATCATAATGTGTTTTTCTATTCTTTCTTCTATTGCAATCAGCTGCTTTATGACCATACTTGCTACATGAAAAACAATATCCCTTGAAGAAACCAGAGTACCTTTCTGAGTAGAATCTGTTTGTTTGTGACTGGAATGATCTGCTTCTGCAATTGGCTGCAACATGCCCATAATTATGACATTTAAAGCATTCAACATTATTGATGCTTCTATAGTTAGGAGGGAAAGATTTCTTTTGAGAGTTCATGATTGTCGGTTGACCTTTTGATTCTTCCAACACTTCAGGTTTTGCATTGATATCCTTTGAATCTTTAGCACTTCCTTGTGAACTAGATTCTCCTTTAAGAGTTTCATGAAAACTAGGACCAAATTTAACAGAGGGAGACCTTTGACTACGAAGAATATTGTCCAGAATCTTAGTACTATCTTGAAACCTCAAGATTTTACCTTTTTCTTCTAATTTACCTTTCAAAATATTTACCTCAACCTCCAATTTTTGGCATTGCTTCTTCATGCTTTCTTCTTTCCTTCTTCCTTCTTCTACTTGATCATTCAATTTTAGAGTCTCTTCCTTCAACTCATTTTCTTGTTCTTCAAAAGTTTGTAAAAGTTCTTCATTCTTCTTATTTGATTTTTCCAGATCTGTTTTGAGCGAGATGATTTTTGCTTCACGTCCTTCTTTTTCAAATGATTGTAGAAGTTCTTCATTCTTCTTATTTGATTTTTCTGGATCTTCATTTAGATCGATGATTTCTGCTTCAAGTCTTTTATTTCGATTGGTTGCATAATTGTACAACCTTTGATACTTGTCTATCTGACCATTCAGTATTTCTATCTGTCCTTTCATTTGAGAGATCATCTCATTGTAGATAAATTCTCTCTCTTTAAATGATCTTTGTTGATCTTCAACTTTAATCTTGAGAGCTTCTTCTAGATCCATAACATTACTTTCACTATCTTTACCATTGCTTGCACAAGAAAGTGAATCACAAGAACAACATTCAATACCTGTTTTATCTTCTTCATTTTCTGCTTCATATGTTTTCTGAGATATCTCCTTTCTTTGAGTAGCCTTCTTCTTTTGCTTCCTTGCCATGAGCACTAGCAGATCTTGGTCAGGATCTTCTTCATCCTCATTTGACATTTCATCATTATCTTCATTTGTATAATAGCTCTTTCCCTTTTCAAATTGTTTCCCTTTATCATGATTTTCTTCATAAGGACATTTAGCAACATAATGACCAACTCTTCCACAATTAAAACACTTGAAGGGAAGCTTACCTTTGAATCTTCCAGTACCTGGTTGGAGTCTTCTCACAAAATTTGCTTCTTCTTCTTCTGATATATAACTTGATTCCTTGACAACTTCCTTTTCTTTTCCTTTTGCACATGCCTTAAAGGCAACTTCTCCGATTTGAGAGGGACCTTCTTTTCTCATTTCAAAAGCAGTTAGAATACCATGTAGTTGAACAATAGTAAGAGTTTGCAGATCTTGCCTTTCTTCAATAGCAGATACTTTTGACTCAAATTTTGAAGTCAAAGATCTTAAGACTTTTTCAACTAGAGTAGTATCGGTTATGATTTCACCCAAACTTCTCATATGATTTACAATATCATCTAGACGTAAAAATAAACTGGCAATACTCTCATCACTATGCATCCTCAAATTTTCATATTCAATTCTGAGAGTTTGGAGTTTGGCACTTTTTACCTTTGTATCTCCTTCATAGCTTAGAATGATTTTGTCCCATATTTCTTTTGCTGAATTTAGCTGCATCACTTTAACAAATTATGATTCAGACAGGCTTCCTAATAAAACATTGACTGCTTTGGCATTGATTTCATATTTCTTCCTTTCTGCTGCATCAGTAGGAATAGTTGCCGGATACCGATAACCTTCTTCCACGATTGCCCATACTTTTGCACCAAGACTTTGCAAATATGCTTTTGTTCGTATCTTCCAGAATAACAGATTACTTCCATTGAATAAAGGTGGCCTTAGAGAAAGTACTCCTTCCTGACTTCCCATTGTGACGGATCTCCTTCAAGCGATCAAGCTTCTGCAAAAGGACCTCCTCTGATACCAATTGTTGGGAAAAATACTGAGAGGGGGGGGTGAATCAGTATTTAGAGCATACTCAAAACTTTTTACTTTTTCTTTCTCTAAAACCCATACGCTACTTTACTGAAGCCAACTCGTGTATTAACAGAGATCTCATTATGCTGATAATTCTTTTCTTAGATCATTGCATCATTCATTCATTAGATGTTTAGTAAATAGTAAACATGTGCAGTAAGAACAGAATAAATCATCACACATAAGAAACACACATGAACACCAGGATTTAAGGTGGAAACCCAATTTGGGAGAAAACCACCGCTGTCGTCGTCTCAGTATTCAATATTTTATTATAAAGAAAACATCGTACAACCATGTACTGGCGCAGACTCATACCAGCACGCAGGCACCCACCTGCTGAAGGCTACAACCTTCTCTCGTTTACCAGCCTCTCCTGGAAGGGAGCTACAACCCACTGCTCTCATTTACCAGCCTCTCCTGGAAGGGAGCCACTACCCCCTGCACTCGTTTACCAGCTACCACTGGAAGGGAGCTACAACCCCCTCACTGAAGGCTTCGACCCTCAGCACCACCATGGAGCACGTTTCATCAATTTTCATACTGGATCCAACAACTTCCATACAACACATCTTGTAGGCCACTTTTCATCATATTTTCAGACTGGACCCACTCCACACATTTAAGCTCAACATTCATCAAACTGAAACTTATAACCCATCAATTCATTCATTGAATCATCAACCAATCAACCAACGACTTGATCTTCAAGCAACATATTCATCATTCAAACAACCCAGTTATGTATGAATACATCATTGACAGATAATAGTAAAACAACAAAACAGATCAGACAATTCATTCCACTTACTTCAGAAAACCCTAGATTCCATACGCGCTTTTACTTCACTAAACCTGCATATGTACGCGCTTTCATGCACACCAACCCGCGTATACTTCAGTGCATTCTTCAGAAAACCCTATCTGCCCATACGCGCTTTTACTGAAGCGAACCTTCGTATACATTTGTAAATTTTCAGGACTGTGCAGCTCTTCAGATCAGATAAACACTTTAGATTTCATCCTTTACTTCAGAAAGTATTTCGCCTCATCTGAGATCTAAATATTCCATAAAAAGATCTAGAAAATACATATACATTTCAGATCTAGAGATCCCTCTTCATCATTTTCTTCATAGGTGCGTTATGAATTCAGATCTATCAGCAAACTGTTACCCATTTTTGGCAATATGATGAAGAGTGTTGTCCTTGATGGCAACCCACTGAATGAAGATGAAGACATGCGACTGTTAACATGTGTTGTCCTTGATGAAAATACACCTGATGAAGTTATTCTTGACTTGTTGGACTTGGTAGATGATGTAAATTTGATATGAAATGATGTCTGTTAGCAATATGATGCTGAGTGTTGTCTTTGAATGGCAACCCACTTGATGAAGATGATGGCAACTTACCTGATGAAGTTGTGCTTGATAGAACATGTATTGATGAACTAAATCTGATGCATCTACATTGAGTACAGAAGGCAATGAAGAAAGGAAGTCAGCATGTGATAGATCTATGATGAAAAGAGTATGTCTCTAGGCATACGCGGATTTTCCTAGGGAAGTCGCGTATGCACGCGGGAATAAACGTTCCAAGTCGCGTATGGGAAAAAGCGCTCTTAAAATGCAAAACCAGGGGTAACCTCCATGGTATTGACCCATTGTATTGGGTAATGATTCGTCTAAATGACCCCGTCCAGGAATACCATCGGAAGTAATGTGGTTTTGGCTCATGGAATTGAAAAAGGGTAAACCTATATAAGGAGAAGAAATTCATTGTGCAAATCATGAGTGTGGGTGCAAGATGTCTGAGCTTGAATGAATACTTCTCTCTGGAGTATATCTGAATGGAAAGGGTTACAGTTGACTAAAATATCTGAATGTATGATGCACCAATGAAGGAGTGATGAAGAAAGGGATCTAGATATATATTGTACCTGTATTTGCTAGATCTGTGATGAGGCGAACATCTAGGCGAACATATGTCTGAGGTAAAGGGTAAAATCTGAAGTGATGTATCTGTTGTGAAGAATTGCAATGACATTTAAAGTTTGAAGAACCATACGCTATTTCACCGAAGAGGAAGCGCGTATATACACGGCTTCGATGAAGAGAAAGCGCGTATGCGCAATAAAATTAGCTCTGTAATTTGTACTGATGTATACGTTGGTTGATGTGGACGGAAGCGCGTATATACGCGACATCAGAAAAAGGAAAGCGCTTATGCAAACTAGGGTTTGCTGAAGTCTGTGGTAAGAAATGTCTGATCTGTTCTGCTGTTTTACTGATATCTGTCAGTAAGTTATATGTATATGTTTCATGGTTGACTGTGCTTAAAAGTATGGAAAGGATCTAGTCTGAAAATATGATGAAACGTGGCCTGCAAGTGGTGTCCTAAAGGAAGCTTTGGATCCAGTGTGAAAATTGATGAAACGTGGTCCATAGAGGTGGCCGAGGGTTGTAGCCTTCTGGTCGTGGGTTGTAGCCCTTCCGTGTGAGGTCAAACGAGAGTAGGGGTCGTAGCTCCCTTCCGTGAGAGGCCGGTAACCAGTCAGGTTGGAGCTCCTTCCAGGAGGGTCAAACGAGCCACAGGGTGCTCACAGGCTTGGTAGGAGTCTCGCACCAAAGACATATGTTGTAAGATGTTTTCTCTATAATAAAATATTGAAGGCCGAGCAACGGCAAGCGTGGGTTTTTCTCCCGAATTGGGCTTCCACCTAAAAATCCCGGTGTTCATGTGTGATGCTTTGTGTGATGGCTTATTCTGTTCTTACTGCACATGTTTACTATTTATTGAACATCCGATGAATGAATGATGGAATGATATCAGCAAAGAACTGTTGACATAACTAGATCTCTGTGTATACGCTAGTTGCTTGAAAGATATCCGCGTGTATACGCAAGTTTAATAAAGGAAAGTAGCGTATGGGTTTTAAGGAATGAAAAAGTGAAAAGTTTTGAGTATGCAAGAACACGCATTTGCCAATTTCCCCTCTCAGTATTTTTCCAACAATTGGTATCAGAGGCGGTCCTTGTGCAGAAGCTTGATCTCTTAAAGGAGATCCATCGCAATGGGAAGTCAAGAAGGAGTGATGTCTATAAAGCCACCTTTATTCAATGGAAGCAAGGTACGAACAAAAGCTTATCTGCAAAATCTTGGTGCAAAAGTATGGGCAATCATGAAAGAATGTGAACAAGAATTTAGAGAAGAAAAGGATACTTTTGTGGATGCTCTAGAAGACAATAATTTTCGTGAAGAAAACACTCAACTCAAAGTAAGCCTAGAAGAAAAGAACATAATCATAGAGACTCTTGAAAATCAGCGTGAATCAAAAGAAAAACGCATTGAGGAATTGGAGTGTGAAGTAGTAAGTCTAAGGAAAGATAATGAGAAAGTGAAATCTCTCAATCTTAGATTTGCTAAAGGTTCAGAAACCTTAGATGAGATTATCAAGGTACAACGGTCCCCTCTTATAAAAACAGGTCTTGGATATACTGGGGAATCTTCCCAGACTTCAGCACCAAATTTTCTAAAAGCAGCCACAGCTGGTTCTCTACATTCAGCCACTCAGCAAGGATCTTTACAGGTAAAGCATGATCATCTCAATTCAAGAAACACTAACAAGGAGATCGTTCAAAGAAGCTACAATCAACAGGTAAATTCTAATAGAAGATTTCATGATCACAGAAATTTCTACTTCAATGAACAATGTTTCTCATGTCACAATTTTGGTCATAAAGCTGTTCAATGTGTTGCATATAAAACCATCATGACAAGAGAAGCAAGAAACAAAAGGATGAATATCGAACCAAAGAAGAACACCTACAACAACTTTTCGCCTCTTCAAAACGAAGTTGAATGTACTTATTGCAATAACTTTGGTCGTGAAGAATATGAATGCAGGAGCAAGGTCCAGCCAAAAGAACATGTTCCCTCAAGCTCCAAAGTATGGAAAAAGAAAGAAATACCTGTTGAAAATTTTGGGATAGCGTTATTTGCAGAAGGTGAAGAAAATCAATGGTACATTGATAGTGGGTGCTCAAGACACATGACAGGTGACAAAAGCAAACTTCTTGCATATGATGCTCTAGAAAAAGAAAAGAAATTTACATTTGGAAATGATACTCCTGCTATAATTAAAGAAAAAGGGTCAGTATTTCTGAAAGAAAAGGTAAAGGCTTAAAATGTCATGTATGTGGATGGATTAAGGCATAACCTGTGAAGTGTAAGTCAAATGTGTGATCAAGGAACAGAAGTGGTCTTTAGTTCAAAATAATGTGTGGTTCGTGATCTTGATACAGGTAAAATCATTATTAAAGGAAAAATAAATCCAAGCAACCTGTATGTACTAAATAGCATAGATCAATGTTACTTGAGCAAGTCTTCAGAAAATTGGCTATGGCATAGAAGGCTGGGGCATCTGAGTTTCTCTCAAATCAAAAAAGCAAGAAGACTTCAAGCTGTTCGTGATCTTCCCAAAGTCAATCTTCCAGAAAGTATCATATGCAAATCTTGTCAATTTGGTAAGCAGACCAGAGTACGATTTAATGCCAAAGAAGGATCATCAAGTAAGACTCTTGAACTCATTCATACTGACATCTGTGGACCTATGAGGAAAAAGTCATTACGTGGGGAAGAATACTATATCTTATTTATTGATGACTACTCTAGAATGTGTTGGATCGGGTTCATTAAACACAAAGATCAAGCATTTGAAAAATTTCAGAGCTTCAAAGCATTGGCAGAAAATGAATTAGATCTAAAAATCAAGTGTCTTAGATCCGATCGAGGAGGAGAATATTCATCAAATGAATTCTTTGAATTTTGTGAACAACATGGCATTAAAAGACAGTTCTCTGTAGCAGGCACTCCACAACAAAATGGTGTAGCAGAAAGAATGAATAGAACAATTGTTCAAATGGCTAGAGCTATGCTTGTTGATTCTGATGTTCCTGACATGTTCTGGAGTGAAGCAACACATACAACAGTTAACATTCTCAACAAGGCTCATGTTTGGGTAAATAGTGACAAAACTCCATATGAACTCTGGTATGGTAATTCTCCCACTGTGAAGCATTTTAAAGTTTTTGGAAGTAAATGCTTTATCAAAAATAATGATGAAAAGCTTGGCAAGTTTGAACCTAGATTAGATGAAGGGATATTTCTTGGTTACTCATCTTCAAGCAAAGCATACACATGTTACAATAAAAGGCTTCGAAAGATTGTTGAATGTATTGATGTTGTTATTGATGAGTCTCCTGCAGCTCCTAAAGAAGAAAAAAAAACAACAAAAGAAGATGATAGTGACATATGGCCTTCTACATCAGATGGAGATGATATAGACAGTGGATCTAATGAAGAACCTGAAAATGATCTATTTGAAAAAGCTCCATCCAGATATGTTCGAAAGAATCATCCTGAATCTCAAATTTTGGGAGACAAGGAATCAGGTGTACGAACAAGGAGAACTCTTGTAGGATCTTCTAGTCATCTGGCACTTCTATCCAAAATTGAACCACACAATGTCAATGAAGCTAGCAAATATGAATGTTGGAATCATGCCATGGATGAAGAGCTTGATCAAATTGAAAAAAATGACACTTGGGAATTGGTACCAAGACCACATGATAAAAATGTCATTGGAACTAAATGGATTTTCAAGAACAAGTTAAATGAGAATGGGGATGTTGTAAGAAACAAAGCTAGACTGGTTTGCAAAGGGTATACTCAACAAGAAGGTATAGACTTTGAATAAACGTTTGCTCCTGTAGCTAGACTTGAAGCCATAAGAATGTTTCTTGCTTTTTCAAGTTATCAACAAATCAAAGTCTATCAAATGGATGTTAAATCTGCTTTTCTTAATGGTGATCTAGAAGAAGAAGTATATATAGAACAACCAAAAGGATTCATTTTGGGAAATGATGAAAATCTTGTTTGTAGACTTAAAAAGGCTCTATATGGTCTCAAACAAGCTCCAAGGGCATGGTATTATCGTCTTGACAAATATCTTCATCAACAAGGATTTTCAAAGGGGTTTGCTGATAGCAACTTATACACAAAAGTTGAAAATGATAAACTATTGATTGTGGTTGTATATGTTGATGATATCATTTTTTGGAGTAACGAAGAATCTATGAGTCAAAAATTTGCTTCTGTCATGCAGCAAGAATTTGAAATGTCCTTACTTGGGGAACTAACATTCTTTCTTGGCTTACAAGTGCATCAAACTGCAGATGGTATATTCCTATCACAAGCGAAATATCTTAAGCAAATTCTGAAGAAGTATGGCATGGAAGAATGCAAACCTGTAGGTACACCAATGATAACCGGATGCAATCTCAGTTATCATGATGATTCTCCCACGGTGAATCAACCAGAATACAGATCAATGATAGGAAGTCTACTTTATCTCACTGGGACTAGACCAGACATTATGCATGCAGTTGGAATTGTTGGACGATTCCAAGCTAATCCAAAAGAGTCTCACCTTCAGGCTGTTAAAATAATTTTCAAGTATCTACAAGGAACTCAAGACCTTGGTCTATGGTATCCAAAGAATGTTGATCTTACTCTTCATGCTTACACTGATGCAGATTGGGCTGGAAGTGTTGATGATTGGAAAAGCACTAGTGGTGGTGCATTCTATATGGGACCCCGGTTAGTATCTTGGTTCAGCAAGAAGCAAAATTCTATTGCCTTATCTACAGCAGAAGCAGAATATGTGGCTGCCGCATCTTGTTGCACTCAACTCCTTTGGATGATGCAAACCTTACAAGATTTTCAAATCAAATGTACACCTCCTGTACCCATTAAGTGTGACAATACAAGTGCCATCAGTATTTCAAAGAATCCTGTTATGCATTCGAAGACCAAGCACATTCCCATCAAGTATCACTTCTTATGTGAACAAGTGCTTGAGCAAAAGGTGAAGTTGGAGTATGTTCCCTCCAAAGAACAAGTTGCTGATATCTTTACCAAACCTCTGCCCAGGGAAGCGTTCGAGTATCTAAGATAGAAGCTGGGAGTGTTCTCTGCTAGTCAAAAGAACAAATCTACATAAATTCAGAAGATGGCATTGGATATGCGGATTTCATGAAACACAGTCGCGTATATACGCGAGTTCATGCACAGAAAACCACATATGTCTGATTGCTGACATTTTTTTGTTTGGAGTCAGCTCTCTTCAGCACAACTGCAGTGCTGTTTGGTATCTCTGGTGGTGTTCCAGTTTTCATAATTCTTTTCCTAAATGTTTTGATAAAGATGCCTTGATGATTTGTTGGTAAAAGTGTTCAGGATGCACAAACTAAGGGGGAGCCTTAGTCAAAGGTTGTTCGGAAGCACATTTTCAGGGGGAGCATTAGCGTTGCTGAGTATAATGCATTGTTGGCATTATGATGGTTCTGAAATATGCTCTCTTTCTTGAGGAATTTCTGGTGTTGATTATGAAAAGTCATATTTGTATTTTGATTAAAAGGTCATGTTGTGACCCATGATGTAAATTTGTAATATTCTGTCATGTAAGAACTTGTCAAATTTGTAAACCCACTTGGTTGGGTAGCTGAGTCAAATTTTGTAAACCCACTTGGTTGGGTAGCTGAGTTGAAATGTGTAAACCCACTTGGTTGGGCACTTGAGTCTTATATGTAAATCCACTTGGATGAATCTTTGATGTAAGTATGAGTCATTGGTGATAGGAATTTCATAGAGTCATGTACTTCACTGGAAAATCTGTTTGAAGATTCAGCATGAACTCAGGGGGAGCTTGGTCACTTCAGTATATATCAGATCTGCAGAACGCTTCTTCCACATGCGGAGAAAAGGGGGAGAGTATGTTGGTTTTTGGTTCACCCTTTGCCCTTGATGTCAAAGGGGGAGAGTGACTTGGTGTTTGAATGAAACTGGAGGGAGTGACATGGTGTCATTGTACTCTTAATGTACCTATCTGTTGTGGTAACCAACCAAACACCATTGTGGTTTCCATCAAGTCCGAAGGGGGAGATTGTTGGCAATATGATGAAGAGTGTTGTCCTTGATGGCAACCCACTGAATGAAGATGAAGACATGCGACTGTTGACATGTGTTGTCCTTGATGACAATACACCTGATGAAGTTATTCTTGACTTGTTGGACTTGGTAGATGATGTAAATCTGATATGAAATGATGTCTGTTAGCAATATGATGCTGAGTGTTGTCTTTGAATGGAAACCCACTTGATGAAGATGATGGCAACTTACCTGATGAAGTTGTGCTTGATAGAACATGTATTGATGAACTAAATCTGATGCATCTACAGTGAGTACAGAAGGCAATGAAGAAAGGAAGTCAGCATGTGATAGATCTATGATGAAAAGAGTATGTCTCTAGGCATACGCGGATTTGCCTAGGGGAAGTCGCGTATGCATGCGGGAATAAACGTTCCAAGTCGCGTATGGGAAAAAGCGCTCTTAAAATGCAAAACCAGGGGTAACCACCATGGTATTGACCCATTGTATTGGGTAATGATTCGTCTAAATGACCCCGTCCAGGAATACCATCGGAAGTAATGTGGTTTTGGCTCATGGTATTGAAAGAGGGTAAACCTATATAAGGAGAAGAAATTCATTGTGCAAATCATGAGTGTGGGTGTAAGATGTCTGAGCTTGAATGAATACTTCTCTCTGGAGTATATCTGAATGGAAAGGGTTACAGTTGACTAAAATATCTGAATGTATGATGCACCAATGAAGGAGTGATGAAGAAGGGGATCTAGATCTATATTGTACTTGTATTTGCTAGATCTGTGATGAGGCGAACATCTAGGCGAACATCTGTCTGAGGTAAAGGGTAAAATCTGAAGTGATGTATATGTTGTGAAGAATTGCAATGACATTTAAAGTTTGAAGAACCATACGCTAGTTCGCCGAAGAGGAAGCGCGTATATACGCGGCTTCGATGAAGAGAAAGCGCGTATGCGCAATAAAATTATCTCTGTAATTTGTACTGATGTATACGCTGGTTGATGTGGATGGAAGCGCGTATATACGCGACATCAAAAAAAGGAAAGCGCTTATGCAAACTAGGGTTTGCTGAAGTCTGTGGTAAGAAATGTCTGATCTGTTCTGCTGTTTTACTGATATCTGTCAGTAAGTTATATGTATTTGTTTCATGGTTGACTGTGCTTAAAAGTATGGAAAGGATCTAGTCTGAAAATATGATGAAACGTGGCCTGCAAGTGGTGTCCTAAAGGAAGCTTTGGATCCAGTGTGAAAATTGATGAAACGTGGTCCATAGAGTCTTTGAGGTTGTAGCCTTGATCGGGGGGGTTGTAGCTCCCTTCCAGGTGAGGCTGGTAAACGAGAGCAGGGGGTCGTAGCTCCCTTCCAGGAGAGGCTGGTAAACGAGTCAGGGGGTTGGAGCTCCCTTCCCGGAGAGGCTGGTAAACAAGCGCAGGTGGGTGCCTGCGTGCTGGTAGAGTCTTTTCAGAGCACATATGTTGTAAGATGTTTTCTCTATAATAATAAAATATTGAAGGGTGAGCAACGGCGGTGTGGTTTTCTCAGAAACGAGGTTTCCTAAAATCACAGGTGTAAATGTGTGATGATTTGCTTGATGGTTTACATTCTACTGTTCTTCTGTTCATGTTTTATTGCATTTTATTAAACATACGATGGACAAGATGATGGAATGATTTAGTGAGATCTAATGACATAATTAGATATCTGTGTATACGCGAGTTTCATAAAGGGTATCCGCGTATATACGCGAGTCTGTTTCAGGAAAGTAGCGTATGGGTTTTAGAAGCAAGAAAAAGTAAAAGTTTTGAATATGCAGTAAATACTGATTCACCCCCCCCTCTTAGTATTTTTCCAACACCCATTCCATTCAGTTATACTTCAGAGTGAAGCATTCATTCCATACCCAGACTTATGCTCACCATGCACTATGATTTTCTTCTCCTTATATAGATTTATCTTTTGTCAATACCATGAGCCAAAACCACACAACTTCCGATGGTATTCTTGGACGAGATCAAATATGTAATCAAGTGCTCAATACAATGGGTCAATACCATGGTAACACCCCTTGGTATTCTAAATTTGGAGCGCAAAATGGCATACGCGACTTGGCACGTACTTTTCCGCGGGCATATGCTACTTCACCTTAACAAACCCGCGTATGCTTTGTAGCATAACTTATTTATCATTATTCTGGCACTTTCTGAATTCCTTTCTTCTGCTACTTCTGAACTGATCTGTAGATACATCATATTTGTATTATTAACAACTCATCAAGTCATTTTCCATCATGAACAACTTCATTAAGCAGGTTCCATCAAATTCAACACATTGTATCACATTGCCAACAATCTCCTCTTTAACTCATCAAGTAGGTTGTCATCAACTCTATAAAGTATGTTTCCATCAATTACTATATGTTTCTATCAAGAACAACTTCATCAAATAGGTTGCCATCAAGGACAACACATTGCATCATATCGCCAACAATCTTATTTCATCAAGTAGGTTTCCATCACGGACAACACATGCCAACAAGTCCATGAAGTCATTACATTTTCACATCTGAAGATTGGAACCCAAATATCCATCCAGAAAATTGGAAGTCCCACCCCAGAAAATGATAGAAAAATACCCCATGTCACATATAGGGACATGATATAAAACCCAGTAACGGTCCACATGGAGATTATCGACAATCTGAGAAAGCATCCAAATATGCTCGAGGCATCTATAAGAAAGTGAAATAGCAGTATGTAGAATAGTAAAGCAACAGATAGAGTATCGACGTCCATTGTTCCAAATACAAATTAAAGTACCCAAAATCCTTGAACAGAGAAAAACGCTAATCATGTGAGGAGTGTGATATGTCCAAAATATAAAAAGACCATCAGACCATATCAATAAACCGGCAACATAGACCAGCATCGCTAGTTTTGAAGGCAGAGTGATAAACATTAATCATTTTTTTTTCACAAGAGAAAAAATGTTGTTTTGAATATATTATATGAAGTAAAACGGTCCATGAAGTCATTACATTTTCACATCTGAAGATTGGAACCCAAATATCCATCCAGAAAAGTGGAAGTCCCACCCCAGACAGTGATAGAAAAATACCCCATGTCACATAGAGGGACTTGATATAAAACCCAGTAACGGTCCACATGGAGATTATCGACAATCTGAGAAAGCATCCAAATATGCCCGAGGCATCTATAAGAAAGTGAAATAGCAGTATGTAGAATAGTAAAGCAACAGATAGAGTACCGACATCCATTGTTCCAAATATAAATTAAAGTACCCAAAATCCTTGAATAGAGAAAAACGCAATCATGTGAGGAGTGTGATATGTCCAAAATATAAAAAGACCATCAAACCATATCAATAAACCAGCATCTCTAGTTTTGAAGGCAGAGTGATAAACATTAATCATTTTTTTTTTCACAAGAGAAAAAACGTTGTTTTGAATATATTATATGAAGTAAAATAGTCCATGAAGTCATTACATTTTCACATCTGAAGATTGGAACCCAAATATCCATCAGAAAAGTGGAAGTCCCACCCCAGACAGTGATAGAAAAATACCCCATGTCACATACAAGGACTTGATATAAAACCCAGTAACGGTCCACATGGAGATTATCGACAATCTGAGAAAGCATCCAAATATGCCCGAGGCATATATAAGAAAGTGAAATAGCAGTATGTAGAATAGTAAAGCAACAGATAGAGTACCGACGTCCATTGTTCCAAATACAAATTAAAGTACCCAAAATCTTGCAACAGAGAAAAAAGCTAATCATGTGAGGAGTGTGATATGTCCAAAATATAAAAAGACCATCAGACCATATCAATAAACCAGCAACATAGACCAGCATCGCTAGTTTTGAAGGCAAAGTGATAAACATTAATCATTTTTTTTCACAAGAGAAAAAACGTTGTTTTGAATATATTATATGAAGTAAAACAGTCCATGAATTCATTACATTTTCACATCTGAAGATTGGAACCCAAATATCCATCCAGAAAAGTGGAAGTCCCACCCCAGACAATGATAGAAAATTACCCCATGTCACATACAGGGACATGATATAAAACCCACTAACGGTCCACATGGAGATTATTGACAAATCTGAGAAAGCATCCAAATATGCTCGAGGCATCTATAAGAAAGTGAAATAGCAATATGTAGAATAGTAAAGCAACAGATAGAGTATCGACGTCCATTGTTCCAAATACAAATTAAAGTACCCAAAATCCTTGAACAGAGAAAAATGCTAATCATGTGAGGAGTGTGATAACCATCTGCAGAAACCCAGGCTCGCTTGTAAGATCAAGCTCGTTTGATTCCAAAATTGGTAACCATCTGTTGCATCCGAGATGTAAGGTTCAAGCTCGCTTGTTTCCTTTAGCAGCCCGCTACAGCATCCACCCTGTTCATAGCAAAAAGGTTCATGTACTAGATATACAGAGAAAGAGTATAATACGTAGACCATATAAACATGGCTCTGTATTTCAAAAAACAGGTTTAAAATAGAAACAGGGCAACATTTTTTTTTCTAAGTTAATCTATTAACAGTGGGAATAAAATTACACCGAAGTCAAAATCATTGCCCAGACTCATGGCAAATTTGTCATCAAAAAATCAAAAAATTAAGAAGACTTCCCTCATACGGGGAAACCAGTCTTGAACGTTTAATTTACAAAATTCAAAAATATTACAAAGGTCCAGCACAATAAAATAATCTAAAAGAAGCCCAATTAAGTGGGCTGCGAAGCAAGAAAAAAAAATTAACCAAACTACTCCTCCGGCTCCTCGACGATTCGACACCATCCTTCGGAACGTCCAGGATCGCTAGTTGCTACCTCCACATTCATGCCACGACTCCCCTCCTGAAGGCCCGAATGCTAGCCGGATTTTTCTGAGCTCAGACCCGCCAGACGGGTGCATTCTTCCTCCATTTGGGCCTCCTCGTAGAAAACCACAATGACTGAAGCTGTAATTCGTGGGCGGTTGAGAGAGAAATTAAAGGAAAATTGCACAGTGTGCATCGTGGGAGAAGGTGAACTAGAGGTGAGGAAACGAGGAGCAGGGGAATCCATACGGTGGCCAGATCCTATAACCCGACCCTGCCCACTCCTAGTATTTGGATAGCGGCCTGCGTAATAATCACTGGACTGGCCGGAAGACAACTCGGTTGAGGGGCTGGAGGGAGCACGCAGGAGTTGACCTCTAGTGCTCCCCCTGCGGCAACGCATCCTTTGACGCACACGAGGCATGGGTGCAGTCTCACTAGCAGTGGGCACAAGAGGAGACGAAGAAGCAGAATTCCAAGAAACAGAGGAAGACAGACAAGGACTAGACCGAGAGAAATGCAGATATGCAGCAAGGTCTACGCAGCAGTTCAGCTGGCCACTTCTCCTTCTCATCACAGTCTGCAGGCAGTGTAACCCAGCAACTGGCTCATTTGAAAAACCATAGCGAAATGCCATTTTATCGACCCGAATGCAATGCAATCGAAGGACGCTCGTCATAATTAATCTCTGATCATTAATGAGAGCCGAAGGCCGGATCATATTGGAGCATGCGGAATCGCTAACAGGAGTGGAGGTCCGATCTTGAACAATGTTAAAACTTAATGCGATTAGATGTGAAAACCTTGGAACTTAATTGAACATCGTTAAAACTTAATGCGATTGATATGAAATCGCCACATCCATGTCCCATCGCCTTAAACGCCATCAAATGCACCCGCAGCCAGGAGCAGGGTAAGTTCTGATTGAGGACACGTGGCAGAAATTGATTGGAGCGGATCTTTGTTTGGGCTGCTCACGCAGTGGAAATCTGGACCCGAAAAAGATTAGGGCGAATTTGATAAGAAATTCGCGTCACAACTCTCCCTCCGTACGCTAGCCCAACTTTGGACCTGAAAAATATTAGGGTGGAATTCATTTGGTTTTCACGTCACAAAATTGGCCGATGTCAGCAGGCTATTTTGGAACGCGAATTTGGTTTGAATTATGGTTTATCTCCGTTTGAAGTCCGGCGGGCTCGACTTAAGAACAATTTTGTTTGATCCCATCTTATAAAAATTTTGTTGGTTTTCTTTGATAATACACATATTTATAAGAAATCATGAGAATACCACACTAGTAAACATGTGGAAAAGTTATATAAATTATTGAGAACAATCATTTTTATGTAAAAATATCCAAATGTGCTTTTGGGAAATAATAATTCGAGTGTTTGGTTCATATTGTTTTAAAGGAAGGAGTGAAGTTGGAGCCTCAAAAGATGCAAGCTATTACAAAATGACCTATTCCTAAGAAAATCAAGGTTCTTAGAAGATTTTTTAGACTTACATGATCAGTATGATGATAATTATGATAATTTCACAAAACAATCACTAGCTATTTTGAGGGATGAGATATTAGAACTTCAGCTTGATGAGGATTTTTTAAGAGCTTTATTTCTTCTTTTGAAATCAAGAAAATATTCTCCCTAACTGAAAATATGTGTTCTTGAGATAATTTCTGAAAATTATGAAAATGAAATTAAAATTTTGCATTCTCAAATTCAGTCATACAATTTCCGAAATCCTAAAGAATTCTTTGAAAATCTTCCTTCTCCTAAGCAAGAGGAAATTGTACTATCTTTTGAATTGCATATTGAGGATGATTATTCTTTCAAACACAAGACAGAAGAAATAGTTTCAAGGCTTAATATTCAAAATACAACTGAGCAACCAGTCATTGAAGGCCTAGAAGTAAATAACATACATCATACTTTTATTGATCCTATATCAAATTATATGGAGAATATTTTTAGCCCAAATCTGCAAGCATGTTTTCTCTATAAGGATCAAATACATCAAAAGTGGCCTTTACACATCATATCATTTATTATAAAGGCACATGATCATAATATACTTCCAATTTTGATCACAAGCAATCAAATTATCCATTTATTGTTACAACTACTTGATTGGCTTCATTGGCATTTTTGTATTACCTGATTCAATAAGATTTTTAGTAGATTGAGTAGGTAGATGAGTGCCAATAAGCTCAGAATTTTGAGCATTTTTTTTTTAGTTTTCAATTTTCAGCTAGTTTTTCATTAAGTTGGTTTGAAAACTTTTGTGTGTTGTTTTATTTTCAGATCAAATTTCAGTTTGCAGAAGACATAAGACATTTACAGGTTCACCAAGGTCAATGGATGAGGACAACTGACCTGCTGTTCTTGAATTTTCACCGGGAAAATCCATCCCCAAGTGGAGCCAGTGTTAGACTCCTATACCAATAGGTGTCATATTTCATGATTGACTTGATGGGCTATGTAATATTTTCATACATTTTCTTGTTGCAAAGGTTTTCCATATTATCAAAAAATCAAAAAAATTTAAAAAATGTAAAGAGGGTATACCGTAAAAGAAAAATCAAAGGGTAAAAAGAATAAAAATGGCCAAAAAAGTAAAAGAAAATGAACCCCACCAAAAGAAAGGCCAAGGAAAGTGTGCAAGTCTAAATTCCACTACTTTTTTCTCTTATGTAATAAATAAAATTGTGTGCAACTTGTATCCTATGCCACAATTTATGAATAGTCAAATAGTTTAAGCTTGGCTATTTCATCTTTCAATTTCATGTTTTAGAGATAGAGAATAAAATCTGACCAAATTGTTTAATCTTGGCAGATAAGTAGATAGGTAGAGTAAATAAAAGGAGCTCAATAGCTTAATCTGAGCCCTTGGATGTAATAAGGTTAGACTTAGATAGATTTCTACATGTAAAAGAAAAGAAAGTGTGATAAGGGTTTGCTAGTCTAAGTGCACCCTAATAATGAAGAAAAAATGGTAGAGTAAAGTAGGTAGGGTAGGTAGATGATGTTGCAGAATTGCATGTGATGGACAATGACTCTAAATGTGTTAATATTTACTTTCATCACAAAGTGCAAAGGCAGACACTATACTGGAAGAAATTCAAAGCAAAGCAAAGTCAAAGTTATTAACTTCCCTTCTTATCTTCCCCTAAAGATTTCACTAATTTCCCCTAAGTACTAAGGTATTTGAAAATTAGAGGGGCTCAAGGCATTTCCTTGAATTTTGGAGGGACCGGACCCTTGGCCCAATAATTGGAAAAGCCTAAGTACTTGAAGTCATTCTTCATAACATTCACTCATTTCTAAACATCTTTTCCTAAGTAAAATCCCATTTTACTTAGGAAAATTATGCATTATTTCATAAAAAAAACCCTCAAAATCACATTTTATTCCAAGTCTAAGTGATGAAGTGATTATAATGCAATTTGCTTTTAAATCTTCACTTTCTTAATTATATTAATGTATTTTGAGTTTACATTGTCCCCTTGTCATATTAACATTGATTTTATGTATTAAATCCTTACAAAAATAACCTTCTCCTATTATATATAACTCCTTTTTATATAATATACCCAAAAACCCATTAATAAATTTTAGCCAAAGTTATCTATTCCCACATGTTTAAATAAAAAACCCACTTTATGCCCCCTTTGGCTAAATATATCGTAATATTAAATTCTGACCCCTATGGTAATTAGATTAATCTGATTTAATTATCATATAATAAAAGTATATTGAGAAAATAATTAAAACATGTTTTATTACATGTTTTAATACAAAAATAATTCTTTCCCTGTGTATTTTAATCCCCCGACTCCCTTTCCCAAGGTTAAAACTATAAACCCTTTGTAAAATCCCCAATACCTCCCTTAACCGCTAACCTTGGTTAAATCATTTCCCGATCACTTTCCTGCATTTTTATAAACTAATTGATTAATCCTCACGATTAATTAACTCCGCCAATCAGATTCCCCCCGATGAGATTAATTAACGTTTAATTGCGTCGGGCCCTCCATATTAAATCCCCGTCACTTCCACGTCCCCATCGCCGTTCGATCAACCCATCTGAGATCAACGGTTATTAATGATATCGCTAGCCATCCGCGTCCGAACAATAACACGCGATGGCCTGGCAGTTTTCAAACAGTGCCATGCCATGCGTCAATCATTCTATGGAATCGCTCGCCCTCCACCCAAAACCACTTTTCCCCAAAAGCGGTGCAATGGAAACTGCTTACCGCTTTCCTCCCGTGACTCATCCTCCGTACCTACTGACGTGATCCATTAAATAAATAAATAAAACCCCGTCACCCTTTGGACTTTGCGAATAAAAAAATTTTGCCCGCGTCATTTTTATTATTCTGTGAACAATCAAAGTCTCATGCAAAGAATTTCAAAAACAAACTGTCAAGCGCCATCAAATGTATTTTGCTGAAGACAATTGCATACCAGTAATCCAGAGTTCGTACGCCATAGCCTGTACCTGTTTAATCACTGTTCATCCCCCAAAAAATAGGTATTTACCCCAATTCCCGTTAAAACTCTGTGAAATCCTAGCTTTTGTTTTAAATTCCGCACGAAAGATAGAAACAGAGTTCAATTTGGTCTTGTTCAATTCCCAGAATTGTAAATTGCATTCCCAAAACTTGTAATTGTGTTTGTTCTTCACAAAAACCCGAAATTCATTTATGAATCCACAAGAACCAGAAATGGAGGTTCTAGTGGCTCTGAACGTCGCACCTTTGAATGCCCCTCACAGAGATTTAGACTATCTGCCCCTAGCAGATAGAGATTTTCAAATTAAAGACCTCGTTCTTAGTGATAATCCTCTTCGAACCTTTTGTTGCTGCAGAGATAACTTTATAAACGGTTCTGATATTATTGGATTATGGGAATCCAATCTTCCCATGTATCTTCTCCCCTCAGTCCATATTTTTCCTAAGTTAATTCATTACTGCCATGCAAAATATGGCCCCAATCAAAGAGCAGTTTTGTCCCTGAGTCAGAACATCCTTTTCCCAATCACTACTCAGTCAATAAATGAAATGCTGCAATTTCAACCTGGTCAAGCCCTCACTCCCCTGTCCATGGGAGAATTACTTGAAAATTCTGCCAATTTGTCCCATGAAGAGTTAAATCGCATTTGTCAAACCTTCATGTTACCAGAGCATCAGCCCAAAGGCTCTCCCCCCTATGGTTATACTTTTTTCACTGATGTGGGCAGGCTTATTCTGAATATGATATCCTTTATCATGGGTTTCAATACTAGTGAATATTTTGATCAATTAACCCTAGTATTGTTGTCTATATTTACCCCTGGACAATCCCCTGCTGTCAAGTATGATTTTGCATCCTACATTGCTGATAAAATCCATGATCAGTTCATGAGATTTGAGAATGAAAAATTGTTCAAATATTCTTTTGTTTTATATCATCTCATGATTTATTACCAATCAGAAAGTTTCCCTTTCCATGTTCAGAAACTTGATCCCAAAGGAAATCCTATGTCTGTGATATTTTGGTCTGCCATCACCCATAATTCCTCTGATTCTCCTTACTCCTATAATGAGTTTATTGACCTATTTTTACACCCTGCAACCACTTTGCTAACAGGAGTTTCCCCTCCTAGAGTCAATAATGAAATCAAGAAAATTCTACAGCTCTCAAAAAAATATAGGGTAGGTGACTGGTACTTGTATCAAAATCACACTGAGATCAGAATATATGGATGTGAATTGTGCCCATTCAAGTTTCCCAAATATAATATGTCCCCATGAGATTCTTTGCACTAGAGTATTTCAGGCAGATGATTAACTCAAATATAGTTCATTTCTGCAATGCAAAGAAAAAGGCTCAACTCAGGATCAAAAGTCAATTAGGTCCCTTTGTTTGTAACTCTAGAGATGCTGGAGAGGAAGCAGAAATAATCTTAGAAGAATATGTCAGATTACAAAAAAGTTTTTACTGGGTGCCTTATGACCCAAATAGCTTTATCTGTGATAGAAGAATGAAAAATAAACTATCACCATACATTCATCACAAAATTCCAGAACTTGAACAATATTCCAATATGGATGAATGGATGGAAGGAACATTGGTAGAACAGGATAGTGAGTTTGCCAATGTTGAAAATGTAATGAAATACCTTGAGAAAATACTTGACCTAGAATCTTTTGGACAGGTGCAGATACCAGGTATTGGTCCTTCTTCTGCAGGGACTTCTCAGCAAAATTTACAGGAGATCAATGCATTGGCCACAGTACAATCTAAAGGAAAAGAAAAGGAGCCTGACATACAAGTATTTTAAAAATTCACAATGACAGAGCAACCTGAGACTTATAAAGAACAGGGTCAAGTGCAAATTCCTCCTATTCAGATCAATGAGCCAGAAATTTCAATTTTACAAACTCCTATCAATATAGAAAAAGGCAAGAAGAGAGATGCTGAAGTTGCTACCCCTGTTGGTGGATCTTCAGAACAGCCTCATGCTAAAAGAAAAAAATTAGATCCTCTTCCAGAAGTAGATTTTGTTCAGGAAATTCCTGATAGCCAGAGAGAAGATTTGGATAGTCAACAAACAGGTACAGTCAGTGGGGCATCCACTACTTTACAGAGAAAAGAGCTGCAAAAGCAATAGAGTGTTGAAATATCTTCTTTTAAACCACCAGTTAAAGATGCAGGAGATATAAAGAAAACCTTTATCAATATAAAAGCCAGGAATGATCCACTAAGACTCCAGGTTTACAATCAGTATTTGAATATGGCTCCTAAGAATAAAGAAATATTGATGTCAGCTTATGACATTCAGCAAGGCAAATTGATAATGAGTCACTTCAAACCAAAAGTACAGCAGCCTCAAACAACTGCAGATTATATTAGAACAAATTTTGAAGTCTTAGCAAAGGATATTCATCCTTTAGATCAGATTGAGTTACATAAGTAGACTGGTGAAATGATCTATTCTACTCTGACCGATAAAACAATGGCAACTCAGAAGTTGCAAGATTCTTTGGAGAACACTAATGCACAATTGCAACTTGAAAAAGCCTCTTCTTAGGCCAAAGAAAACAGGATAAAGACATTGGAGGAAATAATCATTGGATTGGGTCACAATCCTAAAGATGTCAAAGGTATAGAGGCCCTAATCAAGAAAAAAGATAATGATATTGCAGCTTTGAGAAAGCAGTTGAAATTGCCAGCTTCAAGACATCCACAAACTGAAGAGACGATAAAGAAAAATTTTGAAGAAGAAATGATGGAATTGCTTTTGAAACTGAATGAGAAACTAAATGAAACAGAAAAAGAGCTTGAACGGGCATTAAAGAACAAGCAGTCTACTATTATAGCATCAACAACAGAGGTAATTACAGGTACAGGTACATCCATAACAGGTCAGCCAACAGAGCTATCACAGGTAAATACTTCCAATTTGAGTTCTGAAGAATTAATAAAGTCAATGAATGAATTGAAACTTCAAGTAACAGAACTCCAGCACACAAAGTTACAGCTTATTAATTTATAAAAAAGATATGATCTCTCAAAAATGAGTGTGGCTGATAAAACAAGAGAGGTCAAAAGATTAGAAAAATTGGTTAAAGCATTGGAAAAGGATCTCACATTGGAGAAACCTTTAAAGGAAATAAATGAAATTCTTTGGGACAACATTATCCAATCAATAAAGGATGTCTGGTCTTCAATTCAGATTATGTATGAACAAAATGATTTAGTCAAATTGGCTGTAGAAGAAGTTCAAAGTACAAGAGAAGAATTGGGAAATAGGCCCGAGGAAGCCAATCAACTCATACGGTTTCTAAACACTCAAACCAGACACCAACTTGTAGAACTTGGTATTCAGGACAGGACCGGAACAATTTTGGAAATAAAAAGAGTTTTTACTAAGAGAACCCTTATGTAGAATCTAGAACGAAGGTGCTCAGATATGCAAGAAGAAATCATTGCCTTCAGAGAAAGATTTGATATTTTGTTGAAAAAAGGATTGCTCAGTCCTATAGTTTCAGAGGATAAACTAATGGACCTTGAAAGCTATGTTGAAAAATTCGACAAGTATGCTGACAATCAGGCCAATTCTTCAACCAGTACATCAGAAGCAGCATTGCCAACAGGAAAAAATCTTCATGACAGATTGGAAAATTTATTTTATCTTGAGCATGAAGTAAAGCATTTGTTTCCAATTCACCCTACCTTTTTCAGATATACTGAGGCTGATGAAACATTGAGAAAACTTCGACGGACCAGAATACCAGAAGATAAATGGTGGGAAGAACTATTAAAACTTTTGTAAAATTTATCCTTATATGAAATTTTGCATATTTACTTTGATTTTATTACATCCTGCCACAAGCCTAAATGTTTTATGATTCTCCAAAGACTCTTGGAAAATAATGCTTTCCAAAAATGATGAATATTCTTTAGTATCAAACGAATCATGTGATTTTTGGCTGGGAAATCCATTTCCATTTTACTATAGGGATGCCTCCTTTGCTTTTCCTTTCCTTCTAGATAAAATGAAAGCATTTTTTTCTAATATTTCCCAAGATACCAACAAGAATATAAGCTAGGGAATGCCAATATCCTGGTATGGACACTACTAAGGTTAATGTGCCACCCAAGCATAACCATATTGTGATTATTTTTCCCACTTTTTGATATGGAAAGAACCAATCTCCATACCTATAGTCATTAAATCTTAACATAAATCCCAAGTATTTGAAATGGGTGCACTTGGTTGATTGTTTTTTCTAACATATCTTCCAAATCATTGAAAGTGATGGTAGACTTGAGTAGGTTTACTTATATTCCAAATGAAACCCAAAATTATTTTAGAGCTCTAATGAATCTTCACATACTAGTCCTATCTACTATATCCTGCAAGAAATAGGATAACATCATCCACCAATAGAAGGTGTGTAGACAATAGCATATGTAAATGTGTGAGTGATCAAAATAGTAGCATTTCTTAATTTGTTTAGGCATGTATCTCTTGTTTTTCATCTTCCATATTCAAAAACTAATCACGGATTTGGGTGTTGATGCCATGTATATTCTAAATGGATTGGTATCCATACCTTTCCAGATGCCCCCACACCTGCGACCGGGTAAATTTTATTTTTTTAACATAATAGTTAAATAAATATTGTTGTAATATATTTTCTAATCTCTCTCTCTCTCTCTCTCTCTATATATATATATATATATATATATATTATTTTATCTATAATTTGTTTTATTCTAAGTCATAGGCATAGCTACTGTAACTTTAACACCCAATTACTACAACTAGATACAAGCAATATTTTTGTGTAACCATTGTTGCAACCTTAAGTTACTGTTGTTGTTCCATTACTCAAATAAAATAATTCTCGTATAAAGGTTGTTGTCGTGTCTCTATGTGTAAACTTCAATATTTACAAGGACTTGTTACGTATAATGATCTCTTAATATATATACTTTCTTTCATATATAATATTTTTTATTCTAAGTCGCGGATATCGTATCCCCAAGCCACAACTCCTACAACCTCAAGCCATAGTTGGCGCAACTTTAACGCATAGTTACTGCAAATAGATACAAGAAAATGTTCTATGGAACTGTTGTTACAACCTTAAGTTACAGCTATTGTTCCCTTATTCAAATAAAATAATTCCTGTATAAATATTGTTACCGTGTATCGATGCCTCAACTTCAATATTGACAAGAATTTTTCAGGTATAATAATCTCTTAATATATATATATATATATATATATATATATAATGTGTTTTAATCTAAGTCGCAAATGTTGCATCCCCAAGTCACAACTTCTGCAACCTCAAGCCACAGTTGTTGCAACTTTAATCCATAGTTACTACAGTCAGATACAAGTAATTGTTTTATGGAACCATTGTTGCAATCTTAAGTTACAACTACTATTCCCTTACTCAAATAAAATAATTCTCGTATAAAGGTTGTTGTCATGTATTTGTGCCTCGGCTTCAATATTTATAAGGACTTTTTAGGTATAATGGTCTCTTAATTCCCCATTGTTTTCAAAGTGAATATGGTTGATTGTAAATCCCACCATTTTCCTCTCACCATACTTTCCACTATCTTATAAATTAGTTGCGGGGAAGGGATTATGTCACTCTTTGAACTTCCACATAATCCAGAAATTTAATTCGGCATTTAAAATTCCTGCAAGTTTTTTTTGTAGACGACCGCAACCATATTTCTGTACAGGATTGTATTTAAACACAACAACCAACATTAACGCAATTCACCAACCAGAAATTAAACAAACAGAAATTTACCCCCCAGTTTTGTAAATTCAAAAGGAGGACACGTGGAGAATTAATATTGGATCGCATGAAATTGAAGGGAATCTGAAAACCTGAAAACCAGACCCGAATTTTTTATAAGGCACATTGGATTGAGAATTCGCGTTACAAATTAGGCAGACGTCAACATCCCATTTTGGAACGCGAATTTGGTTTGAAATTCAATCTATTCAGACTTTTGAAGTCCGATGGAAAGGGTTCTTTAATGTTTTGATAATTTAATTTTATGTATGATTTAATATATACATATGTTTTAAACATATGTTATATATATATCATGTGCGAAATGAAAGGTGGGCCATAGAATTTAGTTTTAATTTTATTTTTTAAAAAGAGGGTTTATTATAATATGTTTTATATGTTACGACATATAAAAATAAAAAGGACAAAAAATCTTGGTAGTTTTTTTTATAGACAGTACGTAAATTTTTTATTACACAGCAGTGTGTAAAAAGTGAAAGACTGAGTGTAACTTTTTAAGTGTGTATGCACAGTAGTGCGAAAGTGAAAAACACAGCAGAGTCTTTTAGAGACAGAGTATGTTTGTTTTGAACAGACAGTGAGTTGGTTTTATGCACTGCGTTTTGTAGCAGTCATAGTTTTGTAATCCCTCTCAGTGAGGAAGAAGTGTAATAGTTTTTTTTGAGTTATTGAAGGGAATAGAAGTTTGTTTTCAAAGTATTGAAACTCTGTCTCCTGTCAAAGAAATTTTTATTTTCTCTGTGTTAAAAGAAGGGAGATTTATTCTCCATTCATTGTTCTGGAATTTTTCAATATTCCAACATGTGCAAGAACAACAGATGTTGTGGTTCCATCCCCAACTAAATCATTTGTCTTTTCCACAGCTTGCCTTACCAACTTGGCCCCAATATTTTCAACTGGGTCCTCTAATTCAACCAATAAAAGGCCAAAACCATAGCATTGAGATACATTTCATTACACTGTCAATAAAAATAAAATTTGACTCAGCCATAACCCTTTCCTTTTATTGTTGTGAAAAGCTTTATGCACTACTCTAATGTGGCTAGTCCATAGGCGAAGTAGACCACTGGGTAACAAATATATTTCCTTTCACCTTTGATTTTTCAAATTATGCCTACCAAATCTAAGACATTTAAGAGGGGGAAATAATACAACGTTAAAAAGAAAACTAGAGCACACATCTACAAATTACCTCCTTAGCTACTGTCACACCATCATTAACTATTTTTGGAGAACCATGCTTGCTCTCCAAGACAACATTTTTCCCTTCGCCCCAAGGGTGACTCCAACAAGATCAACAAGTTTGTTCACACCGCCTGCAAGATAAATTGAAAATGCTTTCAATAAGTGTGCAATTGAATGCCAGACCATATGCCAAAATAACCCTCCATGAAAAATTAAAATAACACATTAAAATCGAATATAAGTGGACAATGAAAGATCCACCACAGTGAAGTTTCACGTGCAGGTGACCTTCCTTTAAACATAATTTTTTCTCTGACCTGCAATTTTTTTGTCACTGAGCCATCCTTGTTGAAGTACAACTCCTTTTCCATAGATCTTGTATTAACTACCTTCTCTCTGTCGCGTAATCTCAGAGTCCCTCTTCTGCTTGAGCGATTATAGGAAATGGGTGAAAAAACTGAAAGAGAAGACAATTGTCTGCCATAATTATCAAACATTGCACCCAACTTCTTCCCCTTTCCATTGTTACCCAATGAGGTAGATGTGGCAATTGTTGTCATACTGCCCAAAGCAGAGGCCATCTTTTTTTATCCTGAATATAGAATTACAAGATCTTCATATTAGTATGAACCTTAAAAAACATGACTCCCGTTGCTAAAAACCACTTTTAAGTTGTAACAGGCAAACTAAACAACTATCGCAACTTTTGGAAACTTCTGGAGCATTAAGAGAGAAAAAACCAAAGAGAAATACAACCACAATCCTCATTTTAATGAGACCGGACTATATATTTGCATTAAGATAATAGAAAGAAATCACGACTATATTAAGGCCAACACAAAACAATCTTTAACCGGTGTCTCTCGCGGCCTTCAGGTTGCCATGCTAGAGGTTGCATATTTTTAATTTAAATTCTTGACCTCTCGTGCCCATCTATGAATGCATCCAATGGGATATATACATCAAATGCTCCTTTATATCCCCAAAAACAAATTCCCTACTACAAGAGCACCGGTATTGATGGATCACCCCACACCATCCCACCCACTAGAAACGGTGAAAAAGGAAACCCGAGAAAAATTTTGAAATATCTCAAGATGACTATATGGGTGGTTCTTATGAATCAACCAACCATTCAAAACATGCTCATCAATCCAAACCATGAGTATTATGTGACGATATTCAAGCAGGCACTGAAACGGATTTCTGAAGCTATGTTAGAGAAACCCTAAACTCTCACTGAAAATAGGTGAAATGTGGCACCACTCAGAGATTGACATGTGCCAATTGCTACAAGTGGTAGAAAATTGGCATGCTCAAACAACGAGGTGATGCAGGAATGACATGAGGGAGAAAATATCAGAAAAGCCCCAAATTTGGAGAACTAAAGCTCATCACCAACCTGAGATTGACAACTTTACATGATGTAACCTATGAAATCGTAAATGGAGAAATCATAGTAACAATGAAGTAACCTATGTAACAATAAAGTCGGATTCATCCTGGGAGTGGTAATGGGAGAAATCATAGTGAACAACAAGAAACATGCAGAGTTGCTTACAATCAAATAGATGAAAAAACACATACAAAAAACCTAGATAATAATCATGAACAAGCTTAATATTGAATTATGAACTGTAAAAGAACTTACAAAATGTGACATTACGAACCTGGTCAAGCACACAAGGAAAAATATCTTGGACATGACCCTGGTTGACAAGTTGTATTGCTCATGATGCAAGAGGATTTGTACCTGCACTGCCAAGTCAATCAAAATCCATCATTATCTATACAATAAATACAAGTAATTGATGTAGTATTTTTTACTCTAAGATGCATTCTTATGATAATGTTAGAACATATGTTGAAAATGTCAAAACATACCTGAATAAGCTCCTCTTCATTTCAAGAAAAATTTATTGGAGTTGCATGAACTTAGAACAAGCCTCCCACGATCTGAAAGAGTAGCAACTAAGTCAACAGTGACTTTTTTGTTGCTACGCTGGATCGAGGGAGGTTTGCTCCAAGATTAAATCACTCCAATAAATTATTCTCTACTAAATAGGGCCAACCACGTGAAGGTGGAAGCTCTTATGGCCCCTCCCCCCCCTCACATCACTCTCAATTCCCCAATACCCAATCTATATTTCATTTTTTACTTTCATGAGCATAAAAAAAAATATTCAATAACTAATAAAAAAATAATTCAACAAAAAGTACGCAAGGAAACATTGCAATTAATTCTTGACATAAAAATAGTATGATAAATGAGTTTTTTATATAACGCAAAAAACGTTCCAAGTATGGTAACGTTTGTCTTATAATAATACAATATTTTACATTATCGAATTTTTTTTTCTTCTTCCTATTTTTAAAGCTCCTAATTACATCATCAATATCATCATGCTCTGCTCCTGTTTCGTGCCTTTCGACCAGCACTACTGACCTAGTTGCGTAGTCACGATGTCTGGTCTCATCCAGTGACGGGGCATCGCCTACAAAAATAGATAATATTAAATTTTAATTGTCAGTTTTTAAATATCATTGAACTAGTTCGGTAATATTAATAAAAAAAATTACAATGAGATTATTTACCTGGTGCACCAGTTGTCGCCGCTGACCTAGTTGCGTAGTCACGATGTCTGGTCTCATCCAGTGACGGGGCATCGCCTACAAAAACAAATAATATTAAATTTTAATTGTCAGTTTTTAAATATCATTGAACTACTTTGGTAATATTAATAAAAAAAAATTGCAATGAGATTATTTACCTAGTGCACCAGTTGTCGTTGCTGACCTAGTTGCATAGTCACGATGTCTGGTCTCATCTAGTGACGGGGCATCGCCTACAAAAACAGATAATATTAAATTTTAATTGTCAGTTTTTAAATATCATTGAACTATTTCGGTAATATTAATAAAAAAAATTGCAATGAGATTATTTACCTGGTGCACCAGTTGTCGCCGTTGGGATTGTTTCCCTATCTTCCTCTCTGGTGATAAGATCCTCAAGGGAAACATTCTCTGTCATTTAAACAAAAAACGTTATAAGGACAACCATCAAGGTATAATTAGAAAAAATTATAAGTGGAAATTAATTACCGTCACGGCCCTCTTTGATAGTAGCATTGTCGTCCTGGTCCCTACTACAATGATCAGGTTGCACGTGAGGATCATCTACATTTGGCTCTAAAACTGGGTTATTTGCGTCGTCGGTAGTGTTGCTCCCCTAATTTAAACAAAGTTGTTAGAAATTAAATTTATGGATGAAAACAAACATATTGAAAGGTTAATGTTTTACCTTATCAGGCATTCTAGATCTTGGGCCTGCCCCAAGCTTCTGCGACGTTCAACTACAGCTTGATAGCCGAAATGGAAAGCGATATTTTTATCTTCCTCTGTAGTTTCTATTCCGAAGTCATCACCCTACATTACATATGATTGTGTATTTTTAATCATATTTGATAGGATTACAAAAACGTTGGAAGGCGATACAATTAATTATAAGATGTTTAGCTACTTAATTACAATTCTTGCAGCTAATTTCAAGTAGCCACCCTGGCCGAGCTTGTGATGGCCCTTTTTGTCAATCCTAGCTTTGGTTTCCTTTGAGGTGTCGGGCAACCTAGCATCAAAATATTGAAGTTAGATATGACGTAGCACACTTTTGTTTTAGACATAGAGAAAATTAAAGCTATTGAATTAAAGTTGTAATTTACCTTGCGGGTCCAGTTGGCATTTTTCCTTCTTTCTTTGCCCTTTTCTCTTTTCCGTCATCGATGTGTGCTCTCCAATCACTCTCTGGAACTATGAGAGGACACTCATATCTAGGGTTAAATTTAAATTGCATCCTATAGGTGTCCCTGGTATATTTCAAATATTTGCTGGCTACCCGAGCCACCACTGTTCTGTCCAATGTGCCAACCCCAAAAAGGGCTTCTAGATAATCTAGAAATTCTTTTTTCAGGTTGGAATTCTGGGAATTCCACCCTGTGCGTATGGTTGGGCCAAAAATTACCAATGCATGGCTCTCCAGAAACCTATAGAGCTCATTGTTTCCTACACAGAAAAAAAGAAGATATTATCATTAATTTAAAAATAAAAATCATGATAAATATGTTTTAGATAAAGTACATGAAATAGTTAAAATATTAAAATTTACCTGGGAGTTGTACATGCTTTATAGGGACACCTTCATCGTTCACCAAAAACATGCCATTAATGGTCCCTATGGAGCTGACACGTGTAGCTCCAGGAAACACAATAATGTAGTTGGCCATATCAGCCTCATCATTGCCAACACATTCAGCGGTTGGCTGGGTGTCTGCTTGGGCAGGGTGTGTTTCTTGGCTGGCACCTAAAGGAGTAGAAGGTGTATGAGAGGGTTGTTGGGAAATCTCTTGCCCTTGTGTCCCACTACCACCAACACCGGGTTCAACAAATGCCAGAAAACGCTACATACAAAAGAAATTTTTGTTAGTTTAGTCAATGTAAAAATTAAAAATCAAACTATCACAATTCATCTCATGCAAAACAAAAAAAATATCCTTTTGAATTTTTATTATTACCTGTTATCTTTCTATCTACCTCATAAGATGTTGTATCCTCTCTTCTGTTTCAGGTGTTTGAGGCACGTCTATCAAAGTATTAAATTTCGACCTTGCATCTCGTGCCTTTTTTTGCAACAAGAACACTGGAGATAGAGATGAAGAAAGCTCTTCCTCAAAGAGGGAATCATCAGGCGTACCATGGCTAGGTGTCTGCATATTTGAACAAAATTAATATTATTTCAATTATGTAAATAACTAAAATACCTGAAGATAGAGCAATGCTGGCACTTTACATGTTCTTCTGCTGGCCTCTTTCCGCGATCATCCCATCTCGGGGTTGTTCCTGCACTGCTCTGATCAGTCTGCCACATTGCAATAAAATTATAAATGTAAAAACTTGAAAACAATATCTAACTTGAAAACACAAAATGAAAACTCAAATAATTTCTAATAAGACACCAGAAGACAGAGTTAGAGTTTCAAATATGCCTTGCATTGAATTCAGTCCTGGAAACATGTCATTGCACATTAAGGCACCCAAACAAGAGACGAGTTGACAATGAAGACCTTATTGAATATATTGTTGGAGAAAATTCTAGTAAACTTGTTGTGAAGACCTTGAGGATATTTTTGGAGCAACATTGTTGAAGTTGATGGTATAGCATTGTTGGAGACGATCTTGAAGGGCCTTGAAGTGAAGCTTTTGGAGCAACTATTGAAAAATTCTTAGAACCAAGAAATGCCCTAAGAAACTATCGTGATGTAATATAAGAAACAACACGGTGCAATGGCCATTTTCAAAGCCAAATGATGTCCATTGAGGACATGGCCTTTATTTGGTTCCTGTTTCATAGGAGTTTCGGGTAGAAATGGAACTTTGTTGTACCATTTCCAGTAGTAAAAAGGGAAAACCTTCTTTTCCATGGGAAATAATTTACCTTTCCTTTTTCAAGATAATCTAAATCATAAAAAATATGAACTATACTGCACACATTCTTGGATAATGTGAAAGTGGAAAAGGAATACCCTACACAAGTGATGCACACATGTACATTTGAACACTAATAGATTTTTGTAGTTGAAATGCAATGTTTGTTTTCATTTAAATGTAGGGTTTTTAAAGCAGGGAGAAATAATGGCTGCCAAATTAATAAGCGTTTCTTTGGGAAAAATTTAAATCTTGTATTGGGTGATGAAGATAATAGAGGGTATTGAATCTTGATTCTTGACATCTAGAGAGAACCCTGTAGCCTAACACAATCCAATGGAATTGACCAAAAAAACCCAAATAGAGTCAACCCTACTATAGGAGGAAGGGCCTGCAGTAAGAACTTACCATTTTGCAAGAGCTGAGGGCGAATGCTGTTCTGCAAGAGCTGAGGGCCAATGCTGTTCTGTAAGAGCTGAGGGCGAATGCAGGGTGAATGTTGTTATGCAAGATCTTAAGGCGAATGCAGGGCGAATGTTGTTCTGCAAGAGCTGAGGGCGAATGCTGAGGGTGAATGTTGTTCTGAAAGAGCTGAGGGCGAATGCTGTTCTGCAAGAGCGGAGGGCGAATGTGCGCGTGATATCAGACGTTAATGTAGCACACATGTACATTTGAACACTAATATATTTTTGTAGTTGAAATGCAATGCTTGTTTTCATTTAAATGTAGGGTTTTTAAAGCAGGGAGAAATAATGGCTGCCAAATTAATAAGCATTTCTTTGGGAAAAATTTAAATCTTGTATTGGGTGATGAAGATAATAGAGGGTATTGAATCTTGATTCTTGAAATCTAGAGAGAACCATACAGCCTAACACAATCCAATGGAATTGACCAAAAAAACCCAAATAGAGTCAACCCTACTATAGGAGGAAGGGCCTGCAGTAAGAACTTACCATTTTGCAAGAGCTGAGGGCGAATGTTGTTCTGCAAGAGCTGAGGGAAAACGCTGAGGGTGAATGCTGAGGTCAAATACTGTTCTGCAAGAGCTGAGGGCGAATGCTGAGGGCGAATGCTGTTCTGCAAGAGCGGAGGGCGAATGCGTGCGTGATATCAGACGTTAATGTAGCTATTGCGACGGATACGAAACAATAAAATCATTTTTATGTAGCACGCATATAAGTGTTGTTATACCGACGGCGGAAAAAGCGTCGCTATCGCGATGGGTGCCTCCAAACGTCACAATTGCGACACTTAGACATTGTGAATCACTTGCGACGTTTGGAGGCAGTCGTCGCAATAGCGACGCTTTGGGCCATAGTGTCGCAATTGCGACGTCTTCCTCCAAACGTCGCAATTGTGACACTTTTCTAAGTGTCGGTATTGCGACACTTTTCTATAAACGTCAGTATAGCGATGGTTTTGGGTGGGATGGAAAAAATTTGGGGAAATTTCCGACATTTGGTCAAAAGCGTCGGAACCAAGTGTCAGAATTTCCGCCAAATGTAGTAGTGTATGAAGTGATACTTGATAGGAAGGTGCTTGGCCTTTGAATGCATAACAGGATTCTTTGAGATACTAATGGCACTTGTATTATCACATAAAATGGAGATGGGAGGTGAAAATTTGATTTGAATGTATTGTAGAGTCTGCATCATCCAAAGGAGTTGTGTGCAACATGATGTGGCAGCCACATATTCTGCTTCCACTGTAGATAAGGCAATAGAAATTTGTTTCTTGCTGAACCAAGATACTAATCAAGGCTCCATATATAATGCACCACCACTAGTGCTTTTTCAATCATCAATATTTCCAGCCCAATCTACATCTGTGTAAGCATTGTTGAACATTGGAAAATGTATGAATTCACCATGTATTTCTTTATATTTTTCCTTTAAACATAACTCTTTTTATTCTATAAAGATGATATATTGAAGGATTATGATAGAATTGCAAAGATTAATGTTTATTGTGAAATTGGCTAAAGATTTTCTTTTATTCTAAACAGGAAACAAATGAAGTGGGAAACCACCATTCGAAAGGAAAAGCTAAAGCAAGAGAAACTGTTGTTCCTCCAGCAAAGGGCTGTATCCAGATAAGAAGGATGAAATAAAAATGCATAGTTAAAGAAAGGCAAGGAACAACACGACTACAGCACAAGAAGACGAAACGTTAGTTAAAAAAGGAAAATAGAGCGAATCCCTCAGGATCTTTTGATCATGAGGGATCAATGTTCAAATTTTATCTTTGTTTCTTGTATTATCCACCGAGTTGTTATAAAAGGCAGTGCCTGTAGAAATCGGATAAAATGATTACCATTAAAACTTCTTTTGTAATTCTATAATTTCATTGACTCTCGTGATTCAAGCAGAGAGTGAATGTTTGTAAACGCTGTTATGCATGATTAATACATGATTTAGTTGTCGTTCCATCACTTAACTCTGGAGTAGCTCAATGGTGTTTCCTGTTGAGATTCAACAAGATGATGAGCTTGGTGAAAAGATTCGCCTTCACTAAGTAGGCCGGTAGCCTATTTTTGGCGCAAGTCTATTTTTAGACATGTCGATCATATTCTATGAGTTGCAGGATGCTATTTGTGGATGGTTGGTCAAGTTGGAAAAATATATGGACTTATATTTTTAGACATATTGGGTGGAATCTATTTTTAGATTGCCAGTCTAAAAATAGATTTGTCGAATATTATTAGCTCTTAATAATATTTGGACTCTAAACATTATCTTATTCTCTTGGAGCACTTCAGTTAAGTGCACAGATGTGGCACAGGAGCTGACAGAAGGAATTACGCTATTATTGAGGTTTTAGTGGAGCTATTCCATGGAGGACTTCAATTAGAACTCATGTGACAGAGTTTGGTGGAGTTGTGTTCAATTTAACTCAGTTAGACACAGTTGAGCTAGTTGTATCTAGTCTAACTGATTGATAGACTAGTGAGAGTGGTGTGAATTAATTAATAATTA
This sequence comes from Pinus albicaulis, assembly GCA_034641835.2. NCBI lineage: Eukaryota > Viridiplantae > Streptophyta > Pinopsida > Pinales > Pinaceae > Pinus > Pinus albicaulis. Next base: position 1,696,759,899 of record CM076580.1, on the reverse strand, counting down.
ATTCACTAAATATTAACTCATTAATCAAATAAAGAATACATCAGTTAACTACAGTGCATGGACAGTTTCAGTGGATACCAGTGGAGAGATAGGTGAAAGGGCAAGATGACTATCAGTTGTGACTATAGTGATGCATTGATTGCATCCAACACTCAGTAGAGATGCCAATGAGGATTGCGTGAGTAAGGCTAGCTGAATTTGAGTTCATTCAAAGCCATTATTCAACAGGGATTGTGCAGCAGAGACAGGCTAGCAGGTGGTAGAGATTGGTGCATCAATTTGCTAGATCAGGACCCGATTAGTGTGTAGCGATTGTATTGTACTGAGAGCTTGATATGATCAACTTTGTATGAGGATTGTTACATGATCTCTATGAAATATATTATATATAGATATTTGGGGTTTTTAGCTTCAGGCTTTCCTGTTAAAACACTGTGTTAATCTGTGTGAATTTTTATGGTTTCATGTGTGCATTGCAATTGTGTTAATTTCCGCATGTGATGATCAATGGTGGAATAGATTATATATTGTGCATGAAGTTAAAATAGTGTGTGATCGGGAGAATATTGGATATATAACACAATATTTATATAATTTATACATGGTATCAGAGTGATATTGATCAGAGAAATTGCAATTAATGAAGTGGTTGAGTTTTGTGCTGGTGGAATTCAAATTTGCTGCAGTGTTTTCTTGGTGTCGAAGTTGAGATGTCTTTCAACGGATTGCAATTGGAGTATGCCCTTGAGGGAAGATTGAATTATATTGCATGTAAGGATAGGATGGAGGCCGTGTTGGAGGATAATGGGTTGAAGGAGTTCATAGATGCAGAAATTCCAAAACCTGCTTCTAGCGATGTTGCCGCACTTGACACATGGCAAAAGAAGACAACAAAATATCGAAGAATTCTGTTGGAAGGTGTGAAGGATCACATAGTGTCCAGCCTTCATGGTAAATATTCTCCATTCTTGATGTGGAAAGCTTTGATAGACTTTTTCCAAAGAAAAAGCAACCAGAGGAAGTTGGCGCTTAAAGACAATCTCAAAAAAATAAAAATGGAGAAAGGCGACAGTATACCCAAGTACCTCATGAAGTTTGTCCAGTGCAAGAATGAGCTAGGAAGTGTGGGGGTTACTGTAGATGAAGAGGACTTGGTGAGATTGGCTCTCCTTGGGCTTCCTAAGAGTTGGCATTCCTATGAGGACTCTGTCAATGGTCAGGAGAAACTGCCGGGATGGGAGCGACTTTGGACGGATCTTGTGCAGGAGGAGATAAGGCAGAGTACCAGGGATGGATGTTCATCGAAGAATGAAGATGAAGAAAGTTGCGCTTTGGCTGCCAAATAAAGGAAAGGGAAGGGAAAGAAAAATCCTTCTCAATCCGGTGCGAAAGGAAAGAAGCAGGACATGTCCAAGGTGAAGTGCTTTCACTGTCACCAACACGAACATTACGCCACTAACTGTCCATAAAAGAAGAAAAATAAGTAGGTTACTAGATCTGCAGCTGGAGAGGCCTTAGCCTTGCAGTTTGAGCTTGATTTTTCGCTGATTGCATGCTTGGTCTCAAGTGTGATGGGATCATTGTGGTTTCTTGACAGCGATGCGTCTTTCCATATGACTGGAGACAAAGATTTGTTTACTGATCTGGATGAGAAGGATCTTGGAGTGCACATCGAGATGGGCGATGATGGTAGATACAGTGCGACTGGTATCGGGACCATTTCCTTTGAGAGGGAGTCTAGAAAACCTTTCATCTTGAAGGATGTCATGCATGTTCTAGGATTGAAGAAGAATCTGATCTCTATGGCGATGTTGGAAGACAAGGGATATGATGCTAGATTGGAGGTTTCTGTGGTGTAGTTTTTCTGGAATATCCATAGTAGTCATTTTTCAGTCTACGTTTCGAGTCTAGATCTAGACTCATCATCAGGACAATATGATAAGAAGAGAGAAGATCAAGGTTAATAAATAAGGGTGGAAAAGAAAAAGAAAAAGGAAAAAGGCCGACGAGCTCTTTAATAATTGTAAATTAATTAATGCAATATTTCTTATTTTATTTATATTTATTCCTTTAATTTTTTATAAATTGGTTTATTAAATTATTAATAATTTTTAGCCTATCTAAAAAAGTACTCTATAATATAAAAGGGGGTTGATTAAATTAATAATATGAGGATAATACTAATAAATATTATAATATGGACATTTTATTTATTGATACCTAATATTTTAATTTATAGATAATTTACTAAGCAGTGATATTTGTTAATTGATTAAAAGGGATCTAATTTATTATTTTATTAAAGTGACTAAATTAAAATTATTTTACCTAATTAATATTAAAAAGGGAAGGAGGAAGGTTTAATTTAAGGAGGTAACTAAAAGGTAATTTTTATGAATATATTTAAGAGGGTTGAAAATATATGAGAGGGAATAGGGGGGTGTTTATTTGATTAGCATTATAAAAGGGGTTTTAATTTTAATAGTATTAAAGGTTTTTTAATGAAGCGAGGCTCGACTGCAGAGTTTGAAGTAAGGGAAGAAAAGAAAAAGGGGAGAGTAAAGGGAGGACAAGGAGAGTTTACGAAAAGAAGTTAACAGGATAGCGGGGGTGACAGGAGATGATGAAGGGTCCAGGGGGATGGAAGGTGAAGGAGAGGTTTTGAGGGTGCGAGACCTAGGTAAACACGGAGGGGGGATATAAAAAGAGGGTAAAAGGGTAAGGTGACACCATAACTCATCAGTGAGGGGGAGCTTATTTGCAGGAAAGGCTATGGATCCAATTTCTGCTAATCTCTAGGCCTCTATCTCTATTAAGGTTGTGGGGGTGTTTAATGATTTCCAGGGCTTCACGAACTTTGCATTTAAAATGATGTTTCTCATTTGTAATGACCACTGCATCTTCAAGTCATATGTGGTGACGAGTTTTATTGGAGTGTTCTGCTAATGTCGAGGTTTTAGTTATTCCTAACCTAATGTCTACCCCATGTTATCTAAACCTAATTTTCAAGGTCCTATCAATTTCCCCAATATAGCACTCCCCGCAAGAAAAATTAATTTTGCAAACCCCTTTATGTTGGAGGTGGTCAGGGTCATCTTTGATAGATTTCATCCTCTGTTTGATGGTAATTATAGGTTTGAAGGATGTTTTAATGTTATTCTTAGCTAGGACTTTGGCCATCTTGTCTGTGACCCCTTTGATGTAGGGGAGGTATGCTTTCGATGTTGCAGAATATTCAGTTGAAGTTATATTATTGTTATTACTGGATCTTGCTTTTTGGATAGCTCTATTGATGTCTCTCTTACTATATCCAAGGTTCATGAACGATATTTTAAGCTGTTCTATTTCTTCCTCAATATGCATATCATCTGATATTCTAAAAGCTCTTGTGAAAAGAGTCAACAAAACCCCCATATTTTGGGCTGGGAAGTGATGTGAATCAGCATGTAGGTAATTGTCTGTGTGGGATTTCTTTCTGAACACCTTATGTCTAAGGGTTCCATCCTCATTTCTCAAGAGTAGAATGTCAAGAAAAGGGACCTGATTGTTTACTTCACCTTCCATTGTGAATTGTATATCTTTGAAAATGCAATTGAGGTGGTTCAGCAAATTATGTAATTCTTCATCCCCATGTGGCCAATTGAAGTTAGTGTCTCAAAAGCCTTCTTCTCAAATTTTTCCATAAAGAGGTTTGCCACTATGGGTGACAGTGGAGAACCCATAGCCACCCCTGATGTTTGTTCAAATATTTCACCTTGGAAGGTGAAGAAGGTGGAGCGGAGACAAATTTCAGCTAGCCTCGCAGTTTGGGGGTCTGCGACTTCTTTTACCACCTGAACAACTTCATCTAGAGGGATTTTAGTAAAGATTTGAACACCGTTGAAGCTCAAAATTCTATCTTTGGGATCTAGTTTGGATTTTTTAATGAAATCAATGTAATGGTTGGAGTCCTTTATGAATGAACTAGTTTTTTCGACCAAAGGGGTCAGGGTGCTGGCCACGAATTTGGTTAATTCATAAGTAGGGGCTCCTATGGTATTGACAATGGGTCTTAGAGGTGCGCCAGTTTTGTGGATCTTGGGGGCACCATAAATGCATGGCATGATCTCACCCTCCGGTAATAGGCACTTTTTTATTTTATCATCCAGATTCGACTCTTTAATAGCTTTTTTGACCTTCAAAATTAGGTTTAGAGAACATGGGGCAAAAATTAGGTTAGGAAGAACTAAAACCTCGGCATTAGCAGAACACTCCAATAAAACTCGTCACCACATATGCCTTGAATATGCAATGATCATTACCAACGAGAAACATCATTTTAAACGCAAATTTTGTGAAGCCCTAGAAATCATTAAACACCCCCACAACCTTAGTAGAGATGGAGGCCTAGAGATTCGCAGAAATTGGATCCATAGCCTTTCCTGCAAATAAGCTCCCCCTCGCTGATGAGGTATGGCGTCACCTTACCCTTTTACCCTATTGTTATATCCCCCCTCCGTGTTTACCTAAGTCTCGCACCCTCAAAACCTCTCCTTCACCTTCCACCCCCCTGGACCCTTCATCATCTCCTGTCACCCCCGCTATCATGTTAACTTCTTTTCGTAAACTATCCTTGTCCTCCCTTTACCCTCCCCTTTTTATTTTCTTCCCTTGTTTCAAACTCTGCAGTCGAGCCTCACTTCATTAAAAAACCTTTAATACTATTAAAATTAAAACCCCTCTTATAGTGCTAATCAAATAAACACCCCCCTATTCCTTCTCATGTATTTTCAACCCTCTTAAATATATTCATAAAAATTACCTTTTAGTTACCTCCTTAAATTAAACCTTCCTCCTTCCCTTTTTAATATTAATTAGGTAAAATAATTTTAATTTAGTCACTTTAATAAAATAATAAATTAGATCCCTTTTAATCAATTAACAAATATCACTACTTAGTAAATTATTATAAATTAAAATATTAGGTATCAATAAATAAAATGTCCATATTATAATATTTATTAGTATTATCCTCATATTATTAATTTAATCTACCCCCTTTTATATTATAGAGTAGATTTTTTAGATAGGCTAAAAATTATTAATAATTTAATAAACCAACTTATAAAAATTAAAGGAATAAATATAAATAAAATAAGAAATATTGCATTAATTAATTTACAATTATTAAAGAGATCGTCAGCCTTTTTCCTTTTTCTTTTTATTTTCCACCCTTATTTATTAACCTTGACCTTCTCTCTTCTTCGCAGATTGTCCTGATGATGAATCTAGATCTAGACTCGAAACATAGACTGAAAAATGACTAGAAGGAATATGATGTTGTCTTTAGAGAGGGAAAGGCTTTCCTGCGTAGTAAGGCAACTGGTGAAACCTGGAGGATAGGCATTCAAGTTAAGAACCTTTATCAATTGCAGGTAGATGGCTACGCAACAATGGCAGGCAAAGAAAAAGGAGTGGTGAGCCGAGATGAGGGAGAATTGTGGCACAGGAGATTGGGCCATCTTCACCATGGCGCTTTGAAAATTTTGCAGTAGATTTCTACCAAGCTTCCCAAGGGTACACTTGCACAGTTAGATCAGTGCAAGGGATGTACTTTGCGAAAATTTGTGAAATCCACCTTTCATGAGAAGGATAGTCGAGCCACGACGATCCTTGAGAGAATTCACACATACGTGTGTGGATCTTTCTCAGTAGCTTCGACAGAAAAGCACAGGTATTATGTGATATTTGTTGATGAATTTTCTCGTAAGTGTTGGATCTTCTTCATGCAGAAGAAGAGCGAGACATTCTAAAAGTTCTGTGAGTTTAAGGCACTGGTTGAGAAATATTCGGGGAAGTAGGTGAAGGCTCTTAGGATCAATAATGGTGGTGAATTCATCTCTGGCGAATTAAAATACTTTTGCAACGCAGAAGGAATTCGAAGAGAGCTCATAGCGCCTCATAACCCACAGCAGAATGGTGTCACAGAGCTAAATAACAGAACGATCATGGGTGTTACATGGGCGATGTTGCATGATCAGGGCCTTCCCATATACTTGTGGGCTGAAGCATGAAACACTGTGGTTTATGTGCAAAACCATTTTCCTCATAGAGTACTTGGCATGAGTACACCCAAAGAGGCGTTTTCTGGTAAGAAGCCTAATATTTATCATTTGAATACTTTTGGCTCACCTATTTACATTCATGTGACAAAGGATGCCAAGAAGAATCTAGAGCTGACCGCAAAGGTTGGGATATTTGTGGGGTACACATAAACACCCCACAACTATCGTGTGTATTTTCCAGTTAGTCGGAAGACTGTTGTGCGACGAGATATCAAATTTCATGAGGAGAAAGCCATGAAGTTGTCGCTTGAGAGGGAGCTACACTTGCATGCTACTAATTGCTACTAATTGCTAAATATGAGCCTCAGGATGTGGATCAGCGACAAGAGGAGGTTCATGGAGTGGAAGAAACCACTCATGCAGCGCCAAACATCAAAGGGCAAAAGCGCACTACAGAAGCTGAGCGACTGAATCTTGATGCAGCGCAGAATGTAGGAGCCCCTACATCACAACACATACAGAAATAGTCACCTGACTGCTTTACTAGATACATGGCTCTTATGAGCAAGTGTATCATGACGGAGCCATCCTCTTTCGAGGAAGCTGTGGAGGACCCTGCATGGGTAAATGCCATGGTGGAAGAGTATGATTTGATTGTCAGAAAAAGTGCATGGGAGATTGTCCCAAGGCCGGAAGGGAAATCAGTGGTAGGTTTGAGATGGATCTACAAAGTGAAGCAAGATTCTGATGAGAGCGTTGAGAAGTACAAGGCAATATTTTTTGCCTAGGGCTTCTCACAGATTGAGGGGATCGACTATGAAGAAACCTTTGCACCTATCGCAAGGTATTCTTCCATATGGACCATCTCAGCGCAGATGGCTTGGCACATTCATCAGATGGATGTGAAGACTGCATTCCTCAACGGAGTCATTGAGAAGGAGGTGTACATAGAGCAACCTGAAGGTTTCGAAATCTTCAGCAGTGAGTCACATGTGTGCAGGCTCAAAAGAGCGTTGTATGGGCTGAAACAAGCACCTCGTGCTTGGTACACATGAATAGATAGTTATTTCACCAGACTTGGATTCACCAAGAGTGAGGTGGATCCGAACCTATACCAGATTGTGGTGGAGGTTATGTTGCTGATCATTGTACTTTATGTAGATGATTTGATATTGATAGGTGATGAACAGTTGATACTCTCATGCAAGAATAATCTTGCAAAGGAGTTTGAGATGAAGGACTTGGGCCTCCTTCATTATTTCCTGGGAATGGAAATTTGGTAGTGGAAGGGTGGACTATTTGTGTCTCAAGGCAAGTATGCCCGGGAGATACTGGAGAAGTTCAACATGCAAGTCTGCAAGCCTATCGACACTCCTCTTCCTGGTGGTTAAAGGAAAGAGGATGCTACATCGGCAGAGGCAGTGGATGCCACTGTTTATCGACAGTTGGTTGGTTCGCTCATGTATCTAGTCAATACACGACCAAACATATGCTATGCTGTTAACCATCTTTAGACTTTCACAAGCTATGGTTAAGCCTACCAAGCTCTTTTGGAAGGCAGGCAAGCATGTATTGAGATATCTCAGAGGCACGTCAGGATATGGATTGTGGTACAGATAGTCGGATGAGGTGAAGCTGCATGGCTTCACGGATGCAGATTGGGCAGGGAGCCCAACGGATAGAAAGAGCACATATGGAGGGATTTTCAGTATCGGGTCTACAGTAATTTCTTGGTACAGCAGGAAACAAAGATCCATGGCACTCAGTTCAATGGAGGTCAAGTACATGGCAGCAAGTTTGGCTGCATGCGAGGCTATATGGATGAGGAAGATCCTGGTCGGGCTGTTCGCTTCACACTTAGATCCTACTGTGATATATTGTGATAATCAGAGTTTCATTAAACTATCGGTTAATCCAGTATTTCATGATATATATAAACATATTGACATCCAGTACCATCATATCATAGATTGTGTGCAGTGGAAGATCATGTTGCTTTCTTACATTCCTACGGAGGATCAGGATGCTGATATTCTGACAAAGGCGCTCACCAGGATCAAATTCGAATACCATAGAAATAGGATCGAGGTGGCAGATAATCCCTATCTTGTTGAGAGGGAGTGTTGAGATTCAACAAGATAATGAGCTTAGTAAAAAGATTCTCCTTCACTAAGTGGGCTTGTAGGCTATTTTTGGCGCAAGTCTATTTTTAGACATGTCGATCATATTCTATGAGTTGCAGAATGCTATTTGTGGATGGTTGGTCAAGTTGGAAAAATAGATGGACTTCTATTTTTAGACATATTTGGCGGAATCTATTTTTAGATTGCCAGTTGAAAAATAGATATGTCGAATATTATTAGCTCTTAATAATATTTGGACTCTAAAAATTATCTTATTCTCTTGGAACACTTCAATTAAGTGCACAGATGTGGCACAGGAGCTTACAGAAGGAATTACGCTATTCCTAAGGGTTTAGTGGAGCTATTGCATGGAGGACTTTAGTTAGAACTCATGTGACAGATTTTGGTGGAGTTGTGCTCAGTTTAACTCAGTTAGACACAGTTGAGCTAGTTGTATCTAGTCTAAATGATTGATAGACTAGTGAGAGTGGTGTGAATTAATTAATAATTAATTCACTAAATATTAACTCATTAATCAACTAAAGAATACATCAGTTAACTACAGTGCATGGATAGTTTCAGTGGAGACGAGTGGAGAGATAGGTGAAAGGGCAAGATGACTATCATTTATGACTATAGTGATGCATTGATTGCATCCAACACTCTGTAGAGATGCCAATGAGGATTGTGTGAGAAAGGCTGGCTGAATTCGAGTTCATTCAGATCCATTCTTTAGCAGGGATTGTGTTGTAGAGGCAGGCTAGCAAGTGGCAGAGATCGGTGCATGGATTTGCTAGATCAGGACCTGATTAGTGTGTAGCGATTGTGTTGTATTGAGAGCTTGATATGATCATCTTTGTATGAGGATTGTTACATGATCTCTATGACATATATTATATATAGATAGTTGGGGTTTTTAGCTTCAGGCTTTCCTGTTAAAACACTGTGTTAATGTGTGTAAATTTTTATGGTTTCATGTGTGCATTGCAATTGTGTTCATTTCTGCATGTGATGATCAATGGTGGAATAGATTCTGTATTGTGCATGAAGTTAAAATAGTGTGTGATCAAGAGAATATTGGATATATAACGCATTAGTTATATAATTTATACATTTCCCTAGCGACTAAGGGCCCAGCCCTGGTGGATCCACTTGCTCTTTTGTATTATTATCTTTCGATTATAGTTGTGTGACAGTTTTCATTTATTCTCATTACAGTTTCAAGTTTAATAGTTTACTGTTTTATTGCTTTATAATCTTGGTGTGTTGCATTGTTGAATTTTGTTTCCGTTCCTTTCCAATTTAAAAATAATATTGATCCCTGTATAACTTATCTTGTTATGATTTAACAAATCTTCGTTGTTCAGCATCTGATGTTCCATTCCAGTTGTTGTTCCATTCCATTTTTTGTTCTGTTCTAATTGTTGTTCATTTTGGATTGTTGTTCAATAGAATTTGTTGTTCAAAACCATTAGATAGAGTTTTTTGTTCAATAGAATTTGTTGTTCAATTCCATTAGACAGAGTTTTTTGTTCATTTCTATTACTGTTCAATTCCAGTAAAATAGATCTGCTGTTCATTTCATTCAATTAGTTTACAGTTTATTTCATACCTGCAAAGAGTTTGGTTTTGCTTTTGAGAGGTTGCCTAGTTTACTTTCATTAGCAGCATTAGTGATTTAGTTCAGTTTCCATTTAATTGCTTTAGTGTGGAGTGTAAGATCATCAACTGTAAAGGACATTGGTTATTGCTACCTACGTTCTCAGATTGATTGTCTTGTTCTTATTTGATTTCATTTACATCAGTTGCTAAAGGAAAGAGTTATTACTATTACATCCTTGACTGATGATTGCTGAGTGAATGATTGGATTTTGGAGCATTTAATTTCATGTCATTGTAGTTATATTTCATTTCCAAGCATCCGTTTACTCTTGTATTTATAACGATGTACACATATTGGAAAGCATTACTCTTAGATTGAATTTCAGCCTCAGACTGAGTACACTCTTGAAATAAAAAATCGTACTTGGATTGATAATTAATGTGAGATAAATAGGAGTTAAAAAGACACCTTTTATACCTCAACAAGCATGAATAATGAGATCAACATTATTTGGATACCATATACCAAAGCCTTGATTCCCTTGTAGATATTTCAATATTCTTTTTACAACATGAAGATGAGACTCTTTTGGATTATCTTGGAATCGTCCAACAATCTCAACTACATGCATAATATATGTTCTTGTCCCAGTTAGATAAAGTAGACTTCCAATCATGGATCTATATTCTAGTTGATTCACCATGGGAGAATCATTATGAGAACTAAGGTTACATCTAGATACCATTGGAGTACTCACAAGTTTGCAGTCTTCCATCACATACTTCTTTAGATATTGCTTAAGATATTTTTCTTTTGATAAAAATATTCCATCCGTTGCTTGTTGCACTTGTAAGCCAAGAAAAAATGTTATTTCCCCAAGTAAAGACATTTCAAATTACTGTTGCATAACAGAAGCCAATTTCTAACTCATGGACTCTTCATTACTTCCAAAAATGATGTCATCAACATATAAAACTACAATATAAGTTACTGTCAGCAGATCCCTTTGAAAAACTTTTTTGATGAAGATATTTGTCAAGACGATAGTACCATGCCCAAGGAGCTTGTTTGAGACCATATAAAGCCTTTTTAATTTCGCAAACAAATTTTTCATCATTTAATCCCAGAATGAATCCTTCCGGTTATTCTATATAAACTTATTCTTCTAGATCACCATTGAAAAAAGTAGATTTTACATTCATTTGACAAACTTTGAATTGTTGAAAACTTGAAAAAGCAAGAAACATTCTCATGGCTTCAAGTCTGGCTAAAGGAGAAAATGTTTCTTCAAAGTCTATACCTTCTTGTTGAGCATACCCTTTACAAACAAGTCTAGCCTTGTTTCCAATAACATCTCCATTTTCATTTAACTTATTTTTGAATATCCATTTTGTTCCAATAATTTTTTTATCATGAGGTCTTGGAACCAATTCCCAATTATGATTCTTTTCAATCTGATCAAGTTATTCATTCATGGCTTAAATCCAACATTCATCTTTCCTAGCTTGATTTACATTTTGTGGTTCAGTAGTGGATAAGAGCGCCAGATAGCTAGGGGGTCCTACAAGAGTTCTTCTTCTTTGGACACCTGATCCCTTTCCTCCCAAAATTTAAGATTCTAGACGTGTAATATTCCAAAAATTTAGTTTTAAGCTAAATGGAATATTGTAGTTTGTTTTGTCACTAGGTAGGTGAATAAGTGGGTGGGGAGACCCATAAATCTCCTTAGCAACAATAAAAACACTTCAAGTGTGAAATGAGACCTATTTCAACAGCTAAATAAAGCACCTCCAAGTGTGAAATGAGACCTATTTCAACAGCTAAATAAAGCACCTCCAAGTGTGAACAGGGTTGGATCATGTTGATTCAGTCAACTTTGACCAAGTCAACAGCACTGTTATGGAGGAGTGGAGATTAATTGAGGGATAACGCAGTTTTGGAGGGAGATGTATCTCATGAAGGAAATGACCTAATTGAGTGGGGCCAAGGGAAAGCAAGCTCATATTCTATTTAAGGAAGAGGATGGTAGCCATTTGAGCTCATTTTTTGGATTATTATTTTGATATTGGTTTGCTTAGACTTTTGCTTCCTCTTGCTGTTTAGCAGGGTTGCAGTGTTGTTTAGCACCGGGTGTTCCTGAGCGGGAATCCCACATCTTTCCTTGAGAGGCCTCTAGGAAGAGTATTGTATTCATTTCCACGTTCAGGTTTTTAGGCCAGGATACAACTTTCTTCATCAGCATAGTTTCTGCAAGTTATTGTGTTGTGTTTCAGGGTGCAGCAGTGGAGGGGTTAGAATCCCACTTTCTGAGCTAGTTTCTCATAGGAGGAAGGTTTCCTTCTCTTGGGAGATATGTTTGGAGAGCTCTTGAGCATATTTCAGATCTTTGGCATCAGGCCATATATTTCCCATCATTTCTAGTGTTGTTCTAGTTCGGAATTGCGTTATTTTGGAGGGCAGCTTCAGTGGAAGATCTTGTGGTTCCTTTGCAGTGTTTTCTTGTGATTGAGGGGTTCATCCTTTCATGGGAGGAGACCTTTGAGGGGATCTACATAAGATCTATTATATTTCAGCCTTATACACACTTTTTCTTCAGTTTGCAGTGAATCTTCAGCCATTAGGCTTTAGATCCCATCTTGTATTGGGTGTATTTCTGAAAACCCTTCCCGGGTTCTCTATAGGAGTTTGTTTGAGCCTAGATTTGTATTGGGAATTTATTTTTAGGCATATAACAACCCTACATCATTTATACATTCTTTGCTATAGAAGTTTGTTTTATAACTGTGTTGTAGCAGCCTTCCGGCATTTTGTATTGTAGCAGCAGTTCAGTTTTAGGAGTGATTTCTTATGGGAGGCTTGTTCCCTCATTGTATATGATTCATGCCTCACTCTTTTGTATTGATTTGCTCATATAATACATAATGATATGTCTCCATATTGGTCTCCAATTTTAATGAGTTGATTTACACTGCTATTTCTAGTTTTATGTCTTGTATTGTTGCATTCCCCATTTGGGAATATTACAGGATGATTCTTTTGAACATACATGGATGGAGCTTTTTCAGATAGATCTTCTTCTGGTGCCTCACTAGGTTCACCTTCTATATTGTTGCTATTTGATGAGGGAAAATATACATCATCATCATATTCATTTGTTGTTGTTATTTCCCTTTTAGGATATGAGAGAGACTTGTCAATTACAACATCAATACATTCAAAAATCTTTCGAAGTCTTTTATTGTAACACTTATATGCTTTAATTATTGAAGAGTAACCAAGAAATATTCCTTCATCTGCTCTAGTTTCAAGCTTACCTAGTTTTTCATCATTGTTCTTGATAAAACATTTGCTTCCAAAAAATATAAAATGCTTTACAGTGGGAAGATTTCCATACTAGAGTTCATAAGGAGTTTTATCATTGTTTACTTGAACATGAGCCTTGTTAAGAATATTTACTGCAATATGTGCTGCTTCTCCCCAAAAGGTATCGGGAGTTCCAGATTCATTAAAAATAACCCGAGCCATTTGTTGGATTGTTCTATTCATCCTTTCTACCACGCCATTTTGCTGTGGGGTTCCAACTACAGAAAATTGTCTTTTTATGCCATGATGTTCACATAAATCAAAGAATTCATCTGATATATATTTTCCTCCTCAGTAAGATCTAAGACATTTTATTTTTAGGTCTAATTCATTTTCAACCAAAGCTTTGAAGATCTTCAATTTTTCAAATGCTTCATCTTTATGTTTTAGTAACCCAATCCAACACATTCTAGAGAAGTCATCAATAAATAAAATATAGTATTGTTCTCCACGAGGTGACTTTTTCCTTACAGGACCACATAGACCAGTATGTATAAGTTCAAGAGGCTTACTTGCTGATCCTTCTTTAGCATTGAATTGCACCCTAGTTTGTTTACCAAATTGGCATGATTTTCATATGGTACTTTTAGATAAAGTGATGCTGGGAAGATCACGAACAGCGTTGAGTCTGCTAGATTTGCTTATTTGAGAGAAGCTCAAATGCCCAACCTTCTGTGCCATAACCAATTTTTTGAAGATTTACTCAGGTAGCATTGTTCTTGGCCACCTTTCAATACATATAAATTGCTTGGTGTTCTAGTTCCTTTTATTACTGTTTTTCCTGTGTCAAGTTCACGTACTACACATTCTTTTGAACTAAAGACAACTTCATTTCCTTGATCACACATTTGAGTCACACTCAACAGGTTATGCTTTAATCCATCCACATACATAACATTGTTAGCTTTCACCTTTTATTTAAGAAAAACATAACTTTTCCTTTCATGACAACAGGAGAGTCATTTCCAAAGGTAACATTATTTTCTTTCTCCAGAGCATTGTATGAAAGAAGTTTATTTTTATCACCTTTCATGTGTTTTGAGCATCTGCTATCAATGTACCATTGATTTTCTTCCCCTTCTACAAATAAAACTATGCCACATCTTTCGACCTATAAGTCCTTCTTTTTCCATACCTTGGAATTTGAAGGTATATGCTCTTTTGGCTGAAGTTTGCTCCTGCATTCAGATTCTTCATGTCCAAATTTATTGCAATAAGCACATTCAATATCATTTTGAAGAGAAGAGAAGTTGTTATAAGTATTCTTCTTTCTTACAGTCTCATTTATTTGCTTTCTTGCTTCTCTGGTCATGATGGTTTTGTATGCAACACATTGAGTAGCTTTATGACCAAAATTATGACATGAGAAACATTATCCATTAAAGAAGAAATTTCTGTGATCATGAAACCTTTTATTTATGTTTACCTGTTGATTGATATTTCTGCTATTGTTCTTTCTTTTATTGAAGTGGTCATGCTTTACCTGTGTAGTCTCTTTGTTCTTTTGTTCAGTGACAAAATGTTGATGGTTGGCTTTAGCTGCATTTAGATAGCTTGGTCCTGAAGACTGAGATGATTCTCCAATATATCCAAGACCTGTTTTTATAAGAGGAGAGAATTGCACCTTGATAATTTCATCTAAGGTTTTAGATCCTTTAGAAAATCTAAGATTTAAAGTTTGCACCTTCTCAGTTTCCTTTCTTAGACTTACTATTTCACATTCTAAATTCTCATTGTGCTTCTCCTTTTCTATAAGCTAATTCTTTAGAGTATCTATGGCAATTTTGTTTTCTTCCAAACATATTTTGAGATGATTTATTTCTTCAAGAAAATCATTTTCTTCTAATGCATCCATAAAAGTATCTTTAGACTCACTATAGTCTTTTTCAAAATCCATGAGTAATCTAATATCTTGATGAGATTCTCCTTCTTCACTATTTGATAGACCATCACTATCTTCATGAGTATAATATATTTTTCCATTGATGAACCATATCTTATTTCCTTTAGCCACTTCCTTTCCCTTTTCATGACTATATTTATGGGGAAATTTAGTAGCATAATGACCAACTCTTCCACAAGAAAAAACATTTAAAAGGAAGCTTACCTCTGAACCTTCCAGTGCCAAGTTGTAGCTTTTTTACAAAATGTATCTCATCTTCTTCTGAAACATACCCTGATCCTTCTTGTTCTTCTACCTCCTTTCCTTTTGCAGTAGCTCTGAAGACAACTTCTTTGAATTTAGATGGACCTCCTTTTCTCATTTCACAAGCAGTCAGAATCCCATGAAGTTGAACAATAGTAAGAGTTTGTAGATCCTGCTTCTCCTCAATAGCAGACACTTTTGACTCGAATTTGGGAGTTAGAGATCTTAACACCTTTTCTACCAGAGTAGTGTCAGTTATGGTTTCACCCAAATTTCTCATAGGATATACAATATCATCTAGATGTAAAAAGAAATTGGCAATGCTTCCCTCATTATGCATTCTAAGTTTTTCATATTGAATTCTGAGAGTTTGGAGTTTGGAAATTTTTACCTTGGCATCACCTTCATAGCTCAGAATGATTTTGTCCCATATCTCCTTTGCTGTATTCAACTGCGTGACTTTGAAAAATTCTGATTCAATCAAACTTACCAATAATTTATTGACCACCTTTGCATTTGTTTCATAGTTCTTTCTTGTTGTTGCATCTGTTGGAACTGACACTAGATATTGATAACCTCCTTCAACTATAGCCCATACATCAGGTCCAAGAGACTAAAGATAGGATATTTTCCTTGTCTTCCCGAAGATTAAATCATTTTTGTTGAAGAGAGGAGGCCTGATAGATGTTTTCTTATCTTGATTGCTCATCTTAGCTGATCTTCCTTCTAGCGATTAAGCTTCTTTAGAAGGACCTGCTATGATACCAATTGTTGGGAAAAATACTAAGGGGTGGGGGGTGAATCAGTATTTAGAGCTTACTGATAGATTTTAATTTTTCTTTACTAAATTCCTTACACG
This sequence comes from Pinus albicaulis, assembly GCA_034641835.2. Classification (NCBI taxonomy): domain Eukaryota; kingdom Viridiplantae; phylum Streptophyta; class Pinopsida; order Pinales; family Pinaceae; genus Pinus; species Pinus albicaulis. The sequence goes on along the minus strand of CM076580.1, from coordinate 1,696,743,761 downwards.
AATTTAATGAACCCAACTCGCGTATACACGTGAATATACCAATAGAAACTTGTGTACAATGATATAATCTTATTGTTAGATAAAATTTCAGAAACAATATTTAACTCAGCTTATCAATTATGCTTCTATTAGTTAAGCAGTAAATATGTGCAGTAACAATAGAATAAATCATCACATAAGATCATCACACATGAACACCAAGATTTAAGGTGGAAACCCAATTTGGGAGAAAACAACCGCTATTGTCGTCTTTGTCTTCAATATTTATTATATCGAAATCTACTTACAATATTATACTGATGTAGACTCATATCAGTACACATGCATCTACCTGTAGAAGGCTACAACATTCTCTCGTTCTCCAGCTGCTACTGGAAAGGAGCTACAACCGCCTAATCTCGTTTACCAGCCACTAGTAGAAGGGAGCTTCAACCCCCTAATCAGAACACCATCTTCTACTAGTAGGAAGCTTCTACTTCCATACTGAAGGCTTCAACCCTCAGAACCACTGTAGACCCACGTTTCATCAATTTTCATACTAGATCACACAACTTCAACACAAATCTTCATAAAGAACAACAATAATAACCTTCACCCAATACTTCAATCAGAACAGTGAGATTATTGTAACCTAAACACAGTAATAACCCAGATTTCATAATTAGTATGCAGAATCAAACTCAACCCTGAACATTCATTATCTTAAAATACATATGCTACTTTGCTTTACTGAACCCGCATGTATATGTGCTTTCCCTCACACCAACCTGCTTATATATCTGTGAGTACTAATCTTCCAAAATATGGTCAGTCTCAGATCCAGATCTGAGACTTTAGGTCATATATCTTTTCAGAATTTCAGAACCCTTGATCAGTCAGACATCATAAAGCATATTTACTAACTCATGGATAATATTTGTACATAATCAACTTAGCAACATATACATCATTCAAGCAACCCAAATCTACACGAAGACTTCATTGACATATAGCAAAAATACAACAGAAATAAACATAAAACCTCTGCAATAAGCTTCAGAAAACCCTGACTTTCATACGCGCCTTTTCTGAGACAAAGTCGCGTATATACACACTTTTACAAAGATGAACTAGCGTATAGATATGTAAATTTTAACTTTGCAGAATGTGTCAGATCTATAGAGCCCAAATTTCTTCACTTCACTTCAACAAACATGCGCCAGATCACATATCTAATCATCTCTGCAATAGATCATGTAGGAACATAGTCATTTCAGGTCTAGAGATCTCGATCCATCATTGTATCCAAGGGTGTATCATAGATTCAAATCTACCAATAAAACATAATTCATCCCATGTAGGTATACTTCATAGAGAAGTATTCAGTGACAGCCCTTACACATGCACACCTTTGCACTATGATCTTCTTCTCCTTATATAGATTTATCCTTTACCAATACCATGAGTCAAAACCACACAACTGCCGATGGTATTCTTCGATGAAATCAAATAGACGACACAACTCTCAATACTGTGGGCTATTACCATGGTAAAGCCTCCTGGTATCATATTTTTAGAGTGAAAAAGGCATACGCGACTTGAAGAGTTCTTATCTGCATGTATACACGACTTAGCCTGTATAAACCTGCATATAGAACTTGCAATATGAATATTAACCAATCTTCTACTAAACATTACACATTTTTTCTTATAGTAAATTTACCTCCTTGAAAACTACAAAAACTGAATTTAGAAGAAAAAAGTCTACTACAGGTATTTTCATAGCATTTTCCTAGCTTTAAGCCTGAGGAACGCTACAAAACTGTGTAGAAACCCATAAATTTCCCATTTCAAAACTGTCTCCAAAAATTGGCCTCCAGATACAAAAACTTGATTCTATGCATGCAATGAACCTTCTAAGGCATATTCAATCTCAAATTATTGTTCTTGTAGTGTTTCCTCCTCATTTATGATTAGTTGAGTAATTGGCTCTTCCACCACAGTCATTTTCAAACCTTTCTTTTCCAGCTCTTCATGAATCAGATCCAATTGTTCTTGAAGGTCTTTAACTTGGTCCTTTAGTGTCCTATTCTAGGATTGCAAGTTCAGTTTTACCTTTTTTATGTGCTTAACCTCTCTTCTTAGTGGCAGAGCCCACTTTATCAGTTTCTCTGTGTTTTCCAAGGTCATTGAGACACTTGTGACTTGATCTTCCCAAATCTTCCTCATTTGTTCAAACTGCACTCTTTAAGCTCTATGCCTCTTTTCTTCTTTCCAAGACCTTTCTTGCATGTCTTGTCATTGGTTTTCTAGCTTGAAAAATGAAATCAGCATCATCACCTTCAAAATCTAACTTTTTATTTGTTTTTCCTTTCTTTAGCTTTCTTCCTCCCTCTTCAACATCTTCAGCTTCGACAATGGAATTTTCTTCAATATCAATTGCATGCAAGATGCCCTCTAAGTTACCCTTAACCACCGTTTGGTTCCTAGTAACTCTCTTGCTATCATGTTTGCTAACTGTTGGCTTCTATTTTGTACGTGTAGCTTTTGGTGTATCAACCTTCTGTAAAGGCTCTGCCTCCATGCTCATTGGTTTTAACTGCCCTGCCACTATTGGTGATGAAATATCTCTAGTTTTGGGAACTCTTTTGGGAGTGACAACATCTACTTCAAAACCACTCATGAACAGAAAAATATGACCAGTCTCTACCTAATATCTTCAACTCCTCTAATACCAACAACTTAATCAAGCCATGGTGAAAGAGAGAAGTTTCATTTCCTTCTTTTTTAACTTGGACCTTATCTGACATTTTAGTTAGACTTCTGTATAAGTAAAAGGGAAAGTCAAAAGACCTCTTACCCACAAAATGTAGCAGAAGCCTAATGTGGTAGGATTAGACCATGTGAAAAATTCCTTCACAGGTGAAGTACTTTTGAATGATTAGCAACAGCTTTTAGTAGTTGTCCTTCATGTAACTCCTTGGGATAGCATTTGTGAGATCAATTTAACTATGCTATGGTTTGATGAATTATTTGCAGTCTTACATGGTGAAATTGATGCCTTTGAACCACTGTTCCCCTCCCCTATGGATTATATTTTCTTCTGAAATGTTTTCTGGTGTTAATGTGAGGTTTAGCATTCCCAGCTTTGAAGCTTTCCTAGTAAAACTATTAGCAAACTCCTTGGAAAACTGTAGATGACAACCTTGCAACCTTTGGCAGAATTGCAAACAACATGTTATTTTGAATACCTCCAAGGCATTTGGGTCTTCATTTAACAAATTCGTGTCCATTGGCTCATATCTATGGCAATTACCACCGTTGTGAGTCTTCTTCCTTGTAGCCATGGTGATTTTATATCTTCTCAGGCTCGCTTGATTAATGACACCTGAAATTTTTGAAAATGCCAACAACCTGCTTGACTCGATGAAGCAGCTTTCCAGAACTCAATAACATGCAAGGATAAAGCAAAGAATGAAAAAAATACTCAATTGGGTAATGTTTTATGGTTTCGATGACAACTCATGCCTTAATCATGACACATACATGCTAAAAACGGTAATGATGACCTTAGACATTACCTTTGTACCTTAAATTAACCCTAACAGATTTGAATGACACCCACCCTAACTCCTCCAATGATGAATTGACACTTCACCTAAAGTTTGACAAGACATACAGGAAAACTATTTTTCATAGCGTAGCTATTTCATTATCTAACAATTTCGCTATGAAACTATTAGGAAGTTTGGTAGAGAAAACTGTTGTTTCGCAGTGTAAAACGCTACGAAAAGAGGTAAAAGTGGCTTAAGTGTCTTTTTTGAATTTGAACGCTTGGGAAATGAAATATGACACCTAATGATGACTGATGAGACATGACATGACCTAAATGGAGGTGGGTTTGAACCTTAGGATAGGTTAAACATGTAAAAATTAAAATTTCCCTATACCATTTTGGAAAAAACCTTGAGACCTTATCCTTTTGATGAGTGAAATCTATGACCATGTCAAATAATGTTTCACATTTTATGAGTGATAACAGATCCAATTCAAACTCTTGGCTCTTTTTCCTCTCCAATTGTTTTTCAATTTCAAGCCTAGTTAATTTAAAAGTTCATTTCAATTAGCAATTTCCATATCAACCATGATGGTAGTGGGACTCCCTAAAACTTTGGATATATTGAGAAGGACACTAAACCATGGAATTTACAAGGTTGAAATTTATTGAGACTCAAATTTAATTTTAATATTTTTGGTAAGATATTACCTCCTTTCCAACCAAGACTGATTGACATATTAGACTAAGCTATTAGCTTCTTGCCAACCAAGACTTATTGACTTATTGGACTGGGATATTGAATCCTTGCCAACCAATATTGTCTTATTGAACAAGACATGGCAGATTGTGAAAAATGAATACTTTTGACAATTTAGGATGTCTACACACAACATGTTGACAAGATTTGGAATCATGTGACCAATAGGCACATAAAAGAATCAAAGGAATTGCACAATGAAGTTTGAAAGAACATATCTATATTTAGACAAAGACCCTTTACCATTATGAGAAGGTTGAAGGGGAAATATGTCATTAAAAATTTGATTTCAAAATATACTTTTTTGTCCTAATTTGAGTTAGGAAGATGTTACAACACCAAGGGTTCATTTTTTGGAAATGTTGAGGACACTAATACAACATTGTGGGTTCACCCATCAACAACCTACTTAATACCCTAAACTATCAAAAAATACACTAAGAGAAAATTACGCTACTGGTATAAAACAAGAAGGTAATAGGTGATATGTTAACTATATCATTACAACAATCACATGATATGTCATTGTGCTAAGTCATTCAATTGTTCTTGAATTTCACATGAAACAAAACTAACTAATATTGAATCACACAAAACGACACGATGAGTGTGGGAAACATAGAACCACTTGTAGTTTATCCTAGTGGATTTAACATTTCCTTCCATAGGGTCAACTGAAGAAATTGAATTCCAAAAATGGAACCATATCAAAACTACACATATCAAAAATGCAATAACTAGATTTCCTACCAGAATAGGATATTATTGGTGTAGTAAAACACATGTTTTAGTCTATAGCTGATATCAGTTTCAGAACTAATTGTAAACAAAAATTATTTGAAAGGAGATGTGTAGGTGCATTCCCCTGTACTGGACCTTTAATTTAAAAGTTAATAAAAGGCATAGACTATGTTCTTTGTTCTCACTACTCCAGCTGAAGCATTGGAAATATAAAGACCAATAAAATTAGTTTGGGTTAGGTTGGGGCCACCGAATTTAATAGCTCGATCTAGATCATAATATAAGTTATATAGTATTATTTCTTATGGAAGGAACTGTATAAATAAGTAAAAGGTTCCTGCCTAGGGTTATTTTTTTCCTAAACCTTTTCAAAGATCCATTACATATGTTTAACATTCTCTCTGATCTACAATGAATAAGTTTTCTTTCTACACGAAACATTTTAAGGAATGTACGGGATGTAAGAGTAAGGACTTGAAATCTAAATTATTGGCCACGATGCTCCTTATTTTTTTCTCGTGATTGAGATGACGACGCTCTTTGGGCAGTGCAACCAAATAAGAAAAATAAAGATCGTCGTAAACAACATGGTTTAGTGACTTGATCGAGCCCATATGGATTTATTTGTCATTGTAATCATGCAGAGCTTGAGTGACCTTCATGTTGATGAATTCCTTGGACAACATTGGATTAATATAGCCAGGCACATCCTTTAGATTATAAAGGCTTCCTTCAAAATTCAAGCCCTTCTTCCAATACCGTTGGATCCTCAAACTCTTCCAGAAAAGAAAGAATTTAATAACCTCACAATTTTTATAAGGCTGAGATTATACTAGTATTTTTTTTACCTAAAACACCTTCATTCCCAAAATAAAACCTCCATTTTATTTTTTTTGCAATTGGGATTTTCCTCTCTCCCATCCCAACCTAGGAAACTACTACCGCTGCAAAACCCCATTCACCTATATCACAATGTATTATGTCTATGGTGTCCACCCTGTTTTCCTATATTGTGTTGTGTAAAAGTATTAAGGTTAGGTTCTGAACCCCACATTTATTTCATATGTGGACATTAATCTGCTCAAAATAAATGAAAATTTCCTCATAAAATTGCGGGCGCCCACTCTCTCTAATATTAATACTAAGAGATACCTTTGAATATTAAGCACTAATAAATTAAGGAATAAAAAAAAAGTTTTTTATATAAGAAAGAATATGAGTTCTCGGCGGGATGAATAAATTGTTTAATTGATAAGTAAATGAAATGATTTCTTAAAACTAACATTGATAAGGGCACTCTTTGATGGGGGTGTAGACCTTGCAGCACGTGACTGATGAACCTCATGTGTGATCATAGGTGGAGCGGGGTGAGGGATGAATTATCTCATTCCATACACCATAACACATGTAATGGGAGGAGTACTATGAGAATTATGGAAATTTGTGCGAGTATTTATGTCGCATTGGAGTTCAGGGGTAGCGATCAGTTAAGGTGCGAGAATATGAAGGAGCCTGACATTTGTATCACTGCTCTGGTCTGGTGCTAGAATTTGAGGATGCCTTCAGGGAGAAAATTAAAGTGCTACACGAGATCATTCAACGAGAGTGGTTTGTGTATGCTCATCCTGGGTATTTTCTGGAGCAATGCTTCAAGTTGGGCCCTGTTTCAAGGTCTCTTTGTTATTGTCTGCGTGTGTAACATTGGGAAATTGGTGGGAAGAGTGCTCCGCCACTCCATTTTCACTTGGCTTATGGTAATCCTTCTTACTCATGTTAGCAGGAGACTTCAAAATTAGCAGTGGAGAAAAATTTGTAGGTGGTGGCTGAGAACCAGTTTAAATTTTCAATTTTGAGAAATCCGACGAAAGCGCAACAATGTTTGGTGGATTGGTGGGTGGTATCTGTGGGGTAAAGTTGGAGGCTAGTGGACTTCGCCCTAGGGTACATTGAGCTCAGTAGTTGATTATATTGTCATCTAGGGGGAAGTTGTGGTCCTCGTCTCTTACTCAATAGTCTGTATTGTTGTGGTGGGTGGTGGTTTTTGATTTCTCCGGTGGTGGTGGTATGTGGTACTCATGGGGGTCTATCCTATGGTATCCAAGTGCAATAATTTTTCTACTCTATGAATTATGAAACCCGTTGTGCGGCATGGGTGTTTCCCCTCCCCAACGATCCTTGGCTCTGCGGGAGAGGGGGACATGAAAATTGTTGTTGTGGCACCCCGCTGAGGTGGCAAGCCCGCTGGAAACTTGCAAATGGCTAGTGTGGGGGCGCACAGAGGCCATGGAGGAGATAAGAAAAGTTCCAGTAGGAAAGAAGGCATGCGGGTCCAGAAGTCATATCGTCGGGGTGGAGGAACCTATTGGACATTGGGTTCAACTCTCCCCATGTGTGTCATGACATGGACTAACCGCCTCTCATGGATCCTAACTCTGGTGATTGTAGCAGAGACTAATGCCTTTAGGTTTTGGTCTAACGACAATCGTGATTCCAACAAGTGGTATCAAAGCGACAAGTCTCGAGTTCAAAACTCACCCGGCTTGCGTTGGGAAGGAGATTGTTGGACATTGGGTTCAACGCTCCCCATGTGTTTCGCGACATGGACTAACTACCTCTCATGGATCCTAACTCAGCGATTGTAGCAGAGACTAATGCCTACGAGTTTTGGTCCAACAGAAATCGTGATTCCAATAGAACCTGGGGAAGAAAGGGGAATCGTGGGTATAGTTTTCAAAGTGTAGAATCAAGTGTCGAGTAGGGAATCCAACATTGCTGCTTAGATAAGTGCCAAGAAATTATCCATGGTCTAATGGAAAGAGTGGATGCAACGGATACATTTTTTCACGAGGAGCATGAAGATCAGATGGAAAAAGATGGGAAAACTGCACTATTTTCAGTGCCAAGTCTGGGAGATACTGGAGGCCAAAAATACCTAACTGAGAAAGTTAAAAAGTAGAGACTTGGATGGTGCACTTTGAAGGGAAAATTCAGTGTGACTTCCATCCTCCACCTCCTCCAGGAAAAACCCCAGACAACCCTGCCTTTATCAGTCGAACGACTAGTATGATTTCTGGTGTTTTTGATGTTCTATCTATATTTTGGTGACTACAATAATGAAAGCAATAATAAATACAAAATTTGTGGTCAATACGACAAGGATCATCAAGATTTTGAACCATTCAATGTAAAGATTGTTTCCAGTGCTAGTGATCTATTCACATAAAAGACCCCATAAATTTTTGCTTTGGGATACCCCAAGGATTCAATAAGTAATCCAAAGTGAGATGATTCATTGCTAAGGTGATAGTGGCAACAACCCTAAGTTGACCCAAAGTGACAACTTGTGAGCCTTGCACAACTAGGGTGCCAATTTAAGCATCAACAAGATGCACAAATTCACAAGTGGAAACATCTCATATTTAGGGCACTTGGCCACAAATATTTATGCATGTTTTTCCACTAAGGGTACCTTTCACATTTCCCAAGACAGAAATGACATGTCTGAAGGAATTTTTGATAACTTGTCACATTCCACTAGCTCCATGCATGAAGAGGATCTCCCTCCTTTAAGAATATTTTGGAGGATTTCATGGCATAGTCAAGGGTCACATGTATAAAAGAAGAACTTCATATTCAAGAATAATAAAATTAGCGTTCACATCATGTGGTGTAAAGGAGAAGGACATAGGTGAAGATTAATCCATTTAGAAACAACTAAAAAATTGTTTATCTCCTCTTTCCAAAGAATAGGATATATCTTGTGACAAAAGGCCCAAATTGTTGACAAAATATGACCATGTATTGGATCACATAGAATTTGGTTTCTCCTCTTTAACTAGACCATTATATGACCTAATTCATTGATTATTAGATGTACACTATCATACAATGCTATTTGTTGGAGTTTGTTGTAAAACATTGCCAATCCTTTTCAAAGGAAGAAAGAAAGTTCAAGAAGGGATCATGTGCTAAATTAGTATGAAAAATCCATCTTTGAACAAAATTTTATTGGTAGAAGGGATTTGTATTTACCCTTGTTGATATGGACACATATGCTAACTGTGATAGGGTTAGCTAGCTAGAATAATAATCATGGGCTTTAGTGGTTAAGGTCTCTATTGTAATGGAAGCATTAGAGAACAAGGCGAGGAATGAGTGATTTTGTGAAAGGAAGCCATTGCAATTTTATGTTATTTGAAATAAATAAACATGATAAGGAAGAGGAATAAGCAATTACACAATGTTATTGACGATGGAAGGAAACATTGAAGAAAGAATAAAATATTTACAAAATATTAATAGATAGGAAGAATTGGGAAACATATGGTTAAAGGAAAGATATTGGCGTTTGAAGGTAGCAAAAATATAAAAGCGATTAATGAGAAAGGAGTGTCATAAGAGTCAAAAGGATTTAGATTTCCCACCATTTTTATTAGGATTTAGATTTCCTGCCATTTTTATTAGGATTTAGGTTTCCCACCAATATTTTTAGGAGTTTCCCATTTTGTTTTCATCATTTTGTTTAAATTGAGAATACAAGTTGCTCCTATTAAATGGAATTAGAATTTAGATTTCCCACCATTTTTATTAGAATTTATATTTCCTACCAATATTTTTAGGATTTTCTTGCCATGTTCTTAGCACTATTTTGTTTAAATTTATAATAGAATTCATTATTATTCACATCGAAGATGCTTTGGAGTCTCTTTTAGAGGAAGTAATCTTCCCGCTGAAAGTATTAGAGTCTTTTTTAGATAGAGGGAGTAAGCATACCATCAATGAGAGAACCATGATTAAAACTAGAGGAAATGAAAAGAGGTACATTTATATTTTATAACCATGAATTATTTGAAGTTAATTTTTGTGATTATTTGAAGTTATTTTTTTGTGCTTTTAGATTAATTTCAACTTTAAATTTATTAAATTCGTCAAAAAATAGATATTTGATTCCTAGCCCTAACCAGTGAGCTCATTTTTCTGCCCTCCTTTGATTTAGCCTCGTTCTCCTATGTTATTATGAATCTTTTGTCGAAGTGTACGAAAAAATACCACTTTAGCTAGGCATAACTTATAGCCCTAACATCAAATATGGCTGCCAATATCTTCAGATCTGCAGTTAGTTGATCAAGACAAATGCTGCAAAAATCCAGATCTATGCATACGAAGACATTAAGCAGTAAAAATAAGCTTTTTCTCCATACATCTAGTAGACAAGACAAGAACAATATTTTTGAAATAATTTTATATTATGGGCACCTGGGAGGAAAACAAGAAAGGTGTTTCCAATTCTCCTCAATGGGATGGGTTCTTGAAAGTCCTCAGCACTTCAAATCTAGAATTTCTCTCTCTTGTTGGTGTAGAAAACCCAGACAAACATAGAACTCAAAGGGAGCTCACAAAGAAAATAATGGAGAATGTGACAATGATAATGGTTCAAAGTCAGACCAAGAGTATAGATCCAAAGTGATCTAATAGGCAACAAAAGGTGAAGAATGGTAGGAAAAACCCTCCTATTTATAACAAAATATTGGGTCATTCTAGATCTTGGTGCATGATTAAAATAATGTCAACCAAATCTAGATCCACCTTTTATGGAATATTTTATTATATTTGTTGGAGGGAAAAAGTATTTGACTTGGGTCAAATCCCTTTATTTGTGAATAATAAATAAATAAATGATTTATTTATCATTTTAAGGAAGTGGTTGAAGGATAATGAAATAAATAATGATTTATTTAATTATTTATGGGTGATTTAGTCATATTTAACAAGGAATATTATTTAAATAAGATTTAAATAATTATTCCTAGAAAATAATAAGATAAATAAAGATTTATATAATTAATTTCTTTGTTTTGGGTTAAACATGACCAGGAATAATAATTAAATTATTGTTTAATTAATTATTCCATGAGGAAAATCAAACAAATATAGATTTGTTTAATATTTTCCTTTGGGGTTTCCTGTTTAGACCATAAACAACCTAATAAATGTGTTTTATTAAGTTATTTTACATAGTGAAAGCAATTTTACTTAGGGTGAAATTGGTCTTACATGGTGTACTTGGATCCATCTAATGATAATTGGTTAGATGACCAAAAAATGGTGTAGCATCCTAGATACGTTTCTTTGATCTTCTTGATGTACCCTTGATCCCATGACAAAAATCTATTTGTTGAAATTATCCTTATTCAAACTAAGTATATATATATTGGAGCATATTAACACAATTCAGAGGTTACCATTGTCTCTCCTCTGAATTGATCATAATTCAATCTCGCATACTATGGTAGACTTATCCTCCTTCTTGCATCCCATTGTAGCCTCTTCCCTTTACTGTGTATCCTCTCCTTATGCACTACAATTCTGATCATTGTTGTAGACCTTGACCGAGAGGTTTAGTCCCAAGACAGGGCCTCTCTTCCTTCTCGGGATAGCTTCCTTTCTTCGTTGTAATATCTTCCTCCTTTTCACCAATAACATAGACCTTATCCCCGCAATCCATCACAGAAATTTTCTGAACTTTTCTCTTTAAATGAGGCTGTGGTCCCTCTATAAATAGGGACTATCTCACTACCTTTAGGATGACATGATATAGTTTTTAGGCCGACATAAACTAGTGTGTAGGCCAACATAAAAAAGGGTGGATATCCAACATACTTGAGCCAACTTATTTGGATCATATTGACAGGGTCTTAGAGTATACATTTTACATCAATATTTGTCCTTTACACTGAGTGTAACAACACTTCATATACATGACTCTAAATTACATTTATGACAAGATGAAAAACTCATAAAGACATCAAGAGGAAGTCTTTGACATATAATAAAAAATCCTTGCTTATGAAACCCATGAGGCAAGCATTACAAAATACATTTTATTATCTTTGTCTTCTTCATTACATAAATTCATAATTACAGGTCATTATGAAGACCAAACGTAGTTACACTTTTCAACACAAAATACCTCGATTCTCCAACATGGTATTAAAGCTAATGGTTTGAGATGTAGCATGTTGCCTACAAGTCTTATGCAAGTTGTAAATGCTCTTAAAAATTCATATTTTTTTAGTGGATTGCTTCGAGGTTTCTAATTGCAAAATAAATCTAGGATCAAACCAATGGGCAACATTATGGGTTTCAAGCTAGATCTTATAAATTTTAATGGACACAATTATGGAATTTTGCCACAAGATATGGGAACATTGTTGAAGAGTGAAGAGTTATAGAACTTTAATAAAATAGTGGTTCTTATCTAAGAGATAACTAATAAAAGTTTTTCATCAACGGGAGGAAGGATGAGGCTCTAGGAGTCATAACAACCTCCATCTCAAGGTCGATTCAATGTCATATATTCCATATCAACTACTCATATAATCGATAATTTTTAGTATATCAAAGAGCTAGAAATTGATGCCTTTTTTCCCCTAAGACTCTACAAACCCTATATTATCCTTGCAAACCTTAGCTTCTATAAAAAAAGCAACAAGGTTCCTACATAATTCACAATGTCATGAATTTGAGAATTTCACCAATTCAGTGACACTCCAAACATTTTTTTAGAAAAAGAAATGTCTAGCTAAAAAGACTCCATGTGTGGCATTGATCATCATGGTGTCACTCTAAAGGCATTTATTTTTGGGTGGACTCACTAATATAATTTATTTTGATCCCTCTCCACAGATTTCTCTCAAGGAATTTATTATGTCAGGCTATATCTTACACAATATTTCTAGTGGCCCTATGGTTCCATGACACACACCTAAAACATGTCATCCATAGACGACACAAAGAAAATGGCCCAGTCCCTCTCATAGTACATTAACACTCTCGCCCAGTCACTCAGCACACCATAGACCAACATGCCTTCCCTCACTGTGCAAGTTGGCCTTTATTTTGAGAAGATTAGGATTTGGAGGGTAAGCATGACGAGGGTGTCATTTTACCAAGATGAGCCTCTCATAAGGATAAGCACATTAATGAGAAATAAAATCACAATATTGAACACTCACTTCTTACCATTCCCACACCATTAAAAAAAACACTAAAAATTTCATTCTTAAAATCTCTTGTGTAGTTTCCTAATGTCATTCAAGTAGAATCTCACAATTACTTATGTCAGTAATGGTGCGATCATTTTTTTATTCTCTTAAATGAAATTTTTCTAGACATGCACCCCATCAAACATAAATCATCAAGTCAAAATGAATGGAAATGAATGAATAAGAGGGTGTGTTAGGGAGTTTCAGCGAGTGTCAGGTGTGCCAAGGGGGGAGTGACAAGGCATGCTAGGGAATGATAGGGCATGTCAAGAAGTGTCACAATGTGCTAAAATGTGCCAAATAGTTCCAAGGAATTCCAGGCATGCCAAGACATGCCATGTTTTAAGGAATGACAAGATGTGTAAGGTGTTAGGGTATGCAAACGCGTGTCAAGGAGTGTCAGGAAACAACATGGAACACTAATTTTAAATGAAAATAAATGAATACATATGAGGGTTAATAATTAAAGACCTTACCTTTTCAAGAGGGGTGTGCTAGGCATACCAACCCTAGTGCCAATACATGACAAGCGACAAGTGCTAGCATGTATTAAGTGTCAAATCATCCTCTATTACTTCTCTCTTAATTGTGAATAATTGATCTCAAATAAATTTTATCTTAAACCATGCCAAGGGAGCACTAGGTAAAAATGCATGTAAATGAATGAATAAGAGTGTGTGACAAGGACTGTCAATGAGTTCCAGGTGTGCTGAGGAGGGAGTGACATGGTATGTTAGGCAGTGCTAAGTCATGCTAGTGTGATAGATTGGCATGCGACCAAGATTTTCCAGGTGCCAAGGTGTTCCAACACATGCTAGGAAGTGTTAGGGAGTCCTAGGGACACACAAGGGAGAACTAGGTGAATATAATGCATGAAAATGAATGATTAAGATATTATGACAAGAAGTATTAGTGAGTTCCATGTGTGCTAAGGAGGGAGTGACAAGGTACACTAGTTAGTGCTAAGGCATGCTTAAGGCTAGGGAAACATTTCAAGATGTGTCAGGTGCTAGGGTGTGCCAATGCATGTCGAGAGTGTTATGAAATTCCAGGAAAAAAAAAGGGAGCACAAGTTGAAAATTCATGGAAATGAATGAATAAGAGTGTGTGACAGGGATTTTTAGTGAGTTAGAGGTTTTCTAAGGAGTGAGTGACAAGGTATGTTAGGTAGTTCCAAGGAATGCTAGAGTGATAGAGCGACATGCCAAGATGTGCCAATTTCCACGGTGTGCCAATGTGTGCCATGGAGTGTTAGTGAGTGCTATGGAAACATAAGGGAGAACTAGTTCAAAATGCATGGAAATGAATGGATAAGAATGTGTGATTGGGAGTGTCAGTGAGTTCCAAGCGTCCTAAGGAGGGAGTGACAATATTATATGGTAGGCAATGCCAATGCAAGCTAGAGTGTCAGGGAATGTCAGGGAATGGTACGGTGTCCTAGAGAGTTCCAAAGCATGCCAAGGAATGTAGGGGATGCTAAAATGTGCCACATAGTGCCAAGGGATTGTTAGATGTTCTAGGTGTTATGGCATGTCAAGATGTAAACTATGTTTCTTAGTTGTTTTATGGCCACAGTTGGACGTAAGCCTTGACTTGGTAACTTGTTAAGTGGGATGAGTTAATATTGGACATGAGTAGCCTAAGATGATTTATAATCCATTCTTAAGTGAACAAGCCATATTATAGTTGTAGTATATGAAACTTGGTCAAGTTGTTGTAGTCGAGGCAGGACTTGATTGGATTCCAAAGTCTAAAAAAACATAAGTGTAGTTATGAGGACATGATAGTTAAGGAGTTCCAGGGCATGCCAATGAATTAAAAGGTGTTATAACACATGCCAAATAGTGTCAATGTGTGGTGAGGAGTGTTGGGGAGTGTCATGGAATCCCAATGGATAACTAATTCTAAATGCATGGAAACGAACGAATAAGAATTTTTGCCAGGGAGTGTCAATACATTCTAGGTGTTCCATGGACAAAGTGTCTTAGGATAATTTCAAAATAGGACTTGCAGGAGGCAAGCCGATGATTTCGATAATGGGATGGAAAAATCAGTTTCAGGAAAAGGGAGACTTTTGGCTACACACAACACTATTTTTTCAATGACTTGGTTGGGTTCCCAAGTCGCAAAAAAAGTAAGGCTATATATGATGGCATGAAAAATAGGGAGTGCCAAGGTGTACAGGTAATCCAAGGGAGTGATATCACATGCTAGAAATTTCCAAGGCATGTTAGGCATGCCAAGATGTTCTAGATGCTAGGGTGTGGCGCCAACACATGATAGGGAGTGTCAAGGAAACATAAGGGAGGACTAGTTTCAATTGCATGGAAATGAATAAATAAGAGTCTTTGGTAGAGAGTGTTAGAAAGTTATAGGTGTGCTAAGGAGGGAGTGAAAAGGTATTCTAGGTAGTGATAAGGCATGATAGAGTGCTAGGAAATCATGTCAATATGTGCCAAGTTACAGGGTGTGCCATTGTGTGCCAATGAATGTTAGGGAGTGTTAGAGAAACACAAGGGATAACTATGTCATAATGCATGGAAATGAATGAATCAGAGTGTGTGAAGGGGAGTGTTAGTGATTTAAAATTATGCTAAGGATGAGTGAAAAGGCATGCTTAGCAGTGATAAGGAATGCTATAGTGTTAGGGAGGCATGCGACCAATATGTGCCAATGCGTGCAAGGAAGCGTTAACTAGGAGTGCCAAGGAAACAAAAGGGAGAACTACGTCAAAACTCATAGAAATTATGAAAAATTAAGAGTTTGTGATTGGAAGTGTCAGTAAGTTATAGGTGTGCTAAGGAGGGAGTGACAAGGTATGCTAGGCAGTTTTAAGGCATGCTAGAGTCTAGGGCGACATGCCAAGATGTCCTAGGTGCTAGGGTATAACAACACGTGCCAAGGAGTGTTAAGGAATTCTATGGAAACACAGCGGAGCACTAGGTAAAAATGCATGGAAATTAATGAATAAGAGTTTTTGATTGAGAGTTTCAATGAGCTCTAAGTTTGCTAAGGATAGAGTGACAAGGTATGTTAGGTAGTTCCAAGGAATGATAGAGTGTTAGGGTGACATGCCAAGTTGTACTAGGTGCTAGGTTGTTCCAATGCGTGCTAGGAAGTGTTAGGGAGTGTTAGTGAACACAAGGAAGAACTCGATCAAAATGCATGGAAATGAATGAATAAGAGTGTGTGATAGGGAGTGTCAATTAGTTCTAGGTGTTTTAAGCAGGGATTGATAAGGTTATGTGCTAGGCAGTGACAAGGTATGCTAAACTACCAAGGCATGTTAGGAAATTATAGGGTGTGTTAGGGAGTGCAAAATAATGCCAAGGAATGTAGGGGATGCTAACACATTCCACATATTTCCAAGGTGTTTAATACATGCCAGGTGCTATGGCATGTCAAAATGTAAATTGTGTTGCTTAATTGTTTTATGACCATAGTTGGATGTGATGAGCCTTGTCTTGGTAACTTGTTAAGTGGGATGAGTTGATATTGGACATGAGTAGCCTCATATGAGTTACATGTAGTTATTAGGTGAACAAGAAATATGTTTAATTTCCATGACACATGAGAATCTGGGTTTGGTCTTAGAACCTTTGATGCATACACACTCAAGTGCCACAACGCATATACTTTGTACAAAAAAATATACACACATCAAGGAATCAACTAGTGCACATGAAAATTTGTAACTTTTCCAAACCATTCTTTGTTAAATTACAAACTATAATAGAATAGGCTAGATCTATCGTACCAGGGATCATGGACCTTTACAATCACACTGATACAAGGAATAGAAATAGGGCTTGGTGTTATTCCTTTCATAGCCAATGTACCTTGAACAAGACAACTCTTGACCTACTTGTTGATGGTGACCACACATAGCCATTTCATGTCCTTAACACATCTTGTAGGTCCTCTTGCCTCACATTATGAAACTCCTCATTCTTCCTCTATCAATGAGCTCAACACCTTCAGGTTGTTGAACTTGGCTCAGAAAATGTTTCCCTCTATCTACCTCTTTTTTCCTTTAATATCTGCAACACTTAGGGTTTTCAACCAGTTGTTCACAACTTCGTTTCTGAACAACTCTTTGGTCTACCCACGTTTTCCATACTACTGCTCCAAAATGAAAAGTCTAGAGCTATGGAGGATTCCCTTATTCTCACTGACTCTGTCCTCTACAATATAGTGAACTAGGGCTAGTTGGCTAGCCCACTTGACTGCTATTTTAGTCCTTCAAAGTATGCATGTCCTTAGGCCCAATGCACCTACCCTTATACCAGTCTTATTTTCCTTCACAAGTACAAGACTTCGGAATCTTCTTTGAGATTCACCTAACAACCCTCCAACTGTACTTGGACTGCCATCAATTTTATCAACCACAATCAATTATTTTATTGATCTATTGTCCACAACACTACCGTCACTAGGGCTCTTCAAATCTGCCACCTGATAGTGATTTGAGTCCTCTCAAAATTACTATTCTTGTGTACCAATTTCTTTGTTGTCCAATCTGTTGATCATGTTCCCTACTCTTTAAAATCCTTTCCCTCCACTGTTCTGGAGCCAATGAGCCTCACTGACTGCAAAAAGTTGTGCTCCAAGGGCCTTTATTTACCCCTTGTACCTCTGCATAAATCCTTATTTCACCTCTTCCCCTCTTCCACTATCCCAAACCACTTCCCCACATATGCCCGATACCCAAAGTCCAAGCGCTTAAGCCTCAAGAGCTAATCACATCGAAGAAATAGAGTGGAATGTTTGAATCCCTTTGCAAGGCTCAAAAACTCCAATGCGATCGCTTTTTGTTGTTAAAGTCCTCCACTGTGTTCCGCACCGTTGATCTACCACATAGATCGGACAACCCGCGCTAATCGCAAGTCTTCGCAATCGCAACACTTATATGTCGTCCCCCGATCGGTCCATCACAAACATTTGCAATGCGATTGATCGCATCGCATGTCTTCCGCCGATCGCTCCATTGTAACTCATCTCCCGATCCCTCCAATTGAATGTGAGCTGTTGATCCGGTCCCTAGATCCAACGGCCAGCGCTCAATCGCACTCCCCACCTAATCGCAATTGCAAATTCCATCGCGCCTCCCCTTTGCTCGTGATTGCGATTCCCCGACTACATCTGAGCCATCCATCCCTCCGCCAGATCTAACGGCCCTAATTGAATCACATCCCGCCCTCAATCGCAATCGAAACTTCCAAAATGTGCCACCCCAGTCTTCCCACTCCGATTTGTGATTGCGATCTCCGAATTGGGTCCCACCTCATGCGGTCGCATCATCACATTCCATTGCATTTCGCTGCATTTCCATGTATTTCCATGTGTAACCAAAGTTTTTCATTTTACTTTAAAGTCTTATGTTTCATATTCATTACGCCCATTTTCATATATCATTTCACTATTTAATCCCCGCCGTCGATCTACGCCTCCAGATCTAGATCGAATGGTCCATACGCATTTTTCTGTCAAACCCTATTGTTCGCCATTTACACCATATCATTATGTTTTCCACTGTTATTTCACATAAACCACTTTTTCACCACCGCTGCACTATCATTTCTTTCGCCCCCATAACTAGTCTTCCATTTGCATGGATTTCATGACCAAGTTGCGTGTTTTGGCAGAGTACGAGCGATAGAAAGCTATCATGATTCAGAGTCTCTATTGCTGTGATAGAGAGCATGTAAAAGACCATGTTTCAGAGCTGAATTATGAAGAAAGGCCTGGGAAGATACACCGACAAGACTTTTATTAAAGCAGCAGGGTTAAAATCTGTCAAACCCTCCCAGGGACATTCAAAGCTCAGCTTGGGCAGGTGAAGATATAAATGTTGCGGCATAGAGTATCAGTGGAAAATCAGAGGAATTCGATGATCAGCATTGAAGGTTTCAGGCCTTAATTCAAGTTTAGAAGACAGAGAGTACCATGCACAGGGAACAATACCCTCCAGGTTTCATTTCAGCAGGATTTTCTTTCAGGAAAGGATGGAATGTTCATGTGGTTTTACTCTCATACTGTGTTCCTAAAGAGACCTTCACCCAGCGCATTTATTTCAGAAAGCCGACGGCAGAGTACATACAACACAACATAATCATTCAGCAGTTTGGGTGTGAATGTTTCCGTTGTTTTGTCTTAATGAGGCAAATTAAATGCTCATCACCTACTTCTTTTGCTAGGTTTTCTGTTTCTCCTATAAAACTCTAGGAAAAGGAATGATTGAGGGTTCCAGATTTTATCAGAAAAATATGCAGTGAAACGCTTTTTGTATACATTTTTTAAAGCTCTTGTATGAAGGCTCAGAGCCCATAGGGTCTTAGTGAGGAGGATTTCCATCTGTTAAAGAGGATTATGGTCTTTGGTATTTCATAGTGTTTAACGTTTTCTCTTATGTGTTATATTAATAGATCATTTCATTTCATCCATATTTCTTGTATCATGTTTTGGAATGCGAGTGGCTCACTGGTTTTTGGTATGGATTCATCCTAGTTGATGCCCATGCTCGGATCAGTAAAGCACTTTAAATATGGCTCATGCATGATATTCTGTTCCATTACTCATCTAAACCGTATTTCTGCTATATTAGTTGCTTTGGGAGGTTGTTTTTAAAACACTATTATCGTGTATGGATTCTTAGATTGGTAAGCCCATGCATGGTGGCATTGTGTATTTGGATATCAGCTCAATGTTGACTAATATCTTCTCAACATTTCTTTCATTACATACACCTTCTGATAATTGATATCTATGACATATTACTTGAATTGGCCCGCTTTGCAGTAAATTTTTTCTGAATTGTCTGTTGCTTTCATATTAGATTTATACACCTTGCTTATGTAGTATTTCTTTTCCTGTATCATTTTCTGAGAGTTTGGTCCCATTCTAGTTTATTTCCTTGTTTACAGGAGATAGCATGAGATCCTTTTGTTGATAACTTCCCATGTTATATTACATGCTCCTTGCTATATTAAGATGTCCTAGGCACTAGTCTATCACAACTCTAGGCTGTCTCTAGGAACGGCAACATCTTTCTGGCACCATTGCTGGGGATTGAAGTTGAGAAAATTAAAATCCCTGGGCCTCGACAAAATCTAATTCACTCTTCAAGTAGGTGAGTATGGAGAGTTGAGAGTTGTAGACCCCTCACCTTGGCGACTCCACGTTTTTTTATTTGATATATCTATTTGCAGTCCTGGCTCCTCGTAAGCCACACCTAAGGTCAGATATGTCTAAGCCAAAGATACCTTCAGTGTCTGACCCTGAAAATATCATACATAGACGAAATTGGAGGGAAAGAAAATCAGTCCACTCTGAAATCCCTGAATTATCTATAGAAGACTTCCCATCCTCTTCTTCTCAAGATTCCCAAGTGCTAGATCCCGACTCTACTATGGGTGATACCGATTATTACTATTCAGATAGTCCACCCCGAGGAGGTGTCAGAAATAAAGATAATTCCCACCCTACTCCTGAGGTTGAAGAGGTTAAAGAAGTCACTGAAGTATCTACTGTTAACAGACCATTATTCCCTTCAACACCTCAGCCAGTTGTTCAGTATATTCCTATTGTGATCCATACTCCACTTCCACCTCCTCCCCCTCCTCTTACTCATCAAACTATTGCACTACCTCCACCCCCTCCAATGGAAAATGTTCTAGGGTTCTTGCTAAACAAATATGCCCCTCTGGCATTACCCCAAGTGTTGAATGATCCGCCACAAGATTATCTGAAGATCCTACCCCGTTTCAATGGGGAAAATGAGATTGATGCTCAAAAACACCTTGAGGTCTTCTATGATTTTGCAGATAATTTTAATGTGGAACACTTAGATGTCATTTTGAGACTGTTTGTACAATATCTTAATGGTGAAGCCTGAAAATGGTTTAAGACATTGGCAGGTCGTTCTATTACCACTTGGGAAATAATGGAAGATACTTTTCTCAGGAAATGGGGGGAAAAGAAAGACCATGGACAATGTCTTACTGAGTTTAATACACTCAAGAAAAGGCATAATGAAGGGGTGTCTGAATTTATCAAAAGATTTAACAAATTATATTTGAGTCTTCCTGCTGACATGAAGCCTCATCAAACTGCCTCTAAAGTTGTTTTTGTAGCAGCTTTTGATTTAGAATTTGGTTTCTCTCTCAGAGAAAGAAAACCTGCTACTCTGGATGATGCTCAGGCAGATGCACTAGAGATTGAGGCAAACTTTTCCTCCACTGGTAAATTAAAAGGAAAATCTGAACAAGATGCTAAAAGAAGGGGAAGAGAAGAGGTATCTACCTCTAACCAGGACAGAGACACAGAAAAAATAGAAGAGATGACCAAATTGATTAAGAGAGTGGTCAAGCTTGAACTGGAGGCCAAGAATCCAGCCTCCAAGAATTTCTACAATGCTACAAACAGAGGTTATAATCCTCAGTATAGGAAACCACCCCTGCAAATATTTCCAAGGGAAGAAAAGGAGCAACATGATCAAGTACCACACCCATTGTACCTGGAAGGTCCAGTAAATGATTCTACTGAAGATACTGCCTATGGATTGGAGGATGCAAATATTGCCTTTTCAAATAGTGATGGAGAAGAATGCCCTTTGCAAGAAAATGATGGAGCTGAGTGCTCATTGCAAGAAGAAGAAAAGACCAGAGACACAAAAGAAGAAGAAATTGATTACTGTTGTAAACAATTTACTGATGTCACGCTAGCACAGTACAATATAAAATATGATCTTAGATCTTCTAGGAAGAGGACTCGTACTCAAGACCAAGAAGAAGAAGCACCACTTCAGAAGGATGCACCTGCTCAGAAAGAATCAACAGTGCAGAAGTCACAGACAAAGATTTTGTTGATGATGGAGGAAATTTGACACCACTTGATAGTCAAAGAAAGGAGGAAGGAAATTCGGTGGAAGACTTTAATCCATGGAATGAAGAAATCGGATCGTTGGAGATTATGCTGAATAAACATGATTCGATTCAGGAAGAAGAACCTCAATTTCTAAATTGGGGATTGTAGGATGTAAAGATACAAGGGAATGAAGACAGTGAAGAGTTCCTGGGTCTCGGAAGAGACTTAGGATTTCTGAGGAAAGAATTAGTGGCTGAATCATCAAGCAAGACCATTGGGTCTTATGATTTGAAAACTGAAAATTCGGCTGTGTTGACAGGTATTGCAGAAGACAATCCATCCTTTGGAGTTGTCTTGGATACAGATGAACTGTCACATAAGAAGGAAGGTGAGGCAATCATACCCCATGGTAAGGAACTTGTTATTACTGATAATGACAAGAATGAGCTGATGTGCCTAATAGACAAAGAGGAGACTTAAGGGAAAAATTTTGGAACTGCTACAGTGATGGGAAATTAGAATTCCATTCTGATAGAAAATGATAGTGCAAAATCTGAAGAACTTGATTCGATTGCCAGAAGCAATCAAGAGGGTGAAATACAATTACTGAAGATTGTCAAAGAAGAAGAAGAATACGCTGAAACAAATGTGCAGCATATTGATGAAATGCTTGAGAATAAATGGCTGATTTGTTTGCTGCAAAATTTTAGAACAGAATGTGAAAGCATAGCATAAAGCAAGTTGCAGAGAAAAATATGGAAACCTGGAAATGTGCAGTGGAAGAATAATGCAACTGATGGACACCAAAAAAGAAAAGTGGAGGACCTTCTACGGGCTATTCTTCTCGTCCCAAGTTCCAAACCCTTGCTTAAGAAAATCTTGCTAGAATCGATGGTTGAAAGATATGAAGCTGAGATCGGATTTCTGAACTCACAAGAAAATTCATATTAGTTCATAGAACCCAAAAGCTTTTTGGAAAGTCTCCCTCCCCCTAAAAGAGAAGAGATTCCACTGCCTTTTGAAATACAAGAAGAAGGTGATCAGGATTTCAAGAGTCACTCTGAAGATGCAGTGGAAAACGCAGTAATCAGAACTGCCCAGGACACAGACAGCCTACCAATCATGGAAGGCCTAAAAGAAGAAAGTGTACATCATTTGTTCATTTTTTCTGTGACAGAGTATATGGAGGCCCTGATTAGCTCAAATCCTCCAGCATTGATCCTTCACTAGGGCGAGATTCATCAAGAGTGGTCACCACTGATGGTGACTGCATTTTTGAAGAAGCACGTGCAAAGCATCCTATGGTTATCTCTGATAGGCAGTCCGTACTCTTATCCTTTTTTGTTACTGCTTGACTGGCTGCACTGGCATTATTGTATCACCTAGAGCATCAAAGACTTCCAGGTTAGAGTAGAGTAGGTAGGAAAAGCTCAATAAAGCTCAGTCTGTGAGCAAGTAGTTAGTTGTTTTTAATTTCTGCAAAGTCCAGCAAGCCAGACAGTCTAATCCTGGCTTGACTATTTTTCAATTTCTGTCTTAGAGTGTAGTGAAGAAATATGCTAAACCGTTTAATCCTAGCAGATGTAGTTTAGGTAGAGAAAAATATGAGACCAACAGTTTAATCTGGTCTCATGGAGTAATAAGGGTAGTAGTAGAATAGGTTTATTTCTCCTGTTTGTAAAAATTGATGAATCATGAGGTCAAAAGTAGAAATTCCGAAGAGCAGAGTTCATATAGAAGATGATCAGGAGGTCTACAAAGTTATCGACATGCTCAGGGATGAACGTGCCGTCCCTAGGTGGAGCCAATGTTGATCATGTTCCCTGCTCTTTAAACTCCTTTCCCTCCGCTGTTCTGGAGCCAATGAGCCTCACTGAATGCAAAAAGCTGTGCTCCAAGGGCCTTTATTTACCCCTTGTACCTCTACAGAAATCCTTATTTCACCTCTTCCCCTCTTCCACTATCCCCAACCACTTCCCCACATATGCCCGATACCCAAAGTCCAAGCGCTTAAGCCTCAAGAGCTAATCGCATCGGAGAAATAGAGCGGAACGTTTGAATCCCTTTGCAAGGCTCAAAAACTCAGATGCGATCGCTTTTTGTTGTTAAATTCCTCCACTTTGTTCCACACCGTTGATCTACCACATAGATCGGACAGCCCGCGCTAATCGCAAGTCTTCGCAATCGCAACACTTATATGTCGTTTCTCGATCGGTCCATTGCAAAAATTTGCGATGCGATTGATCGCATCGCATGTCTTCCGCCGATTGCTCCATCGTGACTCATCTCCCGATCCCTCCGGTTGAATGTGAGCCGTTGATCCAGTCCCCAGATCCAACAGCCAGTGCTCAATCACGCTCCCTGCCTAATCGTAATCGCAAATTCCGTCGCGCCTCCCCTTTGCTCCTTGAAATTGCGATTCCTTGACTACATCTGAGCCGTCCATCCCTCTGCCAGATCTAACGGCCCTAATTCAATCGTATCCCACCCTCAATTGCAATCAGAACTTCTGAAATGTGCCACCCCGGTCTTCTTGCTCCGATTTGCGATTGCGATCTTCGAATTGGGTCCCACCTCATGCGGTCGCGTCATCACATTCCATTGCATTTCGTTGCATTTTCGTGTATTTCCACATTTAACCAATGTTTTGCATTTTACTTTAAAGTCTTATGTCTCATATTCATTACGCCCATTTTCATATATCATTTCACTATTTAATCCCCGCCGACGATCTACGCCTCCAGATCTAGATCGAACGGTCCATACGCATTTTTCCGTCAAACCCTATTGTTTGCCATTTACACCATATCATTATGTTTTCCACTGTTATTTCACATAAACCACTGTTTCACCACCACTGCACTATCATTTCTTCCGCCCCCATAACCAGTCTTCCATTTGCATGGATTTCATGACCAAGTTGCGTGTTTTTGCAGAGTACGAGCGGCAGAAAGCTATCATGATTCAGAGTCTCTATTACTGTGATAGAGAGCACGTCAAAGACCATGTTTCAGAGCTGAATTATGAAGAAAGGCCCGAGAAGATACACCGACAAGACTTCCATTAAAGTAGCAGGGTTGAAATCTATCAAACCCTCCCAGGGACATTCAAAGCACAGCTTGGGCAGGTGAAGATATAAATGTTGCAGCAGAGAGTATCAGTGGAAAATTAGAGGAATTCGATGATCAACATTGAAGGTTTCAGGACTTAATTCAAGTTTAGAAGACAGAGAGTACCATGCACAGGGAACAATACCCTCCAGGTTTCATTTCAGCGGGATTTTCTTTTAGGAAAGGACAGAATGTTCATGTGGTTTTACTCTCATACCGTGTTCCTGAAGAGACCTTCACCCAGCGCATTTATTTCAGAAAGATGGCGACAGAGTACATACAGCACAACATAATCATTCAGCAGTTTGGGCGCGAATGTTTCTGCTGTTTTGTCTTAATGAGGCAAATTAAATGCTCATCACCTACTTCTTTTGCTAGGTTTTTTGTTTCTCCTATAAAAATCTAGGAAAAGGAATGATTGAGGGTTCCATATTTTATTAGAAAACTATGCAGTGAAAGGATTTTTGTATACATTTTTTAAAGCTCTTGTATGAAGGCTCAGAGCCCATAGGGTCTCAGTGAGGAGGAGTTCCATTTGTTAAAGAGGATTCTGGTATTTGGTATTTCACAGTGTGTAACCTTTTATCTTATGTGTTATATTAATAGATCATTTCATTTCATTCATCTTTCTTGTATCATGTTTTGGAATGCAAGTGGCTCACTGGTTTTTGGTATGGATTCATCCTAGTTGATGCCCATGCTCGGATCAGTAAAGCACTTTAAATATGGCTCATGCATGATATTCTGTTCCATTACTCATCTAAACTGTATTTCTGCTATATTAGTTGCTTTGGGAGGGTGTTTTTAAAACGATATTATCATGTATGGATTCTTAGATTGGTAAGCCCATGCATGGCGGTATTGTGTATCTGGATATCAGCTCAATGTTGACTAATATCCTCTCAACATTTCTTCCATTACATACACCTTCTGATAATTGATATCTGTGACATATTACTTGAATTGGCCCACTTTGCAGTAAACTGGCTCTGAATTGTCTGTTGCTTTCATATTAGATTTATACACCTTGCCTCTGTAGTATTTCTTTTCCTATATCAGTTTCTGAGAGTTTGGTCCCATTCTAGTTTATTTCCCTGTTTACAGGAGATAGCATGAGAGCCTTTTGCTGATAACTTCCCATGTTATATTACATGCTCCTTGCTATATTAAGATGTCCTAGGCACTGGTCTATCACAACTCTAGGCTTTCTCTGGGAACGACAACACAATCTATGAATAAAACTTAACTACTCATCTTATCATCCTTCTAAAAATTTGTAGATGACGAAACTAGGGTCACAAATCATCCACTAACGTTCCATTTACTAAATTTTTATAAGATTCTTTAGATATCTATCCAAAACTCTATGTACAATCCACAAAAATCAATTCCTCTTCATGTCAATCCATTCCTCATATGGCACATTTCTTTTGCTCAATCTTCTACTCAAGTTCCACTTTCCTTTGGATTTTCTATCTCCGCACATACTTCTACAAACCATCTTCCAAATATGTGGTATATATTGCAGAGATAAACCTCTCTCTAAGGGTCATGACCTCTCTTCTTCTACGCAGATTTGTCACAGTCTTAAGGGCATACCTTATGGACTGAGCATGCTAGGAAACCTCCCTAAATAGGGCATTATACTTCTATTCTAATTTCTTTAGAACAAACCCTATCCACCCATAGAAAAAACAAAAACTCTTTCCTCCATAAGAGAATCGACCTAGCTCATATGGATCCATATATTTTGGGAATTTCTTTTACTGAATCTTGACCTAAAATTTAGATCTCTATGGCCCTACAAATACAATTACCTCAATCAATATTACACCTGCATCTACTTATATTCTAGCCCTAAATTCTAGTGCAGATACTCCTCCATTTGTGTTGGTATTTATCATAGACCCTACAGCCTATTAACCACTAAAAGATAGGGTCTCAACCCTCTCTGCTATTTCAAAATTTGATGTGGCCTTCACACAGAAACACCACTGAAATCACATGCCCAAATTCTCATGAGCCACCTCTCTTGATCTCAATCTGCCATAAGAGAACCAACATTATGCCATCTTACTTCCTATCTCGAACCCATTAAGGTATTTTTCATTATTGTGAACGTTCACATGATGATCTTACTCTTGGTGGATGATCATGGCCTCCCTTTAGAAACCTTTACTCAACCCTCTAACTCGACCTAATTAAGGAATACATCTCTTCTGGCCTCCTTGATCAAATTAGCTCCTTCTCAGTTGATTTTATTGGCTTCATACTAAGGCCTCCTTTAATATCTTTTCCTAGCTAGGCCTCTTAAGAACCCTCTAGAAGTTACGAGATTTATCCACCTAGACCTTAGGAAATATATATATATATATATATTTTAAACCCCATATTGGGTCCAATACCCCTTCACTTGGGTTCTTTTCACAAAAATATTTTTGTGACCAAACTAACGCAAACCCATCTCACTAGGATTGTGGAGTACCTCCCAAGCTACACAATTCAACAACATAGTCAAGTTGTAGTAATCGTAACTTGGTCAAGCTCTTATAGTCAAGCGAGGACTTGGTTGGGTTCCCAAGTTGCAAATTAAGTAAGGGTAGTTTTGAGGGAAAGATAGATAGGGAGGGTTAGGGCATGCCAAGGAATGAAAAGGCGTGCTATAACATGTCATGTAATGTTAATGCATGCTGAGGAGTGTTAAGGAGTGTCGAGGCATCACAAGGGAGAACTAGGTCAAAATGAATGGAAATGAACAAATAAGAGTGTGCGCTAGGGAGTGTTAGTGAATTTAAGTGTGCCAAGGACTAAGTGTGTTAGAAGATTTCCATAATAGGATTTGCAAGAGGCAAGCCTACGATTGCGATAAGGGGATCCACAAAGAAATTTTAGAAAAAGGGAGACTTTGTGTTGGGCACAACACTATTTTTCATTTATCTATTATTTTTATATGACATGTGGCACACTTTGGATGAATTCTCATGTTTTAAACTATTTTAGACAATTTCATATTATACATTATTGTGTATAATTTTTGGGGCACTCAGCTTGTGCCAACTTATATCTTGTGGTTCTTGCAAACTCTTAGTTAATTTTCTATTGTTTATATGAACTAGACATACATGTGAAATATTGCCTATGTAAGCTATTTTGCTTATTTGTTTTATGGCCATGGCTAGATGTGATCCTTGTCTTGGTAAGTTCTTAAGTGGGACAAGTTCAGCTTGGACATGAGTGGCCTAAGATGAGATATAGGCAGTTCTTAGGTGAAAAAGGCACAATCTACTTGTAGTAGGTGCAATTGGTCAAGTTGTTGCGGCTGAAGCAAACCAATGTCACATGAAATGTAGTAGCTAAGGACTTGATTTGGTTCCCAAGTTGTGAAAAAATGTAAGGCTAATTGTGAGGGCATGAGTGTTAAGGCATGCTAGGGAATTCTAACATGTTCTAGATAGTTCAAAGGCATGTCAAATATGCTAATATGCGTCAAGTGCTAAGGCATGCCAAGATGTGGAAGGGTGTGACAATACATGCTAGCGACGAGGAAGGAAAAAAAAAAGGAGAAACAGGTTAAACTACAAGGAAATGAACACATAAGAGGGTTAATAAGTCATCAATTTACCTTTTCCATGAGGCGCATGCTAGGCACACCAACACTAGGTCGAAATAGGTGCCAAGTTCCAAGTGTTATTGTATTCTAAGTGCAAAATCGTCCTCTATTACTTCTCATCTACTTTCCAACAATTGATCTCAAATAAATTTAATATTAAGCCATGCCATAGCATACCAAGGCATATTAATGAATACTAGACATGTAAATACTTTCCAAGCACCAACACGTGCCAAGTGCCAACGTGTGTTAGGGAGTGATACACATGTAATGAAGTGGAAGGGAATGTCAAAGATTGCTAAGGCATAACAAAGTGTGATAATGTATGTTGAGGAGTGTTAGGGAGTAATAGGTTAACACAAGGGAGCACTAGGTGAAAATGCATGGAAATATATTAATATGAGGGTGTGCCAGGGAGTGTCAATGAGTGCTAGCTAGCATGCCAAGGAGGGAGTGACAAGGTATGTTAAGAAATAGTAAGGAATGCTATGGAATATCAAGGCATGTCAAGAAGTGCCAAAGTGTGCTAGGGAGTTCCGGTGTGTGTTAACATGTGCCAAATAGTGCCAAGGCATGCAATATGCTAAGGCATGCTAGGATGTGCGAGGTTCCAGGGTATGCCAATATATGTCAAGGAGTATCAAGGCAACAAAAATAAGAACTAAGATAAAATGTAAGGAAATGAACACACAAGAGGGTTAATAAGTAATGAATTTATCTTTTTTAAAAGGGGCATGCTAGGCACACTAATAATAGGTTCCAATACATCCCAAGTTGCAATATGTGCCAAGTGCTTATGTATGCTAATGCATGAAAAAGTGTTCGAGAGCATGCTAGGGATTACAAGGCATACCAGCACATGATAGGAGAGTGTTATGTTATGTTAGGGTCTGCCAACATTTGCTTGGCTATCCTAGTCATGGAAATATGTTCTAGGTACAAAGATGTTCTAACACATGCGAGGTGCCAAGGAATGTTAGTGTGTGCCAAAGCATGTTAATACGTGCCAAGAGTGTCGAGGAGTTATATATCTCTCTCATTAATAGAATTGGAAAATATTGATTATGTATTAAATAATATAATTTCTACACACACTAGTGGAACTTTTTCTAAAGGGAATTTGTTAGCTAATAAACCTAATAAATATGAATCATGTATTGACTCATAGGAAAAATATATTCTCACTACTTGAGGGAAATGATACACTCTAATTACTTCTTAACAAATTAGATGACTCTAACCACTATATTGTCTTGGACACATATTAAAAAATACTCCACAACAATGGCCTTAGATCATTATCTTTTGATTAAAAATATAGTAAAATACACATAGCGTCATCAAAAAATCAATTGAATGATCAATGATGATGAAAATTTTTTGACTATCACCAAAAGTAACCAAAAAGAGCATTGGTGAGGGTCAATAAAATATCGTCACTAGAAGTGTCACCAAAGAGAGAATTAGTGACGGGCCTTTAACAACCCTCACCAAAATTGTCACTAAAAATGGATTTGGCGACAAAACTTAAAGGACCTTCACTATATGCACTTACAACAACACTTTTTTAAGTACCATCACCATATGTGACATTGGTTATGGACCTTAAAGGTCCATCATACACATGACCCTCACCAATGTCCTTTTTTCTTGTAGTTAGCTCTATGACATGGCGCAAGCTATGAAGAAGTGGAAGCACTATCTAATTTTAAAAGAGACAATAATCCACAGAGATCACCAGTCATTACAGGACTTGCAAG
Organism: Pinus albicaulis; assembly: GCA_034641835.2. Taxonomy (NCBI): domain Eukaryota; kingdom Viridiplantae; phylum Streptophyta; class Pinopsida; order Pinales; family Pinaceae; genus Pinus; species Pinus albicaulis. The sequence continues at coordinate 1,696,713,335 of CM076580.1, read as the reverse complement.
CCCAAAGTAAGCTACAACAGACCAGGCATTACAAGTGGATGGGGTTTTTACAACAATTTCATTTGGTGATCAAGTATAAGAAGGGAAACACAAACAAGTTGGTCTACATGTTTTCAAGTCTACCCAAATTGAATATTACAAATTTGGGGACTCTTATGCACATGGCACCATTCACCCATGATGTGTACAAAGAGGCATATTCAGAGGATGATGACTTCAAGGAGGTAAATCCACAGTTGCAGATTCAGAGTCATGTGCACAATGGTGACAACACCATTGACTACCATCTCCATTTTGGGTTACTCTAAAGGATGGATAATCTATTTGTTCCTAAAGGTGAGTGATTCAGCTGATTAGAGAGGCTCACACATCCAAGGTTGCATACCACTTTGGTGTAGGGAAGATCATGGCTAGCTTGTAGAGGTATGAGTATTAGCCATTTATATCATCCCTTACATGTACCTACTCATCCTTGGGAAAGTATTTCCATGGAATTTGTCGGAGGTTTACTGAAAACTAGGAAGGGACATGACTACATGTTTGTGGTATTTGATGGTTCAACAAGATGTTTATTCTGATGCTCGGTAAAAATACCATCAGCAAGAAAGAAGTAAGAAACTTGTTCTTTGGACATGTGTGGGTGTACTTTGGGATACCAAGGATCATCATTTCAGATAGGGATACAATATTTCTTAGTGCATTATAGAATAAATTATGGGAGAATATGGACACAAAGTTGAAGAGATCTACAACATTCCATCCACAAACGTATTGGTAGACAGAAGTAGTCAATACGACTTTGGTGCAGCTTCTAAGGGGATACAACCAAAAGCATATGAAGACCTGGGATGAAAATTTATTTTATATAAAATTTTATTACAATAGAGCAGTCCACACTTCTATAGGAAAGTCCCCATTTGAAACTTGTTTTGGATATTTGCTACCTTCACCATTGGACATTTCATATGGTCAGCCAAGAGGAGCGAGGAAAGATCTTATAGGAGATTCTTTGAGGGTTGAAAAAATTATAGAGAAGATCAGGCAGATCCATCTATAGGTACAAGAAAAAATGTAGCAATTGTAGGAGAAGTATAAGGTCAGGCATGATCAGCACAGAAAAGAGAAATCATTCAAGGTGGGAGACATAGTATGGTTATAGTTGAATGAGGAGAGGTTACAAGCGCCTGGTAAGAAAATCAAGGCTTTGAGGTATGGTCCCTTTGAGATACTGGAAAAGGTGGGTGATAGTTGCATATTGACTCAAGTTACCACCATATATGTGCATTTACTCAGTTGTGAATGTAGAAAATTTGAAACTCTATGAGCCTCCCATGCTAGATAAAAAAGAGGAACAAGTCCTGCATTATGTGGAATATTTGGCACCAGATGATCAGGTAGAGTTGAAAGAAGATAATTTTTGTAGAAGAGGTCCAGAACTACAAGACAATAGTGGCATGACCTTTGGCAAATTGGTTTGAAGGGATAACTTCCAGGAAAAGCCAAATGGCACACAAGAGATAAGATGGAGGAAAAATTTCCTTACCTCATTCAATAAAATATTTTGGGGACAAAAAGGCTCCCAAAACGGGGAGGTGTGATCCATATTTGATCATTATATGATTTATCATCCATATCAATGCATTCATAGTGAAAAAATTGGAGGAATAAGCTCATGGGACCGTTTTTACCAGCGGGACCCAGTTTGGAAAAACGAGGTCTAAAAATTTCTGGGAGCAATTTGAGGCATCGAACAACGTTTTTTGGGGGTAAAACTTTCTCACTTTAGCATCACACCATTTCATTCTATTCTACACAAATATATTTCCAATGGTGCAAGAAGCATGTCAATTGGAGTCCGCATACAAAAGTTATGCCACTTAGAAGTTGACCTTCCTATTTTCACACTTATAATTCAGGAGGATGTCATGTCAACCCCCATTATTCATGGAAAAGGGGATATCCACATGTTTTTGATGTAAAATACTATATAAGAGTATATATTGTAACTCTAGTTAAGAGTTGATGTAGTCAAAATTAACCACTAGTAGGCTATCGAGTTGTGTTATAACTTGGCCACTAGGAGGAGGAGGATTCCATTCTTACGAGAGAATTGTGTCCCATAATTGAGAAAATATATACTAGAGGGATAGGAGGTAGAGAAAACAAGGAGGATTTGTGCATTGTAGCAGCCGATGGGCGTCGGGCCTTACTTCTTTGTACCTGCAGCCATATTTCCAAATAGAGAAAGAGAGAGAAGTGACCTCACCTTCCAGCTGGATTTTCTCCCAAAAGGGTTTCCCAAAGCATATTTTATGTCTTATGTATGTGTGTGTGTGAGCTTATTTTATCGTTCTCTATTTTAGTACATAATTTCCATTCACATTCATGCACTAATTACAGTTAAATCTACAGATCTAAAAGTTTAATAAAACTATAATAGTGTAGAATATAAATTTTTTTTAATATAATATTTTCAGATATGTTGTGAAGAATTGTCCAGTGGAATATCCACAAAAATTTATGGATCACCACCAAAACTCGGGTGTCAACCCATTTTGTTGATCATGCCCTTGTGTACATTTCAATTAATCCCAAGGCGAGATAGGAAAATCCTTCAACAAATCCTGTAAATTTTTCCGCCAGTCTTTGTTAGCCTCAGACCTTGGCTCCTTTAAGAAGAAACACTTAAATTTTTCCTAAGAAGGATCATATCAAGATGACATGGCTTTATGATGCATCATATAAACTTGTTTCTATCCTATGATGCCACATGTCTCATTTTATCATGCTATAATTTTACATCTCAACATATTTATAAGTTTAAGTTTTTTTGCTAGACATTAAACATTCTTCGGTATTTATTTCATTTGGAATTAGGATTGTTCCACGTTAATTAATGATTAATCAAATGATTAGTCCTAATCATGCCTACCATCCATTTCAAGCTTAAATTAAGTATTATCTACAATCCATGCTAGTATCGACCTGCATGTAGTCATTGATTTTTAGTAGTTAATACTTTATGGTTCAATATGAATTCAATAATTTTTTTTTATATACTTCTAAGTAGCCCCAAATCACTAATTTCCACCATAAATTTGTTTCCCTTTCCATCATGTTCTGCTCATTCTACTAGCTCTACGAGAATTCCAAATATGGGTAAGCGAGGGAAAAAGAAGCAGTCAATGTAGAGACATGTAAAGCTAGACCCTAAATAATTGAGGAAAAGGACCAAAAAAAAAATTCATTTTTTAAAATAAAGTCATTACTGAGGATGTTGGAGTATCTTCCTAGAACCAGTTATATGGGATCCTAAAGGAGGAATTGCAAGAAGATATAGTTTAAGTTCCAATAAATGAAGAAGAAATAAAATGTCATCTAGATATGTTCATTAGAGAAATTTTGAGGGAAAAAATGGGCCTCAAAACAAAAATTTACAACCAAAATAAAATTTATAAGAACCATTAAAGTTGAAGGTGATGATGTCAACCATGGGGGATGATTCACCATTTTTGGTGTAAAAAGGTAAAACAATAAAAAAATGAAAAATATGTTTTCAACTAATCTACGGTTTTACTCAAATTTCGAGCAGTAGCACTCGTTGGATGCAAATTTTAATTTTACATCCAACAAGTACCCATCTTGAATACTTTTGATGGAGCCCACTACACCAAAAATGAGAAATACATGAAAATGTGATTGCAACCACGTTTTTTCATGTATTTCTCATTTTTTGTGTAGTAGGATCTATCAAAAGTATTCAACATAGGTACTCCCTATATGTGAAATTAAATTTCGCATCCATGAGTTCTCTCACTCGAAATTTGAGTAAAATAGTTGGAAGATAAGTTGAAAATACAGGTTGAAAAAGTAGTTTTTGATTTTTTCACTCCAAAATTTGATGAGATAATCTAATATTATTTAATTATCTCCACTATTGCTTTATAATTTTACTTAGGAGGCCCAATTTAGACCTAAACAATCCTATAATGGAATGTTGCAAAGCCCGCTTTACATAAAGTTGTTGTATGACCTATGATATTTTTGTATATTTGCATGATACATTAGTGAGTGGATCATGCAGATACTTCTAGATGGTTAATGTATACTTCTAAAGACATCATTGTTGGTTACTTTCATCCCAACTCCCTCAATCCAATCTTACATATATTTTTTTTCTTTTAGCTAAATTCTTCCAGGAGGAATGTGTTGTGTTTGATAGAATAATTCCTTATTTAATTAAGGCCTACAAAAATAAATAACAAAAAATTAAGGAGTATACTTCTAAATAGTACTCTACTTATTCTGTAAACTCCTGATTTACATTTATTTCCACCATGTTATGTAGACTCTTTGGTTAAAAGGATGTATCACTTTTTCTCCTGTTAGTCATCAGTAATTTTTACTATATGAAGATGACTAAATATCATTCCTAGATTTCTAAAAAAAATATTCCTGAATATTGTGAGTTTTAGAAATCTCACTGCCTTCATTATCCTTGTCACTAATTTTTCATTATTTTTCTATTTACCAGTCCATGATTAACCTACCATTCCTAAAAGGCCCCTCCTGGGCTTATGCCACTCATCTAGTTTGTTTTCCCCACCTATCACTCCAGCACTATGTTTTTACCCCTACCCCTCTTTTTCACTTTCATCTAGGGTTTACAATCAGCCTGTTCTTTCCCATTTTCATCAGGTTCCTCAAACCTTGATGGTCTCAAGACTACCCCTATAAGCACTCTAGATCAATCAAGTACATCAGTTCCTATATCTTCAAATATACCAATTGGTCAAAAAGCTTTGTTTTTACACTATTGAGTTCCCAAGCCTAATTTCAGTCAAAGGACCAAATTAAAACCATACCACTAGATCATTAGGTTTTCCCTAGGTTGTAGGATCTTCATTGGTATTTTAAGCTATGTTCTTCTTATACTAGGACCTAGTTCAAATGAAAAAGAAGAGCAACACATGATTGCCCAAGAAAGAGCAGAGAATCTCCAAAGAGCGTTATTTTGTCAATTTCAAGTCTTGCAAAAGGTAAATGTGCTTGACATTTCTGCAGGAATGTCAAGAGGTAAATAAACAGGGGAAATTGGTAGAGTAATTGATAAGTTTCTAAAGGAAAGTAGGGAGCACTGAGTCTAGAGGATAAATCAAGGTTTTTAAGCCTGATTGGGTCAAAAATATGTCAAACAAAAAACAATGCAGCAAGACACATAAGAGGAAGGTCAATCTCTTATTTCAATCATTTTCATTTAGTGGTTAAAGAATATAAAAACATGGTATTAGCTCCAAGGTAAATATGAAAAGTTGTGAGGATGCTACTGAGTTGTGAGGATGCTACCATTGTGTGGATGTCTAAAGTTATCAAAGTGATTACAACATTTCAAGAATCAGAAGGGAAAGTCACTTCAGGGTTTCATAACACCCGCCGAAGTAAAAGTGTTCAAGCAAATAGACCACTCAAAGAAAATAAGCCTTGTCACTCAAATAAATTCTACATAACACGGATGTGAAGAGTATAATTGGACAAGTTTCAAATCGTAAACTCAAACACCTGCAAAAAATAAGTGCTCAAAGAAGGTAATAAACATGATTTTGAATGTCATAATGCTTTTCAAAGGGTGATTTTATCATGCCAAATGATTAGTAAGAAGATGCCAGTGATTGAGTTGACAAAAAAAAATAAGCAGCAAAAGACCAATTTCATCATATATTCACCTGCCGAAAAAGGGTCAAAGAAATGTCAGTGAAAAGTTAAAAGGTTTGAAAACATTAGAAAAGTGGGTTTTATACTTGAAATTAAGTTTCTAAACCTATTAGAGCCTTCTTTACCCTTCAAAAACTCACTTTTCTTTTACAAAGAATATCAAAACAGTCAAGGAGGAAAATTGTGATTTCCTGGAAAGTTTGGGTGAAACTGCCTTGTGCTACACGCCTAGGACCCTGTGCTACGCGCTTGTAGGTTTTTTCTCCGTGACGATTGTCTTTGTGTTGCGCACCTGTGATTGTGCGCTGCACATTTGCAGCTGCAGACCCGACAGGCCTGTGTGCTGCGCGTTCAACACTACACCAGCCAGAGGCCCGACTGTTTCCTCTACTGCACGAGAGCTCACCTGACTTCCCAACTATTCCTTTGCTGCACAGGAGCTCACCCAACATACCTGTGTAGTCTTTCCTATGCGCTACGCATTCACCAGAGGCCTGACAGGCCCGTGTGCTATGCGTTCAACACTGCACCATTCAGGAGACCCAACGTGCTGCGTGTTCAGCCTTGCCTGACCAAAGACCCGACAGGCCCATGCAAAATTTCCCATGCACTGCGCATTCGACCTTCAGCCACCTGACTGGCCTGTCACTGCGCACCTGCGCTATGTGTTTGTCCAGGAGGGCCTCTACATCAGTCCAAGCTCGAAATCTTGTCAAAAACATCATCAAAATCACCTCCAAGGATTTCATAACACCTATGAGGGTTAAGTAAAAAACACCACCTCACTTTCAATATTCTTGTCTTTGGATTAGAGGAATAAACCCTAGAAATTTCCATCAATTTCACAAAGAATAATTAGGGTTTTTGGCCTTGAAGGCAACAGTAAAAAAACAAAATGTCAAGGGAAGGTAATAGTGACAATGGTGAGGTAGGCCAAGGGCCTAGAAGACATCAGTGTAAAGGTGGAAGAGTAAATATGTTTGAAGCACTGAACACCAAGGAGTTGATGGCCTCTCCTATGACAGTTTCATATTTCCAGAATGTGGGTTGTTTTGACTTTTGTGAAAAAGTAAAACAGATATAGAGTCATCCCGAGTTGACCAGACTGTTTATCCTTAACCTTCATGATGATCAAGTAAATTTAGTAGGAGTAAACTTTGAGCTATCTTCAAATATCATTTCTATGGCCACCAAGATACCTAGTATTTGAGAAAAATGATTCAAGCAGGATAATTTGGACCTGAGCCATTATCAGCCTTTCCTGAAACCTAGATACCAAGCTAACTACAAATACATTTTTCCCTTTTCCCATTTGTTGGAGAGATATGAATCCTTGATGAGAGTCGTCATGAAATATTTTACATGTGAGGGGAGGTTTTCTAGGCTCTATTCATACCACATAAGATTGCTCATGCACTTCACTAGGGCCAAGCTGCTACATTTGCCATATTTTCTCTATAGGAGTATTGATAAGATGTCTTATATTGTTCAAAAGAGGCCCCCTTCACAACAAATGCAGAGTCTCTTTCACCATTATCTCATCAAGATGGTTGTGTTACATCAATTAGAGCAACAGGGTATTCCATGGGGGGTGTTCATCTCCCATGAAGTTTTCACAAACCCACAACCCCATCCTCGGCAAAATTTTCCCTCATCATCTCATACTCCCCATTCTACTCCCCCATCATCTTCTACTGACCATGCTTCACCATCTACCCATATACCCTCACCTCAAGAAAACTCTTCTTCCTCACCCTCTCCCAATGAATATAATCAAGAGGGAAGTGGCAGTGAACAAGCAAGTGATGATGAAGAAGAAGGCAGTGATAAAGAGGCAGATGATGAAGAAGAAGACATGGAGGTAGATGATGAAGAAGATGAAAATGCAAGTGATGAGGAAAGCATCCCAACAAATGATGATTATGTTGAAAACAACCCACTAGTCAATGAGGAGGATGAAAATGCAGAAATCAGTGAAGAGGCGAACAGTGATGAAGAAACTGATAAGGAAACCTCTAACAGTGACAACACGAATAATGATAAGGGCTGTGATGATAGTGGAAACAAAGAGGACAATGATGAAATAGAAAAAATGGTAAGTGATAGCAATGATGATGATGATGTCAGCAGTCCTAATGGCCAAGAAGGTAGTGAAAGCAATGAGCCTGATAGTGGTAATGATGATAGTGAAAAGTACAGTGCCAAAGACAGTGAGACTCCTAGTAGTATTGAAGGAAATGAATAAAGTGGCCAAGGTAATGATAATGATGAGGGTGACAATAGCTCACAGAACCTAGATGGAAATGAAGTTGTTAACAATTAAGGAGAAAGGGATGATGATACAAATGAAGATCACATCAATGATATTAGCATGGAAGAAAATGAAAGTGAGGCTAATGAAGGCAATCAAGAACACAGCGCAGAAAACATTAGTGCAGAGGTAAATGAGGAAGAGAAAAGAAGCCCTGAGGTTAGCCATGGTGAGGGAATTCAAATGAACAAAATTGAACTTTTCCCTCTCGCATACCAAAGAGGAAAGAAGGATGTGTTTGCTTCCTCTAAAAGGCAAGGGACCATGCTATCCACCTTAGCTAAGAAGCTTTACAAAGGAAAACAAAAGATCAAAGAAGAAGAAGAAGATCAACATGAGGTTGAGAAAGAGTTTGAAATCATTCATATTGATAGTGACGAAGAAAATGAAGCAAGAATCACAAAATTTCTGCTCCAGAACAAAAATGCCCAAATTGAAGACCTCTAAGAAAATCTAGATAGGGCCAAGACTGTGAATAATGCCCTTGAAATGGAGAATAGGTAGCTAGGGGCACAAATTTCCATTTATGAGACTAGAGAAACCAGGGCCCGGAAAGAGGCTCAAAGGGCACAAGTAAAGCTAGAGGAATTCATGGGCACCTATGAAGAAAGTGAAGATGAAGAAGGGTATTCTAGGAGGACACCAAGAACCATGGGTTTAAAGAAGGCCTTGGTAAAACAAAGAGCACAAGAATCAGCCTTGGCAGATTAGCTCCCTCTAAGTGAGATGCTTGCCATGGAGATAGAATATTATTGGGAGTCATGGCTAGAAAGAGCAAACACGCACATGGAGGAAAAATTAAGAAGGAAAATAGAGATCTTGACCTACAAAGGAAGATGACCAAACACTATGCACTTAGAAATCAAATTGCAAGGGCCAAGCTCAAAAGAGCCCTTGCCAAAGTTCAAGCCCTCATGGAGGAAAAATGTCAAATAAATCTCAACCTTCTTGCTGATGCTTCCATGCAAGCATCCCAAAAATAACAAGGAAGATAAATGGAAATTTTGGGAACTTTTTGGGAATTTTGGATTTTTGCTAATTTGGAGGGCCAAGGGGGTAGCACCCTTGGTGCTACACTTTTCTCAGGGCATCCTCAGGAGGTAAGGCTTACATTTTTGGAATCCTCAGCTCAATTAAAGCATGCTCACCAATTTTTAGGTCAATTTGAGTTGTTTGGTCCTCTAAAAGGGTCAAAAACACCCTAATTTTCACCTTTCTGCCTAGTTTTCAGGACATGTGCTGCGCCTTTACTGGTCTTGGGAATTTTGATTTTCGAACAGGTTATAGGGGTACAATAAGAAAACCAAGGATTGTTTGGGAAATTATACTCAACATTCTTTCCAACGAGCCATCACGGAGCCCATTCCGACATCGGGAAAGCCTTCAAAACCTTGCTGCAAGTTGACCCAGTTTTCTTTCTCATGTGTTGTGCCCTTGGCCTGGAAATGCATTCTAAAACTCAGTGCTGCGCCCTGACATTAAAAAAGTCAACAAAGTATGCTTGGAAATTTTTTGAAGGCTTGGCCGAGCCCAAATGTTAATTTTTTTTCCAAAAATGCCCGAAAAGATATTTTGTATTAGATATTTTGTGCCTTGGGCTTTGCAAGGTCTCAAAGGACAAAAGTGACATTTATGATTAAATAATAGGCTTCTATAAACCTAATTATGGTTTAGTCCTCCAATGCAAGATAAATAGAGCATGGAGGTTTCATTGTATGTGTTGGATATTTGTTGAGCATGCTATGAAATAGACTTGGAGTTTATTGGTGAAGCTGGTTTTGGTGCCTTGTGATGGTGTTGGATTGTGCTTCCATGGATCAAGCTCACTCTTAGGATTCATTAAGCTTGTTTAAATGGTGATGTATTCCATCTTTATGTTTTTTTTCTTCAGTTAGTCATTGTGTTTATGGTTCATTTAGTTATAGAACAGAAATACAGAATAGGATTTACCTTCTTGGTACCCTACTTCTACCTGCTTTCTTAAACTTCCATGTTTTCTTCCTCAAATTTTTGCTAAAGAAATCCTTAAATGCTCTTTAGTGTTACTGATATTTTATGCTAGAATTCTATGTGTTTGCAAGTAAAGTTTTAGAGAATTCTTCACTCCTCTCTTAGCTTACTTAACTGTTGTTTTTAAGACTTTCTTAGCCTAGTTGATATTGAGAAATCCTTCATTTCTCTTCAAATTTTCATTATGCTATCATCTTAGAAGATTTTCTTGTTTATTGGTTCGTTAAAGGATCCTTGACTGCCCCTTAGCTCACTATATTCACAACTCTATGTTACTTCACTCTCCCTTGACCTAATTAGATCCATTTGATCTTGCCAACTTTCCCTTTGAACTATCCTTGACTCATTTTTACACATTTAAAGACTTTTGCAGACTCCATAGCCCAATGAATTGATATTCCCCACTTAACAACTAGCCTAAAATCAAAACCTAAAAAGAAAACAAGTTCATATCCTTTGCACAAAATAGAGAGAGCCCTCTCTGAGTCCAGGAAGGCTAGGTCCTAGGACTCCAAAGACTGGTCTGATGTTACCCATGTTCATTTTTTTCACCAATATAACAAATTATGGGGACCTAACATAATGGTGATCACGGTGGGACCTTCTGAGTAAGTAACAAGCTTATACATCCTTAGAAAATTCAGAAGCCCTTGTCAAAAGAATATAATTGTTTCACCATCCTAGAAAAATGATGAATCAACTGGAGGACACTCATTAAAACCTTAGGGCTAGATAAAGAAACTCATAAAACCTCAAAACATCCCTAGATTGCTTTTTGTAAATTGTTGGAGGTGGACAACAAATACTTATCTTCAAAACAGTAAAATGCATCCACTTGGTGACTCCACTAGCCTTCAGTAGGCCTACTAACTTTACTAGTTCTCATAGATTCCCCTAGGATTGTGTAAAATCAGCCCTAAGCAGTTTATAGGCCTAGTCACATACTGTGTGACCTCAGAAAACATTAAGAGAGGTCTACCTTCCGAAACAATCATAAACTTTCAGCCTCTCTGCATTATTGAGTTTAAAATCTGGCTTCGCAAAGGATTAACACCAGATCTCACCCTGACCCTAACCCTCCAACCATAGTTGATGACCCAGAAAGGATTTTGTGGCAAACTTCTAGGACATAAGATTCAACTACTGTTAGGACCATTCACAAAGAAATTTCTGTCCCTGAACATCTCATAGCCTTGCAAGATCCCCAGTTTGACTTACACCATACAAGAAACCTTTTCCGAACTAAGTCACAAAATGGGATTGACCAGACTGACCTTGAACCCATAGATTTGCAGTAGAGTCCTAGCAGAGAAGCCTCTCCTTCCACTCCTCCTAATTTTCAACTTCTCCATCACTTTGGATTTTTTCATTCCAAGTCTGCTCAAACTCATTTTGATGGTCCAAGTACTTCCACCACACCCATTCATAACACCATCGTGAAAAAAACACCACTTCATCCTACACCCCTTCTCACAAACACTCCCCTTGTAAATCCTCCTTGGATTCCATTAGCTCCCATCATGGAAGCATGGTACGCCCCTCTAGTAATACCACAACATCTAATACCTTTGCCAAATGACTACCAATGCAAAATACCTCACTTCACCGGAGCTGACTCTACAACTGCCCAACAACATTTAGATAGAATAAATGATGCTTTTGATTACATGGAATTAGAAGAGGAAACCATGAAGATGAGGATGTTTGCCCAAACATTAGGAGGATAAGCTAAAAAATGGTTCAAAATATTGACTCCTAACAACATACATGATCTCCCTTCCCTTTACCATACATTCATAAACAAATAGGAGATTAAGAAAAACCCTCTCCAAATTCTCTCAGAATATAACAACCTTAAGAGAAATTTTGGGGAAAGCATACAAGACTATTGCACTAGGTTCAATAGTGTGTACAATGCCCTCCCGCCTCACATGAAACCCCTACAAGTCCTAGCACTAGTGAAATTTCTAGAAGGCTTTGATCCTGACATGACCTACCAATTAAGAGAGAGGGATCCCCAAACTTTAGAAGACATGCAAATGGGAGATGTGAGTACAGAGACCAACCTGATTGAAAATATGGCTAGGATGAGGTTAGAAAAGAGAGTCACATACAAAGATGAAACTATGGCCTCAACCTATTCATCTGATGCAAAAATTGACAGCTTAGTAAGAAAAATGGAGAGAATGAAGGAGAGGATAAACTTGAATGAAAGAACACCTCCTAGGGAAAATCAACCAAATCCCCAAAAAAGAAATAGGAATACGAACTTCAAAAGAGACCCACTCCAAATTAAAGAGAGAGACAATGACCAAAAAATTAGGCCCCCTTTCCAAGATAATTATGTGGATGAGGAGGAAAGAGAAACATAACAACCAGAAGAAAACCATGTAAACTTGATAGGCTCTGACAATGAGGGTGATGTTTTTCTCACAGAATAAGAACAAGGGTTATTTTCCTCAAATAAAAATGATAGAACAAACTATGGGGAGTCTAAAGAGTATAAGTTAGGATTTGAGAATGCCATAATGGAGGTCCATAGACAATATGATCTTAGGAGTAAGAAAAACCAAGAGGCCTCCAAAACAAAAAAACAAGAAACTGCTGTTAAAATACCCCTGTAAACATAATGAAAAGGACAACAGAAAACACAAACACCATGGGTAAGAAAACTGATAAAAACAAAGATAAAACTAGACAAAAAAATGGTGACCCAAGCTGCCCTAGTACCTCCACTAGTGGCCTTGGAAAATCTGCTCAAAATGATAGTCCTAATAAAACTCAGCAAAACAAAATTTCTAAAAATACTATGTGTGACAAAATAGATGTAAATATGTCAAAAACATTAGCACCTTTCAGTTTTGAGGGATATATTTCCAAAATCAAGATAACCATACCTCTCACTGAACTAGTAACCCAAGATGTATACAAGTCCCATGTTTTGAAAGTTTTGAACGTAGGGAATGACACCGACACTCTAAACTTGACTGATGACAAACCTGAGCTGCTGTTTGGACCTAAGGTAGAGGGAAAATATCAAGAAGGATTTGTCCCTCCTTTCTATGTTAGCTTAAACATTCATGAAAAAATATTTCACAATGCTATGCTAGACTCTGGTGCCTCACACAATCTCATGCCCAAGGTGGTAATGGATAGATTAGGCTTAGAGATAACCAAACCTTACAAGGACTTGTATTCTTTCGATTTGAGTAGAGTCAAATGTTTGGGTCTAATCAAAGACTTGTGTATCAATCTGGGAAAAATACCTACTAAGAGTCTAGTCATGGACATAGTGGTTTCTTACATTCCTCCGAAGTATGGCATGCTTCTGTCTGGATCATGGGGAGAAAAACTTCAAGGGAATATCCAACTGGACATGTCATATGCTACCATCCCAGTTTTTAACCAAACAAGGAGATTGTATCGGGAATCACACATGAAATATATGGTTAGCATCCTAGACAGACCAAACAACACACCTATTTATTCCATTCATTCAAACCTTGACTCATTTATCTTGTATAATCAAAATGACATTGATGAACAAGTAAATGAAAAGCGGAAAGATATAGGCCTTCCACAATAGACAAGCCAAACACTGAATGAAGAGACTGACAGCCAAAACTCCAATAGCCCTGAACAACAACATAGTGGCAAAAATGAACTTGATGTTATAAAATTTGAGAATGAATTTGCAATACCAAAACCAAGCTTAGAGCATGAACAAAATTACCCAAATGAAGAACAAACACCAAAAACAAAACTATCTTCTTCTGCTGATGTAAATATGATAGAACACCTTCATGAGGCATAATTTTCTAGGGACCCAGATCGAAAGGACCTTAAGGTATTGCAAAACAAAGATAAATCATCACCAAAAGCTTTTGTCCCTTCGAAAGAGCTGTTGTAATTCAGTGAGGTTGCCAGAGAGCCAAAAGTGAAATCCACCGATGCTGATATAGAAGAGTACAACATAGGCAACCCAGAAATACCCAAAATGATCAAGCTATCCAAAACTTTGCCACCTCACATAAAACATAAATACATAGAGCTGTGCAAAGAGTTTAAAGATACTTTTGCATATGGTGATGAGAGATCAAAGCTTTATGACACAAACATTACTCAAAATAGGATTCCTCCCAAGGAAAACCAGAAACCTTTCAGACAGATTGTGTTAGTATGAAGGAAAACAAGGGGATTCAGGTTAACCATAGACTTTAGAAACTTAAACACAATATTCTCGAAGTACAGCTACCCTTTACGAAAGATAAATCATACACTGAAAAGGGTGTTAGGTTCAAACAAGATGTCATTGCTTGATAGTGTTTCAGGTTACAAACAGGTGATATTGCCTCCAACTAATCAACACCAAACCATTTTTACAACACCTTGGGGCACCTACATATATGAAAAATTTCCATTTGGGTTGATGAATGTGGGGGTTTCTTTTCAAAGACCTATGGCACTGATTTTTCTAATGATTTGAGTTACTTCATCATAATATACCTGGATGACATTGTTGTCTATTTTAAAACTGATGAGGAATACCAAGTTCACCTCAAAAGGGTCTTTGAAAGGGACAAAGGAAAACATGGCAAGTTTGAAAATTTGTGGAAAGGTCCTTACATCATTCATTCATATAGAGGTAACAATGCTTTCTTTTTACAAGAGCTAGATGGAGTAGAGGTTTTCGGAGGTCCTGTTAATGGTAGGATGCTCAAACATTATTCTTGTCAAAGCTCCTAGTTTAAAGCTTTCATTCATTGTACATAACATTGATTGATGAAAAATCAGGAAAAATAAAAACAAAAAAACAGAAAAAATGATGAAAAAGAGGGTAGGAAAAGAATAGGTAAAGCCCCATACCCAAAAAATAGTTTTGGTAAAAGTGAGCAAGCCTAAATGCCACTACTGGATAAGAGAAAAGAGTCTTGTTTAGTCATCTAGCCTAATCATGGCTAAAACATGTTTTGAATTTCTGTTTATAGGTTAGTGAAAGAAGAATTGTGAAATCATTTAAGCTTGAATTGTCAGTAGGAATAGATTAGGAAGAAAATATGTTGGTTCTAAATGCTCAAATCTAAACCAAGGAGAAAGATAGGGATGCCTAACAAATTATAGATCATAGCCCTTATTCTTTCTATTCTTGATTGTACAAAAATAATGTCTGTGTGTAGCTTGTCCGAATACCACAGCCCATGGAAAATCATATTTCTCAATCATGGTTTAGTCATTTTTAAATTTCATGTTAGTAGATTAGAGAAGAAAAGTTTTTCAAACAGCTTAATCTTGGAAAATAAGTAGACTAGGTAGAGAATAAGAGAGTTCAATAGCCTAATCTGAACTCTTGGGAGTGATAAGGGTACAAGTAGGTAGTTTTTGTTTTATGCTTTCAAAGAAAAAGGAATGTTAAGGGTTTTCCAGTCCAAGTGCACCTAAAGGAAGAAAAAATTTAGGCAAGGTATGATGGGTAGGTAGAGATGAGGTTGAAGCAAGCATGTCTTTAATATTCTTAAGATCATAGCTTCAATAAAACATCAGAAAATGAAAGAAGAGAAATATGCCCAAGGGATGAAGCACTGGTATTCAAAACTCAGATATTTTAGATCTGAGGTTCTAGACACCTCCTGAAAAAGAGCTGCCCTCCCCAAGTGGAGCTTTGTTAGTCTGTAGGTTTTAACCCTGAACATAAATTATCTACACATGAATATTATAACAGAAAATAAACAATAGCGAGAGCATAAAACATAAAACAGATAAACACAGAGATTTTCCCTTGGATCCGAAATTGGGACGACCAACTTGATTTTTCATTATATTCCTTTTAGTGTTACAACACATATATATACATGCCGAAGCATACATAAACCCCAATCCATTAACCCTGGATTAGAACATAACCGTAGTTCCCTTGACCGGATCTACAAAATACCAGGGGCCGAAACCATCGTACCCCAAAACCATGTGCAAACTCATGCACAAAACATGGGTGGGTCCACCATGAGTGGGTCCGCACGCCAAAACACTATGTGGCGCTCGCCTCTCGACCCCACTGGGGCCGCTTCTCCCTTAGACCCCCGCTACGCATGGCGCAACGCACAACACAGAATAGTCGTGGAAAGAATATAACACATGCCCAACATTCTCCCACTTTGTTGCTTTTCCACAAATAGAGCTGGGTCATCAAGCTAATTCTTCAACACCCATTGTTTCTCTACACCAATAGAACTTCTGAGTGCTCACAGACTTCTTCATTGCATCTGCAACATTCTTCAAAGTATCCACCTTTACCAGCAACACCCTTTTAGCCTCAACCATATCTCTAACAAAGTGATATTGAACATCAATGTGCTTTGTCTTTGAATGATAAGAAGGGTTCTTAGCCAATAAAATTGCACTTTGGCTATCAATAGCTTATCCTTATAGCTTGTTGTACCAACCCCATACTTGAACACAATCTTTTCAACCAAATTGCTTCCTTGCTTGCATGAGGCTATCACCAGAGTTATGGCCACTGCTGCATCGTTCTTTACTCATCCAACTGACTGCACCTCCAAATAAGCTAAACACATACCCACTTGTAGATCTTCTTTGTTCCAGATCACCTACCGCATCAAAAACCATGAATGTCTAACATTACCTAATCCCGGTCTTCCCCGGGTACAAGCCATAATCAATAGTGCCACGAAATATCCTAACACCCGTCGCCATCGGCCCACTGGTTTACATAAACCCGCCAATAATTTGACCCATGTGCAATGTCCTGGTCTAGTACAAACCATTGCATACATCAAACTACCCACCGCACTTGCATGGAACACGGACATATCCTCTTCTTCTTGTGTCTTGGGACACTGTTCAGCAGATAGCTTTACACCTACAGGAATAGGAACCTTCACCGGTTTACTATCC
This sequence comes from Pinus albicaulis, assembly GCA_034641835.2. Taxonomy (NCBI): domain Eukaryota; kingdom Viridiplantae; phylum Streptophyta; class Pinopsida; order Pinales; family Pinaceae; genus Pinus; species Pinus albicaulis. The sequence continues at coordinate 1,696,696,390 of CM076580.1, read as the reverse complement.
TGCATATTGAACCTCTGCAATATAGTCTCGGCATACTTCCTCTGGTTTAACCAGAGCTACCTCTTTGCCCGATCTCTCTTAATTTCCATGCCCAAAATATAATTTGCAGCACCTAGATCCTTCATGTCGAATTTGGAGAACATTTGGGTCTTCAAATCTTGGATAATTTCTTTGTCATTTCCAATCAACAACATATCATCCACATACAAGACCAAATAAATAACATGGTCACCAATTAATTTAAAATGAACACAGTGATCCTCCTTGCTTCTGGTGAAGCCAAGTCCCTGTATATAGGTATCAAATTTCTGATACCACATCCTTGGTGACTGTTTTAACCCATATAGAGACTTCTTCAACCTACATACTAGTTATTTCTTACCCTTCACCATAAAGCCTTCAATTTGCTTCATGTAGATCTCCTCTTCCAAATCCCCGTGAAGAAATGTTGTCTTCACATCCATCTCTTCTATCTCAAAATCAAATGCAACAAAGAATAGATAAAAGTAATCTAATAGAAGTAACCTGGCAAGCAGGGAGGCACACGCCTCAAAATCACCTCTACACTGAATAACCTTTTGCTACCAATCAAGCTTTGTATTTCTCCACCTTGCCTTCTACATTCATCTTCTTCTTAAACACCCATTTTCTCCCGATGGGCTTCCTTCCAGACGACAAATCCACCAGATCCCATGCCTCATTTTTTTGCAAGGATTCCATTTCATCAACCATGGCCTCCTTCTAGAGTTTTCCATCCTCTAAATCTATTGCCTCCCTGACAGTTTTGGGATCATGATCAGTTATAGTTAAGGCAAAACCTGAACAGAAATCAAATGGACTATACCTTTCTGGTTGCCTTCTTTCCCGAACTGATCTTCTCAAAGATGGAGTTTGTGGCTCTTCATCTTTTGAGTCTTCTTCTGTTGTAGAGTCTGATTCATCCTCCTTTAGCTCAAACTCTATCTTCTCAGGTTCCTTTGGTAGGACTTCATGTTTAACAACATCTTTCACTTCTCTAAACACCACAACTCGGCTGTACACAACCTTCCTTGTTTCTGGGTTCCAAAGCTTGTAACCCTTTAAACCATCCTTATACCCAATTAAGATGCACCTTTCAGATTTATTATCCAACTTGGTCCTTTTCTCCTTTGGAACATGTACATATGCATCACATCCAAATACCCTTAGATGTGAAAGAGAGGGTTTCTTACCAGTCCATACCTCATGTGGAGTCTTATCCTCCAAAGCTGATGAAGGTGACCTGTTAACCAGATAGCATGCAGTCTCCACTGCCTCTGCCCAGAATTCTTGTCCTAACCGGGTACCACTAAGCATGCTTCTTGCCTTTTCCATCAGCGTTCTATTCATTCTTTCTGCAAATCCATTTTTCTGAGGTGTGTATGGAGTAGTCTTCTGCCGTGCTATACCACACTTCTTACAGAACTCTTCAAATTCTTTCTTGCCGAACTCCCCACCATTATCTGTCCTCAGCGCCTTTATCTTCTTCTCTGTCTGGTTTTCCACTGGAGCCTTAAATTCTTTAAATCTGTTAAAGACTTCAGATTTCTTCCTCAAGAAATATATCCATGTATTCCTTGAGAAGTCATCTATAAATGAAACATAGTACACAAACTTTCCCAGTGATGGAACTGACACAGGTCCAAACACATCACTGTGCACAAGTTCTAATATCTTGTTCTCCCTCTTAGCACCAGAAGGAAAACTCACCCGATTCTACTTCCCATATACACAATTTTCATAGAAATCGAAATCCAGAGAGAAATTAGACATACCTTCTACCATACCATTTCTATGCAATATCTGAAGGCCCTTCTCTCCAATATGTCCAAGCCTTTGATGCCATAACATGGCCTTTACTCTAGAGACAGCTAGGCTTTCCGCTCCACTTTCAGGAACCACATAACTATTACACCCATCAATAACAGTGCTACCTTGTAGCTTGTACAGAGTTCCAGTCCGAACTCACCACATTAATACCAGTGCTCCCCGAACCATCTTGCAGGCATCTTTCTTGAACATTTTTTTTACACCTGCATCATCCATCTTGTTTAAAAAAATCGGATTTCTTTGGATGTGGATCTTGTTCTGCAGGAATATGCAGAACACCAGGAAGTGTTATAATTCTTCCACCTTGCAGCTTCAGCTTGAACTTTCCACGTCCAATGATTTTGGCCTTCCTATCATCCCCTAGGAAGACATAACCATCATATTTCTCATACTCGCAAAACCACTCCCTATGGGGAGTGAAGTGAAAAGATGCACCTGAATCAATCAACCATGACTCATGATCTACATGTGTATTTGAAGAGGAAGCCAAATACACCTCCCCACCTTCATGCGAGGTGGTTTTTGCCTCTGCAGAAGGAGCATCATCAGATCCCTTTCCTTTCTTAGGAGCTTTAGATCTGCACTCCTTTTTGTAGTGCCCTTCCTTTCCGCATTTCCAGCATACCTTTACAAAATTTCTAGGAGATTTAGATCTCCCTCTAGATTTGGATCTCCCATTGGAAACCTTATTCTTGTTTCTATTTTGGGACCTTCCTCATACAGATAAGGCATCTCCATTCTAGCCCTCCATATTTCTCCGCCTCATTTCCTCCAACAACAAGGCTGAGACAATGTCATCAAAATTCAAGGTAGTTGTATTGCTACCTATTGCAATAACTAGACTGTCCCATGAATCTGGTAGAGAACAAAACAAACTGATGCACTTATCTTCATCTGATATTTTAATATCAACAGATGACAACTGACTTACCACAGTATTGAAGGCGTTCAGATGTTCTGTCACCGAGTCTCCATCCTTCATCCTCAGGTTATACAGCTTTTTCCGCAGGAACAAATTATTCACCAGAGACTTAGATTGGTACAAAGTCCCAAGTTTTTCCCACAAATTCTTTACCGTAGCTTCCCCATATACATTCAACAATACTAAATCTGAGACACACAACCGTATTGTGCTCTTAGCCTTCCGATCCATTTTCTTCCAGTCTTCATCTGACATTGCCGTTGGTTTCGTACCTGGATCTACCGCGATCCACTGATCTTCATCCACTAGCAGATCCTCCATCTTGAGCTTCCACAACTCAAAACTCTGACCATTAAATTTCTCGATCTCTATCTTTCCACCGCTCGCCATCTTCTTTCACCGCAAGAATCGATCCCGCAGATCTCCCACTGGACAGGGTCTACCTCAGGCCCGAGCAAAAAACCCTCAGCAACAAAGGCGTCCCCTTGAAGCCGAAACAACTATGATACCAAATGTAGGTTTTAACCCTGAACAGAAATTATCTACACACGAATCTTATAACAGAAAATAAACAATAGCGAGAGCATAAAACATAAAACAGATAAACACAGAGATTTTCCCCTGGATCCCAAATCGGGACGACCAGCTTGATTTTTCATTATATTCCTTTTAGTGTTACAACGCATATATATACATGCCGAAGCATACATAAACCCCAATCCATTAACCCTGGATTAGAACATAACCGTAGTTCCCTTGACCGGATCTACAAAATACCAGGGGCCGAAAACCATCGTACCCCAAAACCATGTGCAAACTCATGCACAAAACATGGGTGGGTCCGCACACCAAAAAAAATTTCACCGGGGCGCTGCCCTGGACCCCAACAGTGGGGGATGCCTCCCCCTGCTATGCTCGGCGCAACGTACAACACATGGGGCTAGTCATGGAAATAATATAACACATGCCCAACATATTCATCAGTAATTTTTACCATCTGAAGATGACTAAATATTAGTCCTAGATTTCTAAAAACAAGATTCCTGAATATTGTGAGTTTTAGAAATCTCATTGCCTTCATTATCCTTCTCACTTATTTTTCATTATTTTTCTATTTAACAGTCCATGATTAGCCTACCATTCCTAAAATGCCCCTCCTGGGCTTATGCCACTCATCTAGTTTGTTTTTACCCCTACCCACTTTTTCACTTTCATCTAGGGTTTACAATCAGCCTGTTCTTTCCCATTTTCATTAGGTTCCTCAAACCTTGATGGTCTCAAGACTACCCCTATAAGCTCTTTAGATCAATCAAGTACATTAGTTCCTATATGTTCAAATATACCAATTGGTCAAAAAGCTCTGTTTTTACACTATTAAGATCCCAAGCCTAATTTTAGTCAAAGGACCAAATTAAAACCCTACCACTAGATCATTAGGCTTTCCCTAGGTTGTAGGATCTTCATTGGTATTTTAAGCTCTGTTATTCTTATACTAGCACCTGGTTCAAATGAAAAAGAAGAGAAACACATTATTTCCCAAGAAAGAGCAGAGAATCTCCAAAGAGGGTTATTTTGTCAATTTCAAGTCTTGCAAAAGGTAAATGTGCTTGACATTTTTGTAGGAATGTAAAGAGGTAAATCAGCAAGGGAAATTGGTAGAGTAACTGATAAGTTTCTAAAGGAAAGAAGGGAGCACTGAGTCTAGAGGAGAAATCATGTTTCTTAAGCCTGATTGGGTCAACGGTATGCCAAATAAAAAACCAATTCAACAAGACACATAAGAGGAAGGTCAAGCTCTCATTTCAGTCATTTTCATTCAGTGGTTAAACAATAGAAAAACATGGTATGAACTCCAAGGTAAATATGAAAATTTGTGAGGATGCTACCACTGTGTGGATGACTAAAGTTATCAAAGTGACTACAACATTTTCAAGAATCAGAGGGGAAAGTCACTTCAGGGTTTCATAACACCTGCTGAAGTAAAAGTGTTCAAGGAGATAGACCACTCAGAAAATAAGCCTTGACACTCAAATAAAGTCTGCAAAACATGGATGTGAAGAGTATAAATGGACAAGTTTCAAATCATAAACTCAGTCACCTGCAAAACAAAAGTGATCAAAGAAGGTAATAAACATGATTTTGAATGTCATAATGCTTGTCAAAGGGTGATTTTATCATGCCAAATGATAAGTAAGAAGAGACCAGTGATTGAGTTGAAAAAAAAAAAAACAGCAAAAGACCAACTTCATCATCTGTTCACCTGCAAAAAAAGGGTCAAAGAAATGTCAGTGAAAATTTAAAAGGTTTGAAAACCTTAGAAAAGTGGGTTTTATACTTGAAATTAAGTTTCTAAACCTATTAGAGCATTCTTTACCCTTCAACAAATCATTTTTCTTTTACAAAGATTAAAACAGTCACGGAGGAAAATTGTGATTTCCTGGCAAGTTTGGGTGAAATTGCATTGTGCTACACCCCTGGGACCCTGTGATATGTGCCTGTAGGTTTTTGCTTCGTGAATATTGTCTTTTTGTTGTGCGCCTATGATTGCACGCTACGCGTTTTCAGCTGTAGACCCGACATGCCTGTGTGTTGCGCATTCATCACTACACCGGCCAGAGGCTTGATTGCCCGACTGTTCCTCTGCTGCACAGGAGCTCACCTGACAGACCCGTGCAGTCTTTCTCATGCGCTATGTGTCCACTAGAGGCCCAACAGGCCCATGTGTTGCGCATTCATCACTACACCGTTCAGGATACTCGACGTGCTGCACGTTCATCCTTACATTGCTAGAGACCCAACAAGCCTTTGCAGCCTTTCCCGTGCGCTGCACATTCAACCTTTAGCCACCTGACTGGCCCGGTGTTGCGCGCCTGTGCTACACGTTTGGCTAGGAGGGCCTCTACATCATTCCAAGCCCGTAATTTTCTCAAAAAGATCATCAAAATCACCTCCAAGGATTTCATAACACCTCTGAGGGGTAAGTACAAAACACCATCTCACTTTCAAGATTCTTATCTTTGGATTAGAGGAACAAACCCTAGAAATTTCCATCAATTTCACAAAGTAGAATTAGGGTTTTTGGCCTTCAAGGCAACAATAAGAAAACAAAATGTCAAGGGAAGGTAATAGTGATAGTGGTGAGGGAAAATGTCAAGGGAAGGTAATAGTGATAGTGGTGAGGGAGGCCAAGGGCATAGAAGACAGCAGCACAAAGGTGGAAGAGTAAATAGGTTTGAGCCACTGAACACCAAGGATTTTATGGCCTCTCCTATGACAGTTTCATATTTCCAGAATGTGGGTTGTTTTGAATTTTGTGAAAAAGTACAACAGATACAGAGTCATCCTTAGTTGACCAGGCTATTTATCCTTAACCTTCATGATGATCAAGTAAATTTAATAGGAGTAAAATTTGAGCTATTTTCAAATATCATTTCTATGGCCATCGAGATACCTAGTATAAGAGAAAAGTGGTTCAGGCAGGCTAATTTGGCCCTGAGCCATTATCAACCTTTCTTGAAACCTAGATACCAAGCTGATTGCAAATCCATTTTTCTTTTTTCCCATTTTTTGGAGAGATATGTGCCCTTGATGAGAGTCATCATGAAATATTTTACATGTGAGGGGAGGTTTTCTAGGCTCTATTCGTACCACATAATATTTCTCATGCACTTCACTAGGGCCAAGCTGCTACATTTGCCCTATTTTCTATATAGGAGTATTGATAAGATGTCTTATATTGTGCAAAAGAGGCCCCCTTCACAACAAATGCAGAGTCTCTTTCATCATTCTCTCATCAATATGGTTGTGTTACATCAATTAGAGCCACAGGGTATTCCATGGGAGGTGTTCATCACCCATGAAGTTTCCACAAACCCACAACCCCATCCTCAGCAAAATTTTCCCTCATCATCTCATCCTCCCCCTTCTACTCCCCCATCATCTTCTACTGACCATGCTTCACCATCTAACCATATACCCTTACCTCAAGAAAACTCTTCTTCCTCACCCTCTCCCAATGCATCAAATCAAGAGGGAAGTGGCAGTGAACAATAAAGTGATGATGAAGAAGAAGGAAGTGATAAAGAGGCAGATGATGAAGAAGAATACATGGAGGTAGATGATGAAGAAGATGAAAATGCAAGTGATGAGGAAAGCAACCCAGAAAATGATGATTATGTTGAAAACAACCCACTAGTCAATGAGGAGGATGAAAATGGAGAAATCAGTGAAGAGGCGAACAGTGATGAAGAAACTGACAAGGACACCTCTAACAGTGACAAGACAAATAATGATAAGGGATGTGATGATAGTGGAAACAAAGAGGAAAGTGATGAAACAGAAAACATGGTAAATGATAGCAATGATGATGATGATGACAACAGTCCTAATGGCCAAGAAGGTAGTGAAAACAATGAGCCTGATAGTGGTAATGATGATAGTGCAGAGTATAGTGCCAAATACAATGAGACTCCTAGTAGTATTGAAGGAAATGAAGAAAGTGGCAAAGATAATCATAATGATGAGGGTGACAATAGTTCACAGAACCTAGATGACAATGAAGCTGATATCAATGAAGGAGAAAGGGATGATGATACAAATTAATATCACAATACTGATGTTATCATGGAAGAAAAAGAAAGTAAGGATAATGAAGGCAGTCAGAACACATTGTAGAAAACATCAGTGAAGAGGTAAATGAGGAAGAGAAAAGCAGCCCTGAGGTTAGGCATGGTGAGGGCATTCAGATGATCAAAATTGAGCTTTTCCCTCTCACATATCAAAGAGGAAAGAGGGATGTGTTTGCTACCTCTAAAAGGCAAGGGACCATGCTATCCACCTCAGCTAAGAAGCTTGACAAAGAAAAACAAAATATAAAAGAAGAAGAAGAATATAAACATGAGGTTGAGAAAGATTTTAAAATCATTCATATTGACAGTGACGAGGAAAATGAATCAAGAATCACAAACTTTCTCCTCCAGAACAAAAATTCCAAAATTGAAGACCTCCAAGCAAATCTAGATAGGGCCAAGACTGTGAATAATGCCCTTGAGATGGATAATAGGCAGCTAGGGGCACACATTTCCATTTATGAGACTGGTGAAACTAGGGCACAGAAATAGGCTCAAAGGGCACAGGTAAAGCTAGAGGAATTCATGGGCACCTATAAGGAAAGTGAAGATGAAGAAGGGAAGTCTAGGAGGAGACTAAGAACCATTAGTTTAAAGAAGGCATTGGCAAAACAAAGAGAACAAGAATCAGCCTTGGCATAGTATCTCCCTCTAAGTGAGTTGCTTGCCATGGAGATAGAATATGATCAGGAGCCATGGCTAGAAATATCAAACACACACTTGGAGGAAAAATTGGAGAAGGAAAATAGAGACCTTGACCTCCAAAGGAAGATGACCAAATACTATGCACTTAGAAATCAAATTGCAAGAGCCAAGCTCAAAAGAGCCCTTGCCAAAGTTCAAGCCCTCAAGGAGGAAAAAGGTCAAAGAAATCTCAACCTTCTTGTTGATGCTTCCATGTAAGCATCCCAGACATAACAAGGAAGATAAATGCAAATTTTGGGAACTTTTTGGGAATTTAGGATTTTTGCTGATTTGGAGGGCTAAGGAGGTAGCACCCTTGGTGCTACATTTTTTATCAGGGCATCCTCAAGAGGTAAGGCTTGCATTTTTGGAATCCTCAGCTCAATTAAAACATGTTCACCAAGTTTCATGTCAATTGGAGTTGTTTTGGTCCTCCAAAAGGGTAAAAAACACCCTAATTTTCACCTTTCTGCCTAATTTTCAGGACATGTGTTGCGCCTTTACCAGTCTTGGGATTTTTGATTTTTTAACAGGTTATATGGGTTCAATAAAAAAACCAAGGGTAGTTCTACAAAGTAGACTCAACATGATTTCCAACGCGCCATCACAGAGCTCATTCCGACATCAGGAAGGCCTTCAAAACCTTGCTGCAAGTTGACCCAGTTTTCTTGCTCATGTGTTGCGCCCTTGGCCTGGAAATGCATCCTAAAACTCAATGCTGCACCCTGACAGTAAAAAAGTCAACAAAGTACGCTTGGAAAGTTTTTGAAGGCTTGGCAGAGCCCAAATGTCAATTTTTTATCCAAAAATGCCTGAAAATATATTTTGTAGATATTTTGTGCCTTGGGCCTTGCAAGGTCTCAAAGGACAAAAGTGAAATTTGTGATTAACTAATAGGCTTCTAGAAACCTAATTAGGGTTTATTCCTCCAATGCAAGATAAATAGAGCATGGAGGTTTCATTGTATGTGTTGGATATTTGTTGAGCATGTTATGGAATAGACTTGGAATTTATTGGTGAAGCTGGTTTTGGTGCCTTGTGATGGTGTTGGATTGTGCTTCCATGGATCAAGCTCACTCTTAGGATTCATTAAGCTTTTTTAAATGGTGATGTATTCCATCTTTATGTTTGTTTTCTTCAGCTATTCATTGTGTTTATGGTTCATTTAAATATAGAACAGAAATAGAGAATAGGATTTACCTTCTTGGTACCCTACTTCTGCCTGCTTTCTTAAACTTCCATGTTTTCTTCCTCAAAGTTTTGCTAAAGAAATCATTAAATGCTCTTTAGTGTTACTGATATGTTATGTTAGAATGCTATGTGTTTGCAAGTAAAGTTTTAGAGAATCCTTCACTCCTCTCTTAGCTTACTTAACTGTTGTTTTTAAGACTTTCTTAGCCTAGTTAATATTGAGAAATCCTTCATTGCTCTTCAAATTTTCATTATTCTATCATCTTAGAATATTTTCTTGTTTATTGGTTTTTTAAAGGATCCTTGACTGCCCCTTAGCTCACTATATTCACAACTCTATGTTACTTCACTCTCCCTTGACCTAATTAGATCCATTTGATCTTGCCAACTTTCCCTTTGAACTATCCTTGACTCATTTTTACACATTTAAATACTTTTGCAGACTCCATAGCCCAATGAATTGATATTCCCCACTCTATTAACTTACTTAACAAACTTTCCCAACCAACCAAACAAACAAACAAACCCTAAACTTAACAACTAGCCTAAAATAAAAACCTAAAAAGCAAACAAGTTCATATCCTTTACACAAAATAGAGAGAGCCCTCTCTAAGTCCAGGAAGGCTAGGTCCTAGGACTCCAAAGACTGGTCTGATGTTACCCCTATTCATTTTTTCTCTCCAATCTAACAAATCACGGGGACCTAACATCTCCTAGATTTGGTTCCCCTTATCCAAAGAGATTTTGAGGGCTATGTGTTCAATAGGGAAAAAATTATGTCGAACAACCTAGAAAAACATATCATTTCATTTTTCCATGCTAAATCAACCAGCCATAATCCCCCTTTTTATATGTATTCCTTTTTCATGGATTCCATTTGTTTTCTCACTTCCTTTTTGGCTATGGGATGGAAATGGTCACCTACAAAATCTTTCCCTGTCCATATATATCATAGAAAACTATGGGAGGAGAATTATTATGCCCATTTTTATCAAACATGTCATTTATTCATTTTTCCCATTCATGAATTTATAATCAATTCCAAACCTCCTGAAATATCAGAAAATACCAAAGATTGTATTGCGAGGATTGGCAATTGATATTATGAAGAAAAATTTTCATATATGAAAATATTTGGTTGTCAAGTTTCCCCCATGCCTTGCCCCTTTTTATTCCTAATAGATTAGTCTACAAGGAAGTTTCTTATCAAACAACCAAAACAAGGATCATAGCCAAATTGCAAAAATGTTCAAACAAACTATGGCGCAGTCTTCCAATTGATGTAAACATTTATGTCCTCCAAAATATGCAACATGCCTCAAAGAAATTGGCTAAATGATTTGCACTTAAACTAAACAAAATTCCTCTCAAATTACATGATCCTATGGGTATCATTGCTGAAAATTCTTCCTCTGTAGGAATTAAAAAATATGCACATGAAAAGTCTACTTTTGACATTTTTTTTATACAGAACTCATATCGTGAAATTTGTAGAAAATCATAGAAGTTGTCCCCAAAAAATGGCAACGGTTTTTCACATTTAAAGAAGAAAGGACAGTTGCATTTCCTTTAATTTTTTAGAAAGAAACAGGGGAAGTGATTTGAATAAATGCATGTGCATAAAAAATTATAGAAAATGTTTGTGTGAAAGAACCTGTGTAGGTTGAAAATATCATTTATCAAGTCGTTGATGAGATTCTTAAGAATGCATAGATAATTTGAAAATATTACCATAGTTGTGCCCCAAAGTACACTTGAAGATCCTCCTCCAACTGCAGTTCTTGTGCATAATACTAAATAATAAGTAGAAGAACAACGTTTAAATTTTCCTTCTCCAATTTCTACTAATCACAATGAATCTAGTTTGGGTTTCACTAAAACTTTGATTCAATCTAATCAGTTCTATGCCTAACATCGGTGAGAAGTATGAGATTTTAGATAGTTCCATGCCCCCTATTGAATTGGAAAAAATTCCACCAATAGAATTATTTTTGTAATAAAAAACAAAATAAAATTTTAAGGAGAAGTAGAAAGAGAGTTGAAGACCCAAAAGCAGTAGCCGAAGCCTTCTTACAGACAGTTTGGGATGGATCTCAACTTAGTCTTGATCAAAATGTGGAAGATTTATCCATTCAAATTGGAACATATGATAATGCTAAAATATACTTTGTTGGCAAGTTAAGGGATATTATCAAACAAAAGAATGAAAAAAAATAACAATTGGAGCAAAGTTTGCCTCAACAAGGAAATATGATGCAAGTGTATTTAAAGCTCCAAGATGAGGAAGTTAATAGGATGCAGTATGAATTCCAGGATGAAAATAAAAAGAAGGATGCACATATAAATAAATTGCAAGAAAAATTCTGAGAATAAACAGGAAGTATGGTGGAAATAGTACAGTTTACACAATAGTTCATCATCGTCATTCAAGAGTCCTTCCATGAACTAGAGTTATGTTTTGATAAGTTAATATTGGTACAAGTTTAGGAGAACTTAATTAATTCCTTATTCAATGATATTGATATGTAAACTGAATATTATGAAGTGAAGAGGAAACTTTTTTAATTATTATCATGGTAGAATGATGAGAAGAGACTCTACCCTATGTACCCAATATTAGTGTAATGCATAAGAAAAATGTGCTCGAAGGCTAGAAATAAAATGTGTTTTATTCCAAGGAGCTATTCATGATTGATCAATATGTTTTTTCTCCACTTTTACAATATATTGTTCATGTTATCAACGACACATAGTTGGATTGAAAATTAGAGAGGAAAAGTTCCCTAAAGTATAGGTTCTAAATAAAAGAGTGCATGAACACAGTATCGCACATCACAACAAAATTGAGCATATTTTCAAGGTTTATTGTGATTCAATTTGGGAATACATGGTAAAACCTCATAGACATTACAAAATGACTATCTATAAATGATAGAATTGTTGATGAGCTTCAAACTGTTGGAGCATGTGTTTACAACTGTCAAGTCAACATCCAGCTTAATTCTTCTTCAAAAATTTTAGATCTTCAAGAAGTCTACTCTCATTGGAAACCAACGAAATATTCCTCCATAGAGACTTATCCAACTGTCTCAACTTTTATGTATCATTTCATCCCAACGAATTCAAATTTTTCTAATTTACTTTTACTCTTGAGATAATTAAGGATAATATCCTTATCTTCTCAAATTTTAGACTTCTATGATTTATATATTGTTGTGATCTGGTTTATGGATCTATCGCATTTGGCAAATTCTTGTATTGACGTTTCGAACCATCTACTCAGGTTCATTATCAAGATATATAAGAGTTCAAATTTTCAAATCCTTATCTTTCAATATTTTGTAATATTATTTAAAATCGAAGAAGACCCTTTGATCAGGGTTCTGATTTTTATGAAGAAAGTACAATCTCCACTATTGTAATTATTGTTTTCATATATTTCCTCTAGAACCATTACAATTTTGTGTTTCAACAAGGCTAAAGAGATATGGTGTTGTTTCGCTTATTTGTTTTCCTATTTTCCTATCGAAATCATTAAATTACTTTTATATTTTAATATTAAATGTTTTAATTGGCCACTATTGATTTGTTTCAATTGTATGTATTAAGACATCAAGTTTTAAAATTTTGTGAGAAAGTGGAAATCAAATTTAATTCATTTAACTATTTAAATGAATTGTTTTTCTTTTATAGTTAAATGATATTAGTGGATAAATAAATAATCTATATATTTATTTATTTCTATCTTTCCATTCCACATGCATATTCTCCAGATAAATTTATATTTATAAGTATATATAGTAGTTATAGGTCATATTTATTCTATTTTATTAGATCAAATAATGATATTCATTGTATTTATTTTTCCTTATATACATTTAATTATATGCACACAATAAGTCTCCATTCGTTGGAGAAAATCACTTAGTTGTAACCATACCCATTTAACAGTCGAAATCACCATACCAAACAGAAAAGAATCTAATTGGGGATTTGACTTGGTGATTTCCTAAATGTTGATCATGGTCAATTTTGGCCATCATTAGGACATTAGGTACAACTAATACAAGATATAAGGAATTATTTATGAGATTTGAAATGGAAGGAATTCAATATGAAATAAAAGGGTTAAAATATTGACCTTATCAAGTTATTGACTTTCATAGAATGGAAAATTTCATAAAAGTGGTATCAAGGGAATTGTGGTTAAAATCTATGAGTACACTAGAAAGATGAAAATATTCCAAAGGAATTAAAATTCACCTTGGAAAATAAATATATGGTTTTCTAGGAAATTCCTAAAGTTCTTCCTCCATCTGGAGATCATGAACATCAAATTGAACTAACACCTAGAAACATTTCTCCTAATAAAAGGACTTTTAGATTCCATCATCAACAAAAGGGAGATATATAGAAATTATTATAAGGTATGTTGGACTCAAGTATTATTCAACCTAGTAGGATTTCATTTTCATCTCCAATAGTTTTGGTGAGAAAAAAATATTATTCTTGAAGGATGTGTCCTGATTATAGAGATCTAAACAAAATCATATTTAAGTTTCAATCCCACTTCTTCACCCATATGAGCATCACCTAATGCAATGTGTGCTAAGCGGTCTATTCAAAAATCATTCCAAATATTCAGTTACGACTACCTCTCATGGAAATGGTGATAGATGAATGACTTACTTAACACATTTGAATCCCAAAAAATGATATCTAGTATAATACACTACGAAAACCCATCAATACTTAAATCCAAAATATTGTTGAGTTTCATGGAGTAGCTTATTTTACAAAGGATGATCTTAAATCATCATACCACCATATCAAATTAACAAAAGAAGACACTTCCAAAATAACTTTATGAACACATGAAGGGCATTATGAGTTCTTGACATGGGGGTTTCAACATTTTTGCCAATATATTACCACATTCATTCATTATAAAGGGGGGTGTTAAATTCTAAAAAATAGAGTCAATATATTGTGGGTATTGGGGTTGGAGGATATAGAGTAGGGGTGGATGATTGGTATTTGGGAGTATAAAAGTGGGTATTTGGTAAAAATATGGGATATCCATTAAGAATAGGGGTTCTTCTTATTAGAAATATGTAGTGGGAGAGGTTTAAACACAAGTTTTTTTGGATGTTTTTACCAATATCTAGTAAGATTAAGGTTATTATTTAATATTCCATGATCACATGTGATATGACACAATTCAACTAAGTGAATACCCTATGGTTCTTTTTCATGCCTCGCTAGCTGACTAATTCTACCTCTATTTTTTAAAGGCTTATGAATAACAAATTTGATCTCACATCATAAAATTTGAGATGGTTTTCTTTGATGATATACTTATCTATATAAAACCATGGGAACACCACATTAAACATGTGGAAAAATTTCTACAAAGTCTTGAAAACAATCAAATTATATGTAAAAATATCTAAATATGCTTTTGGGAAACAAGAACTTAGAGTATTTGGGTCATATTATTCCAAATTAAGGAGTTAAGGTGGACCCTCAAAATATCCAAGATTTTACAAAATGGACTATTCATGAGAGCATCAAGAGTCTTAGAGTATTTTTGGGTCTAAAGTGATATTATCATAAATTTGTTAATAAGTATGCACACATTGCAGGGCCACTCATATCTCCCTTGAAGAAAAAAATATTTGTATGGAATAATGAGTCTAATTTGCCATTCTCTCTCTTAAAGGATGCTTTGACTCCTGCACTAGTAATGGAAACACCTGACTTTGGTAAAACATTCATAGTAAAATTTGATGCATCGAAGCAAGGAATTGGAGTATTATTGACGTAATAAAGGAGGCCATTGGGTTTTGAAAGTAAAAAATAATTGAATTTTTTTTGGTGATATATACATGAAACAAAAATGAAGGTAATTTTACATGCAAATGAAAAACGACGATAATATCTCATTGGGAGGAATTTTAAAGTTGAGCTATACCATGACAGCCTAAAGTACTTTTTGGAGAAAATATTTTCATCAGAAGAGAAACAAAAATGGGTAGGAAAAATGCAAGGTTTTTTTGAAATAATGTACAAAAAAGGGGAGACAATATGGTATTAGATGCACTTTCTAAAATAGAAGAAGCCACAAGTTTGTATGTCATTGCATCTTCTATTATTGTATGGATGGAAGAGTCTTATTTTGAATAGAAAAATGACAGTAGTACTAGATTGAAAATACAATGTATAAAAAAGTGATGAGTTCTATGGGACATTGGGAGTGGAAGTGATATAATTTGGTACAATGGTATAATATTATTATGCCCTCAATCAAAGTTGAAGAAAAAAATTGTTATAGCCTTAAAAATCAGCATCACTAGACTTTGAGGATCCCTTAATATCACACACTAAGAAACTACAATGTTTTCCCTTGATACATGATTTATGAGCATGAACACACTCATCCTTTATAGTAGAGTGAGACAAATCACTATTTGTAGGAATTGTAGCATGTGGAAATTGTTGGTTGCAATACTGTTAGACCACAACTTCCATCCTAGCCTTCAAATTTGACAATCCTAAGGAGAACATTTGTGGGATATTATTAATACCTTTTATGTATCACCACAAAATAGCCTTCAGGCTTGAGCTTCACCTAGTTCACTCCAGAATTCAAGCTCATCCATTCATCCAAAAATAGTGCCTCCTCCATCTATATCATCAAGGTTATACCAAGGGAAAAGGAGGAACAATATAGAAGTAAACTTATGATATTGATATTTTGTTATGAAACTGACTCACAAAATAGAAGAAAATATAGATCAACGCCTTATAAATCAGCCTCTTCGAGGGGGCAACCTCCTTTACATTACATAAATGAACAATTCTTGGATGATACAAATGACAAAGCCTCCTTTCAATATATAGGAGTCCAATGGGTCATAATATAATCCTAGCCAACATAACAATAAAAATGTAAGGGCACAAAAATAACAATAGTGGGCTTCTATGGGGCACAATAATAACAATATGGGGACTACATGAGGACAAAAATAACAATAAGGGGATTATACTAACAATAAAAATAAGGGGATACACTAGTATTATAGGGACCTAACATGCCCATCTCCTTAAAACAAGTGTTGTCCTCAATGCTTGATTATTTCAGGATGCTTTTGTATAAAATTTTCATCTTTCCATTTGGAATCTTTAGTGGGTAAGTTATTCCACTTACTAAAATACTCTAAAATTGATTGATTTCGTAGTTTTCAAGTTCTTGTTTACATGACTGCTTCAGGTTCCCATATGATTTTTCCTTCCTCATCAAGTTATGGAAATATTTTTTGAACAGGGATTTTGTCACCTATAACCTTCTTTAAGCATGAAACATGGAAAACTGGGTACACTCCAGAAGATTCAGACAACTCCAATTTGTATTTCATAGTGTCAATATTTTGCAGCACCTTGTAAGGACCATAGTAATTTAGTGGTAATTTAGTATACTTCTTAGCTTGCTTGAGGGACATTGGTTTGTATAGTTGTAGCTGTAAAAATACCCAGTCGCCTACATAAAAACTTCTTTTTTTGTGATGTTGATGTGCCCATTGTTTCATATGATTCTGCACCAAAGTTAGGTTATCCTTTAAGAGTTGGAGAACTTGTTGTTGATGCTCGATGTGACATTCCACTACTTTATCATCCATATTAGCTTTAATTTCATCCTTAAAACCATCCACCTTACCCACCATGTCTACTTTTAAACCATTTATGTCATCTTTGGTTGCTCTTTGTGAGATCGAACTTTGTTGCACTTGGTATCGTAATTTTGATATGTCATACTACAATTATTCCTCTTCATGTGTCATAGTAGAATTTTCTCAGGGCTTAATGGGTGTATAATTATTTTTAGGAGGCATTTTATAACCCAATACTAATATCTATGCTTCAATATTCCCTTGCAATCATTTCAAACTATTTTTTTAAACAAGACTTATGCAATATTTTAAAAAAATACACACATTTTTCTTTCTTTTAAGGAGCTCGACATTGAAACTGATGTATCTCTGTAATTTCGGATCCCCAAGATTTTATCTTCGATCCTATAATAGCCCTTTGAGTATTATTTCCAATGTCACAGTTATTACCTGATTTGGATTGTTCAAGACAACATTATGCCCATTATCCCACAATGGCCTAATTATGGATTGGTTTAGTAGAGTGAACTTGTATGGCATGTGACGTGTCGTTGTTTCCTCCTGCAGCTCTTAAATCGATACACAAGAAACTACAATCCATGTTATTTTGGCCAATTTTTACATAATTCCAATTTGATGCTTAGAGAGAGAGTTATGATCATTTTCCCAAGGTCACCTATTTGAGATGAAATTCAGCAGCCTGCAACAACCATAACTTCCACAGATCATATCTCCAAAAATATTTCGAACCAAAATCTGAAATTTTTATGTGAAGTTCCTCAGGCTTTTAGTGCAAATGGCTTTTTTTCTCTTTTGAAACTTCATCGAAAAAAAATTTATAGTGAAAATGCCTCAATGACCTGTTTGAAGCAAAAAAACCCTAGAATCCAAAGCTCTAATACCAAATGTTATGAAACCAGCTCACAAAATAGAAGAAAAGATAGATCAACGCCTTAGAAATCAGCCTCTTTGAGGGGGCAACCTCCTTTACATTAAATAAATGAATATTCTTGGATGATACAAATGACAAAACCTCCTTTCTATATAAGATTCCAATGGGTCACAATATAATCCTAGCCGACATAACAATAACAATGTAGGGGCACAAAAATAACAATAGTGGGCTTCTATGGCACACAATAATAACAATATGGGGAATACATGGGCACAAAAATAACAATAAGTGGGCTATACTAACAATAAAAATAAGGGGATACACTAGTATATAGGGACGTAACATATTTTTACTATGAGGCCCAAGGAATGACTAGGATAAGGATCAAGGGAGAACTTCAAAAAAGTCAAGATAAACTTGATGAATATATTTCTTCTTTTATTTTTTAAATGATTTGTATAGTGTCCCCCTCCCTATTTCATGTTGTTTATATTCATGATACTTCCATGGTTGGTCTAATGCAAAATATATTGGATTTATTTTTTTCTTAACAATCTATCATTTGAAAGAGTTTGAGAGGTTCTTTTGTCTATGAGTGCATAGGAAAAAAGTTGCTTGAGCTAGAGCTAAGATATCAGGTGTTGCTCCTATCAAGGTCACATGAGGAAAACATTTAGTATAAAGGTACACCATTGAACACATCCAAAATTATTTGAAGTATTAATTAATTAATGGTTTACTTCTAGGAGTTTCCATATATTTTTCCCAACCTTTGTTTTACACTGATCATAGGTAGGCTCGTCGGTGTTCTCAACTGTCTATATGAGAGATTTTTCATTAGCATAAATATTAAATTGGTCTCATGACTCTCTCATGGAAGGAAATTCTGGTTCCTAAAAACATATCAAAGGATAATTTTTTTATTTTTTTTGGGAAGGAATGAAAAAGGATATTCAAAAAATAATAAGTAAATGTCAGGTTTTCCAAAGAAATTAGGAAGAGATGGTAAATATCCAAAGTTAATTTAGCCATTACATGTAACTAATAAAAATGGGAAAATATATTAGTGGTCTTCATTACCGGGCTACCAAAATTGGAAGGTAAGGATCTTGTTTTTATGGTCATCGATAGACTCTCAAAATATGCACATTTTTGTGAAATTCAAAGTACATATACATCAAGCAAGGATAAGTGTTTGTTACACCATTTTTTGGTCATCTAACCTGTTACTATTAGATGGACCTAAGTACACCATGTAAGACCAATTTTACCCTAAGTAAAATTTCTTTCACTATGAAAAATAACTTAGTAAAACACCTTTATTAAGTTGTTTATGGTCTAAATAAGAAACCCCATGAGGAAATATTAAATAAATCCACATTTGTTTGATTTTCCCTCAAGGAATAATTAGTTAAACAACAGTTTAATTAATATTCCTAGTCATATTTAACCCAAAACAGAAAAATTAATTAGATAAATTATTATTTATCTTATTATTTTCTAGGAATAATTATTTAAACCTTATTTAAATAATATTCCTTGTTAAATTTGACTAAACCACTCATAAATAGTTAAATAAATCATTATTTATTTAATTATTACTCAACCACATCCTTAAAATAATAAATAAATCACTTATTTATTTATTATTTACATATAAAGGGATTTGACACAAGTCAAAAAAATTTCCCTCCAACAAATATAATAAATATTCCATAAAAGTTGGATCTTGATTTGGTTAATAATATTTTAATTATGCACCAATATCTAGACTAACCCAATATTTTGTTATAAATAGAAGGGTTTTTCCATTCATTCACCACCTTTTGTTGCCAAAATATCACTCTGGATCTATACTTTTGGAATCACTTTGATCTACCATCATTGTCATATTTTCCTATCTTTTTTCTTGTGAGCTCCCTTTGAGTTCCATTTTTGTCTGGGTTTTCTACACCATCAAGAGAGAGGAATTTTAGATCTGAAGTGCTAAGGACTTATAAGAACCCATACCATTGAGGATAATTGGTAACATCCTTCTATGTTTTCCTCCGAGGTACCCTTAATACAAAATTCATTCAACATATTCTTGTCTTGTCTATTGGATGCATGGAGCAACTCTTGTTTTTATTTACTGCTTAATGTCTTTTAATGCATAGATCTAGATTTTTGCAGAATTTATCTTGATTAACTAATTGCAGATCTGAAGATATTGGCAACCATCTTTGCTATTAGGGTTGTTTGTTATGCACATCTAAAGTGGTATTTTTTCCTACACTTGCAATTAAGATTCATACTAACAACTAGTGACTCCACACGGTTTTACGTGTTGGAAATATTGTCATTGATGGAAAAGGAATCGACAAAGACAAGAGAAACACCTAAATTATCCACAAGGCAAAAGAGACAGAGAGGTAGCAAAGGCAGCAGATGAGATAGAGCAGTAGAGTTGAATTAGATAGCAAATGGGAGAGCTGCTAGGAAGAGTTAAGGTAATAGATTGAAGGAAAAATTGAATATTTGGCCAAGATTTGTGTATGCTGATGAAGAATTGTGGAATTGTGTTAAGTATGGTTGAGTAAATCTGGAATATATATGACCTATGTGATCAATTTCATAATGGGAAAAGGATACCTACGGTGCCCAAAGAAGAATGAAATCATCGTTGTAGAGTTAGGATATGTGTATTGTACATGTATTGCCTGATGTGATTCTTGTATGGAATCCCCTAAACCTCTGTGTGAATAATCTCTGTAATGGAGTCGAATGATGTCCTGTGTAATTAGAAGGGTTGAATGATACTCTGTATTTGATGAGGGAGTTGATGGGAGATGGCGCATATTAATGGAGTAGCGGAACACTTTGTGGCAACGGAACGCAAAACATTAAAGCGCAATTTAATTATAATAATATATTTAAAAGGCGACGGAACCCTGCGTGGAAGAGCGGAACCATGACCATGTGAACAGTAAAAGTGGTTTACGGTTTTCATCGCACCACCTATGCGGAGTAAGCGGTATTTCCTGGATAAGGAGCGATTCCATAGAATACTCGACACGCATCCTGGTACGATTTTACAAAACCGCTTTTCACTATGCGCCATCGCGCGTTATAGTTCGACCCAGGATGCCCAGCGATATCGTTGAGCGCCGTTGATCTGGGAAGGGGTCATCGGACAGTCATCATTTGTTGAAGATGCGCGAAGATTAACACAGGTACGGCGGGCCATCGCTCGATAACGTTCGGCATCGAAGGTCGAGCGATATGCATATACACCGTTGATCTGGAAGCTTATTAATCTAACGGTGATCGGACGCTGGACTTGCGCGAGGTTTATTGTGGTACGATGGGCGTATTGGATTGGCTATTGACTATATTTGTGGGCCCGGAGTCAAAGTTTTACCATATTATTTGGAAGGGTTAAAATGCGAAGGGTTAACTTTAATCCTAAAGTTCTGTTCAAAATTGTAAATATATTTATTTATCAATTTCTTTAAAATTGATAAATAGAATTAAAAAGAGATCAAAATCCCTGTGGGATAAACTAAAAGGAATACTGTCAAAGCAATGCCATTAGCAGTTCGTGGTTTTGACTCATGGTTTTAATAAAGGGAAAACTATATAAGGAGATGAAAAATAAAGAACGAGGTGTGTATCGTAAGGGTTATGAATAAAAATTTCAAAAAGAATATATGTATGGGCGAGCTCTATTCTTAACTGAAAAAAATATGAAACTACGATGCACCCATGAATATAATGACGAATCTCTATGAATGACGAACGAAATCATGAGGAATTGGTGTGAGTATACAGAAAATAAATAAATCTGGTGACCGGCAAGGTATGTTGTATGGAAACTGGTGGATCCAGTATGAAATTTGATGAAACATGTCCTGCAGTGGTGCTGAGGGTCAAAGCCTTCAGAGAGGGGGTTGTAGCTCCCTTCCAGTGGTAGCTGGTAAACGAGAGAAGGGGGTAGTAGCCCCCTTCCAGGAGAGGCTGGTAAACGAGAGAAGGTTGAAGCCTTCTGCAGGTGGGTTCCTGTGTGCTGGTATAAGTCTGCACCAGCATATATATTGTAAGAAGTTTTATCTATAATAAATATTGAAGACTGAGATTACAGCAGCGGTGGTTTTCTCCCGAATTGGGTTTCCACCTTAAATCCTGGTGTTCATATGTGTTGTTTATGTTTGATGGTTTGTTCTGTTATTTCTGTTCATGCTTAATGCTTATCTGATGCAATGCTCTAAGTAAAGACATAATAAGATATCTAGACATACATGTTGGATGCAGTACTGTAACATAAGGTTTTAAGAGAAAGAAAACAAAAATAGTTCAACCTTAAATACTGATTCACCCCCCCCTCTCAGTATTTTTCCCAACAATTGGTATCGGAGCAGGTCCTTCTGAAAATCTTAGCCGCTAGAAGGAAGATCAAGCAAGATGAGCAATCAAGATGGAACAACATCTATCAGGCCTCCGCTCTTTAACGGAAACAATTTAATCTTCTGGAAAACAAGGATGAGATCCTATCTTCAGTCTCTGGGAGCAGAGGTATGGGCAATTGTTGAACAAGGATATCAATACCCAGCTGCAGTACCAACAGATCCGACAGAAAGAAAGAACTATGAAACGAATGCAAAGGCGGTCAATGCTCTATTGGGAAGTCTAACTGAATCTGAATTTTTCAAAGTCATGCAGCTGAATATAGCCAAGACAATATGGGACAAAATCATTCTAAGTTATGAAGGTGATGCAAAGGTAAAAAGTGCTAAACTCCAAACTCTCAGAATTCAATATGAGAATCTAGAAATGGATAATGAGGAGAGCATTGCCAATTTCTTTTTATGACTTGATGATATTATAAATCATATGAGAAATCTGGGAGAAACAATAACCGAATCTACCTTGGTTGAGAAAGTCTTAAGATCACTAACAACAAAATTTGAGTCAAAAGTTTCTGCCCTTGAAGAAAAGAAAGATCTTCAAAACCTAACTGTGGTGCAACTTCATGGCATACTAACTGCATATGAAATGAGAATAGGAGGACCTTCTGAAGTCAAAGAAGCAGTCTTTAGAACTTCTACAAAAGGAAAGGAAGTACAAAAAACAGAAGGATCAGGATATATCTCAGAAGAAGATGAGATAAACTTTGTAAAGAAACTTCAACTTGGCACAGGACGGTTCAGAGGTAAGCTTCCTTTCAAATGTTTTGATTGTGGAAGAGTTGGTCATTATGCTGCTAAGTGTCCTTATAAAGAAACACATAAAAAGGGGAAGGAAGTAGCAATAAGGAATAAGAATCGTTTCAGCACTAGAAAGAGTTACTATACTCATGAAGATAGTGATGGGTTGTCTGATAGTGAGGAAGAATATGAACAAGATCTTAGACTTCTTATGGCATTTGAAAAGGAATATAGAGAAGAAAAGGATAATTTTTTGGATGCTCTAGAAGACAGTGATTTTCTTGATGAAAACAATAAACTCAAAATTTTCTTAGAAGAGAGTAAAATAACCATAGAAACTCTGAAAAATCAGCTTGAAGAAAAGGAGAAACACAATGAGAAATTAGAGTGTGAAGTAGTAAGTCTAAGAAAAGAACTTGAGAAAGTAAAGACTCTGAATCTTAGATTTGCTAAAGGATATGAAACCTTAGATGAGATTATCAAGGTGCAACGTTCTCCTCTTATAAAGACAGGTCTTGGATATATCGGAGAATATTCTCAGGCTTCAGCACCAAATTATCTAAAAGAAGTTACAACTGGTTTACAACATGCTGCCACTTAGCAGGGGAGTAAAGAATATTTACAGGTAAAGCATGATCATCTCAATTCAAATAACACTAACATGAATGTCTTTCAAAGAAACACCAATCATCAAGTAAATTCATATAGAATATTTTATGATCGCAGAAATTTCTTCTTCAATGGACAATGTTTCTCATGTCACAATTTTGGTCATAAAGTTGTTCAATGTGTTGCATATAAAACCATCATGACAAGAGAAGCAAGAAAGAAAACGATTGATATTGAAACAAAGAAGAATACTTATAACAACTTTTCTCCTCTTCAAAATGAAGTTGAATGTGCTTATTGCAATAAATTTGGCCATGAAGAATCTGAATGCAGGAACAAATTTCAGCCAAAAGAACATGTTCCTTCAAGCTCCAAAGTATGGAAAAAGAAGGAATTACAGGTTGAAAATTGTGGCATAGCGTTACTTGCAGAAGATGAAGAACACCAATGGTACATTGATAGTGGATGCTCAAGACACATGACAGGTGATAAAGACAAACTTCTTGCATATAGTGCTCTAGAAAAAGAAAAAAATGCTACATTTGGAAATGATACTCCTGTAGTCATTAAGGGAAAAGGGTCTATTTTTCTAAAAGAAAAGGTGAAAGCTAATGAAGTCATGTATGTGGATGGATTAAAGCATAACTTGTTAAGTGTAATTCAAATGTGTGATCAAGGAACTGAAGTTGTCTTTAGTTCAAAAGAATGTGTGGTACATGATCTTGATACAAGTAAAGCAATTATAAAAGGAAAAATAACTCCAAACAACCTGTATATATTGAAGAACCCCAAAGAACAATGTTATTTGAGTAAATATTCAGAAAATTGGCTATGGCATAGAAGGTTGGGGCATCTGAGCTTCTCTCAAATCAACAAATCAAGCAGACTTAAAGCTGTTCGTGATCTTCCCAATATTACTCTACCTGAAAATATCATATGCAAATCTTGCCAATTCGGCAAGAAAACCAGAGTACAATTTAATGCCAAGGAAGGATCATCAAGCAAGCCTCTTGAACTCATTCATACCGACATATGTGGACCTATGAGGAAAAATTCACCACGTGGTGAAGAATACTATATCTTGTTCATTGATGATTTCTCTAGAATGTGTTGGATTGGGCTGCTTAAACACAAAGATGAAGCATTTGAGAAATTTCAGATCTTCAAAGCACTAGTTGAGAATGAATTAGATCTAAAAATCAAGTATCTCAGATCTGATCGAGGAGGAGAATATACATCCAATGAATTCCTTGAATTCTGTGAACAACATGGCATAAAAAGACAATTCTCTGTAGCTGGCACTCCACAACAGAATGGCGTTGCAGAAAGAATGAACAGAACTGTTCAACAAATGGCTAGAGCTATGCTTGATGATTTTGGAACACCTGACACGTTTTGGGGAGAAGCAGCACATACAGCAGTAAACATTCTGTAAATAGTAATAAAACTCCATATGAACTCTGGTATGGTAATCCTCCCACTATAAAGCATTTTAGAATTTTTGGGAGCAAATGCTTTATCAAGAATAATGATGAAAAACTTGGCAAGTTTGAACCCAGAGCAAATGAAGGAATATTTCTTGGTTACTCCTCTAGGAGTAGGGCATATAAATGTTACAATAAAAAACTTCGGAAGATTGTTGAATGTATTGATGTTGTTATTGATGAGTCTCCTGCAGCTCCAAAAGAAGAAAAGAAAACAACAGATGAAGATGATGATGACACATATCCTTCTACATCAAATAGTAATGATACAAACAGTGAACCCAGTGAAGAACCCGAAGATGATTTGTCTGAAAAGGCTCCATCTAGATATGTTCAAAAGAATCATCCAGAATCTCAAATTTTGGGAGAAAAGGGATCAGGTGTACAAACAAGATGGACTCTTGTGGGATCTTCTAGCAATCTGGCATTTCTGTCCATTATTGAACCTCACAGTGTCAGTCAAGCTAGCAAAGATGAATGTTGGGTTCAAGCCATGAATGAAGAGCTTGATCAAATTGAAAAGAATCACACTTGGGAATTAGTACCAAAACCTCATGAAAAAAATGTCATTGGAACTAAATGGATATTCAAAAACAAGTTAAATGAGAATGGGGATGTTATAAGAAATAAATCTAGACTTGTGTGCAAAGGGTATGCTCAACAAGAAGGTATAGATTTTGAAGAAACCTTTGCTCCTGTAGCCAGACTTGAAGCCATAAGAATGTTTCTTTCTTTTTCAAGCTTTCAACAAATCAAAGTTTATCAAATGGATGTTAAATCTTCTTTTCTCAATGGTGATCTAGAAGAAGAAGTTTATATAGAACAACCAGAAGGATTCATTTTGGGAAATGATGAAAAACTTGTTTGTAGACTTAAAAAGGCTCTATATGGTCTCAAACAAGCTCCAAGGGCATGGTACTATCATCTTGACAAATACCTTCATCAACAAGGATTTTCAAAAGGGTCTGTTCATAGCAACTTATACACAAAAACTGAAAATGACAAACTATTGATTGTGGTTGTATATGTTGATGATATCATTTTTGGAAGTAATAAAGAGTCTATGAGTTAGAAATTTGCTTCCGATATGCAGCAATAATTTGAAATGTATTTGCTTGGGGAACTAACATTCTTTCTTGGCTTACAAGTACAACAAGCAACAGATGGCATATTCTTATCACAAGCAAAATACCTCAAGCAAATTCTGAAGAAGTATGGCATGGAAGACTGCAAACCTGTAAGTACACCAATGATAACCGGATGTAATCTCAGTTCTAATGATGATTCCCCCACGATGAATCAACATGAATACAGATCTATGATAGGAAGTCTACTTTATCTCACTGGGACAAGACCAGACATCATGCATGTAGTTGGGATTGTTGGACGATTCCAAGCTAATCTGAAAGAGTCTCATCTTTAGGCTGTGAAAATAATATTCAAATATCTACAAGGAACTCAAGACTTTGGACTATGGTATCCAAAGAATGTTGATCTTACTCTTCATGCATACACTGATGCAGATTGGGCTAGAAGTGTTGATGATCGGAAAAGCACTAGCGGTGGTGCATTCTATATGGGGCCCCGGTTAGTATCTTGGTTCAGCAAGAAGCAAAGCTCCATTGCCTTATCTACAGTAGAAGCAGAATATGTGGTTGCTGCATCATGTTGCACTCAACTTATCTGGATGATGCAAACCCTACAAGACTTTCAAATCAAATGTTCACCTCCTATCTCCATTATGTGTGATAATACAAGTGCTATCAGTATCTCAAAGAATCCTCTTATGCATTCCAAGACCAAGCACATTCCCATCAAATATCACTTCTTACGTGAATAAGGGCTTGAACAAAAGGTGAAATTGGAGTATGTTTCCTCCAAAGAACAAGTTGCTGATATATTTACCAAACCTCTACCCAAGGAAGCGTTCGAATATCTCAGACAGAAA
Source organism: Pinus albicaulis (assembly GCA_034641835.2). Lineage (NCBI taxonomy): Eukaryota > Viridiplantae > Streptophyta > Pinopsida > Pinales > Pinaceae > Pinus > Pinus albicaulis. The sequence continues at coordinate 1,696,669,328 of CM076580.1, read as the reverse complement.
CTGGGAGTAGTCTCTGCCAAGTAGAGGATCAGGTCTACTTAAATATAGAATATTAAATTGGTTGTGAGGAGCTGTTAGGCATCTCTAAATGCACAGGTTCAGGGGGAGCATTGGTCATATGAAAAGGATGAATTGTTGGTCATATTATCTTTGAAGATGCAACATCATCTCAGGGGGAGCATGGCATTATCGGTTCAGAGGATCTTGATCATAATCTTTGCCATTGATGTCAAAGGGGGAGGAAAAGCAACAAAGGGCTTCTGTAAGGCCATCAGAGGAAGAGTATTGCCATCAATGCCAAAGGGGGAGATTGCTGGAAATATTGTCATTGATGGCAAAGGAATTGACAAAGACAGGAGCAGCACCTAAACTATCCACAAGGAAAAAGAGACAGAGAGGTAGCAGAGGCAGCAGATGAGACAGAGCAGTAGAGTTGAATTAGATAGAAAATGGGAGAGCTGCTAGGAAGAGTTAAGGTAATAGATTGAAGGACAAATTGAATATCTGGCCAAGATTTGTGTATGTTGATGAAGAACTTTGGAATTGTGTTAAGTATGGTTGAGTAAATCTGGAATATATATGACCTGTGTGATCAATTTCATAATGGGCAAAGGATACCTACGGTGCCCAAAGAAGAATGAAATCATCGTTGCAGAGTTAAGATATGTGTATTATACTTGTATTTCCTGATGTGATTCTTGTATGGAATCCCCTGAACCTCTGTGTGAATAATCTTTGTAATGGAGTCGAATGATGTCCTGTGTAATTGGAAGGGTTGAATGATACTCTGTATCTGATGAGGGAGTTGATGGGAGATGGCACAGATTAATGGAGTAGCGGAACACTTTGTGGCAATGGAACGCAAAACATTAAAGCGCAATTTAATTATAATAATATATTTAAAAGGCGACGGAACCCTGCGTGGAAGAGTGGAACCATGACCGTGTGAACAGTAAAAGTGGTTTACGGTTTTCATCGCACCACCTATGTGGAGTAAGTGGTATTTCCTAGATAAGGAGTGATTCCATAGAATACTCGACACACGTCCCTGTACGATTTTACAAAACTGCTTTTCACTATGTGCCATCGCGCGTTATAGTTCGACCCAAGATGCCCAACGATATCGTTGAGTGTCGTTGATCTGGGAAGGGGTCATCGGACGGTCATCATTTGTTGAAGATGCGCGAAGATTAACACAGGTACGGCGGGCCATCGCTTGATAACGTTCGGCATCAGAGGTCGAGCGATATGCATATACGCCGTTGATCTGGAAGCTTACTAATCTAATGGTGATCAGACGCTGGACTTGTGCAAGGTTTACTGTGGTACGATGGGTGTATTGGATTGGCTATTGACTATATTTGTGGGCCCAGAGTCAAAGGTTTACCATATTATTTGGAAGGGTTAAAATGCGAAGGGTTAACTTTAATCCTAAAGTTCTGTTCATAATTGTAAATATATTTATTTATCAAATTCTTTAAAATTGATAAATAAAATTAAAAAGAGATCAAAATCCCTGTGGGATAAACTAAAAGGAATACTGTCAAATGAATACCATTAGCGGTTCGTGGTTTTGACCCATGGTTTTAATAAAGGGAAAACTATATAAGTCGATGAAAAATAAAGAACGAGGTGTGTATCGTAAGGGTTGTGAATAAAAATTTCAAAAAGAATATCTGTATGGGAAAGCTCTGTTCTTAACTGAAAAAAATCTGAAACTACGATGCACCCATGAATATAATGGCGAATCTCTGTGAATGAAGAATGAAATCATGAGGAACTCGTGTGAGTATACAGAAAATAAATAAATCTGGTGACTGGAAAGGTATGTTGTATGGAAACTGGTGGATCCAGTATGAAATTTGATGAAACATGGTCTGCAGTGGTGCTGAGGGTCGAAGCCTTCAGAGAGGGGGTTGTAGCTCCCTTCTAGTGGTAGCTGGTAAACGAGAGCAGGGGGTAGTAGCCCCCTTCCAAGAGAGGTTGGTAAACGAGATAAGGTTGAAGCCTTCTGCAGGTGGGTGCCTGCGTGATGGTATAAGTCTTCACCAGCATATATATTGTAAGAATTTTTCTCTATAATAAATATTGAAGACTGCGATTACAGCAGTGGTGGTTTTCTCCCGAATTGGGTTTCCACCTTAAATCCTGGTGTTCATATGTGTTGTTTTGTTTGATGGTTTGTTCTGTGATTTCTGTTCATGCTTAATGCTTATTTGATGAAATACTCTAAGTAAAGACATAATAAGATATCTGGACATACATATTGGATGCAGTACTGTAACATATGGTTTTAAGAAAAAAAAAATGAGAAATATTGTTCAGTCCTAAATACTAATTCACCCCCTCCTCTAAGTGTTTTTCCCAACATTACGATTACAACCGCTGTCATTTTTCAGATCCCTACATATCCAACTATTTCAAACCCTAGGATTTCTCTTTAGCTTCTTTTTTTTCTTTTCTTGATGTTGTTCTTAACCTATAAAACCCTAAAACACTAAAAATTCTCACTTTTGTGTGTTTTCGGACCTATTGCACAGGTGACCGACATCAACCGCAGTTGAGACGACACATTCTGCTGAAATCTTCCGCCAAGAGTGCTGAAAGTGCAGGCCACACTTTTTGGCCCTAAACCTATGACCTGGAGCTTTAGGATGCAGATATCTACCCAAAAACTGTGACCTCGGCAAGAAACAGGTTAGAAACTGCGACCTCACTTTTTTGCGGGAGTTTTTTTGAAAGTTTTTTGGGTTTGTATAGGCCTCTATTCAGGGTTGCCTGACCTCCATTTCCACCCATTTTGGACCTGTACTCATTCTTTTTTACTCATCCAAGTGGGAACCTAGCCCCCTAAGGCTTCAGTATCCTCCATACTTTGTGGAAGAGTTTTAGCTGTTGCAGGCTATCTGAAATTTTCAGAGCGTTCAGCCATTTTTCAAATCTGATACCTCACCTTTAGATCCACTTAAGATTGGCTATTTATCCATCCAAATCACCTCATTTAGTTTTTTTTGGGTTTTCCTCTAGGGTCCACTCCATTTCCCTCCAGGAGATATCCTTTCGCCACCTCATTTATAGCAAATTTTCCTCTGATTTGTTGCTATTTTTCTGCACCAATTTCCAGCAGATTTGACCTTTAGATCCCTGTCCCCCCCCCAACCTTAGATTTATTGGCTATTTTGGTGTGTTTTGAATAGTTTTTTTCCCACCTATAGACTACTTTTTGAGAGGCCCGCCTCCTTGGGTTTAGATTATTACATTATTAGCTGTTTATTTGCTGTTATTTTAGTTTCATATAATGTTATCTGCAGGTTTATTTATAGTTATACATGTTAGCCCCTTATGAATTCCTTGACAAGCAAGAAAGGGGCTAGAATTTCTTATGAGCCTTCAAGGAATGCATTTCCCTTGAAAACACATCATCCTTGAAGTCTTGTTAAAACTCCCTGCCTTTGACTGCTTTCCTTCTGCTGATCTGTTGTCCATGAGATTTGCTGAATGATAAAATTTTGCTCAAAAAGGCCTTATTTCACCCCTTATATCCCTGCATAATTCCCCCACTTTATCTTTTTCCCTTTTCCCAAAGTCCCCTTTGTTCCCCCTTACCCTCTTAAATCTTCCCAAAATTTCCACGAAAATCCCACCCTCGCCCTTTGTTTCCTCAAATTTCCCCTCTATATCCCTATCGTTACCTCCCTTAGGCCTTGAAATGCGTTAAAAGGGGTTAAAAACCAACTTTCCGACTTTATAACAGGCCTAGCCCTTTTCCTGCCAGCCCCTTGAACCACTTCCCCCATGTGCCCAAGCGCCAGGACCAAGCGCTTAAGTCCTGAGCGCTAATCGCAATCAGAAGATCGTCGGAGGACCGAAATCCTTTGTAAAACTCTAAAGTTCCGATGCAATTGAATTATTACACCAAGTCCTCCACTCTTTTTTCCACCGTTGATCCACCATATAGATCAGACGGCTCGCGTGATATTGCAAAATGTTTGAATCGCAACACAATTTTCATTCCATCCGATCGGTCCATCGCAAGCGATTGCGATGCGATTGATCGCAACCCTTCCAACCATCGCAATCGCATAACCACCTTTGATCACTCCGACCTCCGATCCTCCGATCACCATTCCTTTCCCGATCTCTCGATCGCAAGTATTTCCCCGATCGCATCGCAACACTTTGAATGCGCGTTGCGATTGCCTCCTCTCCCGATCTCTAATTGCGATTGGCTTACCTGGTCCCACCACTTGATACCTCCACAATTTATATAAATAACCCTTGTTTCATTTGTAAAGTTCAAAATTTCATTTATTTTTATTAATACAAAGGTTTCCCACCGATCGCAATCGGAACTTAGTAATGAGCCATTTCTTTGTTCCCTCCGATTTGCAATACTCCGAAGAAATCCCCACCGTCCGTTTCTCCGCTGAATCCAACGGCTATCGCTCGTCTCCGCCAATCGCAATCGGAAGTTCTATTGTGTGTCACCCCTTTCCCCCTCTGATTGCGATCCCTCGACACATTTCTCCACAGTCGATTCTTGTGCGAATCCAACGGTCATCGCACATCCCAATCGCACCCCTTTCCCAATCGCAATCGGAAGCTTATAAGTGTGTTTCCCCTTGCTCCTCCCGATTGTGATGCTCCGAGTTCATCCTGAACGTCCATTGGATCTAAGATCTAATGGTCTGGAATGAATCGCCCTCCACATCCATCGGGTCCCACCTCGTACGTCCATTTCCACACATTTTCATAACATTTTCGCCCATTTCCTTTGTATTCTCATTTTTAACCAAAGTCTCATGTCTTCATTAAAGGTCTTGTTTTCCATTCTATTTCATGTGGCCGCTTCGATCGATCTCCACCATTGATCCTCCCTCCCAGACCATGATCTAATGGTCTGCGCTACATTCTACCATCAAACCCTATTATTCATAAGTTTTCACCCTTTCATTGCATTTTGTAACCGCTATTTGGTAAAAAGCCACCATTCCGCCACCGCGCAATCATATATTTTTCCCTCCGCTCTACCAGCCTCCCATTACATCGATTTTACTCACATAGTGTGGGTCATTATAGGGTATAGAGGTAAAACGCCTCCATTAAAACACAGTCTGGATACAACGGCAAGGTTTTCCCAGAGGAGTTTGATAGAGGTGCAGAAATTAATGTATGACAGTTTTCTCTACATCAGCAGAAAGTTTTTCCCAGAAAAGGACAGGTTTCCCATATTGTTTTCAGTTCATATCATGTTCTTGAAGAAAGTTCTGCCCTGAGTACAGTCCTGAGTAGTCAAAGCATTTGTTTCACCAGTATGGCAGACCATTCAGCCATTTATTTACCATTTTGTTTATTCACCAAGAGTACCACAGAGTACAGCAAAACAGAAATACATCAAAGACCTATATGGAGTAAATGAAGCCTGACGAAGACCATTTTTTCCTCCAAAGCACCAGAGACTAATGCTCAGAGTTTAAGACAGAATGGGCTTCGGCCCTCTCTTTATTTTCTGAGTTTAATGTTTCATTTAATCTTCTACCTACCTCCTCTACTCTCTTTCAGCTATAAAACTCATGGGAAAATTGTTGTAAGGTTGTTGATCAGTTATCAGAGAACTGAAAGTAGTTTCTTTTGAGACATAGTCTCTGTGTAAAGTTGTAAGATAGGCTGAGGAATATGATTTCAGACTGAATATTCAGATATTGGCAATGTTGTACTTGACTGGTATTGTTGTTTAATATGACAAGCACATTTCTTTGGATCCTGATCTAAAGCAGTGGTGATGTTTTCCTATCTCTGTGTTTAATTCATTTCATTTCGTTTCTACTGGCTTGCATCAGAATATTGGCATAGGATTTACCCTTGTTAGGTAACCTATGTTTCTGCTCTCCTTTCCATTAATGTTTTTCTTTTGAATGTGTTATCGAAGAATTGATTTCAGTTGGTGTAACCAGTGTAGTGGATGTTATTGCCTGCTCTCTGATGTATGAATTAAATGAATTCAGTTCTTATATGTTTCTTGTTAAGGATTTAGTTGGAATATTTGGGAACACTGGGGATTAGAGTTAGCCCTGTCCACTAGGATCCTTGTGCGACCAGCTGGTCTTTAACTTTGTGCCCTGAATCTATGTTGTCTCCTCCTCTCCTACCATTCCACATCACACAATCATCTTTAAGATCCTATGTTTTAGATGACTAGCCCAATTGAAAGCCTGCCTATTGAGTAGCAAGCAAATCCTTTCCTGACTCCATTGCCCAATGGTTTGAATATTTCCTGGAACATTTCACCTCTGCCTTAACCCTCTTTGCTCATCATTGTCTTACATTGAACCCTTCCTTCCTAATAACCAGCAACCAAAGAAAAACAAATCAAGCAAACAAACCCTGAGCCTTATAACTAGCCTAACATCTTAAAATTTGAGCTTCAAAGACGTATACCATTGACATATCATAGAGAGATCCCTCTCTGGACCTAGGAGGGCTAGATCCTGAGGTCTGAAAGTGGTTTGATGTTGTCTCATCTTTTGGTATTTCCAACCTTGCAAAAACATGGGAACCCCAACAATATAACACACATTTTATTTTTCTCTACAAACGTCTGGGTTTAAAAATTAAAATTTACACACTTTACACACACACCCTAGGTGAAGAAGATCTTGGTTAACACCACCAAGAAAAGACTTTAACATTGAAATCGATTGATCCTGCACCTCTCTGCCCTTGTTTCGACATTGTAATCAGTTGATCCTGCACCTCTCCGCCCTTGTTGGTATCTCTTCCCCTTGTGCCGTGTTTGTGTTGTCATCATTGCACCACCAAGGCATTTATCTCGGAGACTTATTGGCCTTCATCCTCATTTTCTGGTAGGAAGACTTACTCCTCCGCGTAGGATTCGAGTTAGTCCTCCACCAAGTCCGCACTCTGACTCTTCTTCTGGTTCATTGGGTTCTCCTTCTGGTTCCGCTCCCGGTTCTCCCCCTGTCACCTTCACCATGTCTGGTCCATGACCTAATGTTGGTGGTAACCTCGGCCCTAATGCTGGGAATACTACTAGTGGGAACGCAACAGGAACTACTCTGACTGCTTCCTTGCTCCCCTATATGGAAGGTCTCAGTCAACCCAATTTTGACCAGTTGATAAATGAACCTATACACCATAATGTTGGTTGGCTTGAAATTCCAACCAAGCTCCCTTCCAACATTCCCAAGTTTGAATGTCTTGCTGGCAAAGATCCTACAAATAATGTTCGATCTTTCCACTTGTGGTGTTCGTCTAACTCCATTACCGATGACTCTATCCGTCTTTGGTTGTTCCAACGAATGCTTACTGGTGAAGCTTCTAAGTGGTATGTTGATCAGGCCCCATCCTCTCATACCACCTTTGTGACTCTTTCTTGAGCTTTCTTGTCTTATTTCCAGCTTCCCCTTTGTTACGACACTAGTACTAGGATTTTGAATTCTTTCCATCAATCATCTGCAACACGCCTATCTGATCATGTCCAGGAATGGCAGAGAAGAAAGAGCCTATGTCAAGCCCCTACCTTTGAAGACCATGTCTACATGGACTGGTTCCTTAGATCTCTCTTGCTTGCTATCAGCAAAGATGTTGCATCACATTTCCCTTAGACTGAAGAAGTTGCTCTCCAAATTGTGTTAAAATATGACATGATCTACGCTCAGTTGGGTTATGTTTATACCATTCTACCTAATCTTCCTAGACCCGATGGTGCCAACGCACCAGGGGAATATCATGTCGCCAATGGTATCGTTGGAGCTCCCTCTCATCCATACGCTTAGCCTTCCATGGGATATGGTTTTTCTCGGGGGGGGCAACACCTCCTGCACTTTTCCCCCTCCCAGTAGCATGTATCTAGGATATGGCATGCCTCCTCCTTTTGCCCAACCTCTTGTTTACCACACTGTTACCCGACCTCCTTATTATCTGTATCCATAGCCTAGTGCTCTAGCTCCTCCAGCATTAGCACCTCCTCCTCCCTTTCCTTCTCAACCCCTGCAGCAGTAGCCACCACCCCCTCAGGGATAGGTGTATGCACATCAGGACACAACTAATCCCCCTCCTTCCAAAAATAAGAGGAAAGGCACTCAAAATCAATCTGCTCCTGGTAATCCTAGACCTAATCCTCAAAATAATTCTCCTAACACTACTAACCAACAGCAGGGCACTCAACCCAAGTAGGACAGGCCTATTCACAAGAACAAGCCTTATTCTTGTTGTGGTGTTTATGGTCATTACACGCATGATTGTCCTCTTTTACCACAGATGAAGCAAATGTGGGAGTCTCAAGCAACATTACGAGGATAGTAAGCCTCCCCTTCTATCCCTCCCAGTGCTGCGCCTAGTCAGCAAGCTCTGTTTACTAATCCTTTCCCTCAGCAAGGATTTGTGGCTACCCAACCACCTGAAGGTCAGGTGGCCACTCAACCTCTTCCATCTGGTATCTCCGATTACCAGATTCTCATGATGAATTTTGACTAACCTCTAACCATAGACATCAACCTTCAGACTCAGTCCCGTCATTACAACAAGACTCCCACTACGTTTGTCCCCGAGCCACCTCCTTCGGTCCCTACAGAGCCTCTTTCGACACCTAATGGTCCCTTGCAGATCGCTCAGCCTAAGGCGGAGGTTAATACCAAGATCCCTAAGCGACCACTACGCCGAAATGCTGCTTCTGGAAAATTTGCACATTCATATAGTATAGTAGATGATTTGGTGCAATCTCTTGCTGCCATTTCAACACTGGAACTCCTATAGTCATGCCCTTCATAACGAAAATCTATACTATCTACCATGGGTGTTGTAGATCCTTCTGATAATCAATTGATTGTCTTTGATGTTGACCGGTCAGAACATCCTCCTCTCCCTACTTCTGTCGCCTTTCCAATCCTAGTCAAGATCTGGAATGCCAACGTTTCCTGGTGCATCATTGATGAGGGGGCATCCACCTGTGTGATTTCTGCTTCGGTTTGGAAGAAACTCGGATCACCTAAGTTGGCTCCTTCCACAATAACTCTCCAAGCATGGTATGGCCATGCCTCCATCCCATTGGCCTATTCCGCAATTGTCCTATCACTCTTGCACGCAAGATTGTTTGCGTCGACATAGAAGTCATAGATGCCCCCTTAAATTACAACATTATATTAGGTCATAGCTACATCTATGCGATGTCTGTTGTCCCATCTGCGGTTCACCACAAGATTTCCTTCCCTCATAACAGAAATATCATCACCATTGACCAGTTGACATATTACAAACTAAAGTCTTAGACCTCCCCTGAGTCCATCATTTCTTCAGTGGCCAATAAGAAAAACGTCGATCCTTTGACCAGTGTCTCACCCGGAGTCTACAAAGACTCCTCTCTGCTTGGTACATTCCCTAGTCTTCCTCCTCCTATCTCTGATTCCAACTCATTGAATGTTTGCATGATGCAATCATCTCAGGCTTCCCTCAAGCGACCCGCTTTGGCTAGTGAGCAGCCTCCTTTCCCTCCGCAGCCCACTCCTAGCACTTAGATTCAGCCTTCTGGACCTCCTCCTCCTGGCCCTTCACCTCCAGCTGGTATCCATGAGCCTCTTTACCCTCTTGGAACGGTTCCTCCAGGACTTAACCATCTCGGAGCCATCCTTCCTGGCCATTACCCCTCCGGTCAGATACCATTCCTAGCTACCCCCCCTAGGAGTGTACACAATACCTGTCATGGCTACCCTCTCTCTTCCTAACTTGACCCTTGGGATTCCCGTCTGGTACCTTGATCCTCCAGCCGCTACCCCACCTGGTCAACCCAAACCTTATCTTGCTTTGACCTTGGTTCAATTGGTCCCCATGACTTCTCCCACTATTACAGTGCCTCAGCCACCTCAACAGGAACCATCTCCTGTTGCAACTGCTTCAGGTAAGAAGAGAAAAGCTCGCAAGAGGGCATCAAAAGATAAGGCTGGCCCGACTGACCCTGTGCGTCCTCCGCCACCAAATCCTTGTGCTTTGTGTGATGTTTTCGTCCATGCCACCCATAACTGTCCTGAACTGCCCCATATCAAGCCCATGGTTAATATTGCATTCACTGAGTCTACGGTCCCTAAAGCCTCAACTTCTTTCTCGACTGCATCCAAGAACCCTAATACTATCCACACCAATCAACCATGTGCTTTGTGTGATCTCCATGGCCATTATTCCCACCATTTTCCCCGCATTACACATTATCGTGCCTCTTTGGAGGTAGTTCGGGAGTACGAGGTTGAACAAAACCAATCTGCCTCTCTCGTACTTGCACAGTATGTTGCAGGCCAGACTGAGGATTTACCCACTCCCATTGACATTCTCCCTCTTAATGTCAAGATGACGGAGCCTGCGGCCACCATCCTCTACCTATCATCATCCACGAGACCCTTGGTGGAAGCTCCCTCTGAATCCTCCCCTGTTGTTTCGCACAAACTCCCTCCAGCGATCACCCTGGGCTCAACATTAGTCGATCCCTTATCTGCTTGTTCTTTCGTCATCCCCCATGATGATGCACATGTGAACCTCTCTTCTCATGATGATGAGTCAGGTAGCTTTTCCGTGTCATGTGGTCTCCCTTCCTCCCGTCACTCCATCTTCTATTGTGATGATAAAATAATGGAAGCCTAGTCCACCCCTGACTTCATCTTTCTCGCCCATAAGTGAGATGGCACCATCTGTGTCTATGGTGACTTTCATGGCCTAAGCACAAGATATGCCTCCAGTAGCTCCCACACACCACTTATCCAGCGGTGTGTGAGTAGTAGACATCTTACCCAGATCACTCCCTCTCGCAGTGTTTATTTGATCTCTACTATGTGCTCAGGTTGCCAACCATGTTCATCATCCTCCCATTTATTGGCTTGTGGCACCTTTCAGATGGACCTCCCTTCCACACCTTATATTGGTTATGCTGATGGTGCAATTCGCTACTCTCGGAATCTAGCCTCGGCAGGTTGGGCCATCTTTACCCCATTGCATTTGCTGGTTCTCTCGAACGGTGTATGCATTGCTACTGCTACCAATAATCAGGTCGAATATGATGTCGTGCGAGGTTTATTAGTCGATGCCCTTTCTCAGCACATCCTCCAAATTCATGCTTTTTTAGATTCTCTGCTTCTTGTCATGCAATTGAATGGTGTCTATCGTGAGCATAATCCTATATTTTCAGAAGATATTTACAAGTGAATATTTTGATTCGTGATTTGAAATCATTACATTCAGTCATGTACCTAGAGCAAAAAATCACTATGTAAATAGCATTGCAAACCATATTCCCGATTGGAATTTATCACATGCATTTAACACAAGACAATAACATAAACCATCAAAATGATGCATATCCATAATATGTGTCATATAAAAGTGTTTTAGAGTCCATCAACTCTGATACATATGACATGCCCATAGCATGTTACAAAAACTCCAAAACTGGGGGCACCACTTGCCCTCACACAATAATCACTATCTGGAAAATCTCGAGCCAATGGCTCTGCTCCTTGTAATATTCCCAATTAGTGACTGCTAGTTGGAATATTATACTTGCCCCATTTTTGCAGTAGAAGAGTAGAAAGACAATAAAACAAATCCCAATGTGAAAAGGGATCAGGTTAGGAGGACAAATAAAGCCACCTTGGTGTGAAAGAGGACAATGTCGGTGAACTAGACTCAGTTGACCAAGTCAACAGCACTGCTACAAGAGGGAAACCAACAAGGACAATGCGGTTTTGAGAGGGGAATCTTCTCTAGGAAGTCACCTCATCAATGAGTGGGGTCCGAGGTGAGGAAGCTCACCAAGGATAAGAAGGAGGAGATAGCAGCATGGAAGGAATTCAATATTCATCTATGTTTGTTCTTCTTGACTACTTGCAAGCTTCAGCTGTTTAGCTATAGTTGTAGCACTGTTTAGTGCAAAGGATTCTCATGTGGGAATTCCACCTTCACCTTTGGTTTAGCTTGTTTAAGAGATCAAAAGGGGAGGTCTTGAGCTTATTTTCCATTATCTAACTTGAGGATATTCATCCATCCACACCTATAGTGCATTCACTTCCAGTAATTGCGTCTTTTCTGCAGTTGCAGCAGTAGCAGGGGTAAACCCCTTGATTTTGTGCTTGTATTGGAGGAGGAGGTGCCTATTTCCCTCCGAGAAGTCTATTGAGGAGGGACTTTGGCCATTTTATGTATTTTGCATCTATTTTATATAATATTCAGCCATATTTAATACAGAGTTGCAGTGAAATGCGTTATTTTCTCTAGTACTGCATTTTATATTGATATTTTTCCGAAAACCCCTGCCGGGGTGTTCTAATGTCCATGTAAAGGAGTTCAAACCTCCCATTTATAATTCTATGATTAATTAAAGCTCCATATATGTATTTTAATGCCTTTTTATATAGAAACCCTAATGAAAATCATGTTGTTGCAGTCTTCAGAAATTCTTTTGTGTGAAGTCATGGGCTTGGCATGTTTTTTACACATTTGAGCTGGGGAGATCTGTTTGATGTAGCTAGAATGATTTTTTTCTGATACCATTTCATATTTAAGCTAAATAAAACATATATAAGAGGATACAAGTTCTTTTTTGTGTTTCTATTGCATGGTTTTCCTTATATAGCGTCCTCACTGAACATATTGCAAAAATTTCTGAAAAGGAATATTACAGTGGTATCAGAGCTCTGCTCTTGGCTCAGCTTGTGGGGATAATATATTTTCAGCATGGAGGAGGAATATATTTCAAATATCCTACTTCATACCTTGCATAAAATTGCAAGGGACCTCAAGGAGATGAGGCATGAAGAGGATTTTATAGGGTTTTGCCATGAGGCAAGCACCAACACTTCAAATGGCATGGAGCATTCAGCTGTACGACAATGCTCTATCATGCCTTCATTTTTATCTGGAGGAGATAAGGAGGGAACCCTGGGAGAGTATTTTGAAGAATATGAACCCCAATCTCAAAGGTTCAAAGAGCACTTGAGCTTTTAAGAGTTTTTCTGGATCAAGGATGGAAGGAGGGTTAATCCTCATCAAAAGGAGGAGAAATTGATGCAGGGATCAGCCCTACAATGAAATATGGTTGGGTTCTTATTGCCCACATTTTATGGGACACCTAAGTTTTCAGCCAAGGCTTGGGTGGAGAAGTTGGACACATACTTCCAGCTCAACAAGGTTTCTGAAATAGAAGCCATCAAGATAATTGTGTTGCACCTAGAAGGGGAAGCTCAACAATGGTGGTTTCATGGACTAACCATACTTGGGCATCATCACATCACTTCATACTTAGCTTTCACCAAGAAGCTAGTGGAGAGATTTGATCTAAGATATCCGGAAGCCCATTTTGTCAAGTTAACCAAGCTCAAATAGGAGGGAGATCTTGAGGATTATATTGCTGAATATTTGCAGCTTTCAGTGATGGTATCCAACCTCACTATGAGTAGGAAGGTATGCATGTTTATTAATGGGGTGGCTAAACAATTGCAAGGGTTGGTCAAATCCACTAAACCAACCACACTCCTTGAAGCTATGGAGAGAGCTAGAGACCTACAACACATTTTTCCCAGGGCAAGAACATTATTGTAGCAGGAGACCTACTCAAGACCAAAGAAGACAATCCATGTTCGATATTTGGATAGAGAATGTGTTGTAGGAAGGACACATTATTTCAAGACCTTCTCCAAGAAGGATGCCATCATTGTACCATCCATAGAAGACTTTGCTCCAAGAGGGGGAGCTATTGCAGCATTGAGAGGGGTCCCAAAATACCTGACTTTGAGGGTGAGAGGTACTATTATGGGGCAAAGAGTCTCTGTGTTGATAGATACTAGGGCCACTCATAATTTTATTGATACACAGCTGGTACAAAGGAGAGAGATCCACATGGAGGAGTTTGATGGATTCTCAGTTTTGGTCCTAGGAGCTATCACCCTGTAGTGTGCCAAGTATGTTCCGGCACTAACCATTACCATGGGGACCTACACCTTGACATACCACTTCTTTGTGGTAGATATTCCAAACACCAATGTCATATTGGGAGTCCAGTATTTGATCACTCTTGGGAGAGTTACCACTAATTGGAGAACTTTTGAGATGGAATGGACAGAAGGGAAGGATGGTCAGTATCAAAAGATCAAGGGTATAAACACTTACCCCCCTCAGGTTGTTTCAACACACAAGATGGAGGCAGATCTGCGTATAAGGGATGTTGAATGGGCAGTGGAGCTACATATATCAGAAGTAAGGGGTAAGGATTCACCAGTGCATCCAGATGTTCAGTCTCTTTTGGATCGGTATTCTACAGTATTTGGAGATATCCCACTAGGGAGACCTCCTGACTGAGGGTTTCAACACACTATTGAATTGGAAAAAGGGGTCCAAGAAGTAATCACTACTCCTTATAGGCACCCCAAGGCTTATAGGGATGAGACTAAGGCCATCCAAGAGCTACTAGCTCTAGGACACATCCGGCCTAGTACTAGTCCTTTTGCTTCTTTAGTGGTCTTGGTAAAGAAGAAGGATGGCACATTGAGGATGTGCATTGATTATAGAGCTTTGAACAAGAAGACCATGAATAGCAGGTACCCTATACCCAAGATCGATGAACTCATGGATGAGTTGAGAGGTTCTAAATACTTCTCCAATATTGATTTGAGATCCGGGTATCATCAAATTAAGGTGAGGGAGCAAGATATCCCCAAGACAGCATTCAGATTTCACTATGGGAATTTTGAGTTTCTGGTAATGCCCTTTGGAATGACCAATTCCCCAGCAACTTTCCAATATTGCATGAACCACATCTTCCGTTGTCATTTGAGAAAGTTTGTATTGTTCTTCTTTGATGATATTCTTATCTACAACCGCACTTGGGAGGAGCACCTACAGCATATTGAGACCGTTTTACATATCCTCAAGGAGCAGCAATTCTATGCCAAGATTTCCAAATGTGAATATGGCCTCACAGAGATGTTGTATTTTGGGCACATCATAGGAGTGGATGGAGTGAGCGTACATGAGGAAAAGATCCAGGCTATCAGAAATTGGCCTGAGCCCAGGAATGTCACAGAACTCAGGGGGTTTGTGGGAATATACACTTATTACCAGAAGTTTGTGAAAGGGTTTTTATAGCTAGCAGCACCACTCACAGACTTGAAAAAGAAGGGATCTTTTCATTGGACACCTACAATGCAGAGCGCTTTTGATAAGCTCAAAGAGGTAATGAGTAGTTGTCCTATTTTGGTTTTGTCTAATTTTTCTCAATCTTTTGTTCTAGAATGTGATGCATCAGGTGAAGGGATTGGAGCAGTCTTGATGCAAGGTGGGCATCCTATAGCTTTTGAGAGCAGGAAGCTGCTCCCTCATGAGAGGTTATACCCCATCTATGATGAAGAGATGTTGGCTATCATGCATGCATTTGCCAAATTCCAGCAATACTTGGTGGGGAATAAGTTCAAGGTGAAGACTAACTATAACATTCTTAGACTATTCCTTGAACAGAAACAAATCCAGGAGAGACAACAGAAGTGGGTGAGAAAAATCCAAGCATATGATTTTTACATAGAATATGTCAAGGGGAAGAGCAATGTAGTAGCTGATGCTTTATCCAGGAGGCCTACATCGTTGTCTTTGAGGGGCATGGACGCAGATTGGAAGGCTCAACTTTTAGTTGAGTATTCCAAAGATGATTTTGCATGTGAGATAATTGATGGGGTGGTATCAGATGAGAGGTATAGGGTGATGGATGAGATCATCTATTACCGGGACCAAATCTTCTTGGCTAAGAATTCCAAGCTTAAGGAGAAGATCCTACTAACATCCCATGATTCCCCACTTGTCGGGCATCAAGGTTTCACAAAGACTTATAGGACCATAAGGGGGAGATTCTCAAGGAAGGGTATCAAGGAGTATGTGCTCCAACATATCAGAGGGTGCACCATTTGTCAACAGAATAAAGGATAACACACCCATGTTGCTAGGTTATTACAGCCACTACCTCTTCCAGATGGGAAGTGGGAAGGCATCTCTATGGACTTCATCACCAGCCTACCGACAATACAGGGTAAGGATTGTATCTTTGTAGTTGTTGATAGACTAACAAAGTACTCTCATTTCTTTGCCATTTATGCACATTATACTGCTTCACAGGTAGCTGAGCTCTTCTTCAGAGATTTATTTAGACTCCATGGTCTCCCAAGGACCATAGTGAGTGATCGCGACAACCGCTTCATGGGTGGTTTTTGGAAAGAAATTTTCTGGTTTTGCGTGGTGAAAGGGCCGGGAGGTGGTTTTTCCTTTTTGAACACGACATGTGTTCCCGCCCGACACGTGGCATTTCAAAACAGCTTATATCACGTAGCCCTCAGGAAATTAACCTTCGCGCTTGAAGTTACGCAAAAACGAGCGTCGACCATTGGATCTAGAGTCTCAGATTTGACGGTGGAGAACAAGCGTGATATTGGATAGATGCACTGGCGGAAAGAGGTGGGGCGATTTTATTATGGACCGTCCGATCAAGAGATCAACGGCGGAGATCAGATCTGGAGGGAGGCAGGACCCACAGGGGTTGGGCCTGTTGGGGTTAATATGAGCCGTTGGATGTAACAGATCAATGGCTGAGATGTTATCTGTGGGTTGAATGAAATAATACAAAGGTGGAGAATGGGTTAATAAGGGTCGTTGATCTGCAGAGATCAACGGCTGAGAATTTGCCAAAAACATTATGAAGCGGGGTGCATGAATTTAACCAAAGTCAGGAAACGCAATCTGGACCATCCGATATGGACACATGGACATGTTGAAGCCCCGAAAATTGGGTCTACAACAAGGGGGATACCCACCCAGTTTGGACCTTGGTTAGCAGCTTCTTTTCCGTTTGGTGTAGTGGGTCCAACTGGGGATAATGGGACCAGTTTCCCAATATGTGTGTGTGTGTGTGTTGAGAATTGATATTTCCTTTCTAAAAATTTCTAAGTGAAAATGCTTTTATTCTAATTCTAATCTAATAACATGCAAATTGTATTCTAATTAAACAAAAATATCTAATTCTAAACTAAACCCGGGATGTAATCTTTTCTTTATGTGATCTAAAATGATTTCAAATAAAAATTGGTAATAAATATCATTCAACTGTTATAAGAAAAGAATTCAATAAAGATAAACCACTTCATATAAAAAGTTAGACGAAACAATTGTGAAAAACATATCGCATAATAAGCTATCCATATATTAAGCATAAAAAAATGTCTATCACCGTACAAAGGTGCCAAATGATAACTCAAGCATTCAAGAATTAATACATAAACAACTGAACATAAATATCACTTTAACAAAAAGGCAGAAATAGTTAAGAGATAAAAGTACCATTTATAACTAGTTCTACTCATGAGCTTCAAGAAATAATGACTTATCTCTTCTTAATCCAACATCCATTAAGAGTACAAAAGTGCAACATCAGTAGCAGATATTAAACACAGATATCAATAAATCCTGTTCCATTCATTCATCAAAACCTCCTTGGAGGGTGCAAAAGTGCATGTTTTGAGGACAAGTTTTTGACAAATTTCAGGACCCTTCTCTAAATGCATGAGAAGGGTTTAAATACTACTAACTAAATCTAAAAATAATTTATTACAAAAATATAGGATATA
This sequence comes from Pinus albicaulis, assembly GCA_034641835.2. Classification (NCBI taxonomy): domain Eukaryota; kingdom Viridiplantae; phylum Streptophyta; class Pinopsida; order Pinales; family Pinaceae; genus Pinus; species Pinus albicaulis. The sequence goes on along the minus strand of CM076580.1, from coordinate 1,696,651,671 downwards.
GTTTAAATGACCATCCTCTTTTTAGGAAAAAATAAAGAAAAACTAATACTAAATCTAAAATTAAAACTTAACAACTAACTAATTGTGAATCTGTTCTTTGGAATTGCAAGTGTTCAGCATTGATTTGAGAAGAGTAGGCTGGCCGACTTCAGATTTCAACTGTCCCGTGAAAACGGAATTGGCAAGAGCTGGCGCTATGTTCTCGGCAGAATTGATGATACACTTGAGAGTCATGCATTGGCTGTGTGGTTTTACCAGACATGCCCAGTAAGAATCTCAATTTAACTTTTTTAATCTTTTAATCGATTCTGCCTTTTCTTGGGCTTTCTGTTTCCAGTCTGTCTGTAGTTGTTGTGCTTTTGGTAGGTACCCTGGAGTGGTTTCAGAGATCAAATTTTCCTTGTGTAAATTTTCATTTATACAATCAATAATATTGCTGGCTAATGTGGCTGCTTCTTCTGTCGCTTGCTCTGCTTGCCTGATTTGTGCATCCCATTTATTAAAAAGTATTTCTTTGTGATTTTCATTGATTATAGGTGCACCTGCTCTTTTCCCCTCCTTTGTTTCTTTCCAAGCCAAATAGTCAGTAACTCTTTTATCAGTTAAATCATAATCATGTCGTAAGTCTACGACATGATTAGTGATTTTATCACTTCCTTCACAATAAGAGTTCCATTGTGATATTCTTTGGCATAATATTTCCTGTTGTTGCAGTAGTTGATCATTTAAGGAAATAGACTCTGTGATAAATTCTGTGAGCTTAGGATCATCTTTGTGCATCTCTTGCATAACCTGTAGCTGTTTCTCTTTTTCGGCCAAACTATTCTGAGACCCAATCTGCATTTTTTGGAAGTCTAGCTGTAATTTTTCAAGTTGTTTTTGTGCTTCATTGTTAGCGTTGGCTTGTTGCAGATGTTGTTGCAAGACCTATACTTGATTTTCTTTCTCATTCAGTAATTTCCGTACCTGAGATGCTTTATCAATGGCTGCAGATGCATAAGCTCCTGTGATCTGAGATAATTTAGTGATATTTTCAGTTGGATCAGTAGTAGGATCTTGCCATAAGACATCTAATTGTTCTGCATCATGAGAGAGCATATTTTCTAATTTCCTTTTCTTCTTTTGTCTTCTTACCATTTCCTTGTGTTGTGGACTATAGAATACATCAAGAGGAGGAATTTCCTCTATTTTGAGCATGAGTTCAGAGGATGGGGTAATGGGAATATGTTCTGTTTCTGAAACATTGGTAGTTATTCCTGTGACTATATTTTTTGTTGTCTGTACATTACTCACAGGTGTCTGTGTGTTTTTTCCTTCAATATTAATCAAATCAGTGAATGTTTCCCATTCCTTATCTAATTCAGTTCTGACTGATGGTTGGTGTACAATGAGAGGGGGAAGATTTAACTGAGGAGAGGTTGAAACCTGTTGCTGTGAAAATTCCTTTGACTAGGCAGTATCCCTTACTGACCCTTCACTTTTAGAGTGTTCAAAGGTTTCTCTTCCAGACTTTGACTTAGACTTTTTTGTACCTGAACTTCTACTGAGACTGATACTAGGAGTTGGTTCCCTTACGGGTTCCAAGCATAATTTATCCAAAGGGATAGTAGTTAACCTCCTTTATCTGTATATTTTGAATTCTTGAAACTTTGCTGGAGGAAACCGTATTTGAGCCGAATGTAGAATTTCTTTAAGTGTGCCTTTTTCTTGGAACATGTCATCAAAAAGATCTTCTTCTTTAGAAAACACTCTTATCTTGACTGCAGTAGTGAAATTTTTAACAATATCATAGGGGTCGAATGGTCTTCTTGGAAACTTGAACAAATGTAAACATGTAATGTTGTTTACTTCTTTAAATGCATGACCAACATCAAATAATGAAAAGGCCCCACAGGCCACAGGAAATTGCGGCCAGATAGCCTTCTTCTTTTCCTTCAAATCCTTAGTCAAACCTCCTTCTCCGCAAGTTTGATAAGCAATTTCTTGCCCCATGAGTTTGTCAGGGACATACAAAGGTAAAACATGAGGAGAAGCAAAAATTCCAAAAACCCTAACATATGTAAACAATTATTCTCCAAACCATATCGCAACAGGTAGTATGTCTACCTCTGCTTCAGGAGAAAACCTTGGAGCATCTTTATCATACAATATTCTGTACATGGGCAACATGATTCCATGGCAAATATTGTAAAAATAGGAAATGAACTTTGAATCCCAAAATTCTTTGTGATAAACATGAATGGGTAGGGGATCTTGAGTTTTCCATTTCCAACCCATTAAATGAAACTTAGAAACATAACAAATTGAATCCATCACATAAGCAGATAAGTAGAAAGGAGGATAAATCCTCTGAGAAACAATTCTTTTAGATCGATAATTCAAAATAGCCGTGGCTAAGTTGTCAGATAATATCTTAGCCCAGTCCACAATAGTAGCATTAACAGCAGCATTCAATAACGGTAGCCATTCAGACGAAAACTTATTAATGTCTGGCTTTCCAAAAAGCCGATAGAGCATAGCAGCAGCAAAGCAATACGGAGAAGTGAGAGAACCAGTTCTATACATACCGTGTTTATCTTTCTTCAGTTGTTTGTCTCTCCTTGACCAGTCCTTGGTGCATTCTGCCAAGTTCTCATTTTATTTGGCAAACTTCTCCATGAACTATTTGTTATAAGTTGCCTGTGGCTCTGACAAATGATACATGAGTCTCAAATCTTGTGGAGTAAATGAGCCAATGATCTCTTGACCCTGAGTCTTAAACTGTCTGTTTGTAATATCAGTATTGTCGAGTATCCATTTAACCATGTCTGTGTATGGAAGAATTCTAGGTCTCGTTGCTATTCGGTGCAAGAATGAACAAGCTAACTCTGTAATGGATGCATCAGAAGACCCATGCGAGCCTGCAGTAGCTGTAACCTCCATTACTCTGGGTTCTCTTCCTCAAGTAGATTATACATGCCCTCCCAAGTAGTGATACCAACGTCTTTGTTACAGGCGGTGTCTGTATATAAGGGCGTCATCTCTTTATCTTCAGAACTTAGAGCCTTGTCTTTCTTTCCCATAATACTCTGAATACTGCTTTGTATAGTTCTCAGTTCTTCGCTCCTGCAATTCACAAATTAAGTGAGAATAATGATAGAAAAAAGGTGACGGGAAGGTTTTAAATGCTGAAGACGTATAAAATATACCACCTTACGTGAAATAACTCTTTGATCAAAATGAAACCATTTTTCATTAATGAGAAACAACCAATTCATTGATTAACATTAAAGCGCATAACCAGGTCTCGATTTATGGAAATATTTTTTTCGTATAATGAGCCTTTAAAGATCTGCGATAAGGCGATCTGCGATTTGCTTCGCAATATCGAAAAATCGCAATATCACATATCGCAATTTGGTGGATTTGCAATATCATAATAGCGCAATATCGTAACATCGCGAAATCGCTATATCGCAATATCGGAAAATCGCAAGACATAACATATGACAAACATCCGTTCATGTATTTTTATGAAAAACGTGATTTGTGATATATGTGATCGCACATCAGTGATTTGAGATTTTTCAATGTAAGATATGACATACGAAGCATGCGATGCAATGAATGTTCTTTTAGTGCGTAGTTTCGCATCGCAATCTCGCAATTTTTAGTGTTCCACTTATAAAGAGACATTCATTACCTTTTTGCGATGTGATATTCCTTAAAGAACGATTTTATTCTATACTATCATAAAACTTAAGTTTTTTAGGTTTTTCAAGGAATATTTTCCTAAGTTTATGATAATAAGTTTTATTGAAAAAGGAAAAAAACAAGCACTAAAAAGAAAATATTTTTTAAATTTTTTTGAATAAGGGTCCACACTTATTTAATATTAGTGATAATACTAAATAAGAAGGGGGGTTGTTGCTGGCCACAACAGCATGGCCCAGATGCAATCGGAGGCATGCGATCGGCGGGGGGAGAACTTGAGTGGTACCGATGCGATTGGTTGTGGGCCATCGATCTGCAGATCAGATCGACGGTGGAGGATGAATCGGAGGGGTTCAAGGCAGAGAAAAAGGCTTATGATCGGAGCAAATAAGGGCCGTTGGATCGGAGATGTGGCGGATAGATCCAACGGCAGAGGATCCATCAGGGGTAGTTAATCGGAAGGGGGAATAAAATGTGCCTGATAAGAACTGCGATGCGATATTGCATCGATCATTGATCGGCTTTAGATCAACGGTCAGGAATGGGTTTTAAATAACAAACGGCGGGACCCCTTTAAAACTTATGAAAACCAAAAATTAACGAAATACAAAGGTTTTATGGTGTCGGGCGGGTTATATAAAAGGCTTGGCGCCCATCTACGGGGGCCTGTGGATATATGGAAAAACAAAAGGCCTAGGGCTTATATGTATAAGGGCCAATCAGAATCAGAACGAGGGTGCGGGCCTTTCAATCTACCCATTTGAATTTCCCCGATGCGATTAGCACTTTGGGACTTTAACTCTTGGTCTCGGGCGTAGGTTTATATGGAAAGAAGTGGAGGGCAGGGATTTATACAACAGGGCTCAATTGCATTGGAACAATGATGCGGGACTTTTCAATCTACCCATTTTCATTAAAAAACATTGTTCTGGCGAGTTTAGACCAAAACTTAGGAAAAGTGGGTTTTTTGAATTAACAAAGGGAAATTTGCATTAGAGATGGGTTTATACAATTTTTTGCGCCTGATTGTGGGCCCGGGGTTCAGCGAATGAGATAAGGGGATCAGGAGCTTACAACCAGAGGCTAATCGAATCGGAAGTCTTATAAAGGCCCAAAGGCTTGCACTCATCGTTTGTTGCCAATGCGAGAAGCGTTGAAAGAGTTTAGCACTTGGTTTTAATGCCAGGGCACATGTGGGGAAGTGGTTTAGACTTAGCCCAAAGGGGCTTAAGCCCATAGTGAAAAAACTTATTTTTTTAATGAAATTTTTCAAAGTTTTTGATGGATTTAGGGGTTTCAGCAATGTTTAAAAATGAGTTTTAAACTTTGTAAAAAGGATTTTATGAAGGGGAAATGGGAAATTAATGGAAAATGGAGGAATTCCATGGGGAATGAAGGGGTAAAAATGAAGGTTAGTTTGAAGTGAAAGGAAGGGAAAAATGGTGTTTGCAGCAGTCCTTTCTCTATGAAATCAGCAGAATTCCAGAGTTTTTTTAAAATGGAAACAACAGTGAAGATTTTAAAAAAGGGCATGATGTCTTCATGAGTCCTCAAGAGATAAAATTTTTAGAAATAAAATTGTTTCTTGAAGGCTCCAAAAATGATTTAGCCACCTTTTGATATAATAAATTTTATAGGTGGCTAACAGTGGCTCCACTTGGGGATGGTGCCTTCTTGAAGGCATCAAGAAATTCAGACTTGCATTCTCTGGGAGGCTGATCAGTGCCTTATCCATTGGGCTACCTTTTCTTCATTTGGATGATCTTCTTTTACTTTGAAAATATGTTAGCAGTCATGCAAAACAATGGATCTTCATCAACACAAATTTTCTACCTACCCAATCCTACTGATCTAACATTTTTTCTTCTTTAGAGTGCACTTGGATTGGAAAACTCTTTTACAACATTTTATTCTTTGGAAAGAAAAAATCTAATCTAATTCTACTCCTTTTTTCTCCATGAACTCAGATTAAACAGTTGAATTCATAATGCTTCTCTACCTAGCTAATAATCTGTTAGGATTAAACAGTCTAACAGATTTTTATTCACTAATTTCTAAAACAGAAATTAAAAAACATACAAGTTAGGATTAAACAGTCCAACTTGATGCTGATCTATGGCACAAAAAACAAGCTACACATAGATATTATTTTACAGAAAAATTGAATCAAAATGGAAGGCTTAAGATATGAAAGTTCAAAGTACTTCCTTCATCTTTTTTCAACTCTGTTTTTACTTCTGTTTGAGCTATTCTTTGCTTGTTCTCTGGTTCAGATTTTGAGCTGATTAGAACCAATTTACTTCTGTGTTTGACTCATGATTAAAACAGATTTGAGTCACTCCTCTTTTGGATACTTAAATTCAGATTTTGAGCATGTTTGAACCTTTATTTTCTAGCCTAATCTACCTACTGATAAGCCAAGATTAAGTTGTTTGGAAAATCGAATTCTCTAACCTATCAGCAGCAATTTAAAACTAATTAGTCATGATTATGTTGTATGAATAACTAGATCTGTGGTTTTCAAGAGTGCCATTTGAGCTTGCACACTTTCAGATTTATTTCTCTTTTTGGTATGGGGTTGTACCTTTATTGTTTCTACAATCTGCCCTCTTTTCTTTCTTCTATTGTTTTTGTATTTTTTAATTTTTATAACTTTGAATGCAACGATGGATGAAATATTTAGAATGAGAATAAATAAATAAATAAAAAGGCTTCAGAACATGGCATGGTTCAAGAGAAGTAATATTTGAGCATCCTGCCATTGACAGGACCCCCAAATAGTTTACCTCCATTCAACTCCTGTAAGAAAAAGGCATTATTACCAGCAGCAAAATGAATGAGATAAGGGCCAAGCCATAAGTTGTCAAATTTCCCATGCTTTCCCTTGTCTTCTCTCCTTGAGTCCCACTTTAAAACTTTGTCCCCAACATTGAAATTGCTGGCCTTTGTTCTTCTGTCAAAAAGCTTTTTGATGCTGTCCTGCTTCTGCAATGCTTTGTTATAAACCTCCTCTCTCATTTGCTGAAGATGAATTGTTTGATTAATCCTTCTGATCATGTCATTTTATTCAGACTGAAACTCTTGAATCAACTTCATAACTGGTACACCAAGGCTGGTAGGAAAAATTGCATCTATACCATACACAAGCTGGTAGGGTGACATACTAATAGATTTCTTCAATGTCAATCTGTCATTCCAAAGTGCATGAACAAGCTTTGTGTGCCAAGACTTCTTGTTGTCCTCCAACAACTTCTTGATTATGTTCACCAAAATCTTGTTTGAGGATTCTACAAGTCCGTTACCTTGAGGGTAATAGGTCATGGAATGACCCAATGTTAACTTATATTTGTGATAGAATTCAAACATCTTCTTGGATCCAAATGCTGCTGCATTATTAGTGATGATCTTGGTAGGACAACCAAATATAGAGAGAATCTTAGTCTCCATAAATTTTATAATAACATAATTATTGGCTTGCCTACAAGGGATGGCTTCTATCCATTTAGTGAAGTAGTCTGTGGTAGTGAGAATCCATCTATGCTGGGCAAAGGATGGTGGATGGATTTCTCCTATGAAGTCAAGTCCCCACTGTTGAAATGGAGCTTCAACAGTGATTGGATGCAGAGGTAGGGGTAGCAGCTTCCTTTTGCCTTCAAAAAGTTGGCATTTATGACAGGCAATTATCATCTTATGTACATCAAGAAAGAGGGTAGGCCAATAGTAACCAGCCCTCAGGATTTTGTTGGTTGTTGTCTTCCAGTATAGGTGGCCTCCACATTCTCCCTCATGGAACTCGTGCTTAACCTTCTCTGCATCATACTCAGGAAAACATTTAAGCAACATTCCACTTGCATTTTTCCAATAAAGACATTTATCTATAATGCAAAAGTTTACAGCTTTTAACTTTAGAAATCTTGCCTTTGTTTTTGATAAACCAGGAGGTGTGTTCAAATTAAGAAAAACATAAAGAATATCAGCATACCAGAGGAATTCATAAAATGATATTCAACAATGGGGGTTGATATTTCCTCTTGATCATCCAAAGAATTTATCATATTAATGTCAAGAACTTCAAAATTTGATTTAGCCATTATGTTACACCATTTTTTGGTCATCTAACCTATTATCATTAGATGGACCCAAGTACACCATGTAAGACCAATTTTACCCTAAGTAAAATTGCTTTCACTATGTGAAATAACTTAGTAAAACACCTTTATTAAATTGTTTATGGTCTAAACAGGAAACCCCAAAAGGAAATAATAAACAAATCTATATTTGTTTATATTTCCTCAAGGAATAATTAGTTAAACATCAATTTAATTATTATTCCTGGTCATATTTAACCCAAAACAAGGAAATCAATTAAATAAATCCTTATTTATTTGATTATTTCCTAGGAATAAATTATTTAATCCTTATTTAAATAATATTCCTAGTTAAATTTGACTAAATCATTTATAAATAATTAAATAAATCATTATTTATTTAATTATATTTCCACCATTTCCTTAAAATAATAAATAAATCATTTGTTTATTTATTATTTATAAATAAAGGATTTGACCCAAGTCAAAAATCATTTTCCCTCCAACAAATATAATAAAATATTCCTAAAAGGTGGTTCTAGAATTTGGTTAATAATATTTTATTCATGCACCAAGTTCTAGACTGCCCTAATATTTTGTTATAAATAGAAGGGTTTTCCCATTCATTTGTCACCTTTCATTGCATTAGATCACTCTGGATCTATATTCTTGGTATGACTTTGAGCCATTATCATTGTCACATTTTCCATCATTTGCTTTGTGAGCTCCCTTTGAGTTCTATGTTTGTCTGGGTTTTCTACACCAACAAGAGAGAGAGAAGTTTTAGATCTGAAATGCTGAGGACTTTCAAGAACCCATCCCATTGAGGAGAATTGGAAACACCTTTCTTGTTTTCCTCTCAGGTGCCCCTTTTAATATAAAAAATTCTTTCAAACATATGGTTCTTGTCTTATCTATTGGATGCATGGAGCAACATTTCATTTTCACTGCTTAATGTCTTTTTATGCATAGATTTGGATTTGTGCAACTTTATTTGGATCAACTAACTGCAGATTTAAAGATATTGGCAGCCATACTTGATGTTAGGGCTATTTTTTATGTGTAGCTAAAGTGATCTTTTTCCGACGAAAGATTCATACTAACACATTAATCTAGCTAGACCTTGGCCTTTGATGAGTTTAGTGGGCTTTATTTCTAAATCATATTCAAGAATAACAACTATCCACTTACCTCTCTTAGCATCTGGGTCCTGTGTTAGAATGTCTTTCACAACTAAATGTGGGACAAAGGCAATAATATTTGAGTGCAAGATCTATACTCTGAAGTCTTTTAAAGCCTTAACCAAAGAAAAAGCTTGTTTCTCCATAATGTTATACTTCAGAGGGGCATCCCTCAAAGCCTTGATAAAGAATTTAATAGGCTTCTCTTGTCCTTGTGGATTTTTCTGTAAAAGGACAGCAGCTATTGTATGTTCTGATGCTTATGAAAAAATATAAAAATCTTTTGAAAAATTAGGACTTATTAGAACTGATGTCTTGGTTAATGCTTGTTTCACCAGCTCAAAGGAATTCTTTGCTTCCAAGGTCCATTTAACTCCTTACTCCTTTTTCAGCATGTTTGTAATGTTTCTAAGGAGCTTAGCCAAGTTGGGTATGAAACTTCTCAAGAAATTAATCTTTCCAATGAAATATTGTAGTTCCTTGATGTTTCAAGGATAAGAGATTTGTAATATGGCCTCAATCCTCTTTGGATATATCTTAATACCCTCTTCCGAAATGATGTGCCCAAGAATTTTACCTTCTTGGAGACCAAAAAGTGATTTCTTAGGGTTTAAGGATATCCCAAACTTTCTGCATTTCTCGAATACCTTTCTCAAGTCTTCTAAGTGCTCTTCATCTATCTTTGAAAAAATAGTGACATCATCCAGGTAAATACTGATGAAGTAGCCCAATTCCTCCGAGAATGCTATGTCATAAACTCTACATAAAGTTGATCCATCATTGATGAACCCAAAACATTCACATACATGAAAGTGCCCCATGGTGTAATGTTTGTCAATCTGTCATCAGGGTGAACTAAAATCTGATGGCACCCTAAGTAGCCATCAAGCAAAGAAATTCTTTTTGAACCAACTACCCTTTGTAAAATATGGTCCATCTTAGGTAAAGGGTAGTTTTCCTTGAGTGAAGCTTTGTTTAAGTCTCTAAAGTCTATACAAAGCCTAATCTCTCCTGTTTTCTTCCTAACTGACATTAGATTAGACACCCACTCAGAATATCTAATAGGGACAATAATACCAGCTTCGTACATTTTCTTGATCTCCTTCTCAACCAAAGGCAACTGAACAGGGTTTATTCTGCGCAGTTTCTTTTTGAATGGTTTTTGGTTTTGCTTGAGAGGGATTTTGTGCTGTATTATTTCAGTTTCGTAGGATTTAAGATCCTCATAACTCCATGCCAAAACATCAGAGAATTCTCTAAATACATCTATGTATTTGAGTTTAATGTGAGTTGGTAAAGTCTTAAACAGTTTAATCATCATAGGTTTTAGTTCACTGCATATATTGCACTCTTCCACTTTAGTCTATAAAGGCTCCAGTTTTGGCTTCTTGGCCACATCGTTGAAATCAAACAACTCTTCTAAAGGAGCCAAACCCTTTTGGAATCATGCAATGTTCGTTGCGGTTTCTACCCTATTATCTAACGCTGTAAACATTTACCATTTGTGTTTTCAAGTTTGCTAGACAAAAGATTCATGTTCGGCCTAGAGCTGACTATTCTTCACGAAAAATTTTCTTGTATTGTGGATACATTCTTTAATACGAATACGAAGCTAGCAACAGTTCAAGTTACGTTACGGGTGCATGAAGTCTTCTATTTTGTTTGTCTCCATCGAACACCTACCAATATTTTCGTTATCAGGAATGGCTGGTCTAAATTTTATTTGAGTTGTGAAGACTTTGGTTTCATATGGCGTTAATCATGTTCTAGTTGCAAAGGCTAAATTGTAGGCCGCAATATTTCTTTTTCTTGGGAAAAAAATCATTTTGGACTCCTCGAATGTTTTTAAAAGGTCTATGACATCGTTTCGGTAGGCCCTAAGTCTGGGATGATTTACGTTATACTCCCCATTGACTTGCCTAATGACTAACTCTAAATCCCCATACACTTTGATTCTTTTGGCTCCTAACTTTTTCAACAAACGCAATCCTAGAAGCAAGGATTCATATTCCGCTATGTTATTTGGTGTTTTGAAGTTTAATCTCGGGAAATGATAGTCTTTTGTGTAGTTGTTCTCGGTGTTCATGTCAGCTTTCTACTTTTGACATTGCTTGTAATGCATGACCCATCCGATTCATGCTCCATAGAGGACCCAGTCTCAAGTTCATCTTGGTCCCCCAACACTCTTTCTGTCGATGCTTTAGGATTGTTCTTGAATATAGGCACTATTGAATTTTTTTTAACTCTAAATTTTCACTTCTTTGAAGTTGCTTTCTTGATTTTCAAGGTTTAAGAGCAATGGACACATGACTTGTAGCTCAAGACCTATGTTTTGTTTGCTAATTTTTTCAAATGTGTGTTGTTTGACACTTCTATAGTGTTTGCCTCTTCTTCTACTACGGTAGCCATTAATTTTGTTAAATTCACACCACTCGTTAAGTGTTTCATCGTTAAACAAAATAAAATAATCAAGGCCTGTATTTACAGAATAAAGGGGAGAGTTCGGTGGTCTTTCTTGGCTTGTAACTGTGTATTGCATATGAGACTCCTTGTAAAGTCTTCTTGTCTGATTGAAAATAGGGATGGTAGCATAGGTCATGTCCATCTGCATAGTTCCTTGTAACTTAGCTCCCCAAGACCTAGATAATAGCATTCCATACTTTGGGGGCACATCAGCCACAACAATATCCCGCAGCTAAATATTTGGTGAGATGCGGAAAGCTAAGTTAACGCGGTCTTTGATTAATCTCGCTTGTTTAATTTTCTTGAGTCAAAGGAGTAAAGGTCTTTGTAAGGTCGGGTGATTTCAAGGCCTAGGCTCTCCATTACAGCTTTGGGCATTAAATTATGAGAGGCACCAGAATCATGCATAGCATTATGCAAAAAAAATTCATGAACGTTTAAACTCACATAAAAAGGAGGAACAGGTCTCTCTTGATATCTACCTTCAATATTAGGACCAAAAATAAGCTCTGGTTGGTCATCGTTAAGATTGACAGTGTCATTATTCTCTTCTACATGTTAAAAGCCTTTAAAATTTGAGATCTATATACATTCTGGGCAGATAATTCAGTAAGAGGAACAGAGATTTTAATTCTTGAAATTTCCTGCTCCAAACTGAAATGGATCTGATTCTTTGAAGTGCTTGTCTCAGCCTTATTAACTGCCACTCTGTCAGCAAAATCTGTATGCTGATTTGTTCTATTTACATTTGACAAAATTGTTTTAACAAGAGTATTAGCTGAGGTGCTAACACTACTAAGGCCTGCACTCTGTTTTGCATTACTTTGAGTGCCTTTTTCTTTACCTTTATCAAAATTTCAGCCACTGTTTTATCTTTCTGTTTTACAACTTTGGGTTTATTTATAGTGCTATTTTGTGAAGATTTTTCAGAGGTTTTAGTTTTGGGAGTTTCTTGATTGGTTTTACTTCGAAGGTCATACTCTTTTTGAGACTCTATGATGACATTTTCCATGTCTTGATAATAACTTTCATCCTCATCTCTTTTGTCATCATAAGGTGTGTATAGACCATGTTTTCTATCATAATGAACCTCAAAGTCATCATTATATACTCCCAACATGTTGATATCATCTTCCTCTATTTGCTCATCTGTTTCTTCAACCTCACTCACATAGTTTTGATGAAAATGAGGAGTGATGTGTTGATCATCCTCCCTTGGTCTGTTTTGAGGCTGATTTCTCCTAAAATTCTGATTTTGGTTTTGATTTTTTTTTTTAGGAGCAGTTTGATTTTGACTTGCTTGTGCTCTCTCAAGAATGCTCATTTTCTTCATCATCTCCTCCATCATTCTCTCCATCTTCGAGCTAGAAGTGGAAGGTGTAGATTCCTCCTTAAAGGACACTTTCTTCTCATTTCTCATTCTTGCTCTTTTCTCCATCAAGTTAACTTCCACAGCAAGAGCCCCTTTTTGCATATCTTCAAGGGTTAGAGGATCTCTTTCTCTCGACTGACAAGCCATCTGCGGGTCGACCCTTCGGGAAACTTTTTAACTAAGCCACCATGGAGAGTTTTGAGTAAGGGAAGTGCATTATACACACTGTTAAATCTAGTGCAGTAAGCTTGTACACTTTCCCCAGTGTTTCTATGGAGATTCTTGTAATCAGAAAGTATTTTAAGAGGGTTTTTTCTGACTTCCAATTTGTTTAAGAATGTCTAATAGAAGGCTTGGAGATCATTGATACTGTGGGGGGCTAAGCCTTTAAACCATTTTCTTACTTCTCCCCCCAAACTATGAGCAAATAGTTTAAGTTTGACAGATTCGTCATCAATTTCATTTCTGTCAAAGTAGTTGTTGAGCCCTAAAAATGTCTTTTCTTTTCACCAAAATCCACTTCATTCCATCAATCCTTTATCATTTATATGCCTAAAATATCAATAAGAATGATTAAAATCACTTTAAGAATACATGCAATGACTAACTTGTTATACTTTTGTGATTTTGTTATCTTAATGGTTTCTGAGCAGCTTTAGCTATAGAATGCAGTCATTCTATAGCTAATCATATGTTCCGTAGCCATATTAGTGTTTAAATAGGTTACAGGTGTCATATGAGGGAAATACGTATACGGTTAGACTCCAAAACTCTCCTGCATCATTCCTTATCATCCACGAAGGCTGAGAAAAAAACTGGAAGTGATTATGCATGTGGACAAAGATAAAATCCAAGAAGTAGATTTCTATAAGGATAAGGAATATTGATTTGCCTTTAACAAATCACGAGTCCTAAACAAGATTTTTAGTTTGATTTTGACTGTAGAAGACATCTATGCCTATTTTTACTCAATATCAGTTATGTAATTTCTTATAAAAATAACTCGATGAACCGAGAAAGACAGTGGATGTTTTTAATTTTCAAATACTATGACACTCTTTTTCTGAGTGTTTTTAATTGATGGAGTATACCGTTGATGCTGTTCTAAAGGAAACTTAAAGGAGTTAAAGATTCATGTGGAAATATGATAGTAGAGGGCCCCTGCTATCTGAAGAGGCTTTTACATATTTTCTAGATAAGTAACCTTTAATTTTGTTTTGTTCTCACTTAGGAATTTTTCTGAGTTCATCTTTTTGCATCATGTTTTATGTTGTTTACTTATGTCGAAGATACTCATAATGTTACAGTCAATCTTGTTCTCATAAGTTGTTCCAATATATCTCTAATACATGAATGAGATCTAGCTATAATATTTTGAGTTAATTGCATTTCAGTTTTGTCAGTTAGATTTAGAAGATCCTAATTATTTGAAAAGTTATTCTTGTTCTCAAACTCTTCTAACACATCACTATTATATGAACGAGAATCGGTTATATTATTTTGAGTTATTGACATTTTCTTCTCTACAATTAGGTAATAAATTCTCATGTTATTACAAACAGTATTTTCTCAAGTTGTTCCAAGAAATCTCTAATTCCTGAGTAAGACTTAATAGTAATATGGTGAGTTGCAGAATAAGCTAGCTCTAGTGTCATAAGTTATTTTAGCACAGGGATCCTTACTATGTTACAGATGAACATTTTCTCAAGTTGTTCCAACAAATTTCTAACAATCAATAAGATTTATCTTTGATGTTTTAAGTTATTGTTTTCTAAAAGATCCTCATCACATCAGAACTAATCCTTTTCTCAGTTTGTTCCAATACATCTCTAATGAAACGAATTGGAATAAGTTTAATGTTATGAGTTACTTTCTTAGTAGCTTTACAATCTATGGATTAGCATTCTCTGTTCTTTTTATCATTCCTAGTTTAGAGTAGATCTTGCAACAAAATTCTGTTTTAGTGCATTTAGTAACATTTCCTTTTCTACTATTAATTTAGTTTTTCCCCTTAGCATAAAATAACATCAAACATCAAACCAAAAACACTAGAAAAACACTAAATACAACGAAGTAGGAAGAGGATACTTAGGCACATATGGTGCACTTCACTTCAACGGTTTACTAACCCTAGTGGTGATTGCCAATGTAGACCGAAACACTAGATTGACCAAACATTCCAATGGCAGATGCCTGATGTCGCTAGGTAGCCTTATTTTACCCTCCAAGCAATTATGGATAAAAGACTCGAGGGGTAGATTTATAAGAAGCAGAAGCTTGATTCCTAGAACACCACTTGTTCCACCAAGACCAAGAAGCGGCACACCTCCAACTCAAACCCACATCCCATACCATACTGATCATAGACTCCCAGAAGACTTGAGATCAGATATTCCATTAGAAAAACCTTCCACTTCATCCACTGAACCTCTCTTAGAATAATATTCAAGGACCCCTGCTAGAGACATAAACTTTTCCACTTCCACAGAAGAATCAACCATGGCAGAAGAAGGGGGAGGAGGAGTCTTTAATGGAGAACATACACTATTTGGAGGAGGTAGAGGTAGAGGTAGAGGAGAAGGAGGAAGAGGTGCAGAACAAGAAGGAGGTAGAGGTGAAGAAGGAGGCAGAGGAAGAGGTAGAAGGGAAATGGGAAGCTCTTTTGGGTTTTCTATAGTAGATGAAGAAACCAATGCACCTATAAAAAATATTTCACCCTCTGTCCTTCCAAAATTTTGTGGACTCAAAAGTGAAGATCCTGAAACCTTCCTATTTGAATTTGAATTCCTATTTAGAACCTATGATTACTTACAAGATGCCCAAAAATTTAAACTATTCCCTTCAACATTGAAAGGAGCAACATTAAAATGGTTTATGCGTTTAATCAGTAGTTATATTAGGACATGGGAAGACATGAAACAAGCATTTCTAGAGAGGTATTTGGATTATTTTATGCCAATCAACCATAAGGAGGAAGTGTTTAAAATGGTACAAAAAGAGGATGAAAATCTGGAAGATTTGTTGGAAAGGTTTAATTATAACATCAAGAGAGAAAAAATGGAAAACTTAGACCAAGATACTTTGAAAACTCTCTTGTTGAAGACAATTAGGGATGAATAGCTAGATATCCTTAATATGATGGGAAAAGGGATATATCTCGACTCACATTACAAAAATAAGTGAATTATGTATCTACCTTTCAAGAGGGAAATCTAAAGGCGTAAAGGACGAGAGACCACCACTCTTGCAGGCAGTACGTGCCTTACGGAACGATGCGTAGGTGGAATTGGGACATATGTGATGAATTCAAATGGGACATTTGGGGAGGTCTTCGTGAACGAATAGACACCATAAGTTTATATAAACAAGCAAAAAAGCTGGATAAATACTATCAATATTTTGTCTCAAATTTGAAGGAAAACGTACCTTGAGAGAGTGCCCTTTGGATGCGAAAATAGTGAAGACTTGTGTAATTTGTTCGGAAAAACATGAGACCTTGAGTTTTCCTTCACTTTGGTGCCAAAATTGCAGAAATTGCTCTTTCAAGAAGAAACCCCTACAAATTCCACAGAATCTCTCAATTTTGTCTCTAGGAGGCCTTGGAAAGGACCTCAAACACAAAGATTCAATCATCAGATGAATAATCAAACCCACCAAATTGGAATTCTTGGCAGCAACCTTGGACCCAATTCCAAAATCAATCTCAAACTTGGGCACAAGGAGCACAAAATCCCTATGGAAGATACTCTCAGTATTATCAATATCCACCATCTTATCCACCATATCCAAATTTCCATCCTCAACAAAATCCACAACATCAAAATCCACCACTTCCATTACCATTTCCTCAGAAATAAAATCAGTTACCTGCCACCCATACCAAACCCCAACAATAAAAATCCTCAGAACACATACATGATAGAAGGCCAACAGTTTCCAACTTATTTGATCACTCCTTTAGAACTTAGTGATGTTCAACTTAGGTCTGGAAAAATACTTGAAAAGAGGAAACCTTCTGTAATCATACAAGAGCAAGACAATTCTGAGGAAGATTCTCTACGGGTAAATAAAATTCTTGAAGAGAACACAACTTTCCAAGACTCAACCATTGAAAAATCAAAACAAAAAGAACCAATAATTCCAACTCCTATATTAGAGCATCCATCAACATCCACTTCTACACCTCCCTTCCCAGAAAGATTACAAATTGATAGGGGTGTAGAAAAACAAATTATGGTGCCTAATTATGATTTCCTAGATGAGCTGAGAAATGTTTGTATTAAGATCCCATTATTACAAGCTATCAAGGAAATTCCAATCTTAGCAAAGACAATAAATGAGTTGAACGAAAAAAAGTAGGAAAAAAGAAATAAAAGAGAAAAAAGAAAATACAGCTGATGAGAAAAAACCAAGAGGACAACATGATGGGTAAAATTCCTATTCCAAAATATCTAAACTTGGAAATCCGATTGTCCAAAAATACACACATCAATGGAACTGAGATCCAAAACACACTTATTGATTTAGAAGCAGCAATCAATATCATGAGTAGACAAATCATGGATAAACTGAAACTTCCTAATATTATTTTTACACCCACATTATTACAATTAGCAGACAGATCTGTGATCAAACCTGATGGGGTAATAGAAGACATTCCAGTGTCCCTAGATTCTTGGGAGTATCCTGTGGATTTTATGATCCTAACTCCTAAGAATAATCTAGGAGGACATCCTATTATATTAGGAAGACCTTGGTTAGCTACAATTGATGCTTTCATTAGTTGTAGATCCAGTGATATGTACATCTCTGATGGTAGTTCAACCAAGAAATTTACTTTGTATCCTCCAGCAAAAACAATTACAGAATTAGATGATACTCAATGGATAGAGGATGAAGAAGACTTACAACCTCTCTTCACAATTTCAGAAATTAGTGAAGATAACCAGATTCTGAATACCTTAGAAAACTTTGAATCCTCTTCGGAATACAAACATGAACAATTTCAAGAAGAATCCAACATTGAGTTTTTATCATCAAGACGGATGTCTCTCTATTCCATGGATAAATTTGGCAGCTCTACAATTGAGATATTTCCAGGCAAAACCTTAAACATAAACAAGAACCTAGAGAAATCTCAACAAGAAGAGCTAGTGAAAAATATTCGGAACATTCTTAACATGTACGTGAGAGTACATTGATGTAGAGATAAGCCTAAGACTTGCACTCATCCTTGTCTACATAGAGAGGGTGTAGACTAATGGATAGCCCATTGGTCTGGATGAATCTGGGCCTTGAAGTTGTTAAAGAAGAATTGGGGGGTGTTAAATGTCAACTTTATCTATCCCATTTCAGATAGTCATTGGGTTTCTCCTTTGGTAATTATGCCAAAGAAAAATGGTAAATGCATGGTATGTATTGACTACCGATAATTAAACGAAGCTACTCTTAAATATCATTTTCCCCTACCTTTCATAGATCAGGTGTTAGATACATTAGCTAGCAAAAAGTACTTCTCATTTTTAGATGGGTTTAGTGGTTATAACCAAATTCAAGTAGCACTTGAAGATCAAGACAAAACCACATTTACTTGTCCTTGGGGTACCTATGCTTACCGAGTATTGCCATTTGGATTATGCAATGCACCTGCAACATTTCAAAGGGCAGTACTAGGAATTTTTTCAGATCTAATACATGATTGTGTAGAGGTATATATGGATGATTTCACAGTTTATGGAAACACATTTGAAGAAGCCTTAGCAGACTTGGAAAAAGTTTTAAAGAGATGTCAAGAAGCAAATCTTTCACTTAGTCATGAGAAATGTTTCATGATGTTTACTGAAGGTATTGTTTTAGGACATCACATTTCAGGGGATGGGATTAGAGTTGATGAGTCAGGTGAATTCATCTCTAGCTTATCTATTGGAATTGTCAAAAGATGTTAGAGTTTTCTGGGATTTTACGATCGACGGAAGATATGTGGAAAGCTTCCATGAGATAGAAACTCCACTGTTGAACTGCTTACCGAGGACGCCGATTCAGGTGGAATCACCGAGCGCAGTTAATGTTGGAGACCATAAAAGCAAAAATCTACGAGCCGCCTGTTTTGAGGGGACCTAACTGGAAATTACCTTTTCATATTTCAACAGATGCCTTAGATACAGCTTTAGGAGCTGTATTGGGACAAAAAAACCTGATTCCTTATGCCATCTACTATACAAGTAAAAATTTGACCCCTTCGGAGTTAAATTATATTGTAACTGAAAAAGAGTTCTTAGTTGTTGTTCATACCATAAATAAATTCAGACACTATATAACAGGCTATGAAAGTTTTGTTCACACAGATCACTCTGCAATTAAATATTTAATGAACAAATCAATTACTAATGGCAGAGTCATAAGATGGTTATTTCTTTTACAGAAATTTAACATCACCATTCTAGATAGGCCTAGAAAACAAAATACAGTAGCTGATTTCCTATCTAGACTCCAGAACATTAAAGACAATACTCCAGTTGAAGATCAATTCCCTGATGAATATCTTTTTAATTTATCAAACTCCTTGGTTTATGCAGCATTTATGATTATGTTGTTCAAAGAAATTTCCTTCAATTATGAATGTCAGAGATAAAAGAAAGATCATTTATGATAGTGCAAAATATTCATGGGTTGCTAATGAGTTATGCAAAACAGGTCTAGACTTTATTATTAGGATATGTGTTCGAGAAGATGAGATGCCTAAGATTCTCAAGACATGTGATGATGAACCTTGTGGTGGACACTTTGCTGATAAAAGGATAGCTTATAAGATCCTTCATTTAGGATACTATTGGCCATCCCTCTTTAAACATGCTAAAGAGTATGTCAAAAGGTGTGACAGCTACCAAAGGGTAGGGAAACCTTCTCCTTTAGGTGAGATGCCATTGCAGCCTTAGGTACATATTGAACCTTGCAAAAATAAGCTTTAGATTTTGTGAGACCTATTAGTCCTCCACATCGAAAACAAAAGAAATTTATATTAGTTTGCATGATTATATTTAAATAGGTAAATGACTATTACTTTCTACTACTGAAGCATCTATAGTTAATTTTCTTTTTGAGGATATTTTTACTCGTTTTGGTGTCTCAAGAGAAATTGTTACAGATCAAGGGGCTCAATTCACATCAAAGTTGGTGGAACAAATGGTAGAGAAGTACAAAATCAGACACAGAAAATCCACTCCCTATCATCCAAAAGAAAATGGCCAAGTGGAATCTACCAATAAGGTCATTGAAGGGATCCTAACAAAGACTGTTCATTTACATAGAAGAGATTGGGCAGACAGGCTTCCTAAAGCCTTGTGGGCCTACAGAACTACATGGAGAAGCACAACAGGTCATACCACTCCAAATTTATGATCCATCTCATTTCATCATATTTCATTTCATTTATACTTCATTCCACTCCATTTCATGATCCATCTCATTTCATTCCATACTTCATTCCATCCATGTTTCATTTCATTTCATTCCATGTCTCAAAGTTTTTACAAGTACATTCTGCAGCCAGCTATGCAACAACCATCTTTTCTACAGCCAACTATTCAGTAGCCACTTGTTCTGCAGCCAATTGATTATGCAAACCTACTTCAGCAAGTAAAATCAAAAGGATTATGGAGTCTAAAATATCAATAATTTTCAGTTGAAAAACAAAGCATATCAAAGGAGAAAAAATCAAAGGGATAAGGTAAAAATGTGTGTGAAATTATTTTTGATAGCGAATTATGAAAGATATAATATGGTTAAGTCATATGTATGTTTCATAAAGTTATTTTTTTATTCGAATTGATCAATCCTATCATAAAATTCTTGAACAAATCCCTTCCATTCCGCTCCATATCAAACCATCATTAATTAGGAGTTAATGGTTAGTACTTAGAAGTGACCTATCAGGTCACGTCATTAGACCGAAACATTCATTAATGATTTTGAAAATCTTCATGATATTTCTTCGTGGTCTTTTACTCCATGACAAACTCTTAAACTCAATCATTCTTATGACATACTCTTACCGTATTCCACTCATTTCGTATCCACTCAATGCCATGATATTCCATAGCCAATTCCTGTCTACAGAAACAGAGAAGCCATTTTTAGGGGGATACAACCCTCTACAGCCATTTTTACCTCAAACAGGAGAGCAGAGCAGTGAATTGATGCTGAGGAAAGGAAGCAATGGAACTTATTGTAAGGGCAGAGCCAATCGGAACTAGATATCTAGAAGGTTACCCTCAGATTAAAGAGTTATTACAGCAGGTTGGATGGCTAAAGTTTATGGAGAAGTTCAATGGATTTCATAAGGAGGTCACCAAGTCATAACCTGTGAGGGGAGATTTGGCACTTTATATGTTTATCACATTAGACTCATGATGAATTTTCTAGATGAAGAGATAAATCTACCCTTTTTTCCTGCTCAATAGTTTAAAAATGATGGCTTCTAATGTCCAAAAAAGGGTTCAGTTCTTAGAAACTACCTTATATCATCATGGCTTAATTAAAATTTTAATTGAGTATCATTTGAAGAAGGTAGGAGATAATTGGGATGAATTCCTTTTGAGAAATCATTTTGAAGAACCTAAAGAAACTCTGTCTGAAGAAAAACCTGTAAGGAGAAGCAGGAGGGGAAAAGTTGCTGAAAGAAAAACTGACATCAACACAAGAAGATAGTGAGGAAATAATCTCTGAAAAATTGGCCAAAATCAAGAAACAACTCAGAAAGGAAAAGGTAACAAGAAAGGATGCTAAAGATAAAAATGAGGGACCATCTAAACTGAGAAGAAGTCATAGGCTTAAAGGCATAATGAAAAATACAGGAGTCAAGCAAGCAGGAATCATAGATATTGAAGATGAAGAGACACCAATTGACAGATCTCCTGAATACCAGTATGAAGAAGATCCTAATAGAGGAACTCCAGATGTAGATCAGGCCCAACAATAGATCTATAATTATGTTGAATCATTAGAAAGAAGAGCCTCAGAAAATAGAGAAAAGAACTCCCAGTCCACAAGAACCTCCAATTGAAGTGCTAAAAAGAGACAAATATGAATTGGAGGTACTGAATAGGCATATAAAAAATGAAAATGAAATTTTAAGGGAACCAGTCAAACTGAAAAGTGACATGAAGACAACTCTATCTCTGCAAATGAAAAAATTGTATAAGGCTAGTAGGAAGCTGAAGAAGAAAAACAAGAAATTAAACAGGGCACTTATAGATCTAAGGTTCAAATTGTTTATGAGGAAGCCTAGAATGCCATTGAACACCAAGCAAAGCAGAAAAAGGAAGCTAGATGTCCTTGCTGAAGTTTCAGAATACATGGATTGATTGCATGAGGACATGCAAAAGTTTTGCAGTGGGGGTATGTTGAGCCCTAAAAATTTCTTTTCTTTTCACCAAACTCCACTTCATTCCATCAATCCTTTATCATTTATAGGCCTAAAATATCAATAAGAATGATTAAAATCACTTTAAGAATACATGCAATGACTAACTTGTTATACTTTTGTGATTTTGTTATCTTAATGGTTTCTGAGCATCTTTAGCTACAGAATGCAGTCATTATGTAGCTAATCATATGTTCCGTAGCCATATTAGTGTTTAAACAGGTTACAGGTGTCATCTGAGGGAAAGACGTATATGGTTAGACTCCAAAACTCTCCTGCATCATTCCTTGTCATCCACGAAGGCTAAGAAAAAACTGGAAGTGATTATGCACGTGGACAAAGCTAAAATCTAAGAAGCGGATTACTATAAGGATAAGGACTCCTGATTTTCCTTTAACAAATCAAGAGTTCTCAACAAGAGTTTTAGTTTGATTTTTACAGTAGAAGACACCTATGCCTATTTTTACTCAATATCAGTTATGTAGTTGCTTATAAAAATAACTCGGTGAACCGAGAAAGACAGTTGATGTTTTTTTAGTTTTCAAATACTGTGACACTCTGTTTTTTAGCGTTTTTAATTAGAGTATACCGTTGATGCTATTCTGAAGGAAACTTTAAGGAGTTAAAGATTCGTGTGCCAATCTGATAGTAGAGGGCCCCTGCTATCTAAAGAGGCTTTTACATATTTTCTAGATAAGTAACCTTTAATTCTGTTTTGTTCTTACTTAGGCAGTTTTCTGAGTTCATCTTTTTGCATCATGTTTTATGTTGTTTACTTATCTCGAAGATCCTCATAATATTACAGTCAATCTTGTTCTCATAATCTGTTCCCATATATCTCTAATACATGAATGAGATCTAGCTGTAGTATTTTGAGTTAATTGCATTTCAGTTCTGTTAGTTAGATTTAGAAGATCCTCATTATTTTATAAGCTATTCTTGTTCTCAAACTCTTCTAACACATCACTATTATATGAACGAGAATCAGTTATATTATTTTGAGTTATTGACATTTTTTGCTCTACAATTAGGTAAGAAATTCTCATTTTATTACAAACAGTTTTTTCTCAAGTTGTTTCATGAAATCTCTAATTCCTAAGTAAGACTTAATAGTAATATGGTGAGTTGTAGAATAATCTAGCCCTAGTGTCATAAGTTATTTTAGCATAGGGATCCTTACTTTGTTACGGATGATCTTTTTCTCAAGTTGTTCCAACAAATTTCTAACAATGAATAAGATTTCTCTATGATGTTTTAAGTTATTTTTTTTTTCTAAAAGATCCTCATCACATCAGAACTAATCCTTTTCTCAGTTTGTTCAATACATCTCTAATGAAATGAATTGGACTAAGTTTAATGTTATGAGTTACTTTCTTAGCAGCTTTACAATCTGTGGATTAGCATTCTCTGTTCTTTTTATCATTCCTAGTTTAGAGTAGATCTTGCAACTAAATTATGTTTTAGTGCATTCAGTAACATTTCCTTTTCTACTATTAATTTAGTTTTTCCCCTTAGCATAAAATAACATCAAACATAAAACAAAAAACGCTAGAAAAACACTAAATACAACGAAGTAGGAAGAGGATACTTAGGCACATATGGTGCACTTCACTTCAAAATTTTACTAACCCTGGTCGATGATTTATGATATCAATTTAGGAACACTAGATTGACCAAACAGTAGTCATTCATCTTATCCACATTTTGTGATGCAGTAGTAGCATTACTAGCATCATATAATGGGATTTTGGACTGATAGTCCTATGGAACATTGACCAATGGTATAGGAAGGACTAAGGGAGCATACCATGTTGCCATGATATGAGGTGGAGGTGGATTAACAAGAGGAAAAGTGGGTTGAAGTGGAGTGGTTTGGACAGTGAATGTAGGATGAACATATGTGGATGGACCAGGGATATATTGCTGAGCTGATCTTGGATGAGAGATACCTAAATTGTGAAGGAAATGTAAATCAGGTGGTGTTGTTTCTCTACTACCAAGATGTTCACTTGTTTCAGGAGATGAAAGTGAAGACTCGGAATCTAGTTGATCTAAATCATCAAGCGACCTAGTTCTAAATGGATTTCTTAAGTCTACTTGTGATTTTTGTAGAGATGCAAGATTTTCAGGAACTGAATTAGCTCTCAAGGGTGATCTGAAAACAGTTGAAGACTTAATCCTAGGAGACTTCCTAAGAATAATTTCAGGGTTATCGACTATCTCAAGTGGGTCTGGGTCAGGATAAGCTCTAGTATGAATCTTTCTAGGAGCCACTATGCTGTATTTTTCAGACCCAAATACACAAGAAAAGTTCAAACAAATATGAAAGTATTTAAGAGGTTAACTGATCTATTTTACACAAATTTTAATCCTACAGTCCTCTAACTAAGTTTGAATGAGGTTACAAATATTATGGGTCTTCCCAGTGGAGTCTTAAGGTCTGTTTAGGATTGTGGAGTCGCCAAGTGGAAGTTTTTAGCTCTTTTGGAGGTAAAAGGTTTTATGGTCCACCACCATGTTTATTGAATACCAATCTGAAATATTATTGGGTTTTCTGAGATATTTTTCAGTCCTATTGGTTATTAAGAGTGTCCTAAATTTGTTTCAAAACTTAGCTATGGTTATGAGACAAAGACAGCCTGCTCTTATGGCTAAGCTAGCTAATCTTTCAAGTTTAGATAAACTCTTATGAGAATCCTAGGATTTGCCTAGTTTGTCACTGATTCAAGCAAGTTTCACCATGATTACGATCTGCTTTGTAGTGCTTGAAAGGGCTGCTTTTACTCACGAGGTTTGTATGAAATGTTTAAGGGAACCTAAGATGAAAATTCGACTCAAGTCCCCAGCGGAGTCGCCAGAGATGTTAGCTCCCTGTAATTTGCAAGATTGGCAAAGTCAAACTGTAAAGAGAACACTATTTCAACCACTTTTGGATTCTAGGATCTAGCCCTCCTGAATCCAGAGAGGGATCTCTCCAATAAGTGCAAATATGGATTTATCTTTAAATATTTTGGGTAATGATATTAGGCTAGTTATGAAGTTCGAGGGGTTTTGTTTGTTTTTTATGGTTGAGCATGATCATTACTTAAGTGGAAAGTTATAAATGGAAATAGTTTAGGTGTGAAGTTGCAAGCAATCAGAACGACCTTTTGGCTAAAAAGATAGATATAATGTTGGTTTTTAGTCCATTGGGCTATGGAGTCGTAATAGGGCTTTAATTGAGCAACAACATCAAGAGTGATCCAAGGGGCAAGTCATCTATATCACAAGATCATTTGAGACAAAATGATGGAATGGAAACAATAAAGTGTTGGAGGGGTGGAAACTGATAATAATTTCAACAAGGATTTATAGTCAGTCCAAACAAGAAAATCCTTTTAAGTAACTGTTTAAAACCAACCAAGGATAGGGCTAACCATAGACTTCTTGGGTAAGTTTGTAATAAAGAAACTAAATTGACAAACAATCCAGTGATCTGCATAATTACCTTCAGAAAGTATGAAAAACACATTAGAGAAACAAAGTGCAACTTAAGATCAGATAAGGTACTTTGAAACCTAGTATGCTTTCAGCCAACACTTAGGGAAAACTTCAAAATTTACCTTTGGAGAATAGAAGCTAGAAAACAGGGCTCACCATCACTTTTCTAGTCTAACTTTAATAAGCAAATAATGAAAATAACATTCAAGAATAATGTTTAAAGAAAATAGTAGGACGAGGGAACGCCAGCATTCCTAACTGCTTAAACTGTATTGAATCATTCTTAAATAAAAAAATTTGGAGGAAAACATTGAGATAAAACTTATCAGTCAGAGAAGGGTACTGTAAATAGTAAGTCCTAACTCTATGCTTGTTGTTCTTTATCGGAGAATAAATGGACAATATGGCATACACAAAACGAAAACAATTACAAAGAAAGGAGCACTTCGCCAGTGATATAGAACAGGATCCCAAGAAACAACTTGTTATTGATGTCAAACCAGTTATAGTGTTAAGTCCAATGTTTCAGTTCAGCAATCATATTCACTTCTCAACCTAACTATTCTATCACAAACAGAGCTTCAAGAGCCTTTGAACACTATTTACAAGTAGAATTTTCGAGCACAAGTATATTTCAAAGTTCTGCAACCAACATTTTCTCATCTTCTACAGAAGTATTTATAGAAGGAATGAGGAGGTGGGAGGGGATAAAAGATCTCCCAGGTTCAATTAATACAGATAAATGCTTCTCGGCCTTCGAGGGGCTCGATGGAGAAGTTTACAGATATGTACTATGTATTAATTGTTTTTAAGAATTAATACATAGTAAAGAATTAAGAATTAATACAATAGCTCGGTGGGAGCTTTTGTTGAATTTTAGGCTCTGTTTCATGTTGTAATAACTCTGCTCATATTTTTTACATTAAGTTCCTTTGTCTAATTTAACTATTTGGCTACGTTGAGGCAAATATCTTCTTTTCTGATCATAATTCGGCCTCTGTTGAATGCTTTGAGGCTACAGGTGGAAATGGGTAGCTGAGAGGAATCAATTAGCCTCTGATGTGGTGGAGGAGGCTCTTTCTGACTGATAAATCTTTGATTTGTCTTTAATTGTGTTTTAATTCAGAGGATTAGGCTTTTGATTTTCGATCTTAGTCGTAATCCTCCAAAACGGTGAAAACAGTCTTCAATCCTTCATTTCTGGCTGATTTAACCTTCAAAACTGATACTCTTTTAGCTTTGATTTAATTTACTGTGTCTTGTTGATGTGCAGGTGCCACAAAAGGTCCATATGGCATCAATGCCCATGAAGCATCGACGAAACATGGAGTTGAACCCTGCTCAATGATTTCTTTTGATAAGTGAAAACCTGAAGGATCGTCATCCTTGGCTTTCATTTTCTTTTTAATATAATGAAAAAACCATTAAAACCTACCAAATACAAAAAAAAAAAAAAAAATCCTGCATTAT
The DNA here is from genome assembly GCA_034641835.2 of Pinus albicaulis. Taxonomy (NCBI): domain Eukaryota; kingdom Viridiplantae; phylum Streptophyta; class Pinopsida; order Pinales; family Pinaceae; genus Pinus; species Pinus albicaulis. The sequence continues at coordinate 1,696,624,503 of CM076580.1, read as the reverse complement.
TGGGCAAAAATGCTTAGGAGGCTTCGGGTAGGAGCATGGCCGTTGGATGAGGGCATCCAATGGTGGAGATCTGTTCGCGAGGGTCAAGAGGAGAGCAGTGGGTGAAAAAAGTGCAGAGGATTAAGTCTGGGCCGTTTGATCTCTGCAGAGATCAACGGTGGAAATAAGTTGGGAGAAAATAAAGCAAAGAGGTCGCTTTATAGGGAAATGGCAGAAATTGCAAAGAAAAAAGGTTTAAAAACCTTTTGTGGAGAAAAATGCACTGAAAAGGCATTCGAGATTTCCGAACGATCATGGGCCCTCGGATGAAAAAGGGCCTCCGAGATCAATGGCTATGGTTGATCTGTGAAATCCTTTGGAAGAAGGCGGAGGGCGATGTGTAACAGGAGATTAGATCCAAGCTGTTGATCTGCAAAGATCAATGGTGAGGAGCGCGTGCGATAACACACAATGTAAATGGGAAAAATGGTTTCGGAGGAGAAAACCACGGGTTTCGTGTGGTGAAAGGGCAGGGAGGTGGTTTTTCCTTTTTGAACGTGACATGCGTTCCCGCTCGACACGTGGCATTTCAAAACAACTTATATCGCGCAGCCCTCAGGAAATTAACCTTTGCACTTGAAGTTATGCGAAAATGAGCGTCGACCGTTGGATCTGGGGTCTCATATCTGACGGTGGAGAACGAGCATGATATTGGATAGATGCGCGGGCAGAAAGAGGTGGGGTGGTTTTATTATGGACCGTCCGATCAAGAGATCGACGGCGGAGATCAGATCTGGAGGGAGGCAGGACCCACAAGGGTGGGGCCTGTCGGGGTTAATATGAGCCATTGGATGTAACAGATCAACGGCTGAGATGTTATTTGTGGGTTGAATGAAATAATACAAAGGCGGAGAATGGGTTAATAAGGGTCGTTGATCTACAGAGATCAATGGCTGAGAATTGGCCAAAAACATTATGAAGTGGGGTGCATTAATTTAACCAAAGTCGGGAAATGCAATCTGGACCGTCCGATCTGGACACATGGACGGCCCAGATGCAATTGGAGGCATGCGATCGGTGGGGGGAGAACTTGAATGACGCCGATGTGATTGGTTGTGGGCCGTCGATCTACAGATTAGATTGACGGTGGAGGGTGAATTGGAGGGGTTCAAGGCGGAGAAAAAGGCTTATGATCGGAGAAAATAAGGGTCGTTGGATCGAAGATGTGGTGGATAGATCCAACAACGGAGGATCCATCAGGGGCAGTTAATCGGAAGGGGGAATAAAATGCGCCCGATAAAAAATGCGATGTGATATTGCGCTGATCATTGATCGGCTTTAGATCAACGATCAAGAATGGGTTTTAAATAACGAACGGCAGGACCCCTTTAAAACTTATGAAAACCAAAAATTAACGAAATACAAAGGTTTTATGGTGTCAAGTGGGTTATATAAAAGGCTTGGCGCCCGTCTACGGGGGCCTCTGGATATATGGGAAAACAAAAGGCCCAGGGCTTATATGTATAAGGGCTAATTAGAATCAGAACGAGGGTGCGAACCTTTCAATCTACCCATTTGAATTTCTCTGATGTGATTAGCACTTTTGGAATTTAACTCTTTTTCCCAGACGTAGGTTTATATGGAAAGAAGTGGAGGGAAGGGTTTTATACAACGGAGCTCAATCGCATCGGAACAATGATGCGAGACTTTTCAATCTACCCATTTTCATTAAAAAACATTGTTCTGGCGGGTTTAGACCAAAACTTAGGAAAAGTGGGTTTTTTTAATTAACAAAGGGAAATATGCATCGGAGATGGGTTTATACAATGTTTAGTGCCCGATTGCGGGCCCTGGGTTCAGCGAATGAGATAAGGGGATCAGGAGCTTACAACTAGAGGCTAATCGCATCGGAAGTCTTAAAAAGGCCCAAAGGCTTGCGTTCATCATTTGTTGTCGATGCGATAAGCACCGAAAGATTTTAGCACTTGGTTTTAGCGCCAGGGCACATGTGGGGAAGTGGTTTAGACTTAGCCCAAAGGGGCTTAAGCCCATAGTGAAAAAACTTATTTTTTAATGAAAATTTTCAAAGTTTTTGATGGATTTGGGGGTTTCGGCAAAGTTTAAAAATGAGTTTTAAACTTTGTAGAAAGGATTTTATGAAGGGGAAATGGGAAACTAATGGAAAATGGAGGAGTTCCATGGGGAATGAAGGGGTAAAAATGAAGGTTAATTTGAATTGAAAGGAAGGGAAAAATGGTGTTTGCAGCAGTCCTTTCTCTATGAAATCAGTAGGATTCCAGAGTTTTTTTAAAATGGAAACAACAGTGAATATCTAAACAAAGAGCATGATGTCTTCATGAGTCTTCAAGAGATAACATTTTTAGCAATAAAATTGTTTCTTGAAGGCTCCAAAAATGATTTAGCCACCTTTTAATATAAAAAATTTTATAGGTGGCTAACAGGGTCAACCTTGACCAAATCTATAGCGATGTCTAGGTTCAATGCATCTCCTAAAGGGATAGCGTAGTTTTAGGAGGCCCCTCGTGTGAAAAGAGATAACTCATCAAGGTGGTTTAGGGTTTGCAAAGGCTCTCATCTTATAAAAGGAGAGAGAAGGAAGGAAGAGAAGGTTGTTGATTGATCATGTTCATGAGTATTTTTTCTGCTTAGACAAATACTATTCTCTGTTGTTTAGTGGAGAATTATACCTGGAATTCCTATGCAATGATTTCACCTCTTCCTTTGAGGATTCTTGGAGGAGTGTTTTCTGAATTGATCCACTATCAAGCTTGAGGCCAAGCTCTACTTACATTTGCAGCGCTAATCCATTGAGGTTTTTGCAGCTTCTGCAAGCTGCAGCAAGTGGGAGTCTAGATCTGCAGAGATCTAGTGTATTTTGGGAGCCTCTTCTCATGGAGTGTGTCTTTTAACCTCCTGGAAGAGTGTCTCTTCTCCTTGTACTTCAGATCTACAATTTTTCAGTGGTTATCTATGTCATTTGAGCTATAGCGATGTTCATGTTGATGGACTTCGTTATTTTGGTGTGAGGCTCTTCATGGTGTTTTTCTCATAGTTTAGATCAAAGATCTCTAGTGCTGGGCTTTGCCTTCCACTTGGTGATCCATGGATTAGCTTGCTGATCCATGTTCTGTTTAGATCTGATCCATTGTAATGAAATTTTATATTCAGAAATTTACTGTAGCATTTTACAGATCTGCAACTTGTTTCTCAGATCTACTCTTATTTATGCATGCATTTGTCAAAATTCGAAGGGGATCTTGAAGAGAAAAATATCTAGTTTCCAGATCTGAAATAGATTTGATGTTTTGTCCACAGATCTTTCCTAGATCTAAGTTGTAACTTCCAGCTTCTGAAGCTCCTTAAAAATAACGTTGTTGAGCCATTTCTGCAAATGTACATGTATTCTAGCTCTCTTTTCTGAAGATTTCTTGCTATATTGTCCCATTCATTCTACTATATATTGAAATAGATTCATTATAATGTTGATTTTCTGCTGTATCACTGAAATATGAACCTCCTTTCTGATCTTCTTTGAATATCTGATAAAACTGCACAATTCCTGAAGTAGTGTTTGCATTTGCCTGCAGCCTTCCCCTTTGGGTGCTTTTTAGCTAGTCCAGTTTGTGGGAGATCTGTTTAGTGTATCTAAACTGATTTGTTTTAGATGAAATTCCATACATGAGACCCATACAGCATAAAAAAGAGGAAACAAGTCCTGATCTACGTTTCTGTTGCACAATTTTTATTATACAGCGTTTCTCTTGAGCACATTTTTTATATTCCTAAAAAAGGAATATTACAGTGGTATCAGAGCTCCTTTCTTGGCACAGCCTATGCTTGCATTGGAGCACCAATCATTTTTAATTCAGAAGAATATGATCCTATTATTGATAGGGAGAATAGATACCAGAATAGAAGTCATAAAAAGTATGACTACACTACTGATGATCCTGACAAGGGTCAAGACAAGGGGAAAGCCACTGAAACTACCAGTGATAAATAAGGAGAAGAGTTTGCAAGAAATCTGTTAGTGAACATGCAATATCTGGCCAAGGAGAACAAGGAGATGAGGGTGGACAGAATGAGGGAGTCTCTTGGGAGATTTCATCAAGGAGAGAGCTCTGACATGTCTCATCATGAGACTAGTCAACCTGTGAACCTGACACAAGCTCCACAAGCCTCACAATGCTCAACTATGCCTACCTTCTTGGTTGTGGAGAATGAAGTACTATAAGAGCAAGCCTCCCTTGAGGGTTACTTTGTGGAATATGACTCTCAGAGTCGGAGATTCAAGGATAACTTGATTTTCCAAGACTTTTTCCATCTCAAGGACCGAAGGAGACCAGTGCAACAATATAGAGATGGTTGATTCTTTCATAGTAGACACCACACTATGGGTAGATTATTGTTTCCCAAGTTTTATGGATCATCCTCTAGTTCTACCAAGTCATGGGTAGAAAAGTTGGATATCTATTTCCAGTTGAACAAGGTCCCTGAAGTTGAAGCCATCAACATTGCAGCGCTGCACTTTGAAGGTGAAGCACACAATTGGTGGTTCCATGGATTGTCTACATTGGGACACATCAATTTGAATACCTATGTTTAGTTCACTAGAATATTGGTGGAGAGGTTTACAGGAAGGATCCTGAAGCACCCTTCATAAGCCTTGCAAAGCTGAAGCAGTCAGGAGATGCAGAGACTTATGTCTCTGAGTTTTTAAGATTATCAGTCATGGTCCCTGATCTATCTGTAGCAAGGAGAGTCTACATGTTCATCGATGGCCTGGGTTGGTTAAATCTACCAAGCCCATCACTTTGCATGATGCCATTGAGAGAGCTAGATATCTCCAAGATGCCATGCCAAAAGCAAAGGCAACTTTCCAAAGCAAGGCCCCTCACTTTCCTAAGGGGAAGGAAGGAAAAATTTCTCCTCCCAAGGAGAGTTCTTTAAAGAAGCCTCTTGATGTTGATCTCAAGAGGGAATTGAGGAATAAGAAGTTGTGCTTCACTTTCTAAGAGTCATGGGTACCAGGACATAGGTGTACTACTGGAAGAGCACACTACATAGAAGTCTTCTCTGATTTTGAGGAGGAAGATGATGATGAGGAACCTAGGAAGGGTCACACTGCTGATGATGATGAGGAAGAACAAACACCCACCAGAGATGGGAAGGGAGCCTTTGCCCCAACTAGTGGGACTCTTGCCTCTTTGAGAGGAGTGCCTAAGTACTTGACTTTAAGAGTACAAGGTTCAGTTATGAATCAGAGAGTATCTGTACTGATTGATAGTGGAGCGACCCACAACTTTATTGATGCTCACCTTGTGCAAAAGAGAGGAATCCCCACTAATACTTTTGAGGGATTTTCTATCTTGGTTTCGGGAGATAGGACCATGCAGTGCATGCAATATGTTCCATCACTCTCTGTCACTATGGGATCCTACACCCTGGTGGATCACTTCTTTGTAGTTGAGATACCAGACACCAACATCATCTTGGGTGTCCAATAATTGATTACCTTGGGGAAGGTTACCACTGATTGGAAAGCTTTGAAAATGGAGTGGGTGGACTTGAAGAGTGGGAAAACACAAATGATTCAAGGCATGCACACTTATCCTTCACCTAATGTTTCCACACAAACAACAGAGATGGATTTGCACCGTGGAAGCAAGGATCTCACAGTCCCTTCTCTCATGTTCATGAGGATGCTACAGGGGACATTATTATCTTATAGCAAGCCACCTGGAATGCCATCAGATTTTTGTGGGGGAAGCCTCACAAAGTGTTACTCCAAATCTAGATCCAGGAAGGATTGGAGCAATAGAAGACCAAACTACAGCGTTTTGGGAGGAGAATAATGGGAGGATCAACCTTACAACAAACCACTTTGGCATGTGTAATGTCAAAAATACAATCAACAACAAGACAAGCACTCCCATGGATGTATCAGCAGCACTGTCATTGTTGAGCAGTGTGGATCTTTATTGGAAATCTCAACTGCTTGTAGAGGATTCAAAAGATCTCCACATAGGTGTGATACTAGATGGCATGCATCAAGAAGAGGGCTACTTTCTCCAAGGAGGGGTCATGTATTATCATGGTAAGGTCTTTTTGGCTAGAGCCTCCAAGCTTGAGCAGAAGATCCTACAAGGAGCATATGAATAATTCTTCCTCAACCATATGTGTTCAATGAAGATCTATTCCCTGATCATGAAGAGTTTTGATTGGGAAGGCATGAGAGAGGACTTACATCAGCACTTTCAAGAGTACAATAGCTATGGAGGATTGGGTCGGCCAATGGACTCTTTGCAAGAATCATCTCAGCCAGTTCTTCCTTTGCTTGAGAGGAAGGGAATGCTCATGCACAACTCCATGTGTGTGAAGGACTATGATGGTAAAGGGTTTGATCATGATAAACAAGTTGTATTTTCTAATCTATTACATTCCTTTGCCATTTTTTTGCAGGATATGACTCCTAAAGGGAGTGAGAGATCATATGGATCTCATAGTTTGTTGGGGGCCAATGAAAATTTTGAACTTGGCCACTCCCTTGATGTGCAAAGGGAGATTCCTTTTCATGATGGGTGCTTCCCGAAGGCACGAAACTTATGTAACATGTTCAGTCATGTTAAGGTGACTTATGCAACAAAATTTTGGTGGGAATGCCACTTACCACACCAGGATCTAATGAAGACAAGAGGTGCACTGCGCTGGCATCACGTGGGATTTTGACCCACCTCCTCAAGTTCAGATTTCAGTTTGCATCTATGTGGTTTTGCTTCCATACATTGATGATATAGTTGTATTGTTTATGGGATTGTATGGACAAAGGATGGGCAGTGTGTATGTACCACATGGTTTGGAACTCCAACTTGTACTTCATGATACATTTTTTAACTGTAGCATTGCTCCACCCATATTTATTTCTATTGAGTTTTTCACTCCTAAAGGGATGGACTATGCGCATATTATGTTGGCCTTGGAGGAGCAATTCATGATGCTTTGGCTTGCTGAGCACTTGGGTTATGATGAATATTTTATCCTTAATTATGCTACCAATTAAGGAAGAGAAATACTACAGCTCTTACCCTATCAGTTGCTTGAGGACAAGCAACATTTTGGAGGGGACGACTATAATATTCCTAATTAGCCTAAGGTAAGAGGAATATTAATTTTTTGTTTTATTTTCTGTTGCATGAATAAATGAATAAAGGAGGAAATGTAAAACTCCTAAGAAGACTAAATAAATCAATGCCCATGGGAACATAGTTAAATCAGGGCCATGTAAATAATCACTTGCAGGTGTGAAAGGGGTTTGAGCTGTGAGATTGGGTCAATCTTGACCAAATATACAGTGATGTCTAGGTTCAATGCATCTCCTAAAGGGACAGTGCAATTTTAGAAGGAGGCCTCTCATGTGAAAAGAGCTAACTCATCAAGGTGGTTTAGGGTTTTCAAAGGCTCTCATCTTATAAAAGGAGAGGGAAGGTAGCAAGAGAAGGTTGTTGATTGATCATTTTCATGAGTATTTTGTCTGCTTAGACAAATACTATTCTCTGCTTTTTAGTGGAGAATTATTCCTGGAATTCCTATGCAGGGATTTCACCTCTTCCTTTGAGGATTCTTGGAGGAGTGTTTGTTGAATTGATCCACTATCAGGCTTGAGGCCAAGCTCTACTTACATTGGAAGTGCTGATCCATTGAGGTTTTTGCTGCTTCTGCAAGCTGCAGCAATTGGGAGTCTAGATCTGCAGATATCTAGTGTATTTTGGGAGCCTCTTCTCATGGAGTGTGTCTTTTAACCTCCTGTAAGAGTGTATCTTCTCTTTGTACTTCAGATCTGCAATTTTGTAGTGGTTATCTATGTCATTTGAGCTACAACACTGCTCATCTTGATGGACTGCATTATTTTGGTGTGAGGCTCTTCATGGTGTTTTGCTTATAGTTTAGATCAGAGATCTCTAGTGCTAGGCTTTGCCTTCCACTTGGTGATCCATGGATTCGCTTGCTGATTCATGTTTTGTTTAGATCTGATCCATTGTAATGAAATGTTATATTCAAAAATTTACTGCAGCATTTTACAGATCTGCAACTTGTTTCTCAGATCTACTCTTATTTATGCATGCTTTTGTCAAAATTCCAAGGGGATATTGAAGAGAAAACTATCTAGTTTCCAGATCTGAAATAGATCTGATGTTTTGTCCACAGATCTATCCTAGATCTGAGTTGTAACTTCCAGCTGCTGAAGCTCCTTAAAAATAACTCTATTGAGCCATTTTTGCAAATATACATGTGCTCTAGCTCTCTTTTCTGAACATTTCTTGCTATATTGTCTCATTCATTGGATGATTTTTGGGTTTATCTTTGCCAGTGATCATGTATTTCAGTTTCACTTCTCGATATAGCTTCCTAAGTTGGCCAAATACCATAATTGTAGCATATGAAAAGTCAAGTTTTATAGTACCCCTTAATTTTTCTCCCCAAGACCATGAAAGAAACATGCCATACCTTGGAGGTAAGTCAAAAAATACAACATCCATCAACACATTTTTGGCAAGAATCTGATCCAAAGATACAACTAAGTCTTTGATAAGACCAAGGCATCTGACTCTACCCAAATCAAAAGAATAGAGTTCATGATAGGATCTGGTTATGTCTAGCCCCAACTTATCCACGATGGCCTTAGGCATTAAATTGTGTGAGGCCCCAGAATCCAGCATGGCATTATGGAGAATATAATCATGAATCCTAAAACTGAGATAAAAGGAAGGGACTTCACTATCTTCAGGATTTCCATCTACGGCTAGGCTAGATAGAAGTTTGGGATGGTCATCACTGACAATGACAATGTCTGACATATGATCTAATTTCAACATCTTGGCAACATGAAATTTATATCTATCATTCTTTACAAGCTCAGTGAGGGGAATAGAAACTTTTAACTTAGAAATTTCACTCTCTAAGCTAAACAAGTTGGATTGTTTCTCTACCTCTTTTGTAATGGTATCCCAATTTTTAGGCTACTCTTTTCCCGAATATTTCTTTCTTTTTCCTTCCTTATCCTTATTTGATGTACTTGTAGATGGCTCATTGTTCTTTCTTTGATTTATTGCAGTAGGTTCCTTCTCCTTGTTTGAATTATCTTGGGAAGTTTGTTTAGGCTGATTATTTTTTTTCCGAGCCATCCTCTTTTGAGTAGAAGTGATAGGAACATCTTAGTTTCTCAAACTGTACTATCTATGCGCTGAGCTGAGAGAATTTAGGTACCCCCTTTGATAGTCTTTAGATTGAACTGCCAGCCCATCACCATTTGCAAGTACATATTCTTGTTCATCTGACACATATGTTTCCTCGGTATAATCATAATCCTCTGTAAGGAAGATAGGTCCATGATATTTTGCAAAGAAATGGTTCTCTTCAAAAATGTCATCTTCATCTTCAGGTCGTTGGGAATATTTTTGTTGTAATGGAGTGTAGACTTGTTGTAGAGCTTGTTGATATGGAGCTCTCATCTCTCTCTGCTCAATCCTAAATTGAGGTTGTTGTTGTTTTCCTCAGAAATTAGGATTCCAAACTTGATTTTCTAACTACCTTTCATAAATAGACATCCTCTCTACCATATTTTCCATGGTTCTAATCAAAATATCCAACTTTGCTTCAAATGAGGTTGATGGCTCTTCCTTAATTGTAACTCTCTTTTCAACTTTCCTTTTTGATTTCTTGATCAACATTTTGGCTTCAACACTGACCACATTTCTCTGAATTTCCTCCAATGAGGTAGGGTTTCTTTCTCTAAACTGATATGCCATATCAGGATCAAAGGCAACCAGATAATGAAATAAGGCCAAATAAGGTGGAGGTTTGATATTGGCAGGAATGGAATTGTAGTCTTGGATTGATTCATTAGGCTATATTTTCAATGAGTTACACTATGCCAATATCTAGAGAGGATTTTTATTTTCCTCCCACTTAGCAAGGAAAATTCCTGTTAATTGCTGTGAATCTAGCACTGAATGAGATCCCATAGCTCATAACCACTTTTTCACTTCTCCTGAGAAACTTTGAGCAATAATTCTCATCTTCGCATCATCATTATCTACCTCTTCTAAATCTATGAGATATGTGATTTTTTCAATGTGTTTCCTAGTTGTTACCTCAGTGGTTCCATCAAAAAGAGGTAGCCTTTGTCCATAGTTTTGAGGAAAATCAGTGAGTTGTCCCGAAAAAGCTAAAGGGGAAAATCTAGCCATAGTTGGTCTAGGAGGTAAGCTTGTAGTCACAACAGGAAGTGTTGGTATGAGTGGTGGTTTTAAAAGAGGAAGTGTGGATGATGGCGAAGAAAAAGTATGAGGGGATGTAGTAGCAGTGTGAATAGATGAAGCTAAAAGAGGATCATCAGACAAGAGCTCCTACTGATATTTTATATAAGCCTTATCGAAGGTATATTAAAGATGGTTTCTAATTTTTGCATTTTTTCAAATTGAGTCCAAACCTTCCTATCAAAATTTTCTTCTGAATTGGATTCTACGGATGGGAAACTTGTTTCAAGCTGTTTTTGTTCCTAGAGAAAACCTTGAGTTGAAAAATACCAATGCCTAAGACATCTTGAAATCAAAGGTTAGATGTAGACAATTTTAAGGGTCGCCTCTGACAGAATGTGGATAAAGAGAGTAATGGTTGTGATGGTTCAGGAATGGTGAAGACTTTGGAGTCTGATTCATGTGAATTACCCTATATTATGAGAGGGCCCAGGAGGTTGTATGGCTCGGTGGCTTTTCAATTGGGCTAAGTATGAAACAAAGAGCAGAGGTCTTCAAAATATGCAGAGGTGTTGAGAAGGAACAAAGGAGGAACCTGCAAGAGGCAGGCTTAGAAATCTTAAGAATTTTTCTTCCGTGAACTTAGAGGTGAACTTAGTGAAATGTGACCAACAATAGAGATTCGTGGAGCATGAATTAAGGGGGTGTAAAAATTTTAAAACATGATAATTATTCATACATGAATTCATGAATCAAAATGCTTACCACCGACGGCTACATTACACTAATCATCAAAGCAACAGAGTATTGAAAAATGATTATACATAACAGGAGATTACTGATAAACAAGAAAACACAGATAAATACTACTCATTGCTCCATATGGAATTCAAATAAACAACATTTTATATCATATTATGTTCAAACCAACCCTCCAAAATATGTGTCTCGGAGCATAAAGGGCACAGTTATATAGAACTACAGCAAAAATTCTCCAAAATTCAGAACCTTTCTTTTGTCTATGAACCCTCTACATATAGAGTTCTCCTTGAGGGTTTAGATCGAATAATCATTCATGATCAGCCCACACATGTGAAAATCCGAATATCCTAACTAACTCACAGAGCGTGCATCAAGCAATCACTCTCGTAATCAGAAAATCAAAACAGAATCAGGTGAAATCGAGATTTCACCAGCAAAACATCATAATCAAACAGTAAAAGAAAAACATAGTTGGCCACGAAGACCAAATCCTGGAATATTCAAAATGGGGTGGCGAGGAGTGGTTGTGAACAGGTGGGCAGTCTGGATTCTATCACATGATTCCACCTACTATCGAAAGCCTCCAATCCATCGTTCTCATTATTTGAATTAACCGTTAAATGACCAGTCCTGTCGTGCGTGCCTGGCTATTTAGCGGAGGTTTCCTGGATAAAATGAATAACCATAGTTGTGTTTATTCTTCCAAAACCCATGATGTGCTTGAATTGAAAAATTGAAGGCCAGATTTCGGAGGGGGGCATGTCCGGTTTGTGGTATTGGATGGGGGGGGGGGGGTGCAAAATCACTGTGGGCTAACATGTAGCACCAGAGGCAGTTTCCAAAACCGACCATTTCGGACCCCCCACCCGGATTTAACCTTTGGAAGGTTAGGGAGGGTCGAAATAGATCATGGGTCATTGGATGTGTGATAGGGAGCGGAGATGAGGGAATATGGCCGAAGTAATTGTTTGGTCAATTTAGTGTGTCCTAAATTGCTACATTTAATTTTTCAATCCGGGATTCGTAAGCTGATGAAGTGCGGCACACTATATGTGCAAGATAACCTATTTCTTAACTTTTTGTCGTTTTTGGTTTTCTAAGATGAAATGGAAATTCTAAAATGAAAACAAGTATGGTTATGTTTGTTCAAGGAAATGATATCCTCTATAATGATTTACCAACTTGAAACTTAAAAAAGAATTTGAAAATTACAATGACAAAACTTGAAAGGAAATGAAAATGCGCTGCTGAAATGAAAAGATGCTGCTAATCTAATGAATCAAAACAGTGAACTAGTGAGCATGAAACCAAACTATTCTTGCTGATGTCTAAACACAAAATAAATTATGCTGAAAGAAATCCAAAAGTTGCAATAAAGTAAATCTAAATCAAATTACATCAACTTGTCTTCTGATCCCTCATCATTAGTCCAGCTATGATTTTCGGAAATAACCATAAACAACTTGAGTAACTGATATCTAACTTGCAGAAAGTAAACTAATATCAAACCACACATTCATAATTCAATCCCTCACCATCAGTCCAGCTGTGGCTTTCGGAGGTAATTGAAGATGTCATGCACAATTTAATATTTCTAACTTGCAGAAAGGAAACTAATACCAAACTACACATTTCATAATACAATCCCTCACCATCAGTCCAACTGTGGCTTTCGGAGGCAACTGAAGATGTTATGAGCAGTTCAATATATCTAAATTTTCAGAAAGAAAACTAATACTAAACTACACATTTCATAATACAATCCCTCACCATCAGTCCAGCTGTGGCTTTCGGAGGCAACTGAAGATGTTATGAGCAGCTTAATATATCTAAATTTAACTATTGAAGCAAATAAGCAAAACTGAAATGAACAAAGCAATACTGAAATTAAACAGAAACTATGAAAAGCAAATTAGCAGCAGAACAATGTTAGTTCCATGTCATTAGTCAAAAAGCTATAAAAATGCCCGGGCTGCCTATCTATAACCTGAAACAAGAACACTGATCAGTGATTAACAACATAAAACATGAAAGACAGAAGTGAAATGGAAAGCATGAAAGTTTATAAACATAAATGAAGCATATATACCATGAAAGATGCAGTGTATAAACATGTGAATGGATTATGGCACAATGAACTTTAAAGAAATAAAACAAGAACTATACACTAATGCACAAAACCTTAGCTGAGCAGGGGCCCTCTACACCAGCCTTGGCAATGATCTTCAAGTACGAATTACGTTGGAAAACAGAGTCTTCTTATATTAAAATGCAGTCATAACAGTATGGTAGTATTACGGCACAAAAGCAGTGTAATTACATTACAGAGCAGACTTAATAAAACTAACAGAGACTAATCGAGACTAACTACATATGTGTATGCAAACGCGTTATTTATAACAAGAGAAACATAACTAATTCCTAAAGTTTATGCTGGTGGAGAACACGTAGACCATTATGTCCACAGATCTAGGATCATGGCCGTGTTGGAAAGTAAATCTATGAGGAGTGGATGCTTGAATTTGGCTATGGAGCCATGTACAGATGTTGACTTGTCCTCCGCAACTCAGAAACGGCCATATGAACCTTCACGTGACACGAAACAGAGTCCTGTCAACGTGAGACTCTATGGTTGACTTCCATTTGGACACCTTTGACCGTAGCTTCTTTAGATGATTTTGCTCGAACCAATAGGACACGAACCATGTCCACATCATTTCTGACTTGCCCATGTGGCCCGTTTTTCCTGTAGACACCTGTAACATAGAGTTTCACAAAATGGCTGCGGAAAGTTGCAGCAGCTACGGAAAGTGGCAAGATTCCGCAGCTAAATGAACAAAATCTAAATCAAACAGCAGACACAAAAATATAGTTAAAAACCATGTTAGATGCTCTTTTGCAATTGATATACAATGATATTGACAACTTGGGAGGTTCAGGTGAGTGAAAAAGGTATAGAAAAGTGTATGGAAAAGATGCAGAATTGAGACTCAACAGTAATGGTGGAGTTGGGGCCCAACTTATATTGCAAATCGCAAGTCAAGGAGTTTAGTTATGAGAAGCAGGGGGTAAATATTAAAACTTGCGAAGTGCGAAGTACGATGAGCGGTGGTGATGTGGCAAGGAGGTGGGCCTGCCCGCAGATCGAAAATCGGCATTTTTGTTATGAGTAGTGGGGAGGTAAGTGTTAAAACTTGTGAAGTGCAAAGTGTAATGAGTGGTGTTGATGTGGCAAGGAGGTGGGCCCGCCCGCAGATCGCAAATCGACATTTTTTTTATGAGCAGTGGGGAGGTAAGTGTTAAAAATTGCGAAGTGTGAAGTGCGATGAGCGATGGTGACGTGGCAAGGAGGTGTGCCTGCTCGCAGATCACAAATCAATGTTTTTGTTATGAGCAGCGAGGAGGTAAGTATTAAAACTTATGATTTGCGAAGTGCGATGGTAGAAGGCAACGTGGCATGGCTAAGGTGGGACCCAAATTATATCGCAAATCGCGGGTCAGGGAGTTTTGTTATGAGGAATGGAGGGTAAATGTTAAAAGTTGCGATGTGAGATCTGTGACAAGTGGAGAGGTTAGTGATACAAAAAGGTTAGTGGTAAGAGCTCTTTCTTCTTTTTAATATGGGGTGTCCGCCTAACCCACTCTCAAAGTTCTTAGCGTTCACTTTAGCTGCTCCTACTCTTCATTTTCTTAACTCTGATGTTTCCTTATCCGTTCATAAGAACCACAAGCCAACATTGCCTTATAGGGGAAAATTCTCCACCTTGTGTGCGGTCATAGGACAACATTGGCTCCATCTGGGGACAACTTGTTGTTCTAAGTGCGTTGAGAATCTGCAGACATGAATGTCTGTGCTTTATTGGGTGCATGGAGTCACAAATGAAAACTATAAATCTTAGCTAAAACTGCAACTGAGATGTTCATTGCAAACTATCAAAACGAAAACCACTGTCGCACCCTGAAAATATCGAATACTGAAATCTGACCTATGCTGAAACTAAAATTTGAAACACACTTGAACTGAAAACTGCAAAGCAATCTAAAACTAAAACTCGAAAGATGCTCATAGTACTGAGCTTATTTGCACAACTACCTACCTTAATCTGCTGGAATTACTACTATTCTAAATGATACAATAATGCTAGTGTAACCAGTGGAGCAACTGCTCTAATAAATTTGTTCTTTCACTGTTTTCCACCAAACTCTGGAACAAACATATTAATGGTTTTTTATTTAAATTCCCAGCCTAATATTCATTGCAAGGAGATTGGTACTGCACATGTGTTCTCCATGTATTCAAACAACTCATAACATATTTGTATTTTATCTGATGAATTTTGTATCGATACTTCTACTAAACCAGACATTAGGGCAGACTGTCTGATCATATCCATATCATAGTAGCTTCTGAAATTATTACATGTGCATGAAAACTAACTTTGAAAACTCCAACCATCCAACATATTAGCTATTGGGTCATGAATTGCTTTAGATGACTGTAGTGTTGTTTCCGCTGACATCTCATGATTTCTCCTATGATTATCAACCAAAATGTGATCAAGATTCCCTTTCACAGTCTAAGATGAATTAAAGCATAAAGGTAGAGAATCAAAGTAGATGAATTCATCCACTGTTTTAAACTTTGCCTCTCCATTTAGCAGGTTCACTTCCACATCAACTGCAATATTTTTCATTTCTTCAAGGGTTGCAGTGTGTAATATTCCTAATTAGCCCAAGCTAATAGGAATATTCAATTTTGTTTTCATTTTCTTGTTACAAGAATAAAATTGTAAAGGAGGACAAATTAAACTCCTTAAACAGCAAAATAAATCAATGCCCATGTGAACAAGGCTAAATCTAGGCTGCCTTAATAAAACTCCCTCATGTGTGAAAAGGGATTATGAAAATTGACTGGGTAAATAGGACCAAATCTACAGTGTTGTCTAGATGCACTGTACCTATATGAACAACGCAGATCTCTTTGGAGGTTCCAAATGTGAAAGGAGCTAAACCTTTGAGATGGTTTAGGGTTTTGCAAGGCTTTCATCCTATAAATGAAAGAGGAGAGAAACATGAGAGGGGTTTTTAAACATATTGTATTGAAATTATTTTTCTATTTAGACACTTCTCATTCTCTGGCTGTTTAGCACTGGGTGTTCCTGATCGGGAATCCCACCTCTTTCCTTGAGAGGCCTCTTGGAAGAGTCTTGCATTTCTTGGTCCACAATCAGGCATTTGGCCAAGCTTCTTCTTCCAACTACAACTCAGATCTTGTTGAGGGTTTGGTTTTCCTTATGAGCAGCAGTAAGTGGAGGCTAGATCTATTCAGATCTAGACCATACTAGTGACTCTTTTCAGTGGTAAAGCCTTCTATCCCATTGGCAAGAGTGTATTAGTTGACTGGAGCTTCATATCTACAACCTGGCATCATTTCAAAGTCTAAATCAAGCCTACAATGTAGTTTATCTTCCTGTACTGCATTATTTTGCAAATGAGAAGTTGCACTGTGTTTGGAAACTATTTGGAGGAGAGATCTCTGGTGTAAAGGAGCCTTCCTTGCACTGTGGTGATCCATGGATTGGCCATATAATCCATGAATGTTTCAGATCTGATCTATTCATTGATGTATCTACTTTAGAATTTCTGAATCATTCTGCAAATCTGCTGCAGTAGATCTCAAATCTACTCTTGTGCATTAAAGTATTGCTGAAAACCCCAAGGGGGATGTAAAATAGAGATAATCTACTGTACAGATCTGACATAGATCTAATATTTTTTACACATATCTGACCTAGATCTGAGTTGTAATCTACAACTATTTTTACTCATAAAAATAATGCTATCAAGGTTTGCAGTGAAATACATTGTTGCAGCACCTCTTTTAGAGGGTTTTTCTCCATAAAAGTCTCTTTCTTTCTCTTGTACATTAGTTGGGCTATACTGTAAATCTGATTTATCATTGTATAAGCTATTTTTAAGTTTTCATATTGGCCTGCTGCTACTTCTATCTACAATTATATTATTTCCTAGGCAGTGTTCTTTGTATTGCTGCAGTCCCTTCTTTGGGCAGTTTTCAAGCCTTCCTAGGTGTGGGAGATTATTTTAACCCACCTAGAGAGATTTTTTTATGATATCCTCTTGGATTTAGGTCTTAGATACTTATATATAAGGGATCCAAGGGCTGATTCCATAATATGTAGTAGCCATTCCTGGAAAATGCATTTTCCAGTCATGCCTTGCTAGCAATCTCGATTTTGGGATATTACAGTGGTATCAGAGCATCTTTCTTGGCACAGCATGTGCTTGGATTTTTAAGAGCCAATATGTCTTTTCATGAGAGGAAAATACTGATGAAGAAATGTGGTTACATCAAAGACACATAAGTAAAGGGTCCAATCCCTTTATCCAGAAGTTTGCAAAGAGAAGAGTTCTCAAAAACTCTTTCTCAAGATATGCATGAACTGAAGGAAGAAATCTGGGGAATGAAGAGGGAAATACATGCAAATCCCTCAGGAGGATTCTTACATAAATAAAGCCCTAGTACTTCCTACCATGTGTGTGATCATTCAGCCACACAACCTGATCTACAACATTGGAACATGCCTACTTTCTTGTCAAAGAAAGGAGGAAAGGGAGGAACACCAAAGGAGGAATCTCTTGGTGATCATCTCCAAGAATATGAGTCTCTATTGGAGATATTCAAAGAGAATCTCAGTTTCCCATAGTTCTGTCAACTCAAAGAAGCAAGATGCAAAACCTACAGTAGGAGAAAAGGGTGCCTTCAACACACTTTGGGTAGATTCTCTCTACCTACTTTTGATGGATCACCAAAAGACTCAACCAAGTATTGGGTACAGGAGCTTGACACATACATTCAGCTACATCAAGTGAAAAAAGAATAAGCCTTGAGAGTAGTAGTGTTGCATCTTCAAGGGAAATCTTATGCTTGGTGGTTTTTTGAATCCTATTCCTTAAAGGGGATAAACATCTCTTCTTATGCAAGATTCACTAGGAGACTAGTGACAAGGTTTGATGAGAGACATTCTGAGACTTCTTGGGAAGAGAAAATCAAGCCCAAGAAAATTTCATCTTTGCATAAGTTGGAAGATTCCATGGAGCCAACTCCAGTCTTAAACATTGTTGAGGGGGTTGAAGTTTTGTTGCACAATTTTCCAGAAGAAAAAGCCCCACTACAGCGAGATCTCTTTTCTCAAAGAGAAGACATGAGGGATTCTTCCTCACTAAGAGGTCAAGAAAAAGGATCTCTTGATTATGAAGCATTCTCCAACCATGATGAGGAGGGAGAGGAAGAGAATATAATATCCTCCAGCACTGTGACAGTAGGAGGAGATCTATTTTCAGTTGGAGATGGAGATGAAGCAATGGCTTCCACTAGAGGAGTTCTTGCACCTTTTCAAGGATTTCCTAAGGATCTTTCATATGGATGACATGAGCAGCATGTGTCTTTGCTAAAATACAATGAGATAGAACAAAGAAGGGATCACCTAGCTGATCCACTATCAGAAGATGGGGAAAATTCTCCAATCAGAGGCACTCTTACACCACTAAGAGGGGTATCCAAGGTTCAAAAGGCTTCCACATAAAATCAGAGGTGAACTTGCACTGTGGAAGCAAGGGAATGTTGATCCCATCTGATAAGCATGGGAGAATGAACCATGAGGCATCATTGTCTTATGGAAAACCACCTGGGATACCACCTGATTCAGATTTGGTGAAAGGTGTCCCACATCTTGATGCTCCACTCATGATTCCAAGGAGGATTGTAGCATTAGAAGAAAAGGCTACAGTGCTGGGAAGCTTGGGTGAGCTCAAGGAGAAGGGAGATATTATTCCCTTAACATCACCACACAATCTCCTATCTAGATCTGCACTATGGGAGGAGAAGAATGGGAGGATCAGCCTTCCAACACACACCTGTGGCATGGAGAATGCCAAGGAGAAGATTAGAAATATGATAGACATTCCTGTGGATGTATCATCAACACTGTCATTGTTGAGTAGTGTAGATCTGTATTGGGAATCTCAACTTCTTGTAGAGTATTCCAAAGATCTTCACACATGTATGATACTTGATGACATGCTACAAGAAGAGGGCTACTTAGTCCAAGGATGGGTCAAATATCATCATGGTAGAGTCTTCTTGTCTAGAGCTTCCAAGCTCAAGTAGAAGATACTACAAGGAGCACATAAAGAGTTCTTTTCCAGCCATATGCAGTCAATGAAGATCTACACTCTAATCATGAGGAGCTTTGATTGGGAAGGCTTGAGAGAGGAACTACACCAGCACTTTCAAGAGTGCATGAGCTATGTGGAGTTGGGGCAGCCAAGGGACTCTATGCAAGATTCATTTCAGCCATATCTTCCTTCTTTTGAAAGAGAGAGAAGTCCATGCACAAATCCATGTGTATGAGTAACTTTGATGGTAAAGAATCTGTTCATGTAAAGCAAGTTTATTTTTCTGTTTGTACATGTTCTTTTACCATTTTTATGCAGGCCATGACTCCTAAAAGGAGCAATGTATCATGTAAATGTCATGGCAATTTTTGGGCCACTAAGAACTCTAAATTTGGCCTCTCCCTTGATGTGCAAAGGGAGATTTATTTTCATGATGTGTGCTTCACAAAGGCACCAAATATATCTCACATTTTCTGCAATATTGAGATGACTTGGGCAGCAAGTAAGTGGTGGGAAAACCCCTTACCACATCTTGGTTTGATGCAGGTAGGGGATGCTCTACGCTAGTTCCACATGTGGGACTATGATCCACCTCCATGTACACACATTTCTGTTTGTTTGTACATTGTCTTGATTCCCAATATTGATGATGTACTTGTACGTTTCATGGGGATGAATGGAGGAAGGAGGGAAGGCATGCATGTGCCCTATGGGATGACTACACTCCCTGTACTTTATTCTTTATATTTCAGGGAGGGCATTGGGAAAACCATGGTTGTTTCATGTGATTCATTCTTTCCTTATGGGAGGAGCTGTTTGCACCTCATGAGGAAATTTTTGGGACAAGTCATGGATGGATGGGTTGGTGATCACTTAGCTTATGAAAGAAGCTTATCCTTTGTTTGTGACACCAATGGAGGGGGAGATGAGTTACAGCACTCACCTTATCAGTTTCTTGAGGACAAGCAACATTTTGGAGGGGAGGACTGTAATATTCCTAATTAGCCCAAGCTCATAGGAATATTCAATTTTGTTTTCATTTTCTTGTTACAAGAATACAATTGTAAAGGAGGAAAAATTAAACTCCTTAAACAGGAAAATAAATCAATACCCATGTGAACAAGGCTAAATCTGGGCTGCCTTAATAAAACTCCCTCATGTGTGAAAAGGGATTGTGTCTCTTCTTTAGAACATTAAACTCAGTGAGAACGTATCGATGGTCCCTCTTTTCTCCCCATTTTAATGTGAAGGAATTTTCCATTTCTTCCAAAGTGTGGATTGTGTTTCCAACTAGAGACTTGAACGACTTCTGGGCTTCTACATCCAAGGATTGGATGAAAAGCCTTAACACCACATCTAAGTGCTCTACATTCATATTCTCAGCAAAGGTGCAGAAGTTTTCAATATGTCTCTGCGCCGGAGTATTATCTTCCCCTATAAACTACGACAACACCTCTATATAGTCTTGGGAAATATCATTTAGAGGCTGAGGGAGGGCCAAGGGGGCATATTTGTTCAAAAGGAAACCCATCAAAACCATCTGATTTAGAGGTGGGGGTAGATGGTGGATCTGAATCTGGTGAAAGCTAGGATTACATCTGATTAGGAATATTTTATTGTGGAGTCGCCAAGATGAGGAATAAGTAACTCCCAACCCTTCCTTCTCACTTTTCTGAAGGGTGGAATTTATGTCGTCTCCCAGGGAAAATATTTCTTCATTCATTTCCTCAGAAACAGAGCCAAAAATATGTTTTACTTCCTAGAGATAGCCTTGAGTTGCAAATGACCGGTTCCTAGGACATCTTGAAATCAGAGGTCAGATGTAGACAATTTTAAGGGTGGCCTCTGACAGAATGTGGATAAAGAGAGTAATGGTTGTGATGGTTCAGGAATGGTGAAGAATTTGGATTCTGATTCATGAAAATTACCCTACATTGTGAGAGGGCACAGGAGGCTGTATGGCTCATTGGATTTTCAAATGGGCCAAGTATGAAACAATGAGTAGAGGCCTTCAAAATATGCAGAGGTGTTGAGAAGGAATGGAGGAGGAACTCGCGAGAGACAGGCTTGGAAGTATTAAGAATCTGTCTCTCGTGAAATCATAGGAAGCGGATGTAGGTGGAATGTGACCAATAATAGAGATTCGTGGAGCATGAATTAAGGGGGCACAACAAGTTTAAAACATGAGCATTATTCATACACGAATTCATGAATCAAAATGCTTACCATTGGCAGCTACATTACATGAATCATCAAAGTAGTAGAGTATTGAAATATGATTATACATAACAGGATATTACTGATAAACAAGAAAATACAAATACATACTACTCATTGCTCCATCTAGAATCCAAAAAAACAACGATGTATATCATATTATATTCAAAACAACTCTCCCAAATATGTGTCTCAGAGCATAAAGAGCACAGTCATATAGAACTGCAACAAAAATTCTCCAAAATTTAGAACCTTTCTTTCATCTCTAAACCCTCTGCATATAGAGTTCTCCTTGAGGTTTTACGATCAAATAATCATTCATGATCGACCCACACATGTAAAAATAAAAATATCCTAGCTAACTCACAGATCGTGCATCAATAAATCACTCTCGTAATGAGAAAATCAAAACAGAATCAGGTGAAATTGACATTTCACTAACAAAACATCATAATCAAATAGTAAAAGAAAAACATAGTTGGCCACGGAGGCCAAACCTTGGAATCTTCAAAATGGGGTAGCAAGGAGTGGCTATGAATAGGTGGGCAGTCTGGCTTCTATCACATGATTCCACCTGCTGTTGAAAGCCTCCACTCCCTCATTCTCATGATTTTCATTAATCATTATGAAACAATCAGTGATGCTGCACATGCCTGGCTCTTTAGAGGAGGTTTCCTAGACAAACTGAATAACCATAATTGTGTTTTTTCTGCCAAAACCCATGTTGTGCTTGACTTGCAAAACCAGAGACCGGATTTCAAAGGGGAGCCTGTCCGGTTTGTGGTATTGGATGGTGGGGGGTGGGGGGGGGGGCAAGATCACTACGAGCTGTACGTAGCACCGGAGGTGGTTTCCAAAAGCAGCCATTTAGCCCCCCCCCCACCTCCCCCGACATTAACCTTCAAAAGGTGAGGGAGGGCCGAAATATATCATGATCCATTGCATGCATGATAGGGAGTGGAGATGAGGGAATATGGTGGAAGTAATGGTGGAGTTGGGGCCCAACTTATATCGCAAATTGCAAGTCAGGGAGTTTAGTTATAAAAAGTGGGGGGTAAATGTTAAAACTTGCGAAGTACAAACTGCGATGGGTGGTGGGTATGTGGCAAGGAGGTGGGCCTGCCCGCAAATCACAAATCGGCGGTTTTGTTATAAGCAGCGGGGTGGTAAGTGTTAAAACGTGTGAAGTGTGAAGTGCGACGAGCGGTGGTGATGTGGCAAGGAGGTGGGCCTGACCGTAGATCACAAATCAACATTTTTGTTATGAGCAGCAAGGAGGTAAGTGTTAAAACTTGTGAAGTGCGAAGTACGATGAGTGGTGCTGACGTGGCAAGGAGGTGGGCCTGCCCACAGATCACAAATCGGCATTTTTGTTATGAGCAGTGGGCATGGTGGATGTGGGACCAAAATTAGATTGCAAATCGCAATTTGGGGAGTTTTTTTATGAAGAATGGAGGGTAAATGTTAAAAATTTCGATGTGCAATTTGCGACGAGCAGAGAAGTTGGTGATGCGAAGAGGTTAGTGGTAAGAGCTCTTTCTTCTTTTGACTGCGGGGTGTCCGCCCGACCTGAGATAGAAGTGTTTGGAATTCACTTTAGCTGCTCCTGCTCTTCATTTGCTTAACTCTGATGTTTCCTAATCCGTTCATAAGAACCACAAGCCAACATTCCCTTATAGGGGCCACTTCTCTACCTTGTGTGCGATCACATGCCAACACAATCTTTAAAGGGTGAAATACAATTTTAGACAGAGAATATATTTCAGATAACCTTAAAGGATCAAATACAATTTTGGACAGAGATGTTTCATATTTGGATCTAAACAATGAAAAATCTAACTTTAGATAAAATGGAATATGTTCAAGTAAAACCAGTTCTGAAGGTAGAGATGTAGACCTTGCCAAAGTAGATGAACTTGACTGAATCTTAGAGTGTTGAGGTATTTTTTTTCTTACAAGTCTTTCTGGATCTTCAACAGGAGATGTTGGATGTGGATCTGGATTTGATTGTGTATGCCTTTTAGGAGCCAATTTTGACTTGTTTCTACACTTTGGATCTCTGTAGCTTGAATCAGCCTTCTTGAAAACCAAGTCTTGTCACCCACAGGCCTAGAATTCAAAGAAAATGTAATAATACACCCAGGGAATATCTATCACTTCCCTCCCTGGAAACGTCACTAGAAATGTTAGCCTCCATAATGTCCCAAGGCTGAAATGATATCGGCGAAGGTAACCTCAAACCAAGCATTGGAAGAGGGTCCCCTAACTGTGTTTTGATATGTTCCAACACTGTGTTTTGATATAATTTTTTTAATGATTAGTCTAGCACAGGGGCTTTGGGGCGGGTCAAACTCCCCAATGTATTGTAATGGGTCAAAGTGTATACCAAGAGTCTGCAAACCACGGTTTGCGGACCATAGGATAGCGCGAGCTAAGATGCTATAAGTAGATGGATAGATCAAGTCTAGAGGTAAGCTAAGTGTGGTTTATGCTAGTTGTGAACTGTTAAGATATATTTTGGGTTGTATTTGGGTAAGGACTCCTGCTAGCTGTGTGCGTGGAGATCCTTAGTCCTGCTGTGTGCGGACCTCGCTGATTGTGTGTGCGGGTTGGGAATTAGGTCTGTAAGTGGATTTTGAATGCTAATGAATGAGGAATATGTTTGGAAGTATCTCTCTGTTATAAGAAATGGTTGTGATTGTTTTATTGCAGTGATTCTGTCTGTTGATGAATATTTATGCACACATGGATGTAAAGGCATCACTTAGATCTGATTATCAATAGTTGCTTTACTTATGGTTACGTGCTATCTGTGGGTTTATGAGCTTCACATTCTGCAAGTATATTGTTAAAAGTTTTGTGATCAGACTTCTTCTACGCAAATCTGATAGATCATAATAAGGTTGCCTCAAGTAACTCTCTTTCTCTCAAGGTGTAGAAACCTAGTTCCATTACCCTCCCATACTACCTCGGTGAGACCTTGGCCTGACAAGCAGGTCGTTGCCGAAAGGGCCAATAGTATAGGGGTTTTTTGGCAAACCTTAAATCTAAACCTGGGTCAAGACCTCTCAAGCCAACACCAATATTTTAGTTTGGTAGATATCCATACCGAAAAAGAGAGGGCTCTCTCTATGAAAAACACATCCAAGGGTTTGAATGGTGCAAGAATGGATTTTAGGCTATATAGCTCAGCTCTAAGGTTTGAAATATTTAGGGTTTTTCTGCTAGATCAGGAGTGAAAATTAGGGAACTAGGTCAAAGTATCAAAGGTTTCAGTTGCAAGAGATGTGGAGGAGAAAGGTAGCTATGATTTTTTTATGGCTTAGAAGTTTGTCATTGTAGTGTAGTGTTTGAAAGAGTAAGAGATCATAAGCATCATGTGCACCATGAATTCATTAATCAAGAAGGAAAATTACACAAAATGAGATTCCTAACAAAACAAAGCTTTAATTTAAAAGAATTATGCTTAAAACCTCTTTGGAAATAATTGAAGATCAAAGATATGGTAAGGAGACAAGTATATCATTGATATGAAACTATAACAGAGAGAAAACATTATCACAGACTCACAACATGATAATTCCTGAATAATAGTTCCAATTGTCCTTTGATTTCATGTAAAAAGTGATGAAATACAAGCTACAAGATTTCCACCCTATGATGTCCAACAATCAAAATGACTGAAAAATCCATACATATAGACTCAAAAATGACTTTACCTCTCTGAGGGGTCGAATCCCTCAGGGTAGGAACAACTCACAAAATTCTCTCAACAAAACCCTAAATACTAGGGAGGTTAAAACAAACCCTCCATTTAGAGTTTGATTGACCTGCTCCTCATTAATGAGGTCCAAAATTACATCAAAATGACCATGACAATCTTATTTAATCATATTAAATAAACTCACCAAGAAGGTAAATAAATTACATCATTAGACCAAGAGTTAATGAGAAGAAATCGAAATTTTCAAACATAGGGAAAAGCGTAGCACAACTTTGATAAAACGTAGTGCCATTCTGATAAAGTGCAACGCCCAACTTGTGAGATACTTTTGAAGGCCTTCCCATGATCCAAATCCAATTCTGAAAGATGCTATGGAAATTTGAGGATGTCTAGTTTTCATTAGACACCTCCAAAAAGAAAAATGGACACTCCATGAGGGAGAAAAATTCATTTTCCCACAGGTACTCCCAAAAGTACAGCACCTAGTCCAAAACAGTGGCAGAAAGTGTGTTTTTGACCTCTTTTTTGGCATTTTATCTTCACCAGATTGCTGACAAGGCACCCTAGGTGGATAGATGTGATGTATATGTCATTATATATCCAACAAAGTATACTTTTTGGCATTTTGATGGCTAAGGAAAAATCGCAGCGCCAAGGTACTACGCTTTTGGTTGTACTGTGATTTCCAAATTGGCCAAAAGTCACAAAAAACCAAAAAAATTCAAAAATTATTCAAAAATTCTCTAAAATTATCCCATGAATGCCTGTGATGACATGTCATGATGTGAGAGAGGCTTCAACAAGCAAATCCAACTTATCCTTCTCTTTTTTCCTCATTAGGGTTTCCTTGAGCTTCTTCTTTAAATGTTTGATTCTTAATTGGGAGACCTGATTTCTTGTATAGTAATGCATGGACATGTGTCTTTGTATGTTTTGGTTCCTATTTTATTTCTTGAGAAGAATTTCCATGTGAAAATTCACTCTAACAAGCCATCCTACCTTGTATTTTTCAATTTCTACCAAGATAAGTTCATCAACTGTCATTTGAGTTTTTGGTGGAGATGCTTTTTTCTGTTGGTCAAGTTCCCTCTTAAGGCCTCTTTTCCTTGGTATCTTTGTTCTAAATTTCTCTTCTTAATCCTCTAAATCATCAATCTCAACTATTGCCTTACCTTTTGCATCATCCTTGCTCAAAATAAATTTAGGCTTGTTTAAAAGCAACTGATTTACCTTTAGCTGCATGTTCTACTGTTGTAAGAATGAAACCAAGAAGTTGGCCTTTGAAAAACTCTCCTTGAGCTCTCTAATCTCAGCCTCCTTATCCATGATGATCTGATCTGGTGTATTTTTCTCCTCATTCACTTACAAATATGCTATATTAGTGTCATGATGGAATGTTTCCTCATCCTACAATGGTGCCTCACGATGTGATGATGATCCTTGTTCACCTAATGTAGGCTTGGTCCTTTCAACAATATCTAGAGCAAACAAAAGCCTCTTCCCTCTGAAATATGTTTCTGTCACCTCTGCCCTAGGAACTCTTTTGGTAGGTTTTATTGTAGAAGCAACCTCTTGATATGCTGGTGAATCCAAGGGTGTAGAGTGAATGTTAGACTAAGCTGGAGAAGACAAAAGAGAAGTTGAATACATAAAACCATCCCATGAAAAATTGATCTGTGTGAGATGATGGGAAACCAAGATCTTCACCAAGCCATGGTGAAACAAACTGGCATGATGATTTTCTCCCAATCTTCTTACCTTCTCTACCATCTTTATCATGCTTTTGTAAAGGTAATGAGGCAAGTTTAGGGTTTTTACACCGGTGAAATGCATCAAGAGTCTCATATGATACTGATACAACCTTGAGTATCTTCCCTCACTTGTGAAATATCTCATGATTAGTTTCATGAGAGGGGCATACTTGTCCAACAACTGTCTAAATGGAAAGACATGTGTTAGAGCTGCGTTATATGCTGGCTTCAAGTACATTTTATAGTTGTCAAGGTCAAGGTATCTACTCTTGAACCAAATTTCTCCATTTTTTGGAATCCTTGTGGCTATAGAAATGGTATCTGTTGAAAGAGTGAACACCAGCCATGCAATGGTCACCTTATCTCTCCTCAATCTGGTGAAAAAAGTGCTAGTAAGTTTGTCATGAAAACCTAGTTCCTCTACCTTTTGGCAAAATGCAAGGCAACCAACATCTTGAAATGATTTCTTTAGGAAAGGTGAGGACATGATCTCCTATGCTGAAGTGGGATCATACATGTTGATATGACCTCCCTTCTACTTCTTCTGCTCAGTGGTTTCATAATCTATTACTAACCCTAGCTCAATGGGAAAGGGAATTAAGGTTTAGTGAAGGAAAAATAGAGAATTTGGGCAGTTTTTGGGAATGAAGGGAGATGAAGGGGTTAAGGGATTCCAAAATTATTGGGAAAATTTAGGGGGGTAAGCAGAGATGTTAGGGAGTAGGGGAAAGTGAAATTTGAAGGAATGGATGAGAGGAAGGGGTCCAAAAAGGGAAAAAAAATCCTAACCTAGAAATGTATAGTCTAGGCTAGGGTTTGTAGGAAAATAAGGTAAATAAGGGATAGGATTGATGGGAAATGATTAGGAGAGTGTATAATAGGTGAGGGAAAATGAGTGAGCTTCAATTTTAGTGTTTACTTAGCAATTTTTTCAATGTGAACATGAAACCAAGCAAATGCACTCACAAACCCTAGAAGAGGGAATTTCTCTTTCCAAGCATGAAATGAAGACACGAGAGGTGTTTGAAGGGCCCACTTACTTGTCTTTGATACAATGGAACATGTTGTTGATGAAGAATCCCTCTGTAATGAATTTTTGTGCCAATAATGAAGAAAACACGATGTTCAAGAAAAAGTGCAACACAACGAATGTGCAATGCATAGGAGAAATGGCACTTCCCGAGGCAAGAAATGGCTGCTCTAAGGGTAAGAGTGAGTTTTCTTGATGGAGAGAGGCCTCTTGAAGATGAAATGAGAAAATTAGAAGCTCATTCAGTCTTTTGTAGCTTTGGAAATCGATTTTCACCTTTGGTGGTTAAATGGCCCCACCAAGTCTTTTTCACCTTTTGTTTTGAAAATGAAACTTTCAAACCTTAAGAAACATATTGTATGATAATAGAAACAAAATTACATTTTTAAAACCTTTATTGAACACCTTTCAATATTACTACTCCTTTGAAGCTAAATTTGGTAGAAAAATGACTGATTTTATGATTTTGACCCTAAAACTTAATGGTGACACTTCATAAATGATGAGTGGAATGATGGCCATGGTGATGTGACTGAGATGGTGATGGAGACATTTCAGTGGTGACTCATCAAAATGAATGATGGCAAGACCAAAACATGGAATAGAAGGAGTAGTAACACACCTATACACACTAGCTAATGACCAAATTTTTTATTTGAAGACCTACTGAAACCATAAAAAATTGACTTAATACCCTAAAAAACCTTGTAAGAGAATATTTGATCATTGGTGACTGATAGGACTAGCAGACACTAATACTTGGTTCAATTGTTTTCAAAAACCATACTTCTGCGCTTGAGGTTGATGTTAGCATCCATGTCAATAGCCCAATCCAGACCCAACAATGCAGGGTATGTATCTGAATCATTAACAATTTGAATAAATTCAAAGTCAACAAGTGCCTTAACTCCTTCAATATCATCTATCACCCCAGAAAGTCTATGCATTGGGATAATCTTCTATTGATTTTCCATGCGCAGTTGAATTTTGGACCATTCCAACTCAGGTTCTCTCATTCTCTGCTTTGGTAGGACATTTGCATCAGACCCCAGATCCAAAATGACCTAGTCCATATCAAACTCACCTATCTGGGTGGTCAAGCGCATCTCTTAGCCAACCCTTCCCTTGTTCTTGTAAATTTTATTGACAACCTTTTGCTCCATCTGAGGTTGCTTTTTCTCGAAGCAGCTATCAATCAAAGCTTGAATATTCTTAACTGCCTTCTTATTTTGTAGAAGCTTGATACAAGCCTACAAAAATGGTTTCAGCTCTGAAGGCTCGGCCCCTTCGACGGTATCCATGGCAGGCTTTCTTGATACTTTAGAAGTTAATGTGCCAGGATCCATGAATTCCTTCTTTGCTTGGACAAAGGTTTCCTTCTCCCTTTGTAAGTTAAACCCCTCCTTTTTCTCAGGATCTTTCTGGACCCAAACATCGGTAGTAGGTTTCTTACCTTCTGCTTTATCTTCACTAGTTGCTACACCACTTTTGGTTACAATATTCACGGTAGGTTCTTCAGCGCACAGTTCTACTCTCATCATTTGAACATTCTCCGTGGGTGTCTACATTTTATTTTTTTTCATTTTTGCAAACAACACAGGAAAATCTTCAAGAACATGATCAAACTGTCTGAAATACCTACAAGATTGTTGTGTTGGGTTTGGACAATCATGCACATAATGGCTAGCATCCCCACAATTATAGCAAATGATTTGGCCTCCTCCCCGACCATCTCTTCCTCCTCTTCCTCACCCTCTACCTTGAAATCCACTGCACCCATATGGAGATGCAAGTGAATTTGGCCATCGACCCTCAAACTTGCATCTTATAGAAAGGAGTCTGCTCAATCATCAGATCAAAGATGCAAAAATTCTTCTCATTGTTTCCCACAGATCGAAAAAATGTGCAGTAAGGTTTCTTGAGCTACAGAATATATTTACCAATCCTAGGGCATAATTCTATCGCGTGTAGTCCATTTTCTCTACAAATCATGCACCATCGTGTGGGAGCTATTAGCCACCTATGAAATTTTTGGCAAGCAAACAGGTGGCTAAATTGTTTATGAGCCTTCAAGAGATACATTTCCCATGAAAATCTCTCATCCTTGAAGCCTCTATGTGTCCACTGCCTTTTTAAAGATCCTAACTGTTGTATCCATCCAAAAATTCTCATTGATTGCAAAAAATTGTGCTCCAAAAGGCCTACATTTTCCCCTTGTATCCCTGCAAAATGCCCCATTTTAACCCTTTTTCCCCCTTGTCAAATCTCCCCTAGTCCTTCTAAACCTTCCCAAAATCCCCTATAAATCCCGCACATACCACTTGTTTGGCCTTTTTTTCCCTTTTTCCCTCTATAGTTACCTTTTCCTACCCTCAAATTGCATTAAAATGGGCCAAATAGCCGTATTTTTCATGTCTATGGGTTTAGCACCTTTCAGCCCTAGCCCCAGATCCGTTTCCCTCCAACATGACCCAACGCCAAGGCATAAAAGTGCTTACCGCAATTATATATCGGGAGCATTTTAGATCGTTGATCTGTGTAGATGGGATGGTAATCGCGATCCCCACAACGTTCATCACTCAACTCTTTCACCGCTCGTTCATCGCATCTCCACCATTCATTTACCTGCCTCAGTGGTCCCCACGCCAACGTGCCCTGTTCAAAAACCGCCTGTATCTATCGCACCGCTTTCTGAGGGCTGGCGGTATTTTTCCATTCGACAGCGATTCCACTCACCGCCTGACATGTGTCATGCACACTGTTTGAAAACCGGCCCCCCATCGCGCGTTATCGTTCAGCAGAAAACTCGGCGTGATATGCACGTGCACCATCCGATCCAGAGCTGCCCATCCAACGGCGATCGCACTGCGAAGCTGCATGGGAAATAATCTTAAGCAAGCCGTACCCCGGCCCACCATCCGTCGCCCTCCGATTGCATTGTCGACCGTCAATCTCCTCTTGAGATCGGACGGTCCAAATTTAACCACACGCCCGCCATTGACCGGGTCCCGCCACATCACCCATTCCACGTGTTTTGTCCATCCGTCCCCTTTATAATGCATGCAGAGGTCAAATCTTAATGTTTTACGTTAAAATGGCCATCACACCGTTCTCCATATACACCCCCCGATGTTCCATGGCGCTTTTTCCTCCGCATCACCCTCTGTGTTCGCCGTCCTCCTCCACGATGCACTGCCATTTTCACAGTCATCCGCGCCACCCTTCCCGTGCATATTTTCTTAACGTATTTTCGTGTTTTTGCAGGTTTTCGGGTGGCAATAAACCTCCATGTTTCACAGTCTCTATCACAGTGACAGAGAACACAGGAAAGGACCATTTTCAGAATACTAAAATTGTGGAGGAAGGCTTGGGAGGTTGCTACGGCATGACTTTCATTAAAATACAGGGTTAAACTCTGTCAAACCTCCGCAGAGCCATTAAAGCGCAGATTTCACTAACAGAGATAGGAATGGAGCAAGCAAAAGAGTATCAGTACAGAGTTAGGGAGTTCTTATGCACATCATTGAAGATATTAAGCCTTAATCCATGTGTTTAAAGGCAGAGGTACCAGAATCGAAGACCCCGAGGATCAATCAGAAGGTCCAATACACATAAAATAATAGAACCAGGTCTTCACATCAGTAGCACGTTCTATCCATAAAGGACGAAGTGCCCATACTATTTCCATTATATACCGTGTTCCAAGTGAAGTTTTCCCCCCTGACAGAAGTCCTATGCCATCAGAAGCATTTGTCACACAGTATGGCAGACACTAGCATCATTATTCTACCTTTTTGTTTAATTCACCAGAAGTAATACAGAGTGCTGCAGAAAATTACAGCAGAGACATACCTGGAGTAAAATGCAGCCTGACTAAGATCACTCTTCCATCCGAAAAAGTACCAGAGATAAATGCCCAGGATTTAAAACAGAATGGGGCCTCGGCCCTCTTTCTTTTCTGAGTTTTAATGCTTCATTTAGTTTTCCACCTACCTCCTCTACTCCACTTGAGCTATAAATTTCATGAAGAAACTTAGTGTAAGGTTGTTGATCAGTTATCAGAGAAATTACAAGTTGTTTCCTTTGATACATAGTCTCTGTGTAAAGTTGTAAGATAGGATGAAGAAGATGTTTTCAGACTGAATATTCAGCTATTAGTAATGTTGTACTTGACTGGTGTTGCTCTTTAATATGACAAGCACATTTCTTTGGATCCTGATCTAAAGCAGCGGTGATGTTTTCCTATCTCTGTGTTTGTTTTTAACTTGAAGTTCATTTCATTTCATTTCTACTGGCTCGCATCAGAAATTTGGCATAGGATATACCCTTGTTAGGTACCCTATGTTTCTTCTCTCCTTGCCTTCAATGTTTTCTACTAAATATGTTATCTAAGGGTTGGTTTCAGTTAATTTAACCAGTGTAGTGGATGTCATTTCCTGCTAGCTGATGTATGAATTAAATGAATCTATTCTTAGATGTTCTTGTGAGGATTTCATTGAAAGAATTGGGAACACTGGGAGGTCTAGAACTCTGTCTCTATCTCACTAGGATCCTTTTCAATTAATTGAACCTTTCTAAGATCCCTCAAGCTAGAGGCCGAAGCATTGAGAGTTCAAAGTCTCTCTTTGATCTCAGGTCTTTAGCTTTGTGTTCTAAATCTTTATTGTTTCCTCCTCTCTTACCATTTCATGCCACACTATCATCTTTAAGATCCAATGCTTTAGATGACTAGCCCAACTGAAAGCCTGCACATTGAATAGCAAGTAAACCCTTTCCTGACTCCATTTCCCAATGGTCTTGAATGTTCCTTGGAGTATCTCTCCTTTGCCTAAAATCCTCTTTTCTCAATCCTTGTATTATATTGAACCCTTTTTTCCTGATTCCCAGCAACCAAACCAAATCAAACAAACAAACCCGAGCCTTATAACTAGCCTAATATCTTAACACTGAGCTTCAAAGACATATACCTTTGACATATCATAGAGAGATCCCTCTTTGGACCCAGGAGGGCTAGATCCTGAGGTCTGAAAGTGGTTTTGATGTTGTCTCATCTTTTTGTCTTGCCAATTTGGCCAAAACATGGGAACCCCAACAGGAACTTCACTAGGCCCTGCCCCACTCTTAATCAAACTTGGTCCTCCAATTGCTAGATAGTTATTATATATAGGTCAGTGATTCTTGTGATTCCCTTCAACTTTACGTGTGCATCATACTCCTACACACACATCCTTTCCTTTCTCTTGTCGCAAACTTTGTATATCTAAGTGTAATGTAGCTAACTAGCTTTGGATTTTTTGAGCCCTAACCTGTGTAGCTAGTATAGGTGAGGCTTATAACTTCATGGCGATCTCCACAACTTCATTCTGTGTTGCAATCTTCTGCTGGTTTAAGGACTGGCACAAATGCGGGAGCAGCATGGAAATGAACCATTCCTTGTGCTGTGTATCATCGATAGTAAATCCTCCACCCTTGATGGTGTGCTTCAACCGTTGATCTTCCTCCCATACAGATTCATTCACTTCTTGGTGGATATATTTTAATTCAGTCACACATTGAGCATATGATTTTGGTTTTTTTGAGCTGCTCCTTTAGTACGACTTTAAGCTCAAAAATTGTTGCATTAGGGTTTGCTTCCATATACATCATGTACCAATCCAATGCGCATTCTTGAAATGCAGTAGCAAGTTGCGATTTATTAACATTATTGTTATTGATCTGCTACACTATCCACACAACATCTGTGACGAACTATACTTGGTCAACATCTTCATTCCCAACACCCTTGAAATCATGCAACTTTAGCGAAGTAGCCATATCAACTCCTGGTGGTGGAGGTGGAGGTGGAGTGGATGACTTGCTAGTGTGAGATGAATTTGGACGTGGAGTGGATGTGATCTGAACTATGATCAAGTTCTCTTCTTCTGAGTGCGCAGATTAACCAGAGCTACTTGTTTCAGACTCCTCGTCACTGTCATATTTACCTTTGAGGGAGTTGTTGATAAAACATCCTTCTAGGTCTACTCTGTAAGTTTTCCCACTACACGTAGTACTACGAAGAACTTTTTTCATGGAGCTAGATGGGCTTCTTCAAGACATTCACTCAATGTGGTTGCACAGAGTACCCCTTTCACATAAAATCATTTTAATCCTCAGTTTCAATAAGCACAAAAACTTTCCTCTAGGGATTTTGAAAAATATCCTTTCAGCTTCATAATACTAAACAAAAGTATTAATAGCAAATTCAGTCATAAACCCACTCATAATGCTATCAATCCAATAATCTACCGCGGGGTAATTTTTTTGCTAGATTTCTCCAACTGTTGAACCAACTCAGGAGTACCCCTGGTGATTGCGTCTTCCTTTGCACAGGTCCAGAACTTAGCAAGACGAGATAAAAATTCTTGCAATTATATTGCAAAGGACGAAAATAAAATTTATGGATCTCTATATAGATATACTTTTTCTCCCAATATTCAGCAGACAACTTCGGGTTTTGGTTTTCTTAGATTGCAAATTCATGCCCCTTCTTATCAAGCCAATATTGCAGTTCGTTCTTCGTCGAATGTCACATCAAAATTCCCTCAAACAGATCTTGGTCCCAGTAACAGAACCATTTTTTGGCTTGATGGGTCCTAACCCAGGTTCAGAGTGTTCTACACAACCAAAAAAACCTTCAAACTACTGGCCCTTTCGGCAGTGATCTGCTTGCGTAGACGAAAGTATCACCCAAAGCAATATGGGTGGGTGTTGGAACCAGGTTTTTGCACCCTGAGGGAGTGTATGATGTGGTCCTTAACTGTACTTATTAGAGACTTCACAGAAACCCAGATCTAATTGCAGCTAAAATCCTTAATAAACATGCATAAAACATATTATTATGCTTCAATTAAAACTAGCTTATCAGAGCGGAAATAACACTTGCACAATCATACAGATGAAACCCTTGCGCGAATACAAAGATATTTAACATATACTTAACTCATATAAATGTGCATTCAACAGGAACATAAACATATCTATAACTTTCAGTAATCAACAGATAAGTAAACCAAGATATTCATGCATAAACATAGAAATTGCAACGAAGCAGAGTTCGCCAGATATTCTTCTTTAGTAATAGATATTCAATTTAGTACAATTATTTTCCATCTTAGAACTCATCAGCAAAGTCCTTGCACACAACTCAGGACTAGGTCTCCATGCACACAACCATCAAGAGCCTTCCTACACAGACTTACCCAAAACTCAGATCAAAATATTAATCATAAGATAACATATCTTGTATGACTTGACTGTCCTTACTTGACTCAACTTCTTTCATATTTATATGAATTAGACATGCATATACTATGGTCTCAAACCATGTTTTGAGACTCATAGTTCCCCCTTTTCACCCATTACAATAATTAAGTAGCTTTGACCCACCCCAACGCCCCTTGACTTCTGCGCACAAGGCGTATTAACAAAATTTAACCAAAATTATACCCAAAAAATTGACCTGATAGGACCCTATCCCAACAGGTCCAATGTAATTCAAAGCTCTCAAACC
Source organism: Pinus albicaulis (assembly GCA_034641835.2). Taxonomy (NCBI): domain Eukaryota; kingdom Viridiplantae; phylum Streptophyta; class Pinopsida; order Pinales; family Pinaceae; genus Pinus; species Pinus albicaulis. Next base: position 1,696,589,018 of record CM076580.1, on the reverse strand, counting down.
CTACCATGACCACAAATCTAAAATTTAAATGAATTCAAAATCTAGAATTGGAATGAATTCTTCATTTAATCTCAGTTACCCTTTTACAACAAGTTCCATCCTTTCTTTCCATTGAAAAATTTCCTAATTTATTAATAAAAATATATGTTATTATATTAAAATTATATACTAATTATTAGGGATTCAATTTTGCTATAAATTCTTATTGTATATGAATTTATGAATTTTATATTTTAATAAAAATTTAACACCTCTCTTTAAGTTATATAAGATTCACGCTAGGTTCTTCAACGCGCAGTTCTACTCTCATCATTTGAACATTTTACGTGGGTGTCTGCATTTTATTTTTTTTCATTTTTGCAAACAACATGTTAGCCACCTATAATAATTTGTCAAAGCAAACAGGTGGCTAAATTTATCATCAAGCCTTCAAGTGATAAATTCCCTTGAAAATCTATCATTCTTGAAGCATTCATGTGTCTTCTATCCTTTAGATAATCTTCACTGTTGTTTCCATTAATGAACCCTGTTGTTTACCAAAGAAAAAACTGTTCATGAGGCTCCATTTTCCACCATCTCACTTCTCTTTTCACTCACAAATAATTCCATTTCTCACCCTTATTCCCTTCACAAAATTCCTCTATAGACTTTCATTTTAACCTCTAAATCATCCTAAACCCCTTTTAAACCTAATATTTCCCTTTATTTGGTTTAAAAATCCTTTTTCTAGCCTACCGAAACCTTTGTTTGGCCTTAAAATCAGTATTTTTCACTATGAAGGTGTTAAGCCCCTGAGGGCTTATAGCTTTAGCCCTTTTCCTCATATATCCTTAGCCCCGCAATCGGGCACTAAAGGGCCAAAAACCCCCGTTAAAACCTTATCTTCTGTTCATTTTACCATGTCCCAACGTTATGGCTTTAAATAAATCTGGACCGTTGATCTGCAGAGATCAACGACCATCGGGCCTCCCTTCCTCTACCTGTCTACCTCCCGTCCCTTTTCTCCTTTCAAATTCTCCGTCTCATTCTTAGATCTCAGCTATTCATTCTTGAGATCCTACGATCGGGATTTAACACGATGAAACTAACTATTTATTTAACTTTCCACCCCACTACATACTCTTTCCGCTACACGAAAAACGTCATACGTCACCATGGACCCTGCCGGACTTTCAACCCCGCATCTCTCTGCCTATCACACTCACCAAGAGTCATTGATTTTCATCCTTAAGATCAGACGGTCGACGCGGAATATCGCACAATTTTTTTCCCCTTCGCACAGTGCGCTACTTCCGCGCGATAAAAGTGGTTTTCAAAAGGCACGTGTCGATCGCTCTATGAAATCGCGTTCCAAAATTTAATACTTCCTCCCCCCCCAAATGCTGCGCAAAAACCATTAATGGTTTTCCCAAAACCACCCTTCTCCAATTCTGCGCCAACTTCAAATTTTAAACCTGGTTTCGCCTTCTGCCATGATTCTGACCCTTCAGAGGTTGCATCCACATTATTCCTCACTGCTCCTCCACCCTCACGAGCCTCTGAAGCAGTCATTCCTGCTCCCGTAGGTTTTTATAATGTGGTTATCTTTTTTTTTAGGTTTCAAAGGGTGATGAATTTATACTGTCTCCACAATCACAGTCATGGTGACACATAGCACAAAAAGACTATCACAGAGCCAAAGATCACAGAGAAAGACATCACTAAGAATATTTAATAGCTTGTTTTATCGAAGATCACGGTTATTGACCTTAACACAACCCTCCAGCTCAACCAAACCCCAGACATCTATACAGAAGAAGCAACAAAGTGTATCAGAAAATATTAAGAAGATTAATGCACAATATTGAAGACTTAATGCCTAATGCACAGTTCAGTCAAAGGGTAAAGTTCGAAGATCATAAAAGATGACTAAGGAAGGCTTAATGAAGCCTAAAGCACACATCAAGCCATATCAGTGAATTAAGATCAGCAAACGTTCTTTTTCTAAGATAGGACTAAGCTCACACGACCTACTCCATTCCTCATCAAGCACCAGAACAATTATTATTCTGACATAAATTCTTAGAACTGTCAGAACAGTAGTTATGAGGGCATGGAAGACCTGAAAGACAAATCTTCACCTTACTTTTCTCAGAGTATAAACAAGACATCTCAGCCAGGAATGTACTTCAAGAGCACACCCTAGAAGTTATTGTCAACCTGACACAGACTTCTAAATCGACTAAAGGGTACTGAAAGTTAATGTAAAGATATTAAACATAATGGGCTTCGAAGACATTTCTCCCTCTATTTTAATGAATCATTTAAATCCTATCTACCACTACTATCACTCATTCCCCTATAAGAACCCATGAAAAGTAGATTGAAAATGTTGGTTGGTTGTTGGAAAATCACTTATTGTAAGTTGTTTCACTGAGTTAGAGTTCTGTGAGTAGAAGTTGTAAATAGGCTGGGAGATTATTTCTAGATGATATCAATCTATTGGACAAGAATGTATGTGACTGGTTTTGCTCTACTAGTATGACAAGCATGTTCATTGTATCCTGATCTAAATCAGTGGTGATGTGTTCCTTCTTCGTTATTGTTTTCCCTTTGTTTTACACCATGTTTCATTTTCTATGATAAGAAACAGTAATTTTAGCTAGGATATACTGTTGCAAGTACCCTAATTTTTCCTGCACTTTCTTATCTTTAATGTTTTCTACTACTTGTGTATCTTAGAACAAATTCAATATAATTTAACCAGTCAAAGAGTTGGTTTGCCCATACTTACTGATGTATGAATTTAGAGTTTGTTTCTTAGATGTTCTTGTTTGGTTCTGCTGAAACAATAGGAGAATAAGGAGATTTAGTGATTAGCCCTGTCCCCTAAGTTCCCTTTCCAATAGTTAGCCTTTCTAAGATCCCTTTGAGTTGAATGCCAAAAGAAGAGAAGGTTAAAAGTATTTCTCTGATCTTAGACTTCACTCTGTGTTTGAACTTAAGTGTTTTCTACTGTCTGAAAGTAGTCAGGAGGACTACTGGATTGTTGTCTTCGGAGTTAGCCTAATCGGGAGTTTTGATCATAGAGGTATAAGGTATGCCTTGTCCCTTGACTTACTCCGAAATGGTCACCTTGGAAGGTTTTCCTTGTCATTCCCATTCATTTACTTATTGTTTCATCTCATGCAATCATCTTAAGAGATCCTCTGTTTTAGATGACTAGCCCTTTGAAAGCCTTGGATATTTGAATTGCAAGTAAACCCTTTTATGACCCCATTTCCCAATGGACTTGTATCCTCTTTAAATTATCTCCCCATTGCCGAAAACCCTTCTCTACTCATTCCTTTACCTTACATTGAACCCTTCTATCAATATTCCCAACCAAACAAACAAAACAAAAACCCTTGTGCCCTATAACTAGCCTAATACCTTAAATTGACCTTTAAAGATACATTATTCTTTATATTTATAGAGAGACCCCTCTCTGGAACCAGGAGGGCTAGATCCTGAGATCCCAAAGTTGTTTCATGCTGTCTTGTCATTTGGTATTGCCAGATCTGCCAAATCACAAGAACCCCAACATAATGGCGACTCTGCTGGGGATTTCTAAGTGAATTTCATATTAGATACCCTTAGGATCTCAGAAAACCCCTTGATTCAAGAACATTTGGTGTGTTAGCCAGTTGAGTCACCAACATAATGGCGACTCCACTGGGGATTTGAGTAAAACACTCCTTAAAACATCTCTAAGAACTCAAAGAAGACCAATTAGCCTCGATTTGGTATATATTGTTGATGGTGGACATCATCCTGCTTCAAAACATTTTAAACCCTCCACCTGGCGACTCCACAGTTCCTAAATGACCAAAAGACTCCACTGGTGATCAGTAGGCCTGCTGATTATCTCTATTTTCACAAGACTCCCCTGGGAGACCAGTTTAATCATAACATCATCCATACTAAAGGAAACACATGGGTTTAAGCTTCTTTGTTTAAGGATAGTTTGCCTCTTAAATATTGTTATACCTGGCCAAATTTCTTCGTCGAGTCCGAAAACTTAACATACTGGCTTCAAGAAGAATCCATACCAGAGCTTACCCTAATCCAAATCCTCCTGACATAGTTGACAATCCAGAAAGCATTCTTTGGAAGTCTCTCACATCTAGGGATCCAACTATTGTCAGACCCATTCATAGAGCTAACTCAGCACCTGAAAACCTTGCAACTCTATCAGATACTCAAGTTGATTTAGATTTACCAAATAATTTACCAAGAACTAAGTCATTCAGTGGTATAGATCAGATAGACTTTGAACCTCCAAGTTCACCACCACATAGTGGTCAACATATTAGTGACAGAGAAACCCCTCCATCAACACCTCCTGATATCCACCTCATTCATAACTTGGGTCTCTCTCACCCTAAGTCTGCTCAATACTCTGTGGTTGGTCCCAGCAGTTTTTCCATCCATATGCCTGCTGCTCAAACTACTCCTTTACTCCCACAGAATCCTGCCATGGAAACCTAGTACGACCCCCTAGTCCTACCTGCTCAATAAGTTGCCTTACCCCAAGGATATTAGACCTTTATTCCATTATATGAAGCCACAGGCTCAATCACTGCCTCACAACACATAGACAAAATGAATGACTACTGTGATAGAAATGAGATAGCTGATGAGACCATAAAACTCAAGCTATTCGCTCAAAGTCTTGGGGGAGAAGTTAGGAAATGGTTTAAAAATATAACTCCACATAGCATCCAGGACCTCCCCGCCTTTCATCAATCATTTGTGAACAAGTGGGAAGTTTGGAATAACCCTAACCAAAACTTGTCTGAATATGAGAACATTAAGAGAAATGTGGGAGAAGGGGTCCAAGAATATTGTGCTAGGTACAATAGTATTTACAACGCTTTATCAGCCCACATGAAAACTCCTCAAGGGTTAGCCCTCATGAAGTTCCCTTATGGATTCGATCTTGAGATGGCTTACCAACTAGGGGAAAGAGACTATAACACATTATAGGATATGCAGAAAGGGGCAGTGAGTGTGGAGGAAAACTTAATTTCAAAAAGAGTCAGGATGAGGGCTGAAAAGAAAGTAACTTATAGGGAAGACACCACAGTTTCTACATCTAATTCCAAATTAGATAATCTAGCCAAAAACATGGATAGGCTAGAAAGAATGATGGAGAAAATGGTTGTCCAAGCCAATAATCAGAATAGAAGTCAGTCTCAAAACCAGAACCAAAACTTTAGGAGAAACAGTCCTCCCAATAGACAAAGGGATTCTGACCAACAAATCATACCTCCATTCCAAGAAAATTTCCTTGATGAGGATGAGGGAATAATAGAAGAGTCAGAGGGAACTATTATAAACATGATGGAAGTGGATAACCAAGATCACACCTTTTTCACAGAAGACAACCAGACCTCATACACACATTGGGATGAGGAAGGGTTAGAATCTAAAGACTATAGGTTAGGATTCGAGAATGCCATCATGCAGGCTCAAGAACAATATGATCTCAAAATAAAAAAGAACACAGAAACTCCCAAACCAAAAACCTCTGAAATCACTATTAAGAAAGGACCTGAAAAGACTCCTAAAGGGACTGCTGAAAGCAAAAAAATAGCAGCTGAGAGTTATGGCAAAAACAAGGACAAAGACATCCAAACCATTGATAAACCAAGACTAGAAACCAGTAACACTAGCATTTTACCTGGTGCCCCTGAAAAAACAGTTTCAAATAATGTACATAATGAGAATTAACAAGCTGATTTTACTAATAAAATAGTGACCAACAAAACATATCTTAACCTTTCAAAGAGTCAGTTTCCTTTCAATCTGGAGAGTGAAATTGCCAAAATCAAAATTTCTATCCCTCTCACTGAGTTGGTCACCCAAGATGTATATAAATGTCAAATTTTGAAAGCTTTAAACCTAGGAGAAAATAGTGACTCTATTAACTTGAATGATGATCAACCAGCTCTCTTGTTTGGCCCAAAAATTGAAGGGAAATTTTTGGAAGGAGTAGTGCCTCCTTTCTATGTCAGTCTAAATATCCATGACAAAATCCTACATAATGCTATGCATGACTCAAGGGCTTCAGATAACCTCATGCCAACAGTGATCATGGAAAAATTAGGCCTAGAGATAACCAGAGCATATAAGGATTTATATTTTTTTGACTCTAGCAGAGTGAAGTGTTTGGGCCTGATCAAAGATCTCTGCGTAAATTTGACCCAAATCCCAATCAAGTGCATGGTAATGGATGTTGTAGTGGCTAATGTACCTCCCAAGTATGGCATGTTGTTGTCAAGATCATGGGGTGCTAATCTGCAGGGTATAATGCAAATGGACATGACATATGCCACTATCCCTGTTTTCATCCAGCTTAGAAGACTACATAGGGAAGCACACATGAAATTTATGGTAAGCAGCCCAGAGAAACCAGAAAATTCCCCTCTTTACTCTGTCCATACAGACCTAGACTCTTTTATCATTTACAATTATGAGTTTACAGATGAGCAAGGGCTAGAGAATAAAAATTCAAACAGCAGAGTAGAGGCCACAAACCTAAACATAATGGTAGCTCTGGATACAGAGGAAAACAAGGGAGAAACATTTGAACAATTTGTAGAATTAGAAAATCAGAACCAAGACTGTAAAGTGCAGATTACCCATCAACCTGCTGACCTCAGGAAACAATATGACAGTAAGGAGGAAACTGATAACAAATCTGCAAACAATCCCTTATGGAGCATGAGCTTTGATGGGTCTTGCACTAAAAGGAATGCAGGAGCTGGGGTATGGTTGCACAATACTGAAAACAATTATGCTGAGAGTCATGCCTTCAAGCTAAACTTCAAATGCATGAACAACATAGCAGAATATGAAGCTCTCCTCTTAGGATTACATCTATTGAAAAAACTAGAAGCTAAGAGGATAGTTGTTCATGGGGACTCAGAACTGGTCATCAAACAAATAAATGGAGAATACACTGCCAAACATCCTAGATTAAGGGCATATAGGAATGATGCCATGGATCTGTTGAAAACATTTGTATAATATGAGCTTGTGTTTGTCCCTAGAAGTCAAAACATACTTGTCAATGGATTGGCTTGTGCTGCTAGTTCATATCGGAGATCACATAAGGACAAACAGTTCACTATTCAGACAAAATGCAGACCAGTAGTATCAGATAATGAAAAATATTGGCAGATCTTTGAGGGTGATAAACAAATAGAGGATTTCCTTCTTTCCAAGAATGAGTTTGAATTTCCAAATTCAAACTCTAAGTCTGATGAAATTTGTATGGATGAAAATCCTCTTGATGAATAAGAGCCATCCCCTATTGCAAAAATAAACATGCTGACTAGAGAATTTGAAAATCAAACAGAAGAATACATGAACCCAGATAAAGAAGACATAGAGGTACTGCAGTCCAAAGATAAAGGCATACCCAGAAGACTAGCACCCCTTGAGGACCTCTTTGATTTTAATTATGTGGCAAAGAAACCAACAATAGAACCCACTGAATCTGATATTGAAGAATTCAATATAGGCAGCAAAGACAAGCCTTAAATGATCAAATTATCTAAAACATTGCCAGCACATATCAAACTAAAATACATTGATTTATTTAAAGAGTTTGTTAATATTTTTTCTTGGAGTTATGAAGATTTGAAGGCCTATGACACAGAGATCATCCAACATAAGATTCCATTAAAATAAAACCAGAAACCTTTTAGGCAAAAGCTGCGCAGAATAAACCCCGTACAGTTACCTCTGGTATAAAAAGAAATTAAGAAAATGTATGAGGTTGGAATCATAGTCCCTGTGAGGTTTTCAGACTGGGTATCTAAACTTGTGGCTATAAGGAAAAAGACAGGAGAAATTAGGTTGTGTATCGATTTCAGGAACTTAAACAGAGCCTCACTAAAAGATAATTACCCTTTACCCAAAATGGAACACATCCTACAAAAGGTAGTTGGTTCCAAGAGGATTTCACTGCTAGATGGCTTTTCAGGATACAAGCAGGTATTGTTACTCCCAGAAGATCAACTCAAAACAGCCTTCACAACTCCTTGGGGCACTTTCATGTATGTGAAAATGCCTTTTGGATTAATGAATGTTGGTGCCACCTTTCAAAGAGCCATGGACATTGCATTCTCAAAAGAAATAGGGTACTTCATTGTAATTTACCTTGATGACATTACAGTTTATTCCAAAACTGATGAAGAACACCTTAAACATTTAAGAAAGGTCTTTGAGAAATGTAGAAGGTATGGGCTATCTTTAAATCCCAAAAAGACATTGTTTGGTCTCCAAGAAGGTAAAATTCTTGGTCATGTCATATCTGAAAAGAGGATTAAAATAGACCCAAAAAGGGTTGAGGGTATATTACAAATTAGTCATCCTAGAAACATCAAGGAATTACAATATTTCATTGGAAAGATTAATTTCTTGAGGAGGTTCATACCCAACCTAGTAGAACTCCTTAGAAACATGACTAATATGCTAAAGAAGGAAGTAGGAGTTAAATGGACTCTAGAAGCCAAGAAGTCCTTTGAACTAGTAAAACATGCACTCACCCGAGAACCAGTTCTCATCAGCTCTGATTTTACTAAGGATTTCCTCATTTTCTCATTTTCATGAGAACACACTGTGGCTATTGTCCTATTGCAGAAAAATCCAGAAGGACAAGAGCAGCCAATTGCATTTTTCAGAAAGGCATTAAGAGATGCACCTCTGAAATATAATATCATGGGAAAACAGGCCTATGCTTTGGTAAAGGCCTTGAAGGATTTCAAGGTTTATATCTTACATTCTCATATTATTGCCTTTGTGCCTAATATAGTGGTAAAAGACATTTTGTCACAAGATCCAGATGGAAAAAGAGGAAAGTGGATTGCTGTGATACTAGAATATAATTTGGAAATCAAACCCACTAAACTCATCAAGGGTCAAGACTTAGCACAATTAATGGTTGAATCTAACTTACAAGCCCTTGGCATAAATATGGTAGATGCATTGGATGAACAGGACGGGTTACCAGCTCCCATGGTTGAAGATCATTTCCAAAACTCACCCTGGTATGCTGATATTTTGTATGTGCTTACCAATCTCAATGCCCCTCCTGATTTATCTAAGACAAAGGCAAGGTTTTTAAAGTTGAAAGCTAGAAATTATTGCATTTTATATGAATGTTTATAGTGGAAAAATGCCAATGGCTTATTGCTTAAATTTTGCCTGAATTTGATGCAGATAGGATCAAGCATGAGTTTCATGAAGGAGAGTGTGGAGGCCATCTATATTGGAAAACCACTGCCAATAAAATCCTTAGAGTTGGATATTACTGGCCCACCCTATTCCAAGATGTCCACAAGATGATAGTTGCCTGCCACAAAAGCCAAATATTTGAGGGCAAAAGAAAACTCCTTCCTCTACCTTTGCAACCATTCACTGTTGAAGCTCCTTTTCAACAGTGGGGCCTAGACTTCATAGGGGAAATCCACCCTGCTTCATCTACCCAACATAGATGGATACTCACAGCCACTAACTATTTCACTAAATGGATAGAAGCCATCCCTTCTAGGAATGCCAGAGACTCAGTTATTATAAAATTCCTTGAAGACCATATCCTATCTAGATTTGGCTGCTCCAAGAAGATTATCACTAATAATGCTACTACATTTGGTTCCAAAAAGATGATTGATTTTTTCCACAGGTATCAGATTGCACTTGGTCATTCTACTGCTTATTATCCTCAGGGTAATGGGCTAGCAGAATCATCAAATAAGACTTTGGTAAGCATCATCAAGAAGTTGCTGGAAGAAAACAAAAATTCATGGCATAACAAGTTGGTGCATGCTTTATGGGCAGACAGATTGACAACAAAGAAATCCATTGGAATGTCTCCCTATCAGTTAGTCTATGGAGCAGATGCAGTGTTTCCTACCAGTTTAGGAGTACCGGTGATAAAATTGGTCCAAGAAATACAGTCAGAGGAAGATAGCATGATGAGGAGGATCAATCAGACCATACATCTCCAGCAGAAAAGGGAAGAAGTCTACAACGGAGCTCAGAAAGTGCAAGAGAACATCAAATTTTTTTTTGATAAAATGACAAAGTCTTGTGATTTCAAAATTGGGGACAAGGTACTCAAATGGGACTCTAGGAGAGAGGATAAGGGTAAGCATGGGAAGTTTGACAATTTATGGCAAGGTCCGTACATCATTCAATCTGCCATTGGTCCCAATGCATTTTTTCTGCAAGAGTTAGATGGTACAGATCTTTTTGGGGGTCCTGTCAATGGCAGGATGCTCAAGCATTATTTCTGCTAAATTTCAGTTTAAGTTTTCACTTCCATTGTAAATATAATTGCTCTGTTTTGGTTTTGAAAAGAAAAAAAAAAATAGAAAGGAAAGGTTCAGACAAGCTCAAATCTTGGACCTATGAAGTTCTAAAAAGAATGGCTCAAATTAGATCAAAACCTGAGCTAGAGAAAAGGGAATGGCTGGTTCTAACATGCTCAAAACTTGAACCAAAAAAGAAGAATAAAACAGCTCTAACAAGGTCAAAATCAGAGCTGAAATGAAGAAAGAAAGGTGACTCTAAAAAGCTCAAAATATGAGTCACAAGAAAAAGGAAGGATGCTCTTAATTTTCAGAATTTCAAGCCTTCACAATTTTGTTTCAATTTTCTGCAAAGTTTTAGTTCATGTGCAGCTTGTCTTTATGCCATGGACCCACAGCAAATCAGACAGTCTAATCTTGGTCTGGTTGTGTTTTCAATTTCTGTTTTAGAATATAGAGAATGAAATTTGTCAGACAGTTTAATCCTGGCAGATACTAGTTTAGGTAGAGAAGCTATGAGTCCAAATCGTTTAATCTGGTCTCATGGAGGAATAAGGGTAGAATTAGATTAGTTTTTCTTTCAATAAAAAAATGATGATATGAAAGGTCTGCAAGTCTAAATGCACATTGAAGAATAATGTTAGGATAGTAGGATGGGTAGGTAGTTGTTTGGGAAAGTATTGTGGCTGATATAACACCCATCATGTTTGTATCAGCTGATCAAAGAAGAAAAAGGTGGTCAAGTACAAGGCTCTGGCCTACTTCCAAAGATCACATCTGAGATTCTTGACACCTTCATGGAAGATGCCATCCCCATGTGGAGCCACTGTTAGCCACCTATAATAATTTTTCAAAGCAAACAGGTGGCTAAATTTATCATCAAGCCTTCAAGTGATAAATTCCCTTGAAAATTTATCATTCTTGAAGCCTTCATGTGTCTTCTATCCTTTAGATAATCTTCACCGTTGTTTCCATTAATGAACCCTGCTGTTTACCAAAGAAAAAACTATTCATGAGGCTCCATTTTCCATCATCTCACTTCTCTTTTCACTCACAAATAATTCCATTTCTCACCCTTATTCCCTTCACAAAATTCCTCTATAAACCTTCATTTTAACCTCTAAATCATCCTAAACCCCTTTTAAACCTAATATTTCCCTTTATTTGGTTTAAAAATCCTTTTTCTGGCCTACCGAAACCTTCGTTTAGCCTTAAAATCCCTATTTTGGCCTTAAAATTAGTATTTTGCACTATGAAGGTGTTAAGCCCCCGAGGGCTTATAGATTTAGGCCTTTTCCTCATATATCCTTAGCCCCGCAATCGAGCACTAAAGGGCCAAAAAACCCCGTTAAAACCTTATCTTCTGTTCATTTTACCATGTCCCGATGTTATGGCTTTAAATAAATCTGGACCATTGATCTGCAGAGATCAACGGCCATCGGGCCTCCCTTCCTCTGCCTTTCCGCCTCTCGTCCCTTTTCTCCTTTCAAATTCTCCACCTCATTCTTAGATCTTTGTCGTTCATTCTTGAGATCCTACGATCGGGATTTAACTCGATGAAACTAACTATTTACTTAATTTTCCACCCCGCTACATACTCTTTCCACTACACGAAAAACGTCATATGTCACCATGGACCCCGCCGGACTTTCAACCCCACATCTCTCTGCCTATCGCGCTCACCAGGAGCCGTTTATTTTCATCCTTAAGATCGGACGACCGACGCGCAATATCGCACAATTTTTTGCCCCTTCCCACAGTGCGCTACTTCCGCGCGATAAAAGTGGTTTTCAAAAGCCACGTGTCGATCACTCTGTGGAATCACGTTTCAAAAGCTAATATCGCCTCCCCTCCCAAATGCTGCATAAAAACCATTAATGGTTTTCCCAAAACCACGCTTCTCCAATTTTGCGCCAACTTCAAATTTTAAACCTGGTTTCGCCTTCCGCCATGATTCCGACCCTTCAGCAACTGCATTCACATTATTCCTCACTGCTCCTCCACCCTCACGAGCCTCTTAAGCAGTCATTCCCGCTCCTGCAGGTTTTTATAACGTGGTTATCGTTTTTTGCAGGTTTCAAAGGGTGATGAATTTATATTGTCTCCACAGTCACAGTCATGGTGACACATAGACAGAAAGACTATCACAGAGCCAAAGATCGCAGAGGAATACATCACTAAGAATATTTAATAGCTTCTTTTATTGAAGATCAGGGTTATTGACCTTAACACAACCCTCCAGCTCAGCCAAACCCCAGACATCTGTACAGAAGAAGCAGCAAAGTGTATCAGAAAAGATTAAGAATATTAATGCATAATATTGAAGACTTAATGCCTAATCCATAGTTAAGTCAAAGGATACAGTTCGAAGATCATAAAAGATGACCAAGGAAGGCTTAATGAAGCCTAAAGCACACATCAAGCCATATCAGTGACTTAAGATCAGCAAATGTTCTTTTTCTAAGACAGGACTAAGCTCACATGACCTACTCCATTCCTCATCAAGCACCAGAACAATTATTATTTTGACAGAAATTCCTAGAACTGTTAGAATAGTAGTTATGAGGGCATGGAAGACCTGAAAGACAAATCTTCACCTTAAACTTATCTCAGAGTATAAACAAGACATCTCAGCCAGGAAAGTACTTCAAGATCACACCCTATAAGTTATTATCAACCTAACATAGACTTCTAAATCGACTAAAGGGTACTAAAAGTTAATGTAAAAATATTAAACAGAATGGGCTTCGAAGACATTTCTCCCTCTATTTTAATGAATCATTTAAATCCTATCTACCACTACTATCACTCATTCCCCTATAAGAACCCATGAAAATTACATTGAAAATGTTGATTGGTTTTTGGAAAATCATTGATTGTATGTTGTTTCACTAAGTTAGAGTTCTGTGAGTAGAAGTTGTAAATAAGCTGAGAGATGATTTCTAGATGATATCAAGCTATTGGAAAAGAATGTATGTGACTGGTTTTTTTCTACTAATATGACAAGCATGTTCATTGGATCCTGATCTAAATCAGTGGTGATGTGTTCCTTCTTCGTTATTGTTTTCCCTCTGTTTTACACCATGTTTCATTTTCTCTGATAAGAAACAGTAATTTTAGCTTAGGATATACTGCTGCAAGTACCCTAATGTTTCCTGCACTTTCTTATATTTAATGTTTTCTGCTACTTGTGTATCTTAGAACAAATTCAATATAATTTAACCAATCAAAGAGTTGGTTTTCCCATACTTACTAATGTATGAATTTAGAGTTTGTTAGATTCTCTTGTTTGGTTCTGCTGAAAGAATAGGAGAATAGGGAGATTTAGTGATTAGCCCTGTCCCCTAAGTTCCCTTTCCAACAGTTAGCTTTTCTAAGATCCCTTTGAGTTGAATGCCAAAAGAAGAGAAGGTTAAAATTCTTTCTCTGATCTTAGACTTCACTCTGTGTTTGAATTTAAGTGTTTTCTACTGTCTGAAAGTAGTGAGGAGGACTGCTGGGTTGTTGTCTTCGGAGTTCGCCTAATCAGGAGTTTTGATCATAGAGGTATAAGGTATGCCCCATCCCTTGACTTACTCTGAAGTGGTCACCGTGGAAGGTTTTCCTTGTCATTCCCATTCATTTCCTTATTGTTTCATCTCATGCAATCATCTTAAGAGATCCTCTGTTTTAGATGACTAGCCCTTTGGAAGCCTTGGATATTTGAATTGCAAGTAAACCCTTTTATGACCCCATTGCCCAATGGACTTGTATCCTCTTTAAATTATCTCCCCATTGCCGAAAACCCTTCTCTACTCATTCCTTTACCTTACATTGAACCCTTCTGTCAATATTCCCAACCAAACAAACAAAACAAAAACCCTTGTGCCCTATAACTAGCCTAATACCTTAAATTGACCTTTAAATATACATTATTCTTTATCTTTATAGAGAGATCCCTCTTTGGATCCAGGAGGTCTAGATCCTGAGATCCCAAAGTGGTTTGATTTTGTCTTGTCATTTGGTATTGCCAGATCTGCCAAATCATAGGAACCCAACACAACACAGGAAAATATTCAAGAACATGATCAAACTGTCTGCAATACTTGCAAGATTGTTGTGTTGGGTTTGGAAAATCACGCACATAATGGCCAACATCCCCACAATTATAGCAAATGAGTTGGCCTCCTCCTCGACCATCTCCTCCTCCTCTTCCTTGACCTCTACCTTGAAATCCACTGCACCCATACAGAGATGTAGGTGAATCTAGCCCTCGACCCTCAACCTGCATCTTATAGGAAGGATTCTTCTCAATCATCAGATCAAAGATGTGACAGTTCTTCTCATTGTTCCCCACAGATCAAAAAAATGTGCAGTAAGGTTTCTTGAGCTACGGAATATATTTACCAATCCTAGGGCATAAATCTATCATGTCTAGTCCATTTTCTCTACAAATCATGCACCATCATATGGGAACTTCACTAGGCCCTGCCCCACTCTTAATCAGACTTGGTCCTCTAACTGCTAGATATTTATTATATACAGGACAATGATCCTTGTGATTCCCTTCAACTTTACGTGTGCATCATACTCCTGCAAACACATCCTTTCCTTTCTCTTGTTGCAAACTTTGTATTTCTAAGTGTAATGCAGCCAACTGGCTTTGGATTTGTTGAGCCCCAACCTGTGTAGCTGGTATAGGTGAGGCTTTTAAATTCATGGCGCTCTCCACAGCTTCATTCTGTGTTGCAATCTTGTGCTGGTTTAAGGACTGGCACAAATGCGGGAGAAACATGGCAATGAACAATTCCTTGTGTTGTGTGTCATCGATAGTAAATCCTCCATCCTTGATGGTGTGCTTCAACCGTTGATCTACCTCCCATACAGATTCATTCACTTCTTGGTGGATATATTTTAATTCAATCACACATTGAGCATATAATTTTTATTTTTTTGAATTGCTCCTTTAGTGCGGCTTTAAGCTCATCAATTGTTGCATTAGGGTTTGTTTCCATATACCTCATGTACCGATCCAATGCACGTTCTTGAAATGCAGTAGAAAGTTGCAATTTATTAACATTATTGTTATTGATCTGCTGCACTGTCCACACAACATCTGTGACGAACCAGAATTGGTCAACATCTTCATTCCCAACACCCTTGAAATCCTGCAACTTTATGGAAGTAGCCATATCAACTCTTGGTGGTGGAGGTGGAGGTGGAGTGGATGACTTGCTAGTGTGAGATGAATTTGGACGTGGAGTGGATGTGATCTGAACTATGATCAAGTTCTCTTCTTTTGAGTGCACAGATTAACCAGAGCTACTTGTTTTAGACTCCTCATCGCTGTCATATTTACCTTTGAGGGGATTGTAGATAAAATCTCCTTCTAGGTCTACTCTATAAGGTTTCCCGCTACAAGTAGTACTACGAAGAACTTTTTGCGTGGACCTAGATGGGCTTCTTCAAGACATTCACTCAATGTGGTTGCACAGAGTACTCCTTTCACATAAAAGCTTTTTAATCCACAGTTTCAATGAGCAAAGAAACTACACAAAAAGTATTAATAGCTTCATAATACTACACAAAAGTATTAATAGCAAATTCAGTCATAAACCCACTCATAATGCTATCAATCCAATAATCTACTATGGGGTAATTTTGTTGCTAGATTTCTCCAACTGTTGAACCAACTCAGGAGTCCACCTGGTGATTGCATCGTCCTTTGCATAGGTCCAGAACTTAGCAAGACGAGATAACCACTCTTATAATTTTGTTGCAAAGGAAGAAAATAAAATTAATGGATCTCTGTATAGATATACTTTTTCTCCCAATATTCAGTAGACAACTTAGGGTTTCGGTTTTCTTAGATTGCAAATTCGCGCCCCTTCTTATCAAGCCAATATTTTTTTTCGTTCTTCATCAGATGTCACATCAAACTTCCCTCAAATAGATCCTGGTCCCAGTAACGGAACCATTTTTTGGATTGAGGGGTCCTGACCTAGGTTCAGAGTGTTCTGCACAACCAACAAAACCTTCAAACCACTGGCCCTTTTGGTAGTGATCTGCTTACGCAGATGAAAGTCTCACCCGAAGCAATATGGGTGGGTGTTGGAACCAGGTTTCCGCACCCTGAGGGAGTGTATGATGTGGTCCTTAACCCTACTTATTAGAGACTTCGCAGAAACCGAGATCTAATTGTAGCTAAAATCCTTAACAGACATGCATAAAACATATTATTATGCTTCAATCAAAACTAGCTTACCAAAGCGGAAATAACACTTGCACAATCATACAGATGCAACCCTTGTGCGAATACAAAGATATTTAACATATACTTAACTCATATAAATGCACATTCAACAGGAACATAAACATATCTATAACTTGCAGTAATCAACAGATAAGTAAACCAAGATATTCATACATAAACACAGAAATCGCAATGGAGCAGAGTTCGCCAAATATTCTTCTTTATTAATAGATCTTCAATTTAGTACAATTCTTTTCCATCTGAGAACACATCAGCAGAGTCCTTGCACACAGCTCAGGACTAGGTCTCCTCGCACACAGCCATCAAGAGCCTTCCTACCCAGACTTACTCAAAACTCAGATCAAAATATTAATCATAAGATAACATATCTTGTATGACTTGACTGTCCTTACTCGATTCAACTTCTTTCATATTTATATGAATTAGACATGCATATACTATGGTCTCAAACCATGGTTTGAGACTCATGGTTCCCCCTTTTCACCCATTACAATCATTAAGGAGCTTTGACCCGCTCCAACGCCCCTTGACTTTTGCGCACAACGCGTATTGACAAAATTTAACCAAAATTATACCCAAAAACTTGACCTGATAGGACCCTATCCCAACAAGTCCAATGTAATTCAAAGATCTCAAACCCTACCATGACCACAAATCTAAAATTGAAATGAATTTTAAATCTAGAATTGGAATGAATTCTTCATTCAATCTCGATTGCCCCTTTATAACAAGTTCCATCCTTTCTTTCCACTGAAAAATTTCCTAATTTATTAATAATAATATATGTTATTATATTAAAATTATATACTAATTATTAGGGATTCAATTTTTCAATTTTCTAATAAATTCTTATTGTATATGAATTTATGACTTTTATATTTTAATAAAAAATTATATTGGTTTATTACTATTTTAGTGTTTTGACATTTTAAATTACACAACTTGGAAAATTTATGATGTTAACAGATATCTACCAACTAAAACAGTTAGGAAAAAGGAAATTTTGACTACAGCATTAAATGAATGGCAGTGAAAAACACACTCCACTTGGAAGACGCCAAAGATGGGATCCATCAAACTTCAATGAAGTTGTTGAGATGGTTGGCTGTTGAGAAACAGATGATTAATGGAAAATGAAATCCCACCACAACGATAACGATATTCCAGCGTCCGAAGAAAAGAGACCACCTTCTATATAACATTAATGCACTTAACTCCCATTAGCTCCCTGGATTCAAGCTATTACAGCGAATTCCTAATATGGCATCCCTGGATTCTAACTCGTCCTTCTCAAGGAGCTCTTTTGCGCAATACGAAGGCCTGCGACGAATCGAGCCCGCGACGAATAGCCCACGATTTATTTATACGCTGAGACCTGGAACGTGTATGTGTGTTTGTTTGTTTGTTTTTTTGCTTGCGAAATAAGTTGACTTTAGTCTGGGCTAGTTTCAATGTTGGATGGAAGAATTTGCGAAATAAATTAGATTTAGTCTGGACTGGACTAGTTTCAATATAAGATAGAAAAATTTGCGAAATAAGTTGAATTTAGTTAAAAAACCAATTTTAATATTGAATGGAAAACTTGGTTTATAGTTACAATTTGATTTGAAAGTTATTCTACTTAGAATTCAAATTTTGGTCCAGGATTTCTTTATAAACTAAAACATTGAAAAAAATTTCTAATCCAGCCCCAATATTGGACGGAAACACTAAAGCTAAAACTTTGCTTATAATTGCAATTTGATTTGAGGTTAACGTGCACTAGGGTTAAAATTTTGGGTTTTGTATGCAGGTGGTAGAAATGGCAAAACCAGGGCTATAATGGCGTCGGCTCCCAAACGAGAAAAGGATCCGAAAAAGAGGATTGTTATAACGGGAATGGGGCTCGTCTCTGTTTTCGGAAGCGACGCCGATAAGTTTTATGAGAAACTTCTGGAGGGAGAGAACGGTATTGGGTTCATAGATCGATTCGATGCCTCGAGTTACAGTGTTAGATTTGCAGGCCAAATACGTGATTTTTCTGCAAATGGGTATATTGACGGGAAGATTGACCATCGGCTTGATGACTGTTGGAGATACAGTTTGGTCAGTGGGAAGATGGCTCTTGAAAACGCCCATCTATGCAAGGAAGAATTGGAGAAAGTATTTAATATTTTTCTTTGGACCCCATGGATTTTTTCCATTTTCCATTTTCCATTGACTTCTGAATTTGTTTATTTTTTTAAATTAATGGTTGTAGAGTTAGGTTATTAGGAAAAAATGGGCTGTAAAGAAGAAATCCATGGGAACAAGTAAGTAATTCCAAACACCAGGCCAAATTCATCTAAACTAGGTTAATCCCCAGCTCAAGGAAGTAAATGATATATCATTTGTGAGTATCTATGCACTATTTACCTTCAATCTTTTTAACCTGACTTGTCACGTGGAACATTTATTATTGGTTGTTATGAGTTAATATTGGTTGATTTTCTTTATTATGGAAGGAAAATGAAAATTACATCACTTGTTATTACTTAATAGTAATTAATAATAATTATTAATGGTGCATACTTTGTTATTACTTAATAATAATTACTAAACTTTTATTTTTGCTACATGTTTCTGAGTCTTAGACAATTAACATGTCCTTTTAAGTTATATAAAAAAAACTCTCTTAACAAGCAAAAAAGAAAAACAATTTTAAAACATAATTTTAATATATTTTGTATTCATACATACAAACACATATATGTTTTTATGGATATTATATATATAAAACAAACTAATGGAAATAATATACCATTTATAATATAATCTTAAACATGGTATAAATGTAAATATATAAAATAAATTTTATATCTTTAATTATATTAAAATAAATGGATTTTAATTCCAAAATTGTCTGAGAGATTAAATTTTGTAAAACTTGATGAAAAATTTAAAGAATTTAATCTTTCTAAATAGTTGACATATATATATTAAAAATGACTAATATTTTTCTTTTATATATATATATATATATATATATATATATATATATATATATATATATATATATAGTTTTATGTGTTTATTAATTAAATTTAAACATGAATATATGAAATATCATGGTTATAAATATGTATCATCAATATTTTATTTTAAGTTAGTTAGTAAGATGAGTTTATGGGAGACAATTTAATTGACCATAACTTGGTTATGATGTATCATGTAAATTGTGAGATTCAAAGTGCAAATACCTAATGCTAATTTACCCAAAAAAATAAATAAATGATAAGAAGATTTTATTTATATTTCACAACTTTATATAAAAATATTCTTATTTCTAATTTTATTAAAACTCTTATAATATATAAAACTCTTATTTCTAATTATATTAAAACTCTCATAATATATAAATATTAGTATTTCTGTTCTATTAAAATTCTCCTCCTATATAAATATTCTTATTTATTATTTTATTAAAATTCTCATAATATATAAATATTCTTATTTCTAATTTCTAATTTTATTACAACTCTCTTAATATATAAATATTATTATTTATAATTCTATTAAAAATCTCTCTTTTTATTTCTATCCAAACAATATATTGTTAAATTTAAGTATCAATAAATGCAACACATTTAACATATCTCATAAAATATATTTTACTTTATATAATATTTATTACTTTATCTATAAATAATATAAATATATATTATTAATCTTAGATAAAATTTAGAAACTATTAATATCTCCCTAGAGAATTAAAATGCATATTTCCATATACATGTGAGTGAAAGTGTCCATTTCAATATCTAATAGTAAATGTGAGAGTATGTGGAAATGAGTAGTATTAAGGTTCGTGAGTTGAAAGTGCACATTTTTCATTAGGTGACGGATGAAGTAGGGGAAGGTATATTTACAATATCTAATAGTAAATGTGAGAGTATGTGGAAAGTAGTAGTATTAAGGTTCGTTGTGAGTTGAAAGTGCACATTTTTCCATAGGTGATAGATGAAGTAGGCAAGGTATATTTACAAATTTAAGGTATATTTATAAGTTTAGTGAGCTATTAATATGTGGGGCAATATATGTTTGTCGTTGGATAATGTACTTATATATCTTAATAGTAAATGTGAGAGTATGTAGAAAGGAGTAGTATTAAGATTCATTGTGAGTTGAAAGTGCACATTTTTTAATAATAAGTGACAAATGAAATAGACAAAATATATTTACAAGTTTATTGAGCTATTAATATGTGGAGTAGTATATGTTTGTTGTTGGATAATGTAATTTTATATGTTTATGATTGAATAATATACTTATCTTAATCTCAAAATGAACATATACTATTCTTTTATTTATACATATACTATCCACTTTATTTATAATTGGATAAAATTGTAAATATTGTTATCCATAAAATATAAACTTGTAAATATTAGTTACTCTACAATTTAGTAAAATGGTAAATATTGATTCTCTATAAAATATAAACTTGTGAATATTGGCTGCTCATGAAATATGGAGGGGGTGAGAAGTTAAAGTGTGCATTTCAATATTTAATAGTACATAGGTGAGAGATGAAGTATATGGGTGAGGAGTTAAAGTGTGCATTTCAATATTTAATAGTGAAGGTGACAGTATATAGAAAGGAACACGGTTGGATTAAGTTCCATTGTGAGGTGAATTGCACATTTCAATGATCAATAGGTGAGAGACGAAGTATATGGGTGAGGAGTTAAAGTGTATATTTCAATATTTAATAATGAAGGCGAGAGTATATGGGAAGGAGTACGGTGGTATTAAAGTGCATTATGAGTGGAAAGTGTACATTTCAATGCTCGACATGTGATAAATGAGTGTATGGGGTGAAGTTAAAGTGGACCTTACAGTGTAGTTTGAATGGAATGTGTATATATTTTCAGTTTTAATCAAAGTATTTGCATAAAGTCAAGTAAATATTCTATTGTAAAATAGATAATGGGCGTTGTTTGATAAATATCATGGAAGTTGTTTAAACAATAAACAACAAATCGATGAACAAACTTTTGTAAAAAATTACTAGGATCTTTGAAGATTACTGAATGAACCCAAAACTTAGGCCCATTTTCCAATCATTTCTCTATGTAAAGTTAAGATCACACACTGCAAAGATCTACCCATCCCACTCAGCCCTCACCCCCTCTAACTTTAGAATACACCCTGCTTCTCTGAGTACACGGTATGTTTGTGATAAACATAGATTGTATTGCATTAACATGACTCTTCTATTCCTCACAGGTAGACAAGATGCGTGTAGGGGTGCTGGTGGGAACGGCCATGGGTGGCCTTACAGCCTACTCTGCTGCAGTAGCGAATCTTGTACGGATGGGCTACAAGAAGATATCACCATTTTTTATTCCTTATTCCATTACGAACATGGGGTCTGCATTGTTGGCAATTGATACGGGATTTATGGGTCCAACCTACTCAATTTCAACGGCCTGTGCAACAGCAAATTACTGCCTATATTCAGCTGCAAATCATATTCGCAGAGGTGAAGCAGATATCATGCTTGCAGGTGGCACAGAAGCTTCGATTTTGCCGTCTGGTGTGGGCGGATTTATTGCTTGTAAGGCCCTTTCAAAGAGGAATGACAACCCACAAACAGCTTCCAGACCGTGGGACAAGGATCGTGATGGATTTGTCATGGGTGAAGGCGCTGGCGTGCTGGTAAGCTTAGAACATAAGAGAGCAATTACAGTCGAGTCTCAGATTTTGATCTTATTTCAGAATATTTTTCTGAATTAGATATTAAGTTAAGTTTAATAATATTGAGATTGAGTTTTAGGAACGTAGATGCATCACTTGGCTCTCTTTATTGAACTGTAACAGTCAAGTTATTCAACTATATTTCCTTGTGATAAATTTGGGTTTGACTTAACTAGACAAAAATGATATTTGTAAATCTTCAAAGAACTTTTCAGACCATGAGCAATTCACAGTATAAGAACGAACTGTGGGGATTTTGATCTATCATAGTTTGTGTTTTTTTCAAACCAGGTTATGGAAAGTCTTGAGCATGCAAGGAAGCGAGGAGCCCCCATAATAGCCGAGTACCTTGGTGGAGCTGTCAGTTGTGATGCTTATCACATGACGAATCCACATCCTGATGGGCTTGGAGTTTCAATCTGCATTCAGAAATGCCTGGAAGATGCAGGAGTTTCACCAGAGGAGGTAAGTTTCTCCGATGTTTTAACGAAGCTTTACTAGTGATGTGGAATTACTTCAAATAGTTTTATATAATTTTCAGTTGTGTAGAATTACTTTATTTTTTTAATGGAACTTTGGTAAACTTGTTGGTGATTGTAAAGATTATTGTTAAACAGTTTTTTAATGATTTTAGAAGGTTGTTTGATAATAGTGGTATTAACTTTTAATTTAATAAGTAATTTTTACTTTTATTTATTTTTACTGTTATATTTGCATTTTAATAGAGAATATTTACATGAGTTGGCTTTTCAATGTGGAAGCCAAACATTAAAGTAAAGATTCACGAATTTGTAAAATTGGAGAAGAGTTTAGGAAAAATAAAGAGCAAAATTATATGTTTTTATTATTGAGTTGTTTGAAGCTTTTTTCATCTTTTTCTTGAGAACATCAATCTATTTTTCTTGAGAACATCAATTTATTTCGGTAAATTGTTGGGAGTAGATGGCATGAAGACAACACTTGCATTTCTTTGAGGCATTTCCATTTCTCAAGAATTTGCAATAGTGGTTGCTTCTTTATCACTATCCAAGTGATTTGATTTGTGAAGACGTGTATGTCCACTCATGGATGGAGCTAGGATCATGGTTGTATCTCTCTCTTCTCCATTCGAGGGATTTAGATGAAAGTGGGGAGATGGTGAAGGAGGATGAGGGATCACAAAGTTTGTGGGATGAGTTGAGGATGAAGGAATAGATTTAATTTTAGTTGCTTTTTCTTGTTCACTGTTAGCTTGCTTGTGAGATGAGGAATTATTATATCCTTTTGGACCTTGCCATCATCGATTCTTTTTATTGGCATCAAGGGGATGAGAATGCTCTTGAGAAAAAGGGAAAGTATTCTGGAGATGACTTGAATTTTGATAGGACCTAGAGTAGAAGGTTGTGTTTTTGTAATCCATTGTGTTGATCATGTCTGCCCCATGTCTAAATTCTGATAATTAGTCCTCTTGAGCCATTCGAAACCCCTCTGTCTAGCCTAATCATCCGTTTTTCTACCTATCGTTACTCTCTCATTAATCCCAAAATGCACTAAGGTGGCTGAAAATTCGCATTTGAAAACATATTTAGAGCCCAGCCCCTTTCGATTATAGCCCCTTTGCTCCGTTCCCCATGTGACTGCAGACCGAGACCAAACGCCAAATCCGAAGGCGCTTACTGCATAAAGCTATCGGGTGTATTCTCGGCCGTCCGATCAAACACAGATCGACGGTTCGCAACCTGTCCCTGTCCGGTGGTCCCCGTCGTGCCTTACCCCTAAAACCAGCCTGATTTTTCCGCACCACCTTTGCTGCGCAGGCAGTATTCCTCCTTCGTCCAGTGATTCCATACGCTAATTGCCGCGTGTCCCTCTATACGGTCCCAAAACCGCTCCATTTTGCGCATTATCATTCGGTCGCAGTCGCGCAGCGAAATCAATGTAAACCGTCCGATTTGAGGGCTTTCATCCTACGACGATCATTCTCCGAAGCCACGCGGAATTTAACACCAAGGAAACATACCCCCTGGCCCACTGTCAATTACCGCCTGACGCGTTTTAACCATTGATCTCGTTTTAATATCGGGCGGCCCAGATCGTTCGTTTGCCCAGCCGTTGACCTAGCCCACCTCCGCGTCACAAATTCCGCGTCGCCCTTTCCGTATATTCTTATGTACGCCCACGTGTCATCTGCGTTCCCCTCCACCATGCATATGTTTTGTTTACGTATCATATTTCAGTGTCCACGTTATGAACTTATGCCCCGTTCATCCATTGTCGTTCCACTGTATTCTTCATTGCCACCCTGCGTCGTTTCGTCATTCCGTCTTGACTACGCGACCATGCCCATGGATCCCACCACGCTATCATCCTTGTGTCTGGTTTTTCCTTTAATGAGTTTGTGGTTTTGCAGGTTTGTCGCGACAGAGAATTATCATGATCCACTGCCTCCATTATAGAAGCCGAGAACGCATGACAGGACCATGTTTCAGAAGCAAAATTTATGGAAAAAGATCTGGGAGCTGCTATGATGTGACCACCATTAAAGAAAGCAAGGATTTAAATCTATTAAACCCTCCAGGGTCATTCAAATGCACAGGTTGAGTAGATGAAGAAATAATGGCGCGGATAGAGAATATCATTGAAGAGCAGGGGATTAAAGAAATGCATTCAAGGACTTTGGGGCTTTTACATAACCTTTTAGGAGCAAAGTACCAGATCGAAGACCCTGCAGATCACTAGAAAGATCTTCTCACAGAAAACAATGCCCTCAAGGTTTATTTCAGCCAAATTTTCTCCAGGAAAGGACAGAAGGTTCATGTGAATTCCTCTCTATACCGTGTTCCTGAAGAGATTTTCTACCCAGGGCATTTATTTTTGTCGACAGCAGAGTACACACAGCTCAACATGGTCATTCAGCAGTGTGGGCGCAAAGGTTTTCCGCCATTTTGTTTAAATTAAGCCAATTAAATGAGCATCACCTACCTCATTTTATAGAGTTTTCTGTTTCTTCTATAAAAACCAAAAAGAAAGACATTGTAAAGGGTTCCAGACTTTTATCAGAAAATTGTGCAGTGAAAGGCATTTTTGTAAGCATTTTGTAAAGCTTTTGTATGAAGGCTCAGAGCCCGTAGGGTCTCAGTGAGGAGGAGTTCTATCTGTAATGAGGATTCTGGTCTTTGGTATTTCACAGTATGTAACTTTCTCTTATGTGTTTAATATAACATTTCATTTCATCCACTTTCTTGTATCATGTTTTGGAATGCGAGTGGCTCACTGGTTTGGTAAGGATTCATCCTAGTTGATGCCCATACTTAAATCAGTCAAGCGCTTTAAATATGGCTCATGCATGATATACTGTTCCATATTCATCTCAACCATCTTTCTGCTATATTAGTTGCTTTGGGAGGGTTCTTTTAAAACGCCATTGTCATGTATGGATTCTTAGATTGATAAGCCCATATATGGTTCTGTTGTGTATCTGGGTATCAGCCCAATGCTGACTAGTATCTTCTTAACTTTTCTTTCACCGTATTCACTTTCTGATATTTGATTTCTGTGGCATATTATTTGAACCGGCCCTCTTTGCAGTAAATTGTCTCTTAACTGTCTGATGCTTTAATATTTAAGCTTTGCATTGTGCCCCTGCAACATTACTTCCCCTGTGACAGTTTCTGTGATTTCTGGTTCCATTTCAATCAATTTCCTTGTTTTACAAGAGATAGCAGGAGAGCCTTTTGGATTGACACCCAAGTTATATTATGTGCTCCTTGCTATGATAAGATGTCCTAGGCACTGGTCTATGGCAACTCTAGGCTGTCTCTAGGAGTGACAACAATTGTCGACAACATCTTTCTGGCGCTGTTGCCGGGGATCGAATTTAAGAATATCAGTTTCCCTGGGCCTCGACAAATCATATTCACTCTCTAATCAGGTGAGCACAGAGAGTTGAAGAGTTGTATATCTCTCACCTTGGCGACTCCACTGTTGTTTGTTTGATAAATCTATTGGTAGTTCTGGCTCCTCGTAAGCCACATCTGAGGTCAGATACATCACAGTCAAAGACACCTTCAGTATCTGACCCTGAGAAGATTATACATAGAAGAAGTTGGAAAGAAAAGAAATCAGTCTGTGCCGTGATCCTTGAGTATTCTGTAGAAGATTATCCATCCTCTTATTCTCAAGAAATTCAAGTAGAAAATCCCGACTCCACTGAGGAAAATCCTGAATATTACTCAAATAGCCCACCCAGGGGAAGTGCTAGAACCAAAGAGAACTTTTGTCCTACCCCTGAGGCCGAAGAAGTCAAGTAAGTTACAGAAGTAGCCCCTGTTAACCGTGAGCTATTTCCATCTACACCTCAGCTTGCTGTACAGTATATTCCCATTGTTATACATACTCCACTTCCACCTCCTCCTCTTCCTCCCTTTGTACACTATATTGTTGCACAACCCCCACCTCCTCCAATGGCTAATGTTCTAGCCTTTTTGTTAAACAAATATGCTCCCCTGGCATTACCTCAAGTGCTGAATGATATGCCACAGGATTATTTAAAGGTCTTGCCTAGATTCACTGGGGAAAATGAAATAGATGCTCAGAAACATCTTGAGACCTTCTGCTCTTTTGCAGAGAACTTTAATGTAGAACATTTGGATGTAGTCTTAAGATTATTTGTGAAATCTCTGGACAGTGAAGCCAGAAAATGGTTCAAAACATTAGGAAACCGTTCTGTAACCACTTGGGGTGATATGGAAAATACCTTTCTCAGAAAATGGGGAGAAAATAAAGACCATGGACAATGTCTTACTGAGTTCAATACACTCAAGAAGAAACATAATGAAGGGGTGTCAGAGTTTATTAAGAGATTTAATAAGTTATATATAAACCTTCCTGCTGATATGAAGCCTCATCAGAACACTGCCAAAGTTGTTTTCATAGCTGCCTTTGACTCTGATTTTGGTTTCTCTCTCAGGGAAAGAAAGCCTGCCACCCTAGATGATGCTCAGTCAAATACTCATGAGTTGGAAGCAAACTTTGCCTCCACTGGAAAATTAAAAGGGAAAGCTAAACAAGATACCAGAAGAAGAGGTAAAGAGGAAGTATCTACCTCAAATCAGGATAAGGATTTAGATAGAATTGAAGAAATGAATAAAATGATTAAGAATATTTCTAATAAACTGGTCAAGCTTGAATTGGAAACCAAGAACTCAGCTTCCAAGAATTTCCAGAATGCTCAAAACAGAGGTTATAATCCTCAGTATAGAAAGCCACCCCTGCAAATAATGCCAAGGGAAGCAAAGGAGCAGCATGATCAGGTACCACACCCATTGTACCTGGAAGGCCCAGTAGATGACTCCACTGAAGATGTTGCATATGAACTGCAAGATGCAAACCTTGCTTTCTCAAACAATGATGAAGTAGAATGCCCATTGCACGAAGAAGAAGAAGAGATCAGAGATGCAGAAGATGCAAAAATTGATCATTACTGAAAACAGTTTAATGATTTCATGCAAGCACATTTTAATAGAAGATATGATCTCAGATCTTCCAGGAAGAGAACTCGAACTCAGGATCAAGAAGAAGAGCCTCCCCAGAAGAAATCATCTGCTCAAAAGGAATCAACAGTGAAAAAAGTTACAGACAAAGGTATTGCAGAAGACAATACATCCTTTGGAGTTGTCTTGGATACAGATGAACTGTCGCAGAAGAAGGAAGGTGAAGCAATCATGCCCCATGGGAAGGAACTTGTTATTACTGATAATGAAAAGAATGAGATGATGTGCCTGATAGACAAAGAGGAGATTGGAGGATAGAATTTTGGAACTACTACAGTGATGGGAAATCAAAATTCTATTCTGCTAGAAGACAAGAGTCCAAAATATGAAGAACTTGATTTGATTGCCAGAAGCAATCAAGAGGGTGAAGGACAATTACTGAAGGTTGTCAAGGAAGAATAAGAAGAGTATGCTGAAACAAATGTGCAGCATATTGACGAAAGGCTTGAGAATAAATGGCTGATTTATTTTCTGAAAACATTTAGAGAAGAGAATGAAAATGCAGATACTGAAGTTGAAGTGCCTAAAGTTGTGAAAGAAGCAGGAGTAGATACTAGTTTGCAGAACTTGAATATGCTTACTAGTAAACAAGGAGAAATGAATAATTATGCTACTGCAGTTAAAAGATTAAAAGGTAATTTAATTCTTAAAGGTAAATGTGCAGGTGAGGAGTAAGAGAATGTTGCAGAGGGAGATATCCTAAAAGATGTTCAGGAAGTTTGGGAAACTCTCCTACCTCTTAAAAAAGAAAGGATTCCACTGCCTTCTGAAATACAAGCATCAGGAAATCAGGCTTTCAAGAGCTACTCTGAAGATGCAGTGAAAAATACAGTGGTCAGAGCTGCCCAGGATGAAGACGGCCTACCAACCACAGAAGGCCTAAAAGAAGAGGTGTTATATCATGTATTTAATGATCCTCTGGCAGAATATATGGAGGCCCTGATTAGCCCAAATTTTCCAGCATTAATCTTTCAACAGGGCCAGATTCATCAAGAATGGTCACCATCGATGATGACCACAATTTTGAAGAACCACATGCAAAGCACACTGTGGTTATCTCTGATAGGCAGTCAGTGCTCATATCCTTTTTTGCTACTACTCGACTGGCTGCATTGGCATTATGGTATCACCTAAAAAGCGCAAGAGGTTTCCAAGTAAAGTAGGGTAGGTAAGAAAAGCTAAATAAAGCTTAGCTTGTGAGCACGTAGTTAGTTGTTTTAATTTCTGCAAAGTCCAGTGAGCCAGACAGCCTAATCCTGGCTGGGCTATTTCTAGTTTCCGTTTTTCATCTTTGCTTAAATAAGGTGGGTGATGTAATGAATTATCGAGTGAAGAGTGAAAAGTGCTGAGGAACAGAGTCTACATAGAGGATGATCAGGAGGTCTGCGAGGTTCTTGACACGTCTAGGTATGAACGTGCCGTCCCCAGATGGAGCCGATGTTGATCATGTTTGCCCCATGTCTAAATTCTGATAATCAGTCCTCTTGAGCCATTCGAAACCCCTCTGTCTAGCCTAATCATCCGTTTTTCTACCTATCGTTACTCTCTCATTAATCCAAAAATGCACTAAGGTGGCTGAAAATTCGCATTTGAAAACATATTTAGAGCCCAACCCCTTTCGATTATAGCCCCTTTGCTTCGTTCCCCATGTGACTGCAGACCGAGACCAAACGCCAAATCCGAAGGCGCTTACTGCATAAAGCTATCGGGTGTATTCTCGGCCGTCCGATCAAACACAGATCAACGGTCTGCAACCTGTCCCTGTCCGGTGGTACCTGCCGCGCCTTACCCCTAAAACCAGCCTGATTTTTCCGCACCACCTTTGCTGGGCAGGCGGTATTCCTCCTTCGGCCAGCAATTCCATACGCTGATCGCCACGTGTCCCTCTGTACGGTCCCAAAACCGCTCCATTTCGCGCGTTATCATTCGGTCGTAGTCGCGCAGCGAAATCAATGTAAACCGTCCGATTTGAGGGCTTTCATCCTACGGCGATCATTCTCCGAAGCCACGCGGAATTTAACACCAAGGAAACATACCCCCTAGCCCACTGTCAATTACCGCCCGACGCGTTTTAAACCATTGATCTCGTTTTAAGATCGGGCGGCCCATATTGTTCGTTTGCCTAGTCGTTGACCTGGCCCACCTCCGCGTCGTCCTTTCTGTATATTCTTATGTACGCCCACGTGTCATCTGAGTTCCCCTCCACCATGCATATGTTTTGTTTACGTATCATATTTCAGTGTCCACGTTGTGAACTTCTGGCCCGTTCATCCATTGTCGTTCCATTGTATTCTTCATTGCCACCCTGCGTCATTTCGTCGTTCCGTCTTGACTATGCGACCATGCCCATGGATCCCGCCACGCTATCATCCTTGTGTCTGGTTTTTCCTTTAACGAGTTTGGGTTTTGCAGGTTTGCCGCGACAGAGAATTATCATGATCCACTACCTCCATTACAGAAGCCGAGAACGCATGACAGGACCATGTTTCAGGAGCAAAATTTATGGAAAAAGATCTGGGAGCTGCTATGATGTGACCACCATTAAAGAAAGCAAGGATTTAAATCTATTAAACCCTCCAGGGTCATTCAAATGCACAGGTTGAGCAGATGAAGAAATAATGGTGCGGATAGAGAATATCATTGAAGAGCAGGGGATTAAAGAAATGCATTCAAGGACTTTGGGGCTTTTACATAACCTTTTAGGGGCAAAGTACCAGATCGAAGACCCTGCAGATCACTAGAAAGATCTTCTCACAGAAAACAATGCCCTCAAGGTTTATTTCAGCCGAATTTTCTCCAGGAAAGGACAGAAGGTTCATGTGAATTCCTCTCTATACCGTGTTCCTGAAGATATTTTCTACCCAGTGCATTTATTTCTGCCGGCAGCAGAGTACACACAGCTCAACATGGTCATTCAGCAGTGTGGGCGCGAAGGTTTTCCGCGATTTTATTTAAATTAAGCCAATTAAATGAGCATCACCTACCTCATTTTCTAGAGTTTTCTGTTGCTTCTATAAAAACCAAAAAGAAAGACATTGTAAAGGGTTCCAAACTTTTATCAAAAAATTGTGCAGTGAAAGGTATTTTTGTAAGCATTTTGTAAATTTTTTGTATGAAGGCTCAAAGCCTGTAGGGTCTCAGTGAGGAGGAGTTCTATCTATAATGAGGATTCTGGTCTTTGGTATTTCACAGTATGTAACTTTCTCTTATGTGTTTAATATAACATTTCATTTCATCCACTTTCTTGTATCATGTTTTGGAATGCGAGTGGCTCATTGGTTTGGTAAGGATTCATCCTAGTTGATGCCCATACTTAAATCAGTCAAGCGCTTTAAATATGGCTCATGCATGATATACTGTTCCATATTCATCTCAACCATCTTTCTGCTATATTAGTTGCTTTGGGAGGGTGCTTTTAAAACGCCATTGTCATGTATGGATTCTTAGATTGATAAGCCCATATATGGTTCTGTTGTGTATCTGGGTATCAGCCCAATGCTGACTAGTATCTTCTTAACTTTTCTTTCACCGTATTCACTTTTTGATATTTTATTTCTGTGGCATATTATTTGAACCGGCCCTCTTTGCAGTAAATTGTCTCTTAACTGTCTGATGCTTTAATATTTAAGCTTTGCATTGTGCCCCTGCAACATTACTTCCCCTGTGACAGTTTCTGTGATTTCTGGTTCCATTTAAATCAATTTCCTTGTTTTACAAGAGATAGCAGGAGAGCCTTTTGGATTGACACCCAAGTTATATTATGTGCTCCTTGCTATGATAAGATGTCCTAGGCACTGGTCTATGGCAACTCTAGGCTGTCTCTAGGAGTGACAACAATTGTCGACAACACATTGGATGCAAAAATGTTATGCTATTCTAATTACGAAGGATCCTATACCCTTTGGTAAGATCTATTTCAACATAGATGTATGCAAAGGTTACAATACCCCTCTCAATCCAATTTGTATCTATCTTAATAAAACAACCTAGAAATTTTCCTACATAAGCTAAGATATACGGAGTTAACAAATGAATGTGCATATTAGGAATTATTACCCAAACTATATTTCCTAGAGCTTCCGTGGATAAAGGTTTGAATTTAGGAAACTATTTCTTAAAGGAGAGATTAGAGAAGCCCCAAAACCAAGTCCCTTGATAAAAAACTCTTTGATGGTCCTCTCGATTTTTGAGAAAAAACCATAGGGAAGCCCTTCGAGCAAAAATACATATCTTTATTTGAGGACAAAGTTTGATGTGCCCATTCTCAGAGCACGGGTGTTGATGACCAGAGCCCATTAAAATGGTAAATTGAAATTTTGATCATAGGATAAGCTAAAAACATTAGATTGTGGGTTTTCCACCTCTACTTCTGGAATATATTTTGCTTGTTCTACAATGAAGGTTAGCCTTCAGAGATTTTTGGGAGTTGGCTACTAGAGCCCTGGCTTTAGAGAATCCTTAAGGATCGTGGCTGAGAGGAAGAGAGCGTACCCTAGCATTTGGCTCATCCATTTAGTCTTGAGACTAAGAGTATTAAGGCATCCTTAGATATACCGCAATCTTAGAGAAAATCCCCTTGTTGAAGTTGCCTACCCGCATGTAGGAGTTGCATTTAGATGGAAGATATTCCCATTTGTTCATGGATTATGGTTGCAAGTGTAGATGCAAAGTTAGTGGCTCCCACCTACAGACAGAGGGTACCCCCTGAGAGCAACCTCATAAAGATAAAATAGCTCAAGTATTTTGAATTGATGGCATCATATTGAAGAAAGTAACAACATTGTTGCAAAAAAAAACCCTCATGGTTTAACGAATCTACAACGATGGTGACACAATGAGGGAGCTCCAAACAAAGGGAAGAATCCTGAAGCTAAAAATCCCCAACCGACAGGGAAAAATTTGAACGCTTTAGGGTTTCCATCATGATCCTTGAAAATCCTTGCATTATTTAATATCCAAAGCCAATTTTCTCGATCTTGTGCACAACCTCCATACCCTCTACAAGTTGTCCAAATACAATGTGCTTGTCATCCAACCATGAGTTATGTGCAATACGAATGAAGAACTAAGAGTCGGTAGTGTTAGGGTTGGTGTTGTCCATGGTGAGGATGTTCGACCCAATATGCTTCTTTACAAAGTTCTCATTGTCAAACTTCTCATCATATAATGCCTTGTCACCAATGCCATTTCCCCATGTGAAGTCATCGCCCTGACACATGAATCCTTAATCACATAGTGGAATGTTGAATCCTTGAAGTGTATGGGATCACTAGAGAGGCATTGACATGTAGAAGCTCTCAGATTTCTTCAGAACCAAATCAATGTAGAGCTCCATAATGTCTAGGCAGTTAGGGCACCACCAACCTACATACAAAAGAAAAACTTTGGATTTGGAATCCTTATTTCGAATCCACTAGGTTTTTCACAGAAGCACAAGTGAATTTAAACTCTGATAAAATAGTATATTTATTTTTCCTAACAAACCTTTCATATCTATATATATATATATATATGAAACTCTCTAGATGAGAAGCCTGTGTAACTATTTAAGTGATAAGCTTGTGTGATGAGTTCGTTAAGAAGTGACAAGTTCTTCTTCTTCTTGAAGAAATCCTCTATAGCTAAAGAATGGGAAGCCAATTAATTATTGAGTGTTGTAATTTTAGGAAATTAATGTAAAGGAAAATAGATTGTTTCTAAGAATCATTGCTATTTTATGGTGATTTATTGTTGGTAGATGATGTTGTATGTGAAATTTTTTTTTATTGTTTTAAATAAATATTGGATATTTTTATATATTTCTTGTATTTAATGAATATGAATTTAAATTAATTTTAACTCTACTCTATACACATTGTATACCTGGAATTTACAATCTAAAACAAAAACAACATGAAACAACATTGTGACACCATACAGAGTAATTACTATGTGAATTAGCGAGGCGAGACTAGGAGTTACTCGATGGAATTAATAGTGACACTTACGTGGATGGTTTTAGTGGTATTCATTTTGTTGAAATATGGACTTGGATACCATGGATTGTGTTTGAACATTGTAAATCATATTGCCAATTTATATCTAAGCTCTTTCCTCAATGGAATCCCATAGATACTTGAGCTTGCTTTGATGACAATCATGTTAGAGAGAACCAAAAAGCAGGCAATGCTCATCTCCAAAATTTTCATGACTCCAAGGGCTTCACATAGTTATAAGGAACCTACAATCCACCATGAGCCCCCGAGTGTGTGACACCAACGTTTTTTTCAACTACCTAGTGTATAACAACGTTAATCCACCTAAGCTACTCCTCTACTTCTTCTCCAAGTTAAGTGTTAACAAAATATTAACTTAACTAATTTTCTTCTTTAACAATGGACAATATAAGTATAAAAAAGCAACATCATCAGCACATATACAACAATTATAGGAAGGAAAAACTCAACCTAACAGTCACAAGAACTCATCATATAACAACGATACAATTTATAATGTACAATTCTTGGCCCAAATACAATAATTCGGCTTGCAGCCATGCAAAAGATATATTACAATCTCAATCAATGTAATGCCTTATATGCATGTTGTCGCAAGACTCGTTTTAGTAAAAGTATCAAGTCCCTCTAATATATTCCATGAAAAAATATGCACCTCTATATAAAACCACTACTCTCTGCCAAAATCTAAGTTTGTATGCGATGGAAACACCAAATTTGGCCCAATCACCACATTTCTCATCAACCTAGAAAAACCCCAAAATTCTACCCAAGTCTTCCAACTTAAGATATCACAAGCCCATGAAGTACAATCTCTCTCTAGGAAATTGTTTGTTCTATCTCTGCAACATCACATGCCTCTACCACTACTCATCGTAAGAACTTGTCACACAACACATGTTCTAGTTATGATATCCCTCTATGATGTTTTGTGCAATCTCTCTCTATGATGCCACATGGATCATAGTCACAACCGACCACCCACACTTCTTATAGAACAATCAACCAACAACATGGATCACATGCTTTGCCTCCCTAAGCAAGTCATGGCATAAAAAGAAAGATTTGTGCCATGTCATATTGGCTCATTTCAAGAATAATCCAACTTTGGTTCATTACTTTGAATGGCCTGTCACAACCTCTTTCCACCTCCACATGTCATCCCTTTCTCTGGCCTTGTGATCATGCCATAACCTAGCTCATATGATTCTTCTTGAGTTACCAAACTTATTCCACTTGAACTCTGCCTATGTCGCATGAACTTGGTTTGTTCCATCCTATGGTGAAACTCATTCTAAACCGTTTGAATGACCTACATCCCATACTAAATATTGAATTGTGGTCTTCTAATTTTACCCACATACCTAAAATTTTCATATATATATATATATATCAAGACGTTAAAATATTGCAATGGTTTAGTGGGCATGCCCCTTGGGTGTCCCATTGATTCATCTACCTAAGCTGCTCCACCACCAACACACAACATAGCATAACTCAGTTGATTCATTTGGCTGGGAACGCCCATTGCATCACACACCCATTTGATTTGATGCCCTCATCATCTCACCGCATCTGAAGGCTCAACCATACAATATGTAACTTTTGATGTACAATGCCCAAGTGTTCCCAATCCAACATGCATCAACTAAAGGCCAACTCCCTAATCCGACCAACCATGCCCAGTCTTTGTCCAGGAAGGCAACTCTAATTTTCATGTGGGTTACCCAACTGAATGCTCTAACATGCCCATATGCCCATATATAAGGCCAACTCGTGTGATACACTCATGCAATATGCAAAGGCAACATCACACAATCGAAATGAAACTTTGGGGTATGACATCCTTCCCCACTCAAAGTAATTATTATCCTCAACAATCCTCCAACCAAAAATCCAATACAAGATGTCACCATCTAAAGCATCAATCTAGAAATTTTTCTCCAAGTATCCAAAATAAATCCTCAAAGGTCTCCAATCCACCTGATCAACATAATGAGCTATAGCCATCATCATTTCCCAATACTGTCGTGGAATAAATACTCCCTCCTACTTTTCCTACAATGTCTCAAACCACAACTGACAACATGTTAAGCATCGAAACTATCTAACTCTCCAAGGGATGATCCATCTATGAACTCTATTGCCATACTCTATCATAAATATTTCGTGCCTCAATACACTAGTACTCCCCATGCCTTGGAATAATTGGGTGATTAGTCCAATTATCACACCTTACTCATGAGAGCGCACATCCTCATGTCATCATCATTTGTTTCTTCAACACTATTCTCACATACTTATCCACAATGCATTATCATCATTATCCAAACTCCATCACGAAAACTTTGTGATAGTGTCTAAGGATCTTGCTTCTAGAACATTGATATATTGTCACAACGATATTGAATGAATGCATCCCATGCCATACTCACGATGAAGTCCTTTGAATGAAGTCCACCTAGAAATGCCATTGTATGCTCCATATCCAATTCGATGAAGAGATTCTAAAACTCATAAGTTTCAAATTCTATCATGCAATCCTCTCATAACGAACAAACGTTTGAAACCAAACTCCAAGGTGCCCCATCAAGTCGTCCATATATATTTCTCCTATAATCATCTAAGTCTCTCCACTCCTCATCTCTCCTCGGAGATGAAATCACACTGCTCACATATTTGCAATGGAGGTGTTGATGGTGCTGGAAATCCATGAACTAAGGGAGTCTCCCCGATATTAATTCCCAATTAGACCTCACACTTTTTGGAGAAGGAAACCCAACTAGAAATATGGTTGGTTTCCATTATCCTTATGGATTTTCCTTGGTCACAATTATCAACATAAGATATTATACAACAATATTTGAAACAAGCAAGTAAATTGACATTATGAGGCATACAATTGCAATGTATATAAGGTGCTTTCACGGAAGGAAAAGAGGGAGTGTTCCTCCAAAATAAAAGTAATAGTACTATCCTAAAATAGACACACAAAAGCATGAAATAATCATTGATTAACATGAAAATTAGTTCAAAATATAACAATGATGATTAAATCAGTAACAATGCACATTTAATGAGATGCATACCAAATCCAACAAAATAGTACATTTTCATTACTATGCATTAACATAAACATACACCGCAAAAAATGAAAGAATAGTCTTACAATCATTCACGACATATGCATGAAAGTGTGTCGGCTCAAAGAGCTTCATATATTAACTGAAATTACCTAGATATACAAGTACAATGCTACCACACTAGTCCCAAGTGGAACATTGAGCGATCACTTACTCCTCCAAAGAAAGATCTTCTCTCCTGTGTCCAAACTAGAGAAGCCAAGGTGAAAATTTCAACTCCCAAAAGTCCTTTTGTTTGATTTATGAGGGTGTATTTATAAAAACAATAGGTGACTCTCCACCTCCCATGTGACTCTTGACCTCCCTCGTGACTCTTGAACTTATACTATGACTTTTCAAATTCATACACAACCTTTGAGCTTCTAAATGACATTAGAATTCTCTAGTGACTCTTCATATTCCATGAGGGACCCTTGGTTTTCCACACATTTTACATTTTCTCATTTTGAAAATACAATAATTACATCCACAAATGACGTGGAAAGACATATTGATGCATATGACATTGTGATGACACTTGTACAAGCCATAACTTAGCAATGATGTCATGGAACTTCATGATTATGTGGTAGTGCCAAGCTACGCTCTTTATTACTTTGACTTTGAATTGTTCATTGATAGATATTTGATTATCCTTCTTATTCACCCTCCAAAGGATCTAGGTGAATGTTGGAACCTTCCAAGTTAGTTTCTTTTCCTTGATCCAAGATTCCTTTGTGTTCTTCGTGATGGTTCTTCGTTTGCTCCTTCTTCACAAGTGCTCTACTGTAGCCTCTCCTTGATGGCCTCTCTTCTGCATTACACTGTCATGTTGTAATGATGATAATTGTAGATGAAGACAACTCATACTAAGCCAACATCAGTCCAGAAACTATCTATTTTACCTCTTGTTACACATGGAATATTTTGATTGAGAGGAGGCAACATGCAAGGATTTTAAGGGCAAGAGGTTGGGAATTTCACAGTTGAGGGATGTAGGACCTGAAGGAAGCCACATTATTGACGAGAATTGTGAAATGAATAGTACATGAGTGCTTGACTAGGAGGCAAGGTATTGAGGTTTTTGACTGATGAAGTATAGTGAGGAGTTCCCAAGGGGAAGGAGACATGGATTATGCAGCTGGGAATCACAGGGATTGATGAAGGCCTCAACATTCAATGGAACTAAGAAATGTGTAGTAGGGATCAACCTAGGTGTTGTCGCTGCCACAACATCCTCCAAAATTTTTTCCTACACTCAAATTTCAGAGCCTAATTTGATCTTACATATTTTCATTGCAAGCATTAAGACTTATTGCATGTGTTTTCTCTAAGTGTTTTGGTCCCATTTGCAAGAAAATCAAAGTTTTGTATTTTCACAAGTTAAGTGTGGCACATTGTACAAAGGCGATTTTTTGTGGTTTCAATGGGTAATACTTGTGTAAATGAGTCGATATTACCATGTAAAAATGTGTCACACTCATTTCCAAGTTTCAAGCACTGTCACACAAGTGTCGTCAAGGTCGTTGCAAAGTGTAGCTTTGTTGTTGCACTTGTCGTAAGTTGTTGGAAAGTTGTTTCACCGAGGGAAGTATGTTTTTCATGTGTTATGGGTGATCTATGTTGTGTCTTCAAGTGTTCTAAGTCTGTGATCACAATCAAGTCTTGTCATTATTCACACCAACTGCACAAATCCCATA
Source organism: Pinus albicaulis (assembly GCA_034641835.2). NCBI lineage: Eukaryota > Viridiplantae > Streptophyta > Pinopsida > Pinales > Pinaceae > Pinus > Pinus albicaulis. The sequence continues at coordinate 1,696,550,355 of CM076580.1, read as the reverse complement.
CTTAGTCAATTTTGGAGAACTTCCTGACCAAGCAACCTAGCCTCATCTAGCTCTCCTGAACTACGCATTGCATAGTATTGGCCCTAAAGATTCAACCATGCCTCTTGGCACTGTGAAATTCTCAGTTCCTGCCTCCCAAGACTGTGCACTGCACAATCATAGTGCTTAAGCTCAACCTTTGGCCCCCTAAAACTGTGTAATTTCTCTCTCCTGCCCAGTTAGTACTACAAATTTCACAATAACAAGGCTCAAAACTCATCCCTAAGCTCTTGATATACACAATTGTGTAATCAATTGGCCTCCTCTACCTTCCAGAACTGTGCAGTGGGAAAAATAAATGCTCAAGCCCTCATCCTGGTACCGTGACCTCCCCAATTACGCAATCTTCTTTCCTAGTCTATCCTGAACTGTGCATTGCGTAGTCTCAAGGATCAAGCCCAACCCTTGACTGCCTAAGTTGCATAATTGCATATTCACTAAGCCTCTCCATCATCCTGTCACCTGGTTCTGGCTCAGTCAGTGGATCGTCATGCAACATCTTAGACTAGGGGTTTATCAAACTTATGCCATCTTGTCATGAGTGAATTATAGATGAAGGTAATCTATCACACTATGACAAGATGATGAAGAAGGAGAAAATGATAGAAGACACCTTTGTAGTTGGCAATGCAAGCTGATCAATCAAGAGAAAGAAAAGGGACATCAGTTTGTGACCACATATCAAGCCTTGATAACACTGAAGACTCCTCACCTCTAATCCATATGGAGGTGTAAAGAAGATCCTTCTCAAGAAGACATACAAATAGTAACAAAGAATGGCTTAAGACTTCCATGTCATCAGTGTTATATCATGAGTCATCATATGCCACTTCAATTTTGTGGATCATGTAAATTATTATTCAAAATGTATTGTAAAGTGGAAGTCCAAAGGACATGTAGAGATTTTGAAGATTCATGTAAAGTCGAAAAGTCATAGGGAATTAAAACAGTCATGGGAGTAGTCAAAGAGTCACAAGGAGGTGAAGGATGACCCCATTAGTTATATATACACCCTCATTGTACAAGAAAAATACTTTTCACCTTGGCTCCCCCCATAAGGAATTAGAGAGACAAGTGAGTTCTTTTTAGGAGCAAGGCGTGGCTCCAACACTCCACTATTGGAGCTAGAAGTGTTTGTTGCATATGTGTGTCTTGGATATTTTAATTAATATATGAATACTAATGGCCAACATATTATTCATGCATGGATTATGAATGTCTGTGAGATTTTTCTGTGAATGTTTGTGATTCATGTTTGTTTTCATCTGTACTAAAGTAGTTGAAATATTTCAGTTATTTTAGTGCTTATCATATTGAGAATGTGTTGTAATGGCTACAATGACCATCGCATATTTGTGGACTATTCCGCTGGATGTTAGACAAATCCTTCCTGTCTCTGTGTGTGTCTCTACTAGGGTGGTACTATTACATGTCTCTTATAGGCTCACCATCTTTTCCCTCCCCGGTAGAAGAACCTCGACACACCTAGAATTGAATGCTCAGTAGGAACACTCACTTCCTTTTCGAAGGTACATATGTGATCCTCTCTCTCGTTGATAGTAGGATTTTACGAAAATGGTAACCAGGTCATATTCTAGATGGGGATCCTATCCCAAATAGCGTGAGGTCTAATTGGGACCACATATCGGGGAGACCCCTTGAATGTTCGCAGGTCCAAAAATGCCAACATTTTTGGCGCTAGAAGGAGGGGAATCAGATTTTTATGGCTGAAATCTCAACCAACCCTCATCATTCTTCTTCTGGTCAAGGTGGAAATATTCCCAACACCACCTATACTCATATTCCTGAAGTTGAGAGATATTCTCAGCCTGGTCTTGGAAAAACTTGTGAAATATCTTACGAGCATATATGGGCCATGTGTCCTATCACCTGTTGCTTTGAAAAAGCTATTGGTTTGATCCCTGGAGTAAAAAATATTCCTTATTTTCCAAAGAAGTACGCAACCACTCCTACTGGGATAGTGGTTTCTAGATTTGAAGGTTTAGTTCCTGCAACCCTTGAATAGTTAGCATAGATTGCAGCGAATGCAGAGAAACCAGTGCAACCTCCATATTTTAATGGAGGTGACAGAGACAACGTTGTACTATGAGACAACACTTTCCACGTGTTAGGCAGTCATGAAGAGGAGGAGGAAGATCCATCAGTTTTTGAAGAATAGTAGGAGCACAAAGACCAAGACATGGCACACCAAGATCTAGATTTGATGTCTGAGGGCCCACTCACTCTACCATGTGTATTATGTTATCACTAAATTTAATATTGATGGGCTGCTTCAACATTCAACCTAGAGTAACTATTTCAAACCTACTTTTCGCTTAAAATTAGCCTTTCCAGCTTGAGAGGGCTCTCTCAAGGATATAAAATGATATTATCTAAATGAAGCTCAACAGATGGCTAACTCTGAAATTTGGTTTTAAGTGTGTTTTTTATGCAGGTGAAAGATGTAGAGAAATTACTACCATTGGGCATATGGAGTCAATGTAAACAACTCAATGACATGTGAAACTCCTCTCATGGAAGCTGAGGCATATATATATTCTGATGAAAAGATAATATTCATAACAGACTAAGTGTTTGAAAGAAGTTAGAGCATGTAAGCCATGAATTCTAAGTAATAAAACACTAGGATACTGAAGATAAAATTGCATAGCATAAAATAAAAATACTCATGAGAATATCAATGAATCTCATGAAAAGAGAAGCAAGTTGCCAATGTATTTTACTGATGAAAAATTTTACAATAGTAGTATGTAGTAAACATAAATCAACCCTTTATAACTCTAAAACTATCTCATTTATAGAGTGAGGAATCATACAAATGATTTTCCTCCTTGCTAGCTTCGAATTCCCACCTCAGAGACCTATTTCAAATAGGATTACATCACTTGGAGACTTCCTAGGGATATTTCTATTTTGCAGAGTTTGAATTAAAAAAAGACACTTATTTCATTAAATAACTCAAAAAAACCATTTGATAACCCTCTTCAACTGCAAACAACTAATATGCTGAGTGTGTTGGAGTGCTGATGTGTCATTATGCCACGTGGATGCTGATTTGGACCTCCTCCAAATCAAATTTTACAATTTTTTCATAAATCTGGTTAGTGAAAATTATGAAAAATAGGTCTCAAATATGAGTGTGTAATTTCCAAACCCTGATTTCTTTATAGAAACTGAGAGAGGTTTCTGTATATGGGCTTGTGATGAAGACAAACCTCCTTCATATTTCCAAAATTATTTTTCATTTGGTCACAAATTGAAGTTGAAGTTGAATTTGACTGCTAAAATAGTCATGTACATGAAATCTTAGGAGAGTTCGTAGCGTTTTCATTTCACCACCTTTTGCATACCCTTTGACATTTATGACTATTGGACGTTCTTCCGTGGGTCTAATAAGCTAAATAAATGCCTCTAGAACCCTCTACCATGTAATTTTTGAAGGAGTTTTAGCTTAAGGAAACCTACAACGAGTTCGTAGAGAAAACTCAGCCTCAAGCCCGGAGCATGCTACGAACTCACCTAGTTTGGCATATTTTTTGTAATTTCTTCTTCTTTTCCCAAAAATCATATTTACAGCCTACATATGTCTTGTGATGATATATTAAGACAAAAAGGGACAAAAAATTTGTGGCTTACCATGTTTAACATCAACATCTTGCATAATCACTTTTTCTTCAATTCATCTTGTACCATCTCCATCGAACCAAACTAACATGCTGAGGTGTTAGCCAAATGATACACCAGAGTTAAGACCTTGTAAATTGGAATTGATATGGTGAGCTATCCAATGGTGAGGCACTAAAAGTGATGTGTCGTTATGCTTGATGATGTGTCCAAGATGATGAGTTCGCAGCCCAATCATCTTCTATGATGAGTGTTCTCACTAACCAAAGTATCCATTGATACACTTTAACCATTTCAGATGACCGATGTGCTTCAAAAAGACATTTAATGCTTGAAAAACTTGAAAATTATCTCTCGCTGCAAAATTAGATATTTTGGGCAAGTTCGTAGCAAATTTTGTTTGTTTTATACTAATTTCGCTACGAACTTTGGTATTCTTGTCAAATTTGACTGCAATGACCAGATTTTCTCATGCATGAGATATTTTTGGATTTTTCTTTGAAATTGACTCCTATCACATGAATGATGACCATTAATAGCCCTCACATATGTGCATTTTTTCAAAATTATGAATTGAAAAGACCCTATTCAACTCTAAGTGACTCAACCTAATTAACTTAAGACCAACCAAATTTTATCATGGATAACAGTGGCTCCATTGGGGATGTTGTACCCCTGTGGTATAGTAAAGAACCAAAAACTCCCGTGCCTTATTAATTGGGTAGTTCCCAACCACTTGTCATATTCTTCAGCCTGTATATGATCCTTGATATGCTCTTGAAGCAAAGACACTTGTACAAACTGAAACTTGCAACTACAATATTCAAACTAAATGTTGAAAGAGATGTTTGCCCAACAAGCTTATTTATGTACATATCAATCCTACTCTAACAACTGAAGACCAAACTTTCAATTCAAGAAATATGAAACCTCTAGTATAACCAGTCAAAGAGTTGATCCAACACCTGGGCTTCTTGACTGTTCTTCAATGGACCATCTATTAGCAACTCAGAATAAAAATTGAATCCATAACCTGAAATTATAAATGAAATAAACTCCACCTTCAATAATGACTGAAATAGGATTACCAAAGGATCTATATAATCATGAAAAAATTCCTCTTTTAATGAAATCAACAAATCAACAATAGGATCCTTGAAAACACTGAAAATTATTCTGTCTTGATGATCCAAAGGATAATTTTCATTCATAATTACAGGTTGCCTTTGTTTTATGTCTTCATTTTCAACATCATTCTTGAGACAAGGCTCTGACTATTCATGAAAATATTCAATGGGAGGAACCATATCATGTGCTACATGGATATTTAGAAATTAATTGTCATGCATTACAATTATAACTTCATGTATATCATCATGCACAAACAACAACTTTTGATCATTTAATTATGTAATAAGACATTTTGGGACAATAACTTGTAGATCAAAAACTTTTTTATTATTTTCCATTAGTGATTCCTCATGACAACCTTTAAGCATAGTCAAGGAACCAACCTCCTCCTGATGATAAAAAGAAACATGTTTTTCATAACCTTCTCCTTGCTCTTGCACATTTTCATGTTGCTCAGCATTCAAAGGTTCAAAAAATGAAAAAAGTGAAGAGCCTTGTAACTGAACATCTTTATATTCCTCTTTATCACCTAAAGATTGGGAAATATGCTGCAAATTTTCACAAATTTCATAGGATGTAACTTGGTTTTCAAAGTGTTTATCCATTTCATCTTCCAACAAAGAAGACACATCTGTTTGTTGGAAACCTTCTTGATTATCATGACAACTAACATGATATGATAAATCATAAAGTGTCTCTAACATATACTCATCCATGCACTCTACATTATCACCAATACTTTTAATATATGGAAAAAAACCTCACAAAAAGCACAAAAATCTTGTAACAGTGATAAAGAAGAATTATTTTTCTCATAATGTTCTAAGAAATTCCTATGGAAATATCTTAGAGAGAACAAGCTTCTCGGTTGCAACCCTTCATACCATGTTAAAGCTTCATCCTCTAGGGTGGACATACACATTTTCATGAGACAATCCTCAGGAAACTCAACTCGAAACTTATGTACATGCATATGGAATCTAACCAAGTGAAGAGAAACATTATCTTTATTTTCATATTTAAATATAGGAAGATAATTCAACCAATTAACTCTTGGCATATGATTTGGAAAACCATGGATGTGAGACTGACTCATATGGGAATACTTGACATTATTTCTTACAATAGAACTCATCTTGGAACTTCATCAAGATACCACACATTCAAGAAGTGGAGTCACCATGAAGCTATGAATTTCTGAATTCTTTAAGAATGGAGTCGCCAAGGTAGAATGCAACCTCAAATGTTCCTGAGCTCCTAATACCTTCAAGAGTTCAATATTTCTGTTTGAGCACAAAATTTTGGGAAAATTTTCCTTCAGCCTCCTGGTAGAGATACCAAATGTTATCACTAAATTGAGGCTGATGGGTTGCTTCATTAGTCAACCTAGAGTAACTATTTCAAACGTACATTTAGCTGGAACTTAGCCTTTCCAACCTGAGAGGGCTCTCTCAAGGATATAGAATGATATTATCTAAATAAAGCTCAACATATGCCTAAATATGAAATTGGGGTTGAAGTGTGTTTTTTATGCAGGTGAAAGATGTGGACAAGTTACATATGAAATACCTAATCATAGCCATGCTTTAAATCAATTAGCTAAGTCTACACAAATCGTGAACATCGTGCTAAATGTCAAGAGCATGGGAAAGAACCAATACTGTTCCTTTCATCAAGAATATCATTCAGAAAATACATGTCCATAATGGAATCACAACATGAATTCTCTAGTTGTGCATATCATTGACACAATAATTTCATATGAGAAAAACGAGCTAGCGGAAGAGAAGAGAGAAACTATTTCAATTGAAGAAACTATGAGTGTTGGGCTCACAGTGAATACTTTTAGTTTCGTATTAGTAGTTGAAAGGAAAATTGTCGAAGACCCACCCATTAGGGGAATTTTGAGGTCTAAAATGGGCCTCCTAAGAAAATTGTACAACAAAAATAAACTTTATAACAGCCAATAGGATTCAAGATGATGATGTCAGCCATGGGGGATGATTTACCATTTTTTAAATAAAAGGGTAAAAATATTAAAAAATAATAAAATAGTAAAACTACTTTTTCAACTCATATTTTTAACTTATCTCCTAAAATTTTTACTCAAATTTCGAGTGGGAGTACTCGTTGGATGCAAAATTTAATTCCTCATCCAAGGAGTACCCATGTTGCATACTTTCGATGAACCCTGCTACATGAAAAATGGGAAATACATTAAAAAAAAAACGTGATTACTATCATGTTTTTTATGTATTTCTCATTTTTCGTGTAGTAGGACCCATCGAAAGTATGCAACATGGGTACTCCTTGGATGAGGAATTAAATTTCGCATCCAACGAGTACTCCCGCTCGGAATTTGAGTAAAAAATTTGGGAGATAAGTTGAAAATATGAGTTGAAAAAGTAGTTTTTTCATTTTTCCCTCTAAAATTTGATGATGTCATCAAATCTTATTTGATTTTTTCCACTATTATTTTATAATTTCCTTAGGAGGCCCATTTTAGACCTCAAAATTTCCTTAATGACTAAGTGAGGCCCCGAATCAAAAGCAGAATGGGTGATATAAGTTGAGAATCCAAGGGCTATTTTCTAAACAAGAGTTGACGAGGTGGAAATTGAAAGAAAATTTGTTAAGGAATATTACACTGCCTGTCAAATCAATTCAAAACACTTAGAATAAGTCTGAAAGTACTGCTACAGTGAAAATAATTATTTAAATGCTAAGATAAATTCCATCACTTCAAAAGTATAAGATAAATTTATTTCTCTAGACACTTTGGTGATGTCCACCATGCTTGATTACAACATAGTCAAGGATATGAAGAAAGCTCGCGAAAACATTTCTATCTTCGAACTTACAAGGATCACAAGCCAGCGAGAGTTTCTTGTCTACACTCTTGATCAATATTCCTCAGGTGAAAATTCTTCTTCTAGAAGGGATCCAGTAAGTCTTTTGGTCCCCCAGAATCTGTTCTTAACGCATTAAAATTGGAAGCCAACACACATTTCCCTTCGTTTTTATTGACATTTGAAATTTTTAATTACAATGTACACAATTTCTTAGTTGATTCTGGTGTGTCTGTAAACGTAATTCCATTGTCTATAGCTAAGAAAATCACTGAAAAATGGGATAGTATAGATGAAAAAATTACCCAACTGGACAGGACTCTTGTCCCAGCTATTGGTGAGCTCATAAATGTGCGTACTCGCTTAACATATGATCAACTAGTTCACTAGTGAATAAACACAATAATTGTGGACATTCTAGAAGCGTATGGTGTATTGTTGAGTAGATAATGGTCCAAGAAATTACAAGGGTATTTTTCTACCGATTGGTCTCATTTATGGCTTTCGCATAAGGGAAGAAATAACCAAATATGGGTGGAATCATAACCTTACATGAAGCACATTGTCACACCTTTCAAAGGAAAAAATGAGGCAGTTACTTTTGCAGATCTAATCTTTTGAAATTCCTTTTTAGAGACTGACCTAGGGTGTTACCTTTCTCAACCTTCCCTTGTTCCACCTGACACACAGTTGGAACTCCTTCCTAGTCCATCTGGTGCAAATGACCTTTATACAGTAGGTAGTAGTAGTACTATTGTATTAAATAGTTCTTGTACATATGATGTTTGGACTTTGTATTTTGACGGTTCGAAGACACAAGAGGGCTCTGGAGTTGGTTGTGTTTTAATATACTCGTGACAAAGAAAACACCTGATCTCTAGCCACGTGGAATTTGATTTCACTAACAACATTGCGGAATATGAAGAACTCGTCCTATGCTTACAAAAAGACATTGACCTTAATGTTGGGATTCTCAAAGCAGTATATGACTTTGATATTGTCATATGACAGGTACGAGACACTATACATTATGTGTCACCTAATTTGAAAAGTTATCAACAAGAGGTATGGTGTTTAATTTCTCATTTCCAAGCTTTTAATATTGTATTTTCTCCTAGAATGCGTAACACAACTGTTAGGTTTTCACCTCTTAGGGATGGTTTTTTTGTTGAAATTCTTTATAAACCATCTATCTCTGACAATATCACTAATTTATGTGTTTTTAATGATGACTAGTAGATACAAAAATTAATGGAAACCGCTGATGAATTTAAATATGCAGTTATCGACGAAGACGAGCACGACAAAGTGTTGGAAGATGCAGCTAGTGCGAGCAAAGAGAACCCCATGCCGAAGGGCATGGTATCACTTGAAAAGTTTTATGACTTGCAGAATCTCTATAGAGGGATAGTCAAAGTTAAGACCCTCAATTCAAAGTTGTCGCATTAGCAGATAAATCTTGGAACAAAAAAATATTTGAAGTTTGTGAATCTCGGTACTTGTTTCACACCATAAGAGAGGAAAGCCTTTATCCACTTATTCAAGCAGTACCGAGATTTCCTCACGTGCACATATGAGGAATTAAAAACTAACAACAAACGAATAATCCAACATGTTATTTTGATTAAGTAAGGGTCAAATCATTTTCAAGAGAAGCTGCAGAAAGTACACCTGACACTTGAGCCCCTGGTTTAGAAGGAGTTAAGGAAATTGTTGGATTATCGGATAATTTACAAAGTGTGACATTCAACATGGGTGTCCAATATGGTCCCAGAAAGGAAAAATTATGGGGAAATACGCTTGTGCATATATTCCAAAATTTTAACTGTGCCTCAGAGAAAGACAACAACCATGTGTCGTGTATGGACCAGATACTAAAGATAGTATCATGGTCATAAATGTTTTATTTATTAGATGAATACTCGGGCTATAACCAAGTTATAGTCTCAAATCCTGACAGAGTGAAAACTACTTTTCGAATGAGGTGGGGCATGTTCACATTCAGAAGAATGCCATTTGGTATAGTCAATGTTAGTGTGACTATTCAATGTGTAATGGAAATCACAGTTCGTGGTTTGATTGGAAAGAGCATGGTGGTCTACCTTGATTATGTTACGATGTTTTCCAAGGAGAGATCCGACCACTTACACCGCTTGAAACAAATATTTGAGTGATGTCGAAAATACTGGATATCACTTAATCCCAAGAAGATTATTTTTGTAGTGTCTGAGGGAAATATATTGGGCCATATTATAGAAAGGAGTGGGATTAAAGTAGACCCGAAAAGGATCAGGGCTATTATAAAGATTCCTTTCCTAGTGAAGAAGAAAGCCATGCAATCCTTCTGGAAAAGATAAATTTTCTCCACAAGTTCACCTCTGATTATGCTCAAATTTTGAAACCTATGTAGGAGATGGTAAGGAAGGATACAATTTACAAGTGGGATAAGAGGGAAAATATGTGTTCTCTTGTATTAAGCAAGAAATCATGGAGGCACCAGCCTTGCACAACCATATTTCAATAAGGAATTTTTTTTCTACATCTCCGCTTCTGATACTTCTCTTGTTGTTTTCTGTTAGGTCCCTATATTACTAGTATAGGCCCTTATTGTTGTTAGTGTAACCCCCTTATTGTTATTTTTGTACCCCCTGTAACTCCAATATTGTTATTATTGTGCCCTTACATTATTATTGTTAGGTCGGCTAGGATTATATTGTGACCCCATGGACTCCTATACATAGAAGGAGGTTTTGTCATTTGTATCATCCAAGAATTGTTAATTTATGTAATGTATTGGAGGCTTCTCCCTCAAAGTGGCTATTTCTAAGGCATTGATCTCTCTTTTATTCTATTTTTGGAGTTGGTTTAATAACATTTGGTATAAGAGCTTTGGATTCTAGGGCTTCGCTGCTCCAAACATGTCATCATGGAATTTTTGCTATAAATTTTTTATTTCTAAAAGTTTTAAATGCTGAAATTTTTATAGAGTGAATCAAAAATCGTGAGGAATTTCGTGTAAAAATTTCAAATATTGGTTCACAATATTTTCGGAGATATGATCTATGGAAGTTGGGATTTTTTCAAGCTCTCGAATTTCACCTAAAACAGGTCATCGTGGAATTTTTGCTATAACATTTTTTTCTATGAAAGCTCAGAAGCTAAAATTTTTACAGAGCGAATCTGAAATCCTAAGGAACTTCCTATAAAAGTTTTAGATCTTGGTTTGTGATATTTTCGGAGATATGATCTGTGGAAGTTTTGGTTTTTCAGGCTCCCGAATTTCATCTCAAATAGGTGACCATGGGAAAATCATCATAACTCTCTCTCTGACTGTCGGATTGCAATTCCGTAAGAAGTGGTCACAATCACACGGACTTTATTTTCTTTTTTATCAATTTCATAGCCAAAAGAGGAAACACTGACATGTGGCATGTCGTACAAGTTCTCTCTACTAAACCAGTACATAATTAGGTCATTGTGGGAGATTTGTCATAACTTTTCCTTGAAGAATCCAAATTAGGTCAGACCTATGAAATTCGAAATAAGATTTAGAGGGCTACTACAGGACTAAATTGTAGATATTGAAGATTCAAAATCACAGAGATAATTCAATTTCAATATCGATCTCCTCAAAAGCAAGAAAAAGGAGTGTATTTTGTTTTCGAGTTGCATAAGTCTTGTGTGAAAAATCAGTTTGAAGTGATTCCAAGGGCATATTGAAGCATAGATATTAGTATTGGGTTCTAAAATTCCACCTAAAAAGAATTTAACACCCATTAAGCCTTCAGAAGGTTCTATTATGACTCATTAAGATGGAGAAGCGCAACATGACATATCAAAATTACAAGAGTAGGTGCACCAAATTTTGCTCTCGCAAAGAGAAAAAAAAAATGAAATGGAAGTTTTGAAGAAAGGCGTGGAAGCTAAGATGGATAGTTTGAAGAAAGGCATGGATGGTTTGAAGAATGACATGGAAGCTAAGATGGATGGCATGGAAGATAGCATGGAGGCTAAGATGGATGGCATGGAAGCTAAGATCGATGAAAAAATGAAAGACAGCATGGAAGACATGAAGAATGATCTAAAAGTAGACATGGAAGGTTTTATGAAAAGGTTAATACAAGAAATGATTCCTAATGGCAGAAATATAGTAGAGGAAACTCATGATGAGAAAAAAATAAATGTTAATCATGATTTCATAAACTCTAATGTTGGATTAAAGAACCACCATATCCCAAAGATGGATATGAGGAAGTTTGATGGCAATGATCCCGTAACATGGATACTGCAGATGAAGCAATATTTTAATCTCAACAATGTGCAAAACACACAAAAGGTACACATTGCAACTTTACATTTAGTACAAAATACATTTGTATGGTCTCGATGGATTTGCTCCCGTAAAAAAAATGTCACTTGGTCAATTTTTAAGGAGGAAATGATAGCACATTATGAGGATACAAAGAGCAACACCTTCTTTAACCAATTGATAAATCTCAAACAAAAGGGTTCAATGGTGGAGCACATTGAGGACTTCCAAAAATTGAATATAAGGGTAACCGATATTCCAGAGGAAAAAAATATTGATGTCTTCATAGGGACTTTAAAGGATAACATCCAACATGAAGTTCGTGTTTGGGAACTTGATTCGTTGGAGAAGGCATTTAGGTTGGCAAGAAAATTTGAATGTAAAATTATGGCGACAAGGAAGCCTACCACTCACATCTATAAAGATGGAAGTGTTGCTACTCCTAGACTTCCACAACCTACAAGGTTGACACCACAACAATTGGAAGAAAAAAGAGAAAAATGGCTTTGCTACAATTGTGATAGCAAATACACTAAAGGTCATAAGTGTGCTGAGAAGAAATTATTTTACATAGATTTTGAAGACGAGGAAGAAAATGAACAAGAAAATTCAAAAGAAGAGGATATACACCAAGAACCAACCCTATAAGAAGAAGAAATAAGTCCGACCATATCGTTTAATGCATTGGCAGGAATTACCACTCCTCAAACTCTCAAGATAGAAGGATATATCAAGAAGAAAAAGGTAATAGTGTTGATTGATTCGGGTAGTACCCATAATTTTATTCATTGTAAGGTAGCAAAGGAATTGAATTTTTTCCTATACCCAGCACCATAATGTCAAGTGATGGTTGCAAATGGAGGAGCTACATATTTCTCTGGAAAATTCCATAATATGAAGCTAACCATGGGGGAATATGTATTGAATAGTCCAATGCTTTCCATTCCAATGGTAGGTGCTAATGTTGTACTAGGAGTACAATGGTTACAATCTTTAGGAACGATAGATTTTAATTTTCAAGAAATTTTCTTGAAATTTTTTTCAAAAGGAAAAGAAATCGAATTATGGGGTATCGCAGGGAAGATAGGAAAGATAATAAGCTTTAATGTCATGACAAAGCTTCTGAATAAAGAACAACAAGGCTTAATTGCACAATTATTATCACTAGCAGTTCTAACATCAAAATCATCTATTTCTCCAGATCTCCAAAAAGTCTTGGAAAATCATTTTAAGGTGTTTGAAACTCCCAAAGGAATCCCACCTATTCGTGATCATGATCATGATATTCATTTGATTCTAGGAAGTGTTCCTCCAAACATTCAGCCTTACAGATATCCTGATGTCCAAAAGATTGAAATTGAACGTATGATTACAGAAATGTTAGAAACTCGTATAATTCAACCTAGTCAAAGTTCTTTCTCTGCTCCTGTAGTATTGGTGCATAAGAAGAATGGATCATGGTGCATGTGTCTGGATTACAAGGAGCTCAATAAGCTCACTATTAAAGATAAATTTCCCATTCCTGTGATTGATGAATTATTAGATGAATTACATGGAGCAATTTATTTTACCAAGTTGGATCTTCGTTCAGGATATCATTAAATTAGAATGAAGACTGAAGATATTTTGAAAACAACATTTCGAACTCATGAGGGTCATTATGAATTTTTGGTCATGCCTTTTGGCCTTACCAATGCACCTTCTACATTTCCAGGGTTGATGAATTCCATTCTCAAACCCTTCGAAAAATTTTTCTAGTATTTTTTGATGACATACTAATCTACAACATGTCTTGGAAGGATCATGTTCAACATGTTGATAGGGTGCTCAAACTATTGGAGGAGAAACATTTATATGCAAAAACATCCAAATTTTTCTTTGGAGTACAAGAGGTGGAATATCTGGGTCATATTGTATCTCACGAGGTTGTTAAGGTAGACCCTAACAAAATTAAATCCATTAAGGAATGGAAAGTCCCCACAACCATAAAGTAGTTGCGAGGATTTCTCAGGTTAACAAGGTATTATCGCAAGTTTGTTAAGAATTATGGGAGAATAGTAGCACCTCTAACAACATTATTGAAGAAAGATGCATTTTCATGGACTCCTGAAGCAACTAAGGCCTTTGAACATCTTAAAGAGGCAATGTGCCTAGCACCAATCTTAGCTATGCCATATTCACAAAAACTTTTATTGTGGAATGTGATGCCCCAGGAAATGGAATTGGTGTTGTTTTAATGCAATAAGGAAGATCCATTTATTTTGAAAGTCATCCAATCAAAGGAAAGTATTTACAGAAAGTTATTTATGAGAAGGAAATTTTGGCAATACTACATGCACTAAAGAAATGGCGACCTAACCTAATGGAAAGACACTTCAAGGTAAAAATTTATCATGATAGTCTTAAACACTTTTTGAAACAAATACTATCTTCAGAAGAGCAGAAAAAATGGGTCACAAAGATGTTGGGTTATGACTTTGAAATCATCTACAAAAAAGGGAAGCTAAATGTTGTTGCAGATGCACTCTCCAGAAAGGATGAAGAGGTGGAAGCATTGCTTTCTGCCATTACTATTATCCAACTAGATTGGATAACCAAAGCAAGGGATAAATGGAAGAATGACGAAGAATTGTGGGCACTCATTCTGTTATTCATCAGTAATTTTCACTTGTTTAGATGACTAAATTCTTTGTCCAGGTTTTCTAGAAACAAGATTCAAGGAATCTTTTTTCTTCTAGAAATACCCTCAAACAGAAATTTTCACCTATCCCTCCTCTCTTGTCTGCAGTGGTCAATCTATCATCCTACAAATATCCCATCCTGGACCAATGTCCTTTTATCCATGTTTGCTATTTCTGTATATAGCACTCTACCTCTGATGCCTAAGCCCTCTTATTTCACAATTTGTTTGGCCAGGTTAAACCAAGTTTTCTCTCCTACTCACCAGATGCCTCAAGCAATATTGGTGTCAAAAGTCTGTCTAAAAAATCCATTCAAAGTAAAATAAGGATTTCTAGGTATACAGGATGATGGTGCATAAAGTAGAGTGTCTAAACCCTGTGCCTTATTCAAAACCCTGATTTAAACCATCAGTCACACAACCCCTTCTGCAACCTTGCAAAAAGAGTCAATAAGGTTTTTCCTAAGTCATGTGCCATCATAATTCCCATGCACTATCATTTCGTAGAAAATCAAAGGTAAATTCAAGAGAACACAGAGCTGAGGTTTTTTATACTTCTAAAGAACACTCAAACAACCTCCAAGGGCACCCTCCTGGTCCAACAGTAAAATCTGCAAACTTTAGACTATCATATCCAAGTATTTATGTAGAGATGCCTTGAAGATTAGTATAAAGCAAGCAGAGCCAAAGAAGGACACCTAAGAAAGTTCATCAAGTCGTTGGCAGTTGAATAAAAAGGTACAATGAGCTGGAAGCTATAGGGAAAGTCAAGAGCTCATCACATAAATGATACAAGGACACCTAGGGAAGTTTCAAAAGGTCATTTACAGTGGATAAAAGGCACAACAAGCTGAAAGTTACAGGAAAGGTCTTGATATCATAAAAAGAAGTAAAATACTGCTCATACAAAGGTCTGTGCAAAATCTCAGAGACATCAGTAACATATGAGCAACCTAGTTCATCTCAGCAAAGATAATCATTAAAAAAGGGATGTTTGCCTCAAACATGAGAATGGTAGAGGGACAACTGCCCTTTGCCACACTCCTGCAAAAAGACAAAATCATCAGATGCGTCACAAGGTGAAAGAAAATACTAAGACCACTATCAAGAAAGGAAATCACACTGAAGAAGAAATAGTAGGTGCACTTTAGTTGAAAATACAAAAGGTGACTGCTTGACAAACAGTGGAGAAATAGTTGGGCTACAAAGCTAAAAGACTCCTCAAATAAATCAGTGGGAACCTTGTTGAAGCAGAAGTAACCAATTTAGAAAGATGATTTTTTTTAAAGACCTTGAAAAAAGTTTGTTTATCTTAGTGAATATCCCCAAAAACAGAATAATTGGAGGAATGAGAAATAAGGCATGATAAGTGGAAATAAGAGCCTCATTCATAAAATAGTAGAGATTGTCAAAGAAGAGTTCCTAAATGTCTTCAAGGGTAAGATCAAAGGGCATAAATTCCATTGGATCAAAGGATCAATTCTAAAAATCTTAAAGGGTCAAAAGGAAGTGATTTTTAAGGCATTACACACCTTTTTCACTGAAAAAACAGAACCTCTATTGCAAAACTCTTCTTTTTCACCAATAAACAGTTACAAGTAGGTTTTCAAAAGATAAGGGAGGCAAATTCAGTTTTATATCACTCTGCACATATTCACAAAGGCAAAATTATCAAAGGTCTAATCAATTGCTCGAATGCAACAAAAGACGGTGGTTAAAAAGACTAAGGAGACATTCCAAGAGAGGTAAAAGGAAAAGTGTAACAAGAGACTTTACAAAAGGGGGTTTAGAGTTTGATTATTTTGAAAAGGGTGGTCATAAATGCTCCAACAGCTCTTTTCCCCACTCTTTTTAAACTGGTGCAAAAAAAGAGAGAGAAATTTTCGGCTTCCATAAACACCTTGGGTGGAAAAATCCTGGCGCTGTGCTCCTGCAGAGAGACGCTATGCACCTGTAGCTTCTCGCAGTGTGATTTTTCATAGGGCGCTGCGCGCCTGTAGATGGGTGTTGCGCCCTTCTGATCCTTCCCGACGTGGAGGAGTTGCAGTCCACTAGCGCCCGACTTCACGTGCAGGTAGTGCCCGATGCCCACAAACACTGCGCTCCTGGAGTTTTCGCTCCACCTGAGTCTTCGTGCAGGCCTGCCCAGCGCCCGCCACTACAGCTACCGCCCACCAGTGCCCGATGCCCACAACGATGTGCGCTCATCACTGCTGTCTCCGCCTGTTCCTTGTGCAAGCTCGCCCAGGCCATGGACGCTGCGCGCCTGCCACTATAACTACCGCCCAGGCTGTGTGTAACCCCGCCTAGACCATAGATGCTACGCACCTACCAATAAAGCGCAGCACTACCCAGAAATCTGCATAAAGTGCCCGAATTTTCCCAGAACAGCTTAGAAGTTTCATTTTTGTTTTGGAAGGCCTTTCCAAAGGTATTTTTCTTAAAATTACCATCCCCTCATGATTTTTCAAAATGATAAACACACCTAGTAAACTCTAAATGTATGTCAAAGAAAACTTGAAGCAAGATTAAGAGGGAGTTGAACCTACCTTGCCAGGTCTCTTAATCCTGTTTGAGAGCCTCAATTTCTCATTTAGCATTTCTCCTCATCCTTTCATAAGCCAACATCCTTTCTATTTAAAGAGTTAGAGGAAGGGGTAAAGTAAGCACCATGTCTGAAGAGGAGAGTATTGACCTAAACAATGAGGCTCAAAGACCAAGAAGACAGTATAAGAAAGGAGGGAAGCCCAATATGTTTGAACCTATAAACACCGAAGAGCTGATAGCCTCCCCTTCTGTCTTTTCTTGTTTCCAAGAATTAGGGTGTTTTGAGTTCTACAACAAGGTACAAGAGATTAAAAGCCATCTAGTTGACTAAGTTATTTTCCCTAAGGCTTCACAAGCATAAAGTTCATCTAGCAGGGGTAAGGTTTGAGTTGACCCCTAATGCCATCTCTAAAGCCACTGGGATGCGTTGCATAGGAGAAAGGTGGTTTAAGAAGAAACATCTTGCCTTGATCCATTATCATCCATTTTTAAAACCTAGCTGTCAAGCTGAGTGTAAAGCCATTTTTCCTCTTCACATCTACTGGATAGGTATTCTCTCCTCATGAATATTGTCATGAAATACTTAACATGTGAGGGTAGGTTCTCTAGAATCTAATCCTACCATATTAGACTCCTCATGCACTTCACCAGGACCAAGATACTGAACATGCCTTATTTCCTCTGTAAAAGCATTGAAGCAATGTCCACCATTATGAAAAAGAGGCCTTCAGCCCAATAGATGACAAGCCTATTTCATCACTCTCTTATCAAAGTTATTGTCTCTCACCAATTGGAGCAACAAGGCATTCCTTAGGAGGTCTTTATTACCCATGATGATTTCACCACTTCATCCTCCATCCTGCTGCCAAATGTGCCATCATCTTCTCGAAGTCCTCCTCATACTCCTTCATCACCCTCCACTGACCATGTTTCACCTTCCTCACATGAATCAATTTCCCAAAAAAACCTTCTTCAAACACCTTCCCCTGAGAAAAGTGATCATGAAGAAAGCAGAGATGATCTTGAGGATAGTAATGCTGGCCATGAAGAAAGAAATGATGGCCCTGAAGAAAGAAGTAGTGGCCCTGAAGAAAGCAATCCTAGCTCGAAAGAAAGTTGGAGTGGCCCTGAGGAAAGCAATTCTGGCCCTGAAGAAAGCAGCAGTGATCATGAAGAAAGTAGTAGTGATCATGAAGAAGCAGTGGTGATCATGAAGAAAGCAAAGATGATTATGAGGAAGGTAGTAAAGGGGAGAATGATGAAGATAAGGGAGAAAATGAAGAAGAAGAAAGAAATGGAGATAAAGATGTTGGCCAAGAGGAAAACAGTGAAAACAACAGCGAGCATGAAGATGTTGGCCAAGATGAATAGAGTGAAAACAACAGCAAGGATGAAGGTGTTGGCCAAAAGGAAAACAGTGAAAACAACAACAAATATGAAAATGTAAACCTAGAAGAAAACAAAGTTACAAGAAGTGACACCAATGATGAGAAAGGAGGTCAAAATGTAGAGTCTCATGGTGAAGAAAAGGACGCTGAAAGCCCTAAAACATACAGTGGTAAGGAAGAGGAAAGCAATCATAAAAATGACAATATTGATGAAGATAGCCCAGAAACAGATTTCAAAGTTGTTTTCAATAAACAAGGAGATGATGGCCAAGATCCAGGGAATGATGGCAGTAAAAACAACAGTGAAAAAGGTGAAGAGATGGATAGTCCTAAAGGTGAAAATGTGTCAAACCTAGGCACCTTTGACAGTGCAGAAACAAAGTATGGCAGTTTTGAAAATCCTCCTAGTGATGAGAGTATGAAAGATGTTGAAATTGATAATCAAAGGGACTGCCAACAAAAAAGTAGCAAGGAGATACATATGGAAAATTTTCTTGAAGAAAGGGACAGCCCTAGGGTTGTAAGTGATCAAATTATGCAAGCCCATTTTGTGACACCTCTCACCATCCCTTATTAGAGAGGTAGGGGGCATGTGTTTGCTACCTCCAAAAGGCAAGGGGCCATGCACTCCTCCTCAAAACTAGTAAAGGAAAAAATCACCAAAATAGTAAAAAGCAAAAGTCACCAAATCATTGAGGAGCAAGGGTAAACTGCTAAAGAAATACAAGGATAAGAAGCCCATGAAGGACAAAGGCAAGAAGAAAATGAAAGAACAGGAAAGCAGTCATGAAGAAGAGAGGGAATTTGAACTCATTCACTTGGACAGTGATGACGAAAATGAAACAAGGATACTTAATTCTCTCCTACAGGACCGGAGTGCACAAATCAGAGATTTTGAGGTTGAGTTAGAAAGATCAAAAGATATCATTCATTTCCTACATATGCAAAACAAGAAAATGAGTGGCCAAATTTCGATTTATGAAGCCCGGACACTCAAAGACAAGAGAGAGGCTTAGAAATCACAAGTGCAACTGGAGGAGTACATGGGCGCCTATGAAGAAGATAATGAAGAAGAGGCGCAAGCTAGGAATGTTGGAAATGTTGTCATTGATGGCAAAGGTAAAGACAGGAGCAGCACCTAAACTATCCATTAGGAAAAAGAGACAGAGAGGTAGCAGAGGAAGCAGAAGCAAAATAGGAATTAGAGATAGGGCAGTGAAGTTGAAAGGGCCTGGAGGAGAGTAATACAGAGGTTTATTTATGAATTAGGGGTCTAATACAGTTTACAGATGAATTATTGAGTAATTATTCATTAATTGATTTTGTATGGCATAGACTTTGATTGAAGACTAAAACCCTGTGGTAAAGACTTAATATGCTTGGGGATGAGTTGGAGCATTGCTTAAATGGAAAAGGTGATGGCAAAGGACAACAGCAGAAGACGGCAGTGAATTGAAGCAAAGTTGTCCAAACGACAGAATAGATTGTCCTCTTGTTTTCATGAACAAGAGGGTTTTGTAAGTAATTTCAATTAGCACAAATGAAGAATCTGTTTAGTGGCTCTAAGGAGATGAGAGAAATTATATAAGTCTGCTTCCATATTATTCGAAAGGATCGATCCTCCAAGAGAAAGCGAAACTGTACCCTACCTGTATATTTCTTGTGAAAGCGGGAGTTATACCTTCAAATTTTGTGAACATTGAGAACCCTGTGCAAAAGGGTAGATTTGTAATTCTGTGCAAGATCGAGCAAACCGATGTGAGTTCGTAAATAAGGGCTTATATATGTATCAAGATTAGATGCGCTCTGAAATTTTAGCCCCTGTATGGAGATGCTTTCTCGGAGTCCCAGTGTGAGTGTTACGGAGTGGAATGCAATGAATATTACAGCATAATGGAATACGAATGCAGTAAGGATGTAAAAGACCAGAACCTCGAAGAGGAATAGTTACATATATAACGAAAGGAGCTAAGAATTAGAAGCAGAACTCAGAATATGAAACTCTGACTAATGAACAGTAAAAACGGGTTGGCGTTAGTAACCAGATCACGGAAGGATGTGGAACCTTGAGCGAAGGTGAGGAACCATGAGGTGTGAACAGTGGCGACGGAACCTGGAGTACAGGGGTGGAACCACGAAGGAGGAACATTGGACGCGGTTTAGAGCGAACCGGTGGTTTTCATCGCATCACCATCGACGGGCAAGCGGTTTTCAAGAAATCGGAGCGATTCCATAGAGCGACTGACACGTGGCATACGGAGGGATACCAAAACCACTCACAGTGTGCACCATCGCACATTATTGTTTGCGCATCTTTGCCAAGCGATATCTGTCCGATCAAATGAGGCGGTGCGACACGATAACCACCATCGGATGGAGATGACTGTTAGCGTTGGGGCCCATACGCATGTATTAAGATTTGTGGATTTAACAAAATGAAATTAAGTGGGTCTATTCAAAGGTTGCCTCCGCGTATGCCTGGAGCATTGATGTTTATTTTAAACCATACACAGTTGAATATAAAATCCCAAGTCGAAGATTGAGATATGAAGTTTAGAACGAGTTAAGTTGGTGATATTTGCCATGGTCGAGCTCAGAAATTGTAACCAGAGTGTGGACTAAAAGAAGTGTTGTTAATAAAGAGATAGTTAAGCAAAAATTCACCATATATGTGATGTGTGGAAACTTGGTAATTTAACCAATGCTAAATTGATTGGTCTGAGTTGATTCGACTATGATTTAAGCCATAGATTCTTCAAGGAGGTAAACTTCAGCATAAATTCGAAATTGCTCAGATTGGAAATTAGGTTAAGTACTAAATTGAAATTTCCCAGATCGACAGTTGGATTGAGTTCAAATTTGTTGTATCCATTTTACATGCACATAGAAAGAGGAAGTATGAGGACTAAAAGAGGCAAAAAAATATTGCAGAGTTGAAGAGATGTACAACAAAGGGATTCAAAAGTACAGTGAATAGGTGGAATATGCAGATGAAAGTGAACAAAGAGTATGCAGAACAGTTTCTTAACAGCAGCAGGAAAAGACAAATCCAGTAAAGCCAAAATCCAGAAAAGGAGCTGAGCGAAATTGAAATGTGTAATTGAAAATGTGAATGTAAATGTTGTAATTAATTTTTTATTGTTTGTGATGCATTGGCAAGTCTCCGGTAGGAATACAAAACTCCCACTGTAGTATTGAAATTAATGCATATTGTTATATTTTTTTGAATGAGCAGGTAAAAGAAATGAGAAGGCAGAAGGAAAAAAATCAGGACTATTCACTTCAAACTTCCTGAGGAATATAAAAATTCATGTGATGAACTCTATATATAATATCAACTTGATATGCATAAAGTAAGTTAGAGAGAGTAAGGATAGAGAATGAAAAACATAGAAGATTGAGGCAGAGAAGATAAGGAAGAGAGGAGCAAAAAGAGATGCTACTGAATAGAGCTGATATCTGAGATAAATCAGCAAACATTTCTTGTGATAAATTGAGGAAGTTGGAGCTTCCCTATCAAGTTGAAGCTTGATAGCTGTCAGTTGTAGTTGACTGAGGTTGGAGCCTCCTGTAGGTTGGTGCCTGCAGAAAACTAAAGGGAGATGGAGCTTCCTTGCAAGTTGTAGCTTGTAGAATTGAGGATTGGAGCCTCCTGTGAGTTGGTGCCTACAGAAAAACAGTGGTGAGAGGGAGTTGGAGCTTGCCTTTGCATCACAACAATAATAAGATGTGGTTTTCTCCCTTTATGGGTTTCCACTTATATCTTTTGTCTCTATCTGTGTTGCCTGTGTGCTGAGATGATTTATCAAATCTGCTTAATTTTCACTCCTCTCATAATAGGTTTAATGTCACATTAAATTAATACTTGCTACAACATATTAAGACTGTTCATATACTAAGGTTGAATACAAAAGTAAGTTGTAAATAAGCTGATGAAAATTTAAAAAGGTCATGTATGTATTGAACTGATTCACCCCCCCCCCTCTCAGTTCAACTAAGAATTCAACAATTGGTATCAGAGCGGGTTCCTTTGTACCAGTTTAACAACTGAAATGAGATTCTAGGTTCTCAGGATGGCTAGTAAAGAAGGATGCTCAACCAATAAAGCCCCTTTCTTTACAGGTGCAAATTATGCCTTCTGGAAAATCAGGATGAGGACATACATAATGTCTCTAGGAATAGAAGTTTGGGATGCTGTGGAATTAGGATATACCCCAAAGAAAACTGACTCAGAGAAAGAATCCAAACAAGATTTTGTAGCTAATGCAAAAGCCATGAATGCCATCTTGAATGGATTGTGTGAAGCAGATTTTATCAAATTAATGCACAAAGACACTACCAAAGAGATGTGGGATACTCTGGAGAACATCCATGAGGGAGACAAGAAAGTAAAGACTGCCAAAATTCAAGTCTATAGAGCCCAGTTTGAGAACTTAAAAATGAATGATGATGAAGACATTGACAATTTCTTCCTAAAAGTTGTAGAAATTGTTAACAATATGAAAGCTCTTGGAGAAACCATGCCAGAAAGTATAATCGTGCAAAAGATTCTAAGATCTCTTCCATCCAGGTTTAATCCCAAGGTGTCTGCAATAGAATAAACAACTGATTGGGAGACCTTGACCATCAACCAGCTACTTGGAAACTTAACAGCATACGAGATGAGGCTCCCACAGAAGAAGCCAAGTACGAGGGAGGCAGCCTTTAAAACAGAAAAGAAGAAAGAAGAAGAGGAAGACATATGCTCTTGCACGGATGAAGAAGAAGAAAAATTTGTCAAGAAATTGGATAGAGGCTCAGGTAAATACAAAGGTAAACTTCCATTCAAATCCTTTAACTGTGGAAGAGTTGGACACTATGCTGCTAAGTGTCCTCACAAGAAAGTAAGGAATCAGGCTCAAGAGTCAGAGAAAAATACATCAAATAATTGGCAGAAAGGAAAGAAATTCATCAGAAAATCCTTCTATGCTCAACAAGACAACAGTACATCTGAAGATCCAGCTGAACTCTGAAGTGAAGATGGAACCTCTGAATTTTTATTGACGGCTATAGAAGAACTTGAAGGTCTCCTGCTAGAAGATGAAGAAGAAGAAGGTGAAGTCGACCTTGAGGGGGAGCTAAGAAGTGCTCTGGAAGAGATTGATAAACTCAATCTAAAATGTAGAAAACAAAAGGACATTATCCTCAAGTATGTACGAGAAGAAAAAAATTCAGAAGTCCTTATGCAGCTAAAGATAGAGCTTGAAGAAGCCAAGAAGATAGAGGACATGTTACTTAAGCAAATCAAGGAGAAAACTCAAGAAAAAGAGAAGTTGGAAGAAGAAGTAGTATGTCTCAGGAAGAAATTAGAAAATGCTCAAAGGAAAGTGTTATAAATTCTTCTCAAACAACAAGCTCTAGTAAGTTGAATGAAATTCTGGTTGCTCAAAGATCTCCTATGATCAAAACTGGAATAGGCTATGAAGGAGAATCAAGTAAAAGGAAAGAAAAGGAAAACAGAGAAATTATTTTTGTAAAATAAAAGAAGAATGATGAAGCAGCTCAAACAATTCCTACAAAAGAAGAAACCTGTAATGAGGAAGACATAGATCAGAAGAAACCACTAGTAGCAAAGAATGTAATAAATACTAAGACCCCTGAGTATGTCAAATTTGAAAGCCATCAAAGGAGATTCTTCCCTCCTATGAAGAATGCCACTTGTTATGTCTGCCACAAACAGGGACACATTGCTGCATATTGTCATGCAAGGAGGAGTAATTTAAACCAGCAAAAGATGCAAACAGTGAAGAGACTGTCTCAAACAAACAAATGGAGAAAACAACCTTACATCAGGTATGAAATAATTTCTATGGTTTTTTTTTTTATTGTAAGGAATTTGGCCATAAAATTATTGAATGTAGAAAGTATGGACAAAGATTGATGTTCAACACCTCAAGGAGGTTTATGAATCAAAGAAATTTTGTTCATACTCACAATTCTGCAAAAACTATGATAAAATGTTGTATATGCAATCAAGTTGGACATATGCCTTCCAAATTTCCTCTGAAAGGATGTGATTCATCATCTCACAAAAGATACCAAACAAAAGGATGCCTCCAGTGGAAAAAGAAGGAGAATAAGTGTGACTTGGCTCTAACTGCTCAAGATCTGAAAAGCCAATGGTATCTGGACAGTGGCTGCTCAAAACATATGACTGGACAAGAGTAAATTTATAACCTTTGATGATAAGAAAACTGGTAATGTTACTTTTGGCAATGATAAATCAGCAAAAATCAAGGGAAAGGGCTCAGTCAGCTTAGATAATGGCAGAGGTAAGGCCCAAAATGTACTATTTGTAGATGGGCTGAAGGAAAATTTGCTGATTGTCAGTCAAATGTGTGATAAAGGCTGCAAAGTTCTTTTCAGAGCACAAGACTGTGAAGTCAGATCAAGCACCACAGGTAAGACTCTGCTCAAAGGTATTCGAACAGAGAGCAATGTTTACATTGTGAAAGAAGAAGATGAAGCATACCATCTTAGAAAACTTGAGGAGTCATGGTTATGGCATAGGAGATTGGGACATCTCAGCTTCGATCATATCATCAGACTGAGCAAGAAGAAAGGGGTCAGAGACATGCCCGAAATAAAAAGGCCTTCTAATACCATATGCAAATCTTGTCAATTGGGTAAACAAACCCGCACATCCTTTAAGGCCAAAGATGAGTTATCAACAAGAAAACCACTCCAGCTTGTGCACATGGATCTGTGTGGACCTGCAAGAACTAAAACACCAAGTAGAGAATCCTACTTTATGTTGATAATAGATGATTTCTCCAGAATGACATGCGTTGCTTTTCTCAAGAATAAATCGGAAGCTCTGGAAAAATTCAAAATATTCAAAGCGTTAGCAGAAAATCAGACAGGATTCAAGCTAAAATGCATCAGATCGGACAGAGGAGGTGAATTCACATATTATGACTTTGCAGATCTGTGCAATGAATATGGCATAAAACAAAAATTTACTATTGCAGGGACACCTCAGCAGAATGGAGTGGCAGAGAGACAAAACAGATCTGTTCAACAAATTGCCAGAGCCATGATGCAAGAGAGTAATATTCCTCAAACCTTCTGGGAAGAAGCAGTACATACAACGGTGCATATCCTTAATAAAGCTCACTTAAGGCCAAGCAGTGACAAGACTCCCTATGAAATATGGCATGGAAAGCCAACTTCAATCAAACATTTTAGAATTTTTGGAAGCAAGTGCTATATAAATAATAATGATGAAAATCTTGGGAAATTTGATGTAAGAGCAGATGAAGGGATTTTTCTAGGATATGCTTCCAAAAGTAAAGGTTACAGGTGCTACAACAAGACTCTTCGAAAAATAGTTGAAAGTATTGATGTGAGATTTGATGAAGAACTTCCAAACAATACAAGAGATACAGACTACTGCAGTCCATCAAACAACCATGAAGAAGAAAACAAGAATGATGATGAAACAAGCAAGACAACAGAAGATGCAGAGTTGAGCTCGAAAGCCCCCTCAACATACACTCAGAAGAATCATCCTGAAGACCAGATCATTGGAGACAAGAGAGCAGGGGTCCAGACAAGAAGGCAGCTAACAGAACAAACAGAAGAGGTATACATAGCCATGTTATCACAGATAGAGCCAAAGAGATTTGAAGAAGCCAGCAAGGACAAGTATTGGGTGAAGGCAATGAATGAAAAATTGGACTAAATTGAGAAGAAAAATACCCAGGAACTAGTTCCTAGACCAATTGAGAAAAATATCATTGGCTCAAAATGGGTATTCAAGAATAAACTGAATGAGCAAGGACAGGTAATCAGGAATAAAGCCAGACTAGTTTGCAAAGGATATTCACAAATCGAAGGACTTGATTATGATGAAACATTTTCCCCTGTAGCCAGAATGGAAGCCATCAGAATGTTTCTGGCCTTTGCATGCTACCAAGACTTCAAGGTATACCAAATGGATGTGAAATCTGCATTTCTGAATGGAGATCTAGAAGAAGAAGTCTACATGGAACAACCAGAAGGTTTATCTTTAACAGACAAAGAAGACTATGTGTGCAGACTGAAGAAGGCTCTATATGGACTGAAACAGGCTCCTCGTGCTTGGTACTCAAGACTGGATAAATATTTTCAAAAACAGGGCTTTAAGAGAGGTGGAGTAGACAACAATCTGTACATAAAAACCCATGAAAATGAACTCCTGATTGTTGTAGTATATGTTGATGACATTACGTTTGGAAGCAATGGAGAAGAACTAGCAAAAGGGTTTACTGATTAGATGAAAACAGAATTTGAGATGTCTATGATTGGAGAGCTCAGTTTCTACTTAGGACTTCAAATTCAGCAAAAGAACACAGGTATATTCATCTCACAAGAAAAATACTTAAAAGAAATGTTGAAAAAATTCAAAATGGAGGACTGCAAACCTGTGTCAACTCCCATGATCATGGGATGTAAGCTGTGTGATGATGATGGATCTGTTGGTATAGATTAAAAACTCTACAGATCCATGATAGGAAGTCTGTTGTATCTGACAGCATCAAGACCAGACATCATGCTAGCAGTAGGACTAGTGGCTAGATATCAAGCAGCACCTAAACAAAATCACCTTCTTGCAGTAAAAATAATATTCAGATATCTACAAGGAACAGTATTGTATGGGCTTTGGTATCCTAAAGGCAAAAAATTCACTTTGACAGCATACACAGATGCAGATTGGGCCAGCTATGTGGATGACAGGAAAAGTACAGGTGGAGGTGCATTCTATCTAGGAGAAAGTCTGGTGGCATGGTTAAGCAAGAAACAAACATCTATCTCTCTGTCTATAGCAGAAGAAGAATATATAGCAGCAGCAGCATGTTGTACACAAGTCATGTGGATAAAGAAAACCCTCCAAGACATGAAGGTAAGCATTGATGAACCTATCTCAATAAAATGTGATAATACAAGTGCTATAAGTATATCAAAAAACCCTGTGCTTCACTAAAAAACTAAACATATCCCAAACAAGTATCATTTTCTCCGAGAACAAGTGGCTCAGAAGGTAGTAAAGCTGGAATATGTACCAACAAAAGAATAGATAGCTGATATATTTACCAAACCTCTTGCTAGAGAACCATTTCAATATTTGAGAGATAAACGAGGGGTAGTATCTGTAGATGCTACTCTTTGATATAAAGAGAAGGCACAGTTTCAGGGGGAGAACAGAAATAAAAATATCATTCCAGGGGGAGATCAGCCAGCAAGGACAGCATGAAACAGGTCCTCAGGGTCAAAGGATTATGGAAAGAATATACCCAGCTTAAAAGAGTTAAAGAAAAGGCTAAAGGGTCAGAATTTTAGATTTAATCTAAAGTTTGGAGCAGCAGGGTACAAAGTTAGAAGATCTCAAAGAGAGGAAATGCAGAAAGCAAACTAGGAAATGAGCAACCCTTTGCCATTGATGTCAAAGGGGGAGGAAAAGCAAAAAGGGGCTTCTATAAGGCAAACAGAGGAAGAGTATTGCCATCAATTCCAAAGGGGGAGACTTCTGGAAATGTTGTCATTCATGGCAAAGGTAAAGATAGGAGCACCACCTAAACTATCCATGAGGCAAAAGAGACAGAGAGGTAGTAGAGGAAGCAGAAGCAACAGAGGAATTAGAGACAGGGCAGTGGAGTTGAAAGGGCCTGAAGGAGAGTAATACAGAGGTTTATTTATGAATTAGGGGTCTAATACAGTTTACAGATGAATTATTGAGTAATTATTCATTAATTGAGTTTGTATGGCATAGACTTTAATTGAAGACTAAAACCCTGTGGTAAAGACTTAATATGCTTGGGGATGAGTTGGAGCATTGCTTAAATGGAAAAGGTGATGGCAAAGGACAACAACAGAAGACAGCAGTGAATTGAAGCAGAGTTGTCCAAACGACAGAATAGATTGTCCTCTTGTTTTCTTGAACAAGAGGGTTTTGTAAGTAATTTCAATTAGCACAAATGAAGAATCTGTATAGTGGCTCTAAGGAGATGAGAGAATTGATATAAGTTTGCTTCCATATTATTCTAAAGGATCGATCCTCCAAGAGAAAGTAGAACTGTACCATACCTGTATATTTCTTGTGAAAGCAGGAGTTAGACCTTCAAAGTTTGTGAACATTGAGAACCCTATGCAAAAGGGTAGATTTGTAATTCTGTGCACGATCGAGCAAACCGATGTGAGTTCGTAAATAAGGGCTTATATATGTATCAAGATTAGATGCGCTCTTAAATGTTAGCCCCTGTATGGAGAGGCTTTCTCAGAGACCCAGTGTGAGTGTTACAGAGCGGAATGCAATGAATATTACAGCATAATGGAATACGAATGCAGTAAGGATGTAAAGGACCAAAACCTTGAAGCGGAATAGTTACATATATAACGAAAGGAGTGAAGAATTAGAAGCGGAACTCAAAACATGAAACTCTGACTAATGAACAGTAAAAACGGGTTGGCATTAGTAACCGGATCACGGAAGGACGTGGAACCTTGAGCGAAGGTGAGGAACCATGAGGTGTGAACAGTGGCGATGGAACTTGGAGTAGAGGGGTGGAACCACGAAGGAGGAACATTGGACGTGGTTTAGAGAAAACCGGTGGTTTTCATCGCACCACCATCAACGGGCAAGCGGTTTTCACGAAATCGAAGCGATTCCATAGAGCGAATGACACGTGGCATACGGAGGGATCCCAAAACCACTCACAGTGTGCGCCATCGCGCGTTATTGTTTGCGCATCTTTGCCGAGCGATATCCGTCCGATCAAATGAGGTGGCGCGACGCGATAACCACCGTCGAATGGAGACGACTATTAGCGTTGGGGCCCATACGCATGTATTAATATTTGTGGATTTAACAAAATGAAATAAAGTGCGTCTATTCAAAGTTTGCCTCCGCGTATGGCTGGAGCATTGATGTTTATTTTAAACCATACACAGTTGAATATAGAATCCCAAGTCGAAGATTGAGATATGAAGTTTAGAACGAGTTAAGTTGGTGATATTTTCCATGGTCGAGCTCAGAAATTGTAACCAGAGTGTGGACTAAAAGAAGTGTTGTTAATAAAGGGAGAGTTAAGCAAAAATTCACCATATATGTGATGTGTGGAAACCTGGTCATTTAACCAATGCTAAATTGATTGGTCTGAGTTGATTCGAATATGGTTTAAGCCATAGATTCTTCAAGGAGGTAAACTTCAACATAAATTTGAAATTGCTCAGATTGGAAATTGGGTTAAGTACTAAATTGAAATTGCTCAGATCGACAGTTGGATTGAGTACAAATTTGCTGTATCCATTTTACATGCACATAGAAAGAGGAAGTATGAGGACTGACAAAGGTAAACAAAGATTGCAGAGTTGAAGAGATGTACAAAAAAGGGATTCAAAAGTGCAGTGAACAGGTGGAATATGTAGATGACAGTGAACAAAGAGTATGCAGAACAGTTTCTTAACAACAGTAGGAAAAGACAAATCCAGTAAAGCCAAAATCCAGAAAAGGAGCTGAGCGAAATTGGAATGTGTAATTGAAAATGTGAATGTAAATGTTATAATTAATTTTTTATTGTTTGTGATGCATTGGCAAGTCTCTGGTAGGAAAACAAAACTCCCACTGTAGTATTGAAATTAATGCATATTGTTATATTTTTCTGAATGAGCGGGTAAAAGAAATGAGAAGGCAGAAGGCAAAAAGTCAGGACTATTCACTTCAAACTTCCTGAGGAATATAAAAATTCATGTGATTAACTCTATATATAATATCAACTTGATATGCATAAAGTAAGTTAGAGAGAGTAAGGATAGAGAATGAAAAGCATAGAATATTGAGGCAGAGAAGATAAGGAAGAGAGGAGCAGAAAGAGATGCTACTGAACGGAGCTGATATCTGAGATAAATCAGCAAAGATTTCTTGTGATAAATTGAGGAAGTTGGAGCTTCCCTATCAAGTTGAAGCTTGATAGCTGTCAGTTGTAGCTGACTGAGGTTGGAGCCTCCTGTAGGTTGGTGCCTGCAGAAAACTGAAGGGAGTTGGAGCTTCCTTGCAAGTTGTAGCTTAATCGAGATCGGAGCCTCCCCGTGATTTGGTGCCTGCTAAAAACAAAGCAGAGAGGGAGTTGGAGCTTGCCTTTGCATCACAACAATAATAAGATGTGGTTTTCTCCCTTTATGGGTTTCCACTTATATTTGCTATCTCTATCTGTGTTGCCTGTGTGCTGAGATGATTTATCAAATCTGCTTAATGTTCACTGCTCTCATAATAGGTTTAATGTCACATTAAATTAATACTTGCTACAACATATTAAGACTGTTCATATACTAAGGTTGAATACAAAAGTAAGCTATAAATAAGCTGATGAAAATTTAAAAAGCTCATGTATGTATTGAACTGATTCACCCCCCCCCCTCTCAGTTCAACTAAGAATTCAACAAGGAAGAGGCCTAAGACTATGGGTCTCATGAAAGCATTGGAAAAACATAGAGAGGAAGAATCAGCCCAAGCACAGCAATTCCCTCTCACTGAGCTCCTCACCTTGGAAATTGAGCATGACAAAGAATCATGGCTTGAAAGGGAAAATCTGCATTTGGAGGCTAAGTTAGAGAAGGCAAACAAAGATCCAGGCTTACAGAGAAAGATGACTGAGCATTATAAAAAGAGAAATCAGTTTGCTAGGAAAAAGCTCAAAACTGCCCAAAGGAGGCGGCCAGTGCCAAATGATGGAAATAACCAAGCTAGGCTTGGAATTTTGGCTCAAGCTTCACTAAAGGTCTTTAAGGACCCTTAAGGGACTCACCCACCAATTTTGAGCAAAATTGAACACTTTTTGGTTTTTTGCAACTTTTTAAGCCTAGGAGCGCAGCACCCTGGACACTGCAATTTTTCCTAGAGCACTTTCAGAGGGATAAACTTACTTTTTTGGATTCCTTGGCATAAGAGGAACATGCTCACAAAATTTTAGCTCATTTGGAGTTGTTTTGCTCCCTCAAAAGGGCCAAAAACACCCATTTTTTCACCTTTCTGCCACCTTCTCTGAGCAAGTGCTGCGCTCCTGGGAAACCTTCACTTTTGATACTTTTTGGGAAACGTCCAGAGATCATATTGAGAAAAAAAGGTAGATTTGGAAATTATACATCCATAGCTTTCCAATGGACCATCACAGAGCCTTTTTCAACATCGGGAAGGCCTCCAAAACCTTGTTGCAAAACGACCCTTTCTGGTGTTGCGTGCCTGGAAATTTTTCAAAATCAGAGAAAGAGTGCTGCGTTCCTATGTGGTGACTGAGAAAATGTGCGTTAAGCAAGCTCTATCTTGTATTTCAGAGCATAAAAGTGAATATTTTTGCTATTTTGGTCTGAAAAAGATATTTTGAAGAGATATTTTGTGCCTTGGACCTTGTAAGGCCTCAAGGACAATTTAGGATATTTTGCTTTGGTCAATGGCCTTCTAGTTGTTCTAGTTATATTTTCTCCTCTTTGGCTTATATAAACCATGAGGATTCATTGTAAAAAATAGGATAACTTGACATGTTAAGAGAAATACATGGTTTTATGAGCTTGGAGAAAATATTGGTTTTATGAAGTGGATGAATGGCTTACTTGGCTTGATGGTGGAGGGGCATTGTGTGCAGGATTCTATAGCTTGGTGAATGGTGATGTTTCCCTGATTTTTGTATGTCTTCTTGTTTCCATTAATGTTTCATACTTCTTGTTTGTTGTAGATCATAAAATTATAGGTTGAGATATGCTCAAGGAAGCACCTCAAACCTCCTGTTTATTACAAATTTGATGTTTTATTCTTCTTGGTCATTATAAGGAATTCTTAACTGCTCGTTAGGTCCACCAAGAATTTGTTATTTGTTTCATTAATATTCAGTATGCTAGCTATCAAATATGATTTAAGGTATGCCCTGCTTATTTGAAGTTCTCAAGACCCTATTCTGAAGCCTTTCTATGAAATATTGATTGATTAGGTTAAGTCAAAGAGGTCTCGCTCAATCTTGCCCTTTGTCCATGCTTACCAACTTGTTTCAGAGTTCCTGATAGTTTTATATATGTTTTTTAGGAGTTCCCTCTTCATATATTAAGTTATTTGTTTATCTTATATGTTTTCCTAATAGCTGAAGGTGAATTTCTAAAGTTAGGAGTTCTTATGTTTCTATGTCTCACCTGAATGTTTATCAGTTTGAGTATTGTTCATAGAGATTAATGGTTTTCCCTACCTCATGAGTATTTTCTTTCAAACTATATATGTTTAAGACTTCTTCATTTTTCACAAACTTAATGTTCATTTCACCTCATACCTCACCCAAAGGATCCATTGACCTTGCTAAATCAGCCCTGCAGTACACCTTGTCCATCATTTAGACATCCTTGACTTTATTTGACCCCATAGCCCTGTTTATTTTATGAACTCTCTTTCCATTTGTCCTACTTGATCTATTTTACCTCAAAACCAAAACAAACCAAAATATACTTAACAACTAGCCTAAAATCAAACATACAAAGCGAACAAGTTCACATCCTTCGCATAATAGAGAGAGCCCTCTTTGAGTCCAGGAAGGCTAGGTCCTAGGACTCCAAAGATTGGTCTGATGTTACCCTGTCATTTGGTTTACCAATTTTCAAAATTACGGGACACTAACATAATGGCAATCACGGTGGGACATTGAGTCAAAACATCCTAGGTATCCCTTAGGAACTCTCAAAGTCTCAGTCAAACTTAGAAAACTTAAGTGTTGTCTAAAGAGTATAAACTAGTTCTTTCACCATCTTAGCAAAATGATGTTTCAACTATAGGAAACTCTTACAAACCTCAGGGCTATATATAGGAAACTCAAAAAACCCCAAAAAAAACATCCCTAGATTGGTTTTTATCAGTTATTGGTGGTGGACCATAAATACATATCCCTAAAAACAAACAAAAAACATTAACATGGCGACTCCACTAGCCTCCAGTAGGCCTACTACTCCACTAAATTCTCGAATATTTCCATAGGAATACTATCCGGTTGATTCATCCCACCGCTCACTAACATAATGGTGATCACGGTGGGACTCTGAGTAAGAAACAAACTTATACTTCCCTAAACATTTCAGCAGCCCTTAAGAAAAATATCTTGTGGATTTAAACCATCACTCACTAACATAATGGCAATCACGGTGGGACACTGAGTACATGATAGCCTAACAAACTCTTGTAGATGCATTAGTCCTTCAAATTAAATCAGAAAAATAGTCGATAAATCCATAGAGTAGACTCTCTTTGTTTCACCACCTTAGCTAAGTGATGAATCAGGTATAGGACACTCTTACAAATCAGGGTATATATAAAAACTGAGAAAAAACCCCAAAAACATTTTTATATTGGATTTTTGTGTCAGTATTGGTGGTGGACAATAGACAACATATCTTAGAAAAAAAACCAAAAATATCCACCTCGCGACTCCACTAGCCTCTAGTAGGCCTTCTAACTTTACTAGCATTAATAGACTCCTATAGGACTGCATCAAAATCAGCCCTAAGAAGTCTAAGAGCTTAGTCATACACTGTGCGTGTTGATAACTCCTAGAGAGGACAACCTTTCGAAAACAATCGCAACCTTCAACCTCTCTACATTTTAAATTTGAAATCTAGCTTCACGAAGAATTGATACCAGATCTCACCCGGACCCAAATCTTCCTACCATAGTTGACGACCCAGAAAATATTTTGTGGCAAACTTCTGAAATTGGAAATTTAACTACCAATAGGAGTATCCATAAAGTAAGCTCTGTACCTGAACATCTTACATCCTTGTAAGATTACCATTTTGACTTGTTCCATACAAAAAACCTTTTTAGAACTAAGTCACAAACTAGCATTGACCATACCGTTCTTGAGCCTGTAGACTTACAACAGAGTTCTAGCAGAGAAGCCTTTCCCACTACACCACCTAATTTCCAGCTTCTCCACCACTTCGACTCTATTCACCCTAGGTCTGTTCATAATCAATTTACCAGTCCAAGTACTTCCGCCACACCCATTCACACCACCACTGTGAAAATCACCTCATCCCATACTGCAAATCCTTCAACTGTAAATCCACCATCAGCTCCCATCATGGCAGCTTGGTATGCACCCTTAGTGTTACCACAACCTTTGGTACCTTTGCCAAATGATTACCAATCCAGAATCCTGCACTTCACCAGGGCTGAATCCACCACTGCCCAACAACATGTAGATAGAATCAATGATGCCTTTGACTACATGGAACTAGAAGAAGAAACCATGAAGATGAGGATGTTTTCCCAAAGCCTAGGCGGAGAAGCCAAGAAATGGTTTAAAAATTTAACTCCAAATAGTATACATGATCTCCCGTCACTTTACCAAAATTTTATAAATAAGTGGGAAATCAAGAAAAATACCCTACAAACCCTTTCTGAATATAATAATATTAAAAGGAACACAAGGGAAAGTGTCCAAGACTATTGCACTAGGTTTAACAGTGTCTATAATGCCCTCCCGCCTCACATGAAACCTCCACCAGGTCTGGCACTAGTAAAATTTCCAGAAGGTTTCGATCCGGACATGACATACCAGCTAAGAGAAAGAGACCCCACAACTTTGGAAGTAATGCAAAGGGGAGCTATTAGTGCAAAAGCCAACCTCACTGAAAAGAGGGCTAGGAAGAGGTTGGAAAAGAAGGTCACTTACTGATATGAGACCACGCCTTCCACTTCCTCTTCAGAGTCCAAAATAGATAACCTAGTTAGGACCATGGAAATAATGATGGAAAGGATAAACCTAAGCGAGAGAACACCTCCTAGGGACAACCAGCCAAACCCCCAAAACAGAAACTGGAATCAGAACTTCAGAAGAGACCCGCCCCAAATCAAACCAAGAGAAAATGATCAACAAATCAGACCACCCTTCCAAGATAACTATGTTGATGAAGGGGAAAGAGATATTGAACACCCCGATGAAAATCATCTAAACTTGATAGGCTCTGAAAACAAGGGTGAGGTTTTTCTCACAGAAGAAGAACAAGGTTTTTTCTCCTCAAACCAAGACGAAACAAATTATGAAGATTCTGAAGATCATGAAATTGGTTTACAAAATGCCATAATGGAAGTACATAGGCAATATGATCTTAGGAGTAAGAAAAACCAAGACAACTCTAGGAGAAGCAACTCAGACACTACTGTTAAGAAAGCTCTCAAAACAATTCTTAAAAGAATAGCAGACCGTAACAATATCATGGCTAAGAAAACTGATCCAAACAAAGATAAAACTAGCCAAACAAACATTGACCGAAGTTGTCCTAGTACTTCTACTAAGATCCATGCGAAAACTTTGGTGAACAAAGCCCCAAATCAGAATTAGCAAGATAAACTAATAGAAAAGGTAATGGCTGAGAAAAATGATGCAAATATATCTAAAATACAAGTACCTTTCAGTTTTGAAGGGGAAATTGCCAAAATTAAGATCACCATGCCTCTCACTGAACTGATCGCCCAAAGCTCATACAAATATCAATTTCTGAAAGTCCTAAACATAGGAAAAGATGCAGACACATTACACTTGGCTGATGACACTCCTGAGTTTTTATTTGGACCAAAAATAGAAGGAAAGTATCAAGAAGGAACCACTCCTTTTTACATCAGTCTGAATGTACACGACCAAATCCTACATAATGCCATGTTGGATTTCGGTGCCTCTCACAATCTCATGCTAAAAGTAGTGATGGAAAGATTAGGCCTAGAAATAACTAAACCTTAAAAATATTTGTACTCATTTGATTCAAGTAGAGTCAAGTGTTTAGGCCTAATCAAAGATCTTTGTGTCAATCTGGCACAAGTACTGGCTAAACACCTGGTCATGGACATAGTGGTGGCAGACATTCCCCCAAGTATGGAATGATTTTATCCAATTCCTGGGGGGGCAAGCTTCAAGGAAACATTCAACTGGACATGTCTTATGCTACTATCCCCGTTTTTAACCAGAAAAGAATATTATACTGAGAATCACACATGAATTATATGGTTAGTAGTCAAGAAAGGCCAGAAAACATACCTTTTTATTTTGTACATTCTAACCTTGATTCCTTCATTTTACATACAAAAGAAGACACTGATGAACATTCAAGTGAATTTGAAACTAATCTGGGTACATTACAACAATCAAATCAGCTTCTCTATGATGAGCTTGACACTAAAAACTATCATGACCCAGAACATTTGCATCCTGATGAAACAAAACTTGATCTTCAAGAACTAGAAAATGAAACTTCAAAAATAGAAAACAATTTAAATTCTCAAGCAAGTTGTTCAAACCAAGGAAAAACCTCAAAAGTGCTATCACCCCTTTTTTCTGATATAGAAGCACTAAAAAACCTGCATGGGACAAAAATATTTGGAAATTAGGGTCAAGAAAGCCTCATGTTTTTACCTTACCTAAGGACCTCGCCATCCCAAGACTTTATTCCTCCAAATGAAACTTTAACTGTTGCAAACAGTTCTGTAGATCCTAAAAATGTGGCTGGTAAATTTGATGTTGAGGGATATGATGAAAACATTTTTGAGATACCTGAGCTGATTGAATTATCTAAAATCTTGTCATTACACAAAAAACTAAGAAGTGCAAGACTATGAAAATTTTTTCAAAACACTAGTATATGTCGAGAAACTAGTTCAAAACACCATGACACAACCATCATTCCAAGAAACCACCCTTTCAAAAAGGAACACAAAGACCTTGATAAGATATTATCACTTAAAAAGAAAACAGCTGGACATAGGATGTGTTTCGACTTTAGAAACCTAGATAAATTTTCCCTAAAGAACACTTGCCTTATTCCCAAAATAGATCATACTACACAAAAGCTAGGGGTTTCTAACCACGTGTCCTTTCATGATAGTATTTCAGGTTATCATCAAATGATACCACTTCAAAACAATCAACTCAAAGATTTTTTCAAGTTCGCAGGGAGCAGTTTCAGGTTCAAACCAATTTTTCCTGGTCTAAAGGACACCGGAGACACCTTTTGAAGAACTCTGTTTCCAGTTCTAAATTTCTTTACTATGGTATACCTTGATGATATCATCATTTTTTTTAAAAATGACAAAGAATACCTGTTCTACCTAAAGAAGATATGTAACAGAAACAGGTATGGAGATCAAGAGTATAAGTAGAAACATCAAGCAGAACATGAGTTATTTAAAGATCATTGGAAAAATCCTTATGCTATGTTTGCAAGTGAAAACAACCCTGATTTTTTTTTCCCAAAAACTAAATAGACAAAGAGTATCGGGAGATCCTTTTGAAGATAGGGTGCTTAAGTACCACTGCTGCAAAGATTCGTAGTTTTTAAATTTTTACTCATTGTACATATCATTGTTTGAAGAAAAAGTAAAAAAAAAACAGAAAATACAAAAACAACAGGAAAAGTAGAAAAGAGGGAAGATTCTAAAGAAATGGTACAACCCCATACCCAAAAAAAAGTCATACTGAAATTGTGCAAATGTAAGTGCCACTACTAGTGCTGATAAGATGTCTTGTTCAGTTATCTAGCCTAATCATAGTTGAGCATGTTTTAAATTTATTTCTAATAAGTTAGTGAAAATAATGATGGTCAAATTATGAAAGCTTGACTTGTTGAAGAAAGATACTGCCAGTTCCACACGCTCAAAATAGAACCAAAGAGGAAAATAGGGATGAATAGAAAACTATGTATCCTAGCCCTAATTTTTCTAAAATCTCATTTTGTACAAAAATAAAATTTTCTGTGCAGCTTGTTGTTATGCCACAAACACATGATAAAGACTATCTAATCCTGATTTGATCATGTTTTAAATTTCATTTTTTTAGTCTAGTGAATGAAATCCTGTCAAACGGCTTAATCTTGACAGTTGACTAGTACAGGTAGAGAATCGATGGAGTTCATCATTTTAATCTGAACTCCCAAAAGATATAAGTGTAGCAGTAGACAGTTTGTTTTCTCTTTCAAAATAAAATATCAAGGGGTTTTCCAGTTCAAGTGCACCCAAGGAAGAAATTTTTTTAGGCAAAGTAGGTTGGGTAGGTAAAGGTGAAGTTGAGCTAATTATGCTTTCAGATTTTCAAATTTCCATTTTAGGAAAGCAACAATGAAAAAGAGAAAATTCCACCGATGGATGAAGCACTGGTCTTCACAAGCTAGAGATCTACAATTTTGGACACCTCCCGAAAATGAGCTACCCTCCCCAAATGGAGCCACTGTTAGTCATCAATAATTTTCACTTGTTTAGATGACTAAATGCTTTGTCCAGGTTTTCTAGAAATCCACTCAAACAAAATTTTTCACCTATCCCTTCTCTCTTGTCTACAATGGTCAATCTATCACCCTACAAAGATCCCATCCTGGACCAATGTCCCTTAATCTATCCATGCTTGTTATTTCTGTATATAGCACTCTACCTCTGATGCCTAAGCCCTCTTATTTCACAATTTGTTAGGCCGGGTTAAACCAAGTTTTCTCTCCTACTCACCAGATGCCTCAAGCAATATTGGTGTCAAAATTCTGTCTAAAAAATCCATTCAAAGTAAAATAAAGATGTCTAGGTATATAGGATGATGGTGCATAAAGTAGAGTGTCTAAACCCTATGCCTTATTCAAAACCCTGATTTAAACCATCAGTCACACAACCCCTTTTGTAGCCTTCCAAAGAGTCAATAAGGTTTTTCCTAAGTCATGCGCCATCATAATTCCCATGCACTATCATTTCGCAGAAAATAAAAGGTAAATTCAGGAGAACACAGAGTTGAGGTTTGTTATACTTCTAAAGAACACTCAAACAACCTCCAAGGGCAACCTCCTAGTCCAACAATAAAATTTGCAAACCTTAGACTATCATATCCAAGTATTTATGTAGAGATGCCTTGAGGATTAGTCTAAAGCAAGCAGAGCCAAAGAAGGACACCTAAGAAAGTTCATCAAGTAATTGGCAGTTGAATAAAAAGGTACAATGAGCTAGAAGCTATAGGGAAAGTCAAGAGCTCATCACATAAATGATACAAGGACACCTAGGGAAGTTTCAAAAGGTAATTTATAGTGGATAAAAGGCACAACAAGCTGAAAGTTACAGGAAAGGTCTTGATATCATAAAAAGAAGTAAAATACTTCTCATACAAAGGTCTATGAAAAATCTCAGAGACATCAGTAACATATGAGCAACCTGGTTCATCTCAGCAAAGATAATCATTAAAAAAGGCATGTTTGCCTCAAACATGATAATGGTAGAGGGACAGCTACCCTTTGCCACACTCCTGCAAAAAGACAAAATTATCAGATGCGCCACAAGGTGAAAGAAAAGACTAAGACCACTATCAAGAAAGGAAATCACACTGAAGAAGAAACAATAGGTGCACTTTAGTTGAAAATACAAAAGGTGACTGCTTGACAAATAGTGGAGAAATAGCTGGGCTACAAAGCTAAAATTCTCCTCAAATAAATCAGTGGGATCCTTGTTGAAGCAGAAGTAACCAATTTAGAAAGATGATTTTTTTTAAGACCTTGAATACAATTTGTTTAACTTACTGAATATCCCCAAAAACATAATAATTGGAGGAATGAGAAATAAGGCATGATAAGTGGAAATAAGAGCCTCGTTTATCAAACAGCAGAGATTGTCAAAGCAGAGTTCCTAACTGTCTTCAAGGGTAAGATCAAAGGGCATAAATTCCATTGTATCAAAGGATTAATTCTAAAAATCTTAAAGGGTCAAAAGGAAGTGATTTTTAAGGCATTACACACCTTTTTCACTAACAAAATAGAACCTTTATTGAAAAACTTTTCTTTTTCACCAATAAACAGTCACGGGTAGGTTTTCAAAAGATAAGGGAGGCAAATTCAGTTATATATCACTCTGCACATATTCACAAAGGCACAATTATCAAAGGTCTAATCAATTGCCCGAATGCAACAAAAGACAGTGGTTAAAAAAACTAAGGAGACAGTCCAAGAGAGGTAAAAAGAAAAGTGTAACAAGAGACTTTACAAAAGGGGGTTTAGAGTTTGATTATTTTTAAAAGGGTGGTCATAAATGCTCCAATAGCTATTTTCCCCATTCTTTTTAAACTAGTGCAAAAAAACAAAGAGAGAAATTTTTGGCTTCCATAGACACCCTGGGCGGAAAAATCCTAGCGCTGCGCTCCTGCAGAGAGACGATGCGTGCTTGTAGCTTCTCATAATGTGATTTTGCATAGGATGTTGTGCACCTGTAGATGGGCGCTACACCCTTCTGATCTCGCCTGACGTGCAGGAGTGGCATCCCACCAGTGCTCGACTTCACGTGCAGGTAGTTCCTGACGCCCAAAAATGCTTCACTCCTACAATTTTCGCTCCACATGAGTCTTCGTGCAGGCCTGCCCAATGCCCACGATGCTGCGCGCCCGCCACTACAGCTGCCACCCACCAGTGCCCGGCACCCAGGACGTTGCGCGCCCGTCATTATTGTCTCCGCCCGTTCCTCGTGCAGGCTCGTCCAGGCCATGGACACTGCGTGCCTACCACTATAACTGCCGCCCAGGCTGCGTGCAAGCCTGCCCAGACCATAGACGTTGTGCGCCTGCCAAAAAAGCGCAGAATTGCCCAAACATCTGTAGAAAGTGCCCGAATTTTCCCAGAACAGCTCAGAAGTTTCATTTTTTTTTGGAAGGCCTTTCCAAAGGTATTTTTCTTAAAAATACCATCTCCTAATTATTTTGCAAAATGATAAACACACCCAGTAAAATCTAAATGTATGTCAAAAAAAACTTGAAGCAAGATTAAGAGGGAGCTAAACCTACCTTGCCAAGTCTCTTAATCCTGTCTGAGAGCCTCAATTTCTCATTTAGCATTTCTCCTCATCCTTTCATAAGCCAACATCCTTTCTGTTTAAAGATTTGGAGGAAGGGGTAAAGTAAGCACCATATCTGAAGAGGAGAGTGTTAACCTAAACAATGAGGCTCAAAGACCAAGAAGACAGTATAAGAAAGGAGGGAAGCCCAATATGTTTGAACCTATAAATACCGAAGAGCTTATAGCCTCCCCTTCTGTCTTTTCTTGTTTCCAAGAATTAGGGTGTTTTGAGTTCTGCAACAAGGTACAAGAGATCAAAAGCCATCCTCAGTTGATCGAGTTATTTGCCGCAAGGCTTCATAGACATAAATTTCATCTAGTAGGGGTAAGGTTTGAGTTGACCCCTAATGTTATCTCTAAATCCACTGGGATGCCTTGCATAGGAGAAAGGTGGTTTAAGCAGAAACATCTTGACTTGATCCATTATCATCCATTTTTAAAACCTAGTTGTCAAGCTGAGTGTAAAGCCATTTTTCCTTTTTCGCATCTACTAGACAGGTATGCTCTCCTCATGAAGATTTTCGTGAAATACTTTACCTGTGAGGGTAGGTTCTCCAGAATATACTCCTATCGTATTAGACTCCTCATGCACTTCACCAGGACCAAGCTATTGAACATGCCTTATTTCCTCTGCAAAAGCATTGAAAAAATGTCCACCATCATGAAAAAGAGGCCTCCAGCCCAGCAGATGACAAGCCTATTTCATCACTCTCTTATCAAAGTTATTGCCTCTCACCAATTGGAGCAACAAGGCATTCCTTTTGAGGTCTTTATTACCCATGATGATTTCACCACTTCATCCTCCATCCCACTGCCAAATGTGCCATCATCTTCTCAAAATCCTCCTCATACTCCTTCATCACCTTCCACTGACCATGTTTCACCTTCCTCACATGAATCACTTTCCCAAACAAACCTTCTTCAAACACCTTCCCCTGAGAAAAGAGATCATGAAGAAAGCAGAGATGATCCTGAGGATAGCAATGCTGGCCATGAAGAAAGCAATGTTGGCACTGAAGAAAGTAGTAGTGGCCCTGAAGAAAGAAATCCTGGCCCAGAAGAAAGCAAGAGTGGCCCTGAGGAAAGCAATGTTGGCCCTAAAGAAAGTAGTGGTGGCCATGAAGAAAGCAGTAGTGATCATGAAGAAAGCAGTGGTGATCACGAAGAAAGCAGAGATGATCATGAGGAAGGAATTAAAGGGGAGAATGATGAAGATAAGGGAGAAAATGAAAAAGAAGAAGGAAATAGAGATAAATATTTTGGCCAAGAGGAAAACATTGAAAACAGCAGTGAGCATGAAGATGTTGGCCAAGAGGAAAAGAGTGAAAACAATAGCAAGGATGAAGGTGTTGGCCAAAAGGAAAATAGTGAAAACAACAGCAAAGATGAAAATGTAAACCTAGAAGAAAACAGAGTTACAAGAAGTGGCACCAATGATGAGAAATGAGGTCAAAATGCAGAGTCTCATGGTGAAGAAAAGGACACTGAAAGACCTATAGCAGACAATGGAAAAGAAGAGGAAAGCAATCATAACAATGAAAAGATTGATGAAGATAGCCCAAAACAGATTTCAAAGTTGTTTTCAATAAACAAGGAGATGATGGCCAAGATCTAGAGAATGATGGCTGTAAAAACAACAGTGAAAAAGTTAAAGAGATGGATAGTCCTAAAGGTGAAAATGTGTCAAACCTAGGTGTCTCTGACAGTGCAGAAACAGAGTATGGCAGTGTTGAAAATCCTCCTTGTGATGAGAGTATGAAAGATGTTGAAATTGATAATCAAAGGGACTGCCAATAGCAAAGTAGCAAGGAGATACATACAGAAAACCTTCTTGAAGAAAGGGATAGCCCTAGGGTTGTACGTGATCAAATTATGCAAGCCCAGTTTGTGACACCTCTCACCATCCCTTATCAGAGAGGTATGAGGCATGTGTTTGCAGCCTCCGAAAGGAAAGGGGCCATGCACTCCTCCTCAAAACCAATAAAGGAAAAAATCACCAAAATAGTAAAAATAAAAGTCACCAAATCATTGAGGAGCAAGGGTAAACTTCCAAATAAAGACAAGGGTAAGAAGCCCATGAAGGACAAAGGCAAGAAGACAATGAAAGAATAGGAAAGTAGTCATGAAGAAGAGAGGGAATTTGAGCTCATTCACTTGGACAGTGATGAGGAGAATGAAACAAGGATACTTAATTCTCTCCTATAGGACTGGAGTTCACAAATCAGAGATTTGGAGGTTGAGTTAGAAAGATCAAAAGATCTCATTCATTTCCTACAGATGCAAAACAAGAAAATGAGTTGCCAACTTGCCATTTATGAAGCCCATGCGCTCAAATACAAGAGAGAGGCTCAGAAATCACAAGTGCAGCTGGAGGAGTACATAGGCACCTATGAAGAAGATAATGAAGAAGAGGGGCAAGCTAGGGAGAGGCCTAAGACTATGGGTCTCAGGAAAGCATTGGAAAAAAAGAGAGAGGAATAATCAACCCAAGCACAGTAATTCCCTCTCACTGAGCTCCTCGCCTTGGAAATTGAGCATGAAAAAGAATCATGGCTTGAAAGGGAAAATTTACATTTGGAGGCTAATTTAGAGAAGGCAAACAAAGATCTAGGCTTACAGAGAAAGATGACTGAGCATTATAAAAAGAGAAATCAGTTTGCTAGGAAAAATCTCAAAACTTCCCATAGGAGGCACCTAGCGCCAAATGATGGAAATGACCAAGCTAGGCTTGGAATTTTGGCTCAAGCTTCATTACAGGTCTCTAAGGACCCTTACGGGACTCACCCATCAATTTTGAGCAAAATTGAACACTTTTTGATTTTTTGCAAATTTTTAAGCCTAGGAACGCAACACCCTAGACGTTGCACTTTTTTCTAGAGCCCTTTTAGAGGGATAAAATTAATTTTTTGGATTCCTTGGCATGAGAGGAACATTCTCACAAAATTTCAACTCATTTGGAGTTGTTTTGGTCCCTCAAACGGGCCAAAAACACCCATTTTTCACCTTTCTGCCACCTTTTCTGAGTAGGTGCTATGCTCCTGGGAACCTTCACTTTTTCTAATTTTTGGTCAACTTTCAGAGATAATATTGAGAAAAAAAAAGGTGTATTTGGAAATTATACATCCATAGCTTTCCAACGGGCCATCACGGAGCCTTTTTTGACATCGGAAAGGCCTCCAAAACCTTGCTACAAAAAGACCCTTTTTGGTGTTGCGCGCCTGGAAAGTTTTCAAATTCAGAGATAGAGCGCTGCGTTCTTGTGTGGTGACTGAGAAAAAGTGCGTTAGGCAAGTTATATCTTGTATTTCAGAGCCTAAAAGTGAATAATTTTGCTATTTTTGTCCGAAAAAGATATTTTGAAGAGATATTTTGTGCCTTGGACCTTCTAAGGCCTCAAGGACAGTTTAGGATATTTTGCTTTGGCAAATGGCCTTATAGTTTCTCTACTGAGATTTTCTCCTCTTTGGCTTATATAAACCATGAGGATTCA
This sequence comes from Pinus albicaulis, assembly GCA_034641835.2. Lineage (NCBI taxonomy): Eukaryota > Viridiplantae > Streptophyta > Pinopsida > Pinales > Pinaceae > Pinus > Pinus albicaulis. The sequence continues at coordinate 1,696,505,396 of CM076580.1, read as the reverse complement.
TTGTAAAAAGTAGGATAACTTCACATGTTAAAAGCAATACACGGTTTTATGAGTTTAGAGAAAATATTGGTTTTATGAAGTGGATGAATGGCTTGCTTGGCTTGATGGTGGAGGAGCATTGTGTGCAGGATTCCATAGATTGGTGAATGGTGATGTTTCCCTGATTTTTTTATGTCTTCTTGTTTCCATTAATGTTTCATACTTATTTTTTGTTGTAGATCATAAAAGTATAGGTTGAGATATGCTCAAGGAAGCACCTCAAACCTCATGTTTAATACAGCTTTGATGTTTTCTTCTTCTTGGTCATTATAAGGAATTCTTAACTACTCCTTAGGTCCACCAAGAAGTTGTTATTTGTTTCATTAATAGTTAGTATGCTAGCTATCAAATATGATTTAAGGTATGCCCTGCTTATTTGAAGTTCTCAAGACCCTATTCTGAAGCCTTTCTATGAAATATTGGTTGATTAGGTTAAGTCAAAGAGGTCTCGCTCGATCTTGCCCTTTTTCCATGCTTACAACTTGTTTCAGAGTTCCCAATAGTTTGATATATGTTGTTTAGGAGTTCCATCTTCATATATTAAGTTATTTTTTTATCTTATATGTTTTCCCAATAGCTGAAGGTTAATTTCTAAAGTTAGGAGTTCTTATGCTTCTATTTCTCACCTGAATGTTTATCTTTCATGTTTATCAGTTTGAGTATTGTTCATAGAGATTAATGGTTTTCCCTACATCATGAGTATTTGCTTTCAAACTATATATGTTTAAGACTTCTTCATTTTTCACAAACTTAATGTTCATTTCACCTCATACCTCACCCAAAGGATCCATTGACCTTGCTAAATCGGCCCTGCAGTACACCTTGTCCATCATTTAGACATCGTTGACTTTATCTGACCCCATAACCCTGTTTATTTGATTAAATCTCTTTCCATTTGTCCTACTTGATCAATTTTACCTCAAAACCAAAACAAACCAAAATATACTTAACAACTAGCCTAAAATCAAACATACAAAGCGAACAAGTTCACATCCTTCACATAATAGAGAGAGCCCTCTCTAAGTCCAGGAAGGCTAGGTCTTAGGACTCAAAATATTGGTATGATGTTACCCTGTCATTTGGTTTACCAATCTGCGAAATTATGGGACACTAACACATTCAAAAGTTGCAGCAAGATCCTAGTACATTTAATACATTTAGCTGGAAAATTTATTCCTTATGGTACAAATATCACTTATATATTTGCAAGGATTCCAAGCTAAAAAAAAATATTATTTTGGAATTCCACACTTCTCCTTTAGGAGGACACTCAGGATTTTTAAAAACTTACCACATGGTGAAGAAAGATTTTTTTGGGATGGCCTTAAATCTGATATTAAAAATTTTATGGCAGAATTTTTGGTTTTCCAGCAAAATAAATTTGATACAATTAATACCCTCAGTCTTCTACAACCTTTATCCATTCCAAGTCAACGTTGGGATGATATTTCAATGGATTTTATCAAAGGTTTACCTAATTCTGGAGGAAAGAGTGTCATAATGGTGGTAGTTGATAGACTTACCAAGTATGCACACTTTTGTGCATTATCTCATCCATTTAAGGCAATTATAGTTGCTACTGCATTTGTGGAAACAATTCAAAAGCTACATGGAAACTCAAATATTATTGTAAGTGATAGAGATCCCATTTTTACTAGAAAAGTTTGGACAAAATTATTTTCTTGTTTGGGTACTCAACTAGCTCATAGCTCATATTATCATCCTCAATCTGATGGTCAAACTGAGATAGTGAATAAATGTTTGGAAGGATATCTTTGTTGTTTTGTATCTGATAAGAAAACACAATGGTTCAAGTGGTTACCTCTCTTTGAATGGTGGTATAACAATTCCTTCCATACTGCAGCAAAAATGACCCCATTTATGGAACTTTATGGATATCATCCACTATCCATCACATCTTCTTTAAGAGAAAATTATAAGGTTCAAGCAGTGGAAGATCACATCGAGCATCAACCAGAAGTTCTCCACCTCTTAAAGGATAACCTAAATTTGGCACAAAATCGAATGAAACAATAGGCATATCAACATCGCAGCGAGAGAATTTTTGATGTAGGAGACTGGGTATTTTTACGGCTACAAACATACAAACAAATGTCCCTCAAGCAAGCTAAGAAGGATAATAATTATCTCCAAATTACCATGGTCCTTATAAGGTGTTGCAAAATATTGGTACTATGGCATACAAATTGGAGCTTCCTACTTCTTCGCGAGTGCATCCAATTTTCCAAGTTTCATGCTCAAAGAAGGTTATAGGGGACAAACTTCTAGTTCAAACAATATTGACAGAATTTGATGAGGAAGGAAAAATCATATTGGAACCTGAAGTAGTCACAAAAACAAGAACTTGACAGTTACGAAATCGATCAATTTCAGAGTATCTCATCATATGGAAGAACTTACCCACTAAAGATTCTACATGGGAGGATGAGAATTTTATACAGAAGCATCTGGAGCTACTCAAGCATTGAGGACAACACTTTTTTGAAGGAGAGTGGCATGTTAGGTCCCTACATTACTAGTATTATTCCCTTATTGTTGTTAGTGTAACCCCCTTATTGTTATTTTTTTACCCCTGTAACCCCAATATTGTTATTATTGTACCCTTACATTACTATTGTTAGGTTGACTAGGATTATATTGTCACCCCATGGACTCCTATATATAGAAAGAGGTTTTGTCATTTGTCATCCAAGAATTGTTCATTTATGTAATTTATTGGAGGTTTAACCCTCGAAGTTGCTATTTCTAAGGCGTTGATCTCTCTTTTCTTCTATTTTTGGAGTTGGTTTCATAACATTTTCCTTACGCAAAAAGATGATCAGAATAATGAGAGACTAATATATTTGATGAGTGTTAGTCGACAAGGACCCAAAATCAATTATCCCATCATCGATAATAGGTGTATGCAGTTTATAACGTGGTAAAGTACTTCCCAACCTATCTTTTGAATAATCATTGCATCATATTTGTGTCACACCCAACAGTCAGATCATTGTTTGTTCAACAAGAGCTAGGTGAGAGAAGAGCGATCTGGATGACTTGTCTAAAAGGATATGATCTATAGTTCAAGCCAATTCACACTATTAAGGGCCACAATATTTTTCATCTAGCAGCAAAAGCCATGAATGCAATAGAATATGATCAATCTGGGTGGTATCAAGAAATCAAAATGTACAATTTTGAGTGGGCCACCCCCACTATAATCTCAAACTCTTGGTGTGATGATATGTGTCAGTATCTTGAGCATGGCACTTTTTCCTCTCAATTATATACATGAAATAACAGGGATATTAGGTTGAAAGAATTATATTATCATTTATTACATGGGGTGCTCTTCAATAAATACCATAATGGAGTATTTATCAGGTGCTTGGAAGCACACGATTTAGAAGAACAATTACGTGACCTACATGACGAAGCAGTAAGGGGACACTTTGTGAGTGACACTACTGCACATAAAGTCATGTGGGTCAGTTTCTATTGACCCACATTATCCAAATATACTCATGAATATGCCCACAAGTTCCCAGTCTCTCAGAAGTGTGTCAAACGAAGAAAGAAGTTATTCATCGCGTTGCAGCCTATCGTTGTGGAAGAACCATTTCAACTATGGGGTTTATATATCATCGGTGAGATTTTTCTGCCCTCATCGAAGAAACATTTCTATATTCTCACTACCACATAATTCTTTACTCTATGGATAGAATTGGTTCCACTAAAACAAGTAAACGATCAAGAAGTCATTAACTTCCTCAAGCATAATATCATTTCTAGGTTTGGCCTTCCTACTTCACAATTTTTTGTAATTAAACATACTTTTCATCATTAATATTATATGATTTTTCATTGGAAAATGGAATTGTATTGAAACATTCTACTAATTATTATCCATAGGGAAATGGTCTTGTTGAATCTACCAATAAGAACCTTATATGCATCACAAAGAATATTATTTTCTCTTAACAAAGGAACTGACACTCCGCTTTGGTGAGTGCCTTATGGGATGACTGAGTCATGCCTAAACCTTCTTTGAATACGTCTCCTTACTTCTCGATATATGGAAAAGAATCCATATTACCCCTAAAAATCTAATTATCTACCCTTCAAATTTCACAGGAATCGCAGGGCAAGTCGTGCTTATTGGTTTAGAGTAGGATAAACACCCTCTCCAAGTGGCAGGAAGAAATATAGAAAGCCAAATATTTTTTTTTTCTTCACTAGAGTCAAATTAAGAGGTGGTTTGATAAGAATTCTATAGGGAGAAATGAATTCAATGTGGGTGACCTGGACTTGAAGTGGGACAAAGCCCACGAAGACAAAGGAAAAAATACTAAGTTCCAATCCTTGTGGATCCAACCGATCACAATTCAAGAAAAGCTTGGCCAACACACATATCTTCTTCAATATTTGGACGGGAAGAATGACTCTCTTCATGTTCGAGACTTAAAAAAATAATTTCAATGAAGATCTAGGGTTGTGACCTACCCTGTGTACATATTTTGTTTTCTTCCTTTTGTTTGTCTAGTCTTGTTTTTTCATTTTGGTTTATGTAATTTAGCCTCGTGTATGAATTTGTTTTGGGCTTCTTTGTGCGTGGATGAGTTGAAAAGAGTCTTGTGACACTACAACCTTTGGTTAAAATCTGGTCCTTCTTCATTGTGTTGGGTTACATATTTTGGTCAATGATGTTCTGTTGGAAAATATGATCCTTCTATAAGGAGAGCTTTGTGTTGAACCATGGCACCTGTGACTATTCTGGAAACCTTATACGCATACTCAGTTCTTTATGTTTCAGTGTTTTCATGATTATCTGATAAAGTATAAGAGGAAAAGGGAAAAAAAATAAACGAGAAAACCTAAATAAAAGGTCTTTATATGCTTCTTTGAAGGAAAAACCTCTTCTTCTATTAATAAGGATCCCTCTTTTTCCCATGAAATGAATAAGTCCCTATGCTGAGTCCTATATACAATAAATAAATAAATGCGAAAGAAGAGAAAGGCTTCCTGTGCAGGGAGGTAAAGAAATAAACTCTGTCAAGGTACTGATCGAGCTCCCTGGCAACAGAGCAATGTTTGTGTTCCTATAATGACTATGTCGTGGTATTTTCTTGGCATGCTGGCAATGGAGCAACACCATAGATGAAAAACTATACTCTGAAAATATAAAGCTTGCAAACTATACTACCCTTTCCTAATTTGAAACATTGCAATATTGTTAATATTATGTTTTTGTTCAACTGATAAGGGATAGAGCGGCCTATGTTTACTCATGGGATAATTGGGGAAACCAAAGCGATATGACTGATGAATAAATACCTCCTGAAGAACTTCACACTGCATAAAAATCAACCTAGACAGAGAAGCTAGAATTCTACCAGTGTGTCCCCAAGTGTTGTCGCTTCTACAACACCCTCCAAAATTTTGGGCTACACTCAAATTTCGGAGCCAAATTTGATCTTACATATTATCGTCGCAATAATTAAGACTTATTGCATGTGTTTTCTCGAAGTGTTTGGTCCCATTTGCAAGAAAATAAAAGTGTCTTGTTTTGGCATGTTAAGTGTCACACATTGTACAAAGGCTAGTTTTGGTGGTTTCAAAGGGTAAACCTTGTGTAAATGAGTTGATATTACCATGAAAGCACATGTTGCACTCATTTACAAATTTTCAATCATTGCTGCACAAGTGTCGTCACGGTCGTCACAAAGTGTAGCTTTGGTGCCACACTTGTCGTAATTTGTCGCAAAATTATTCCACTAAGGGAAGTATGTTTTTCATGTGTTGTGGGTGATCTATTTTGTTTCTTCAAGTGTTCTAAGTGTGTGATAACAGTCAAGTCTTGTCACTATTTACATCAGCAACATAGATCCCATACTTAGTCAAATATAGAGAACTTCCTGACCAAGCAACCTAGCCTCATCCAACCCTCCAAAACTGCACATTGCGTAGTCTCAGCCCTCAAGATGCAACCCTACCTCTTGGCACTGGGAAATGTACATTTCCTTCCTCTCAAGACTATGCAGTGCACAATCCGAATGCTCAAGTTCAACCTCTGACCACAAAAACTAGTTAATTTCTCTCTCCTTCCCAATTAATATTACACATTGTGAAATCACAAGGCTCAAGCCTCATCCCTAAGCTCTTGATCTACACAATTGTACATTCACCTAGCCTATTATACCTTCTATAACTGTGCTTGGGGAAAAATAAGTGCTCAAGCCCTTAGCGTGGCTCCTTGAGCTCCCCAACTGCACAATCTTCTTTCCCAATCCAGCCCAAACTACACATTGCGCAGTCTAAAGGCTTGATACCAACCCTTGATTGTATGAGTTGCGCAATTGTTCAGTCACCGAGCCTCTCCCTCAGCCGATCACCTATTTCCATCTTATTCAATGGATCATCATGCAAAATATTATACTAGGGTTTTAGCAAATAGTTTTCATCTTTTCCTGAGTGAATTCCAGACACAGGTACTCTATCACACTATGATAGTATGATGAAGAATGAGATGGAGAAGGAGAACATGCTAGAAGACTTCTCTATAGATGGGGATGCAAGTTGATCAATTAAGAAAAAGCAAAGGGACGTCATTTTGTGACCACATATCAAGCCTTAATAACATTGAAGACTCCTCATCTCTAATCCACATGGAGGTGGAAATAAGATCATTCTCAAGAAGACATACAACATGCAATAACAAAGAATGGCCTTACATTACCATGTCATTATGTAGTCCATGTCATTAGTGTCATGTCATGTCATGTCATGAGTCATCATATGCCACATCATTTTTGTGGATCATGTAAATTCATATTCAAAATGTATTGTAAATTGGAAGTCCAAAGGACATGTATACAATGCGAAGAGTCATGTAAAGCCGAAAAGTCATAGGGAAGTCAAGTAATTATGAGGGTGGTAAAAGAGCCACAAAAGGGGTGATCGGTGAAGGATCACACTATTATTTATATATACACCCTCATTTTACAAGGAAAATATTTTTCACCTTGGCTCCCCCCATAAGGAATTAGAGAGATAAGATATTTCTTTTGGGGAGCAAGGAGTGGGTCCAACACTATAGTATTGGAGCTAGTGGTTTTTGTTGTATACATGTGTCCTAAATTACTTAATATATGAAGCCTGATGGCCAGCAAGTTATTCATTCATGGATTATGAATATATGTAATATTTTTCTGTGAATGTTTTGATTCATGTTTGTTTTCACCTGTACTAAAGTAGTTGAATTATTTCGGTTATTTTAGTGCTTATCATATTGAGAATGTGTTGTAATGGTTGCAATGATCGTCACATATTTGTGAACTATTCCACTGGATGTTAGATAGATCCTTCCTTTTGTGTGTGTCTCTACTAGGGTGGTACTATTACCTCTCTCTTAGAAGCTCACTTTATTTACCCTACGCAGTAGAAGAAACTCAGCACACCTACAATGGAACGCTCACCAGGCACACTGACTTTCTTTTCAAAGATACATATGTGATCCTCTCTCTTGCTGATAGTAAGAGACAAGGAAAACCTTTAAGAAAATGGTAACCGAGATGTATTTCGGATGGGTATCCTATACCAAATTATGTGAGGTATAATTAGGACCAAATAACGAGGAGACCCCTTGAATGTTGGCAGGTCCAACAATGTCAACACTAGGTCAAAGTATTATGCACCGAGGGTCTCAGTTAGTAGGACTAGTCACTGTGACTACGCAATGTGAAAGATTGGGGGAAGAATTAGTGAATTGCACAGTTGATGAGCTCAGTGGCTCAATAATGATCCCTTTCTCACTGGAACTATGTAATGTGTAGTTGGACACTCTCTTGATGAAGGGAACTACACAATTGGGCAAGTCAGAGAGACAAGGAGGTAGGGTTACTCACTAGAACTTGACAATGCACAACTACTAGAGGGAAGGATTAGTAAACTATGCAGTTGAGAAATTTAGTGACATAGGGAGGCCTGATTTCCCATTGCAACTATGCAATGGAGAGTTTTGGGCGAGAGAGGAAAATAATTGCATAGTTGACAAAGTAAGGTAGTTGAATTGATGGCTTAAGTTTCATGACTACTTAGTGTGTTTATGGAGGAGGGAGATTGTCTTCTAGGTATATGAAGTGTGCAGTTTCAAGAGAAAGATGGGAATCATTGTGACCTAGGAATGCACAATACACAGATCTACAATACAGAGATCCAGGAGGTTGAAAGGTTTTTTGAAGATTGAGAAAGTTGCAAAGACAATGAAGGCTCTGAAATGGCTAAGTGTGGGATCAATGAGGAAATAGAGAAAAATAGATGCAATCAAGTCATGAAATGATGATCTCATACTTAGATATCATCAACACATGCCATAGAACTCAAAATTCACATGCATACCCTGAAACTACAATGAAGTGACACTTATTTCTAAGTGTGACAGTTGAAATGTCACTTTGCGACACTTATAATACAAGTAACAACATGATTGTTGATTGTAACCAAATAGTGTGCTAAGTTGTGGGGAAGTTTCTAGTCAATATTATTATGATATATAGGATCAACCAATGTAGAAGAGTGCATTAGGGTAACCTCTATTGGTGCACTAAGATGCAACACATGAAGGAGTGAAAATTATCAAAAGCGGAAGTTGTGACAGTAAGAAAATGTGAAAAAAACACTTGCAAAAGCTAAATAAAGTGAAGGAAACACACATTATAGTGAATATAACACAAAATATCCAGTTGTGAAAGTAAAGTCGAGAAAAAAAGACAGTCGCAAAAGTGAAAGTGAAACTAATGAAAACGAAAGTGCACAAAAGCAACAGTTAAGAAAACCGACCCAAGTGATGATACAATTGCAAATAACAGTGAGAGAATTTTCATTCTTGGGATTGTGCAATGGTTGTCAACAAGGAATCCACAGTCTCTATCTCTAGGAACTACACAATCACCATTCTCACAGACTATGCAAACACTATCTATTGGGACTACACAATCATCATCCACAAAGAACTCCACATTCACTATCCTCAGCATTTGCGTAGTCACTCTCATTTTCCTCTGCACAGTAACTCTAATCAAGTATTGTGAAATGATTGACTTCTAGGTTGTACATTGACCATTTGGATTGCTTGAAAGAAGAGCACTTGTAAATGCATTTAAAACTAAGCATGTGTAATCAAGTGACCTTGACAGTTAGAAACATCAATCAACCATGAGGTGACTATGAGAAATCAAGTAACGACAAATCATAGGATCAAAAGTAGGCTAAAAAATTCAAGTGTAGGAAAAATTTTAGAGGGTGTTTTTCACAAAGAAAATAGGAGGCAAATTTCACTTACCTCACCAAGAAATCTAAGAACTACCCAAGGCCTTTAAGCCAATATGTCTCCAAACGGGTGTCCATGTATTCTTCCTCAAGAAGGTGACTTGTATCACAATTACCATTCTCATCAACCATCCCATTGTGGAACTCATGATGCAATGGTTAAGCCTCCATGATGCAACTTGACTATTTCCCAAGTGTTCTATATCAGGGCCTCATCATAAATGAAACCAAAACTACCCAACTCCATCTACTGGATCATGTAAATGATGCATCTTGGACCTAATATCCAATTACCAAGTCTACTTTGAAATCACACATACATCCACATGAAGGCTTCTTTGTTCACAAACTTGGAACAATATCTCATATTGGGCTCCTATTGCCGAAGGAAACATCACCTCATCATCATGCTCCCTCTTTGGTTTGGTCATGTCTCCATCATTATTCCCCCACCACCTTGGGCCATCTCCCCCATCGGGTCACCAAGACCTCATATCAGATCATAGTGAATTCTAGATAAAGAAAGTCCAATCAATTCTCATGATGATATGCTATCTCAAGTGTCATCTCCTTCTATCTCAAGTCCTCTCACCTGAACGACCTCAATCTCAAGTTGCAACAAACACTTAGTCAATCTCTCTTCATGGCCAAATGTGACTCGTCATTTTCAAACCTATCTCATCCATCACCTTGTCCAAGGCATCTTCACCATCGAACCTCAAGCTAACTAACTCCTTGACAATCTCTGCATCTCTCCTTACTATCTTGCTCATACATGGATGAGAACTCATCATCATCATCAAGAATGTGGACCAACCATTACAACCAACATGCTAGTTTTCATCTCCTCCAAGAACTAGGAACTTCTCATGCTTTGGTCTATCATACAATATCCATGGTACCCTCGTCATGATGTTAGAAATACTCCTCGCTACAAACTATTATATCATGCTAGGCTCTATATTAAGGCACAGAAACACCCATCCTATCTTGTTAGGAAACCAATTGAGCTAACATACATAACTATGATTTTCCATAATTGCATGCATCCTACTCAGGGTCTCTACTTTGATACCTACTTCACGTTAGTGAAGAGTACACCATTTCTTATGTTCTAGCTTTGATACCAAATATCATGATCCTAGAGGATTTTCATGATTACAGGGTGCTTATGATGCATTATGACCCCTAGAGTTTCTGACACTGATGTGTTTCACAACTACCTAGTGTAGCACAATGTTAATCCACCCGGACTATGCTTCTACCTCTTCTCCTCGTTAAGTGTTAGAGAAATGATAGCTTAACTAATTTTTTATTTAAAAAATGTGGAATACAAGTATAAACATGCAACATCATCAACACATATACAACAAGTATAGGTGGTAAGCACTTACTTAACACACATAAAACATCAACATATAAGAATAATACAATTTACAATATACAAGTTCTGGAACTTGGCCAAATAAAATTTATTTGGCTTGTGGTTATGTAGAAGATATCTTACAACCTCAATCACTGTGATGTCCCATTTGCATTTTACCACAAGACTCCTTTTAGTACATATCTCAAGTTCCTTTTTTGCATTCTATGACCAAACAAGAACCTTTGTACTAAATCATTTCTTTCTACCAAACTCTAAGTTACTATGTGTGGAAACTTAAATTTTACCCAATCACCAAATTTCTCGCCCACCTGACCAAACCCTAAAATTCTACCCAAGTCTACCAACTTATGATATCACATGCCCACACAATGTGATCTCTCTCTAGGTGATCGTGCATTCTCTCACTAAAATATTGCACACCTTTATCGCTGCTCATCACAAAAACTCATTGCACAACACTAACTATGGTTGTGATCTCTCTTTATGACATCTCGTGAAAAATATGTCTATGAAATCACATGACATATCATCACAACCAACCATCCAAACTGCCTATGGAATGACTTGCTGAAAAATGCAGCAATAAATTCTCAATTTGATTTTGCCTTGATTAAATTGAGAAAATTTGAATTTCCACATCAGCAAACAACTTGGATGCACTTAAATCTTGTGACATGGCTTGTGTCACCCAGTTAAATCATTAAATTCAAGTTAGAGGACTTAGGGTTCAGTTAAGCATGTGTGATTACTAATTTGTGGCAATCAAGATCAGTTATCTAAGGTTGTTTTTCGTTAAAATAGTTCTAATTGTTGAAGGAACTATTGAACAGTCAGTTGTGCAGTGGGACATCAGTAAAACTCACTGATCATCCACTTAACCGATCAATCAACCAAAATATCTAGTGCATGCAGAGAATTCAAGTTCCCCATGCTTGGCAGAGAATCCAACGAAATGTAACATTAGTTGTTGACTAGTCTTGAGTGTACTAGTGTTTCATGCAGTCAGATGATCAACCGCATTCCATTTTGGGAGAATTCCTAAATAATAGGGGCCTAATTCCTCAAGGAACAATGCAAGGAAATAGGAGTTCAAGCAGAGGAAAAATTTTACTAAGTCTGGGCCAGAGATTCTTAGTGAGTATAGAGATAGGTTATGGACTTGTAGGTTGTGCTCAATTGAGAAAATCAATTGTAATACATATCTATTCATTTGATTAATGCAAGCAGGAATTGGGGTTTTTAGTAAATTGATTTCCCCAAAGGAAGATACTTGTTGCATGTGTGTGATTTATTATTGCATGTCTAAAATTTTTGTTCTAAATTGTGAATTAATTTCTGCAAAGTAGTAGAGTAGGTTTGTGTCTTGTGATTTTGATTAATAATTCATGATAAGTTTAAAATATACACCATAATTTCTACATGGTATCAGCGAAGGATTCACATTAGAATCAACATTTTGAAGTTTTTTACTGCAGCAAGATTTCTTTTGAGGCGAGAAGATGGCCTTTAATGGACTAAGGATAGAGTATGCCTTGGAAGAAACCTCTAATTTTGTTGCATGGAAGGATCGCATGGAGGCAGTATTGGATGAAAATGAACTGGTAGAATGCATCAAGATAGATGTTGCAAAACCACAAGCATCTGATGCTCAAAATATTTCTCAATGGAAGAAAGATGTAGCCAAGGCGAGGAGAATAAACTTGGAGGGAGTATAGGATCACATTGTCTCAAATATCCATGGAAAATAAAATTCGTTCATAATGTGGGAACCACTGACAAAATTGTTCAAGAACAATAGTGACCCCATGAAATTTGTGCTCAAATATAAACTTTGAAGTTTCAATATGCAGAAGAATGACACAATTCCGTAATATTTGGTAAAGTTCACACAATATCATGATGAACTTGGCGGGGTCGGTGTTAATGTTCCAGAATAATATTTGGTAAACCTAGACCTTTTGGGCCTTCACAAGAGCTGGTATAGCTATCAATATTCAGTGAATGGGAGGGAGAAAGTACTAAATTGGGAGAGCTTATGGTCCAATTTGGTAGAGGAGGAAATAAGGCAGAATACCATAGATGGGACTTCATCAAAGGGCGAGGATGAAGAAAAATTTTCATTGTCTAGAAAGGAAAAGGAGAGAAAAGGGAATAAATATCAATCCAAAACAAAATCCATTTAAGGGGGCAAGGCAAAAAATTTGTCGAAAATTAAAATATCCCATTTTCATGAATTCAGGCACTATGCCACGAAGTTTCCACACAAAAAGGCAAGAAAGAAGACCTCAGAAGGAGAAATAGGTGAAGCTTTGGCTTCATAGTTCGAGCTTGACTTTACCCTCATTTCATGCATGGTCAGCATAGTGATGGGGAGCGTGTGGTACTTGGACTCAAGTGCATCGTTCCACATGAAAGAGTGTAAAGTCTTTTTTAGTGAATTGGAAGAAAAATATTTGTAGATGCACATTGATATGGGGGGCAACAGAAGGTACAACGTGACTGGGGTTGGTACAATCACCTTTCAGAGGGAGGTGGGCTCCCCCCTCAGGCTCAATTATGTCATGTTCATTCCAGGCCTAAAGAAAAATAGTGTCTCTGTTGTAGTTTTGGAAGACCCTGGTTATGATGTGATATTCAACAAAAGAAAATCATTCCTGAGACACATATACATGGGACAAGTGAAACAGATTGGGGTTTGTGTAAAGAACTTGTGTAAGCTAGAAGTGGAGGATTGTGTTGCATTAAGCATGAAGGGAGATAAGGTGCAGAGTTGTGATGTCAGTGAACTTTGGCACATAATAATTGGCCTTTTGTATCATGGCGCCCTGAAGATCATGCATCAGATAACCACAGGCCTCCCTAAAGGAGTATTGGAGCAGCAGGATGTATGCAAAGGATATACTTTGGGGAAGTACACAAAATCCACATTCCATGATTGGGACAAAAAAGTGCATGCAGTCCTAGAAAGTATCCACTCTAATGTCTGTGAAACTTTCTTGATATAATCCACTACCAAGAACAAATATTTTGTCATTTTTATTGATGACTTCTCAAGAAGTGTTGGATCTTCTTTATGCGGAAGAAGGAGGAGGCATTCTCCAAGTTTGTTGAGTTCAAGGAACTAGTTGAGAAAGAAACTGACAAGAAGTTGAAGACTCTCACGAGCGATAATGGAGGTGAGTACATGTCGAATGAATTTAAATTTTGTTTTCCAAAATAATGCATTCGACGAGATTTGATAGCAACCCACAACCCACAACAGATAAAGGTGGCTAAGATAAAGAACTATAATGTTGTGGGAGTAGTGATGAAGATGTTGCATGATCAAGGCCTACCTCTACTCTTGGGTCGCGACATGTAACACAATAGTCTATTTGCAGAATCAAAGTCTTCATCGTATTCTGGGCATGATTACACCAGAGGAGGCTTTCTAGGGGAGAAAGTCAGATATGTCGCACTTTAAGATTTTTGGAGCCTATGTATATTGTCATATCTCCAAAGAATCAAGGAAGAATCTGGAGTCGACATCAAAATTAGGGGTATTTTTAGGCTAAATAGAAACTCCCCACCATTACCATGTGAAGGGATGTAAAATTTGATGAGGAGAAAGCGATGTGGTGCTCTCTTGAGAGGGAGCTTCAGATGACACCATAAGAGGATCTTTTAGCTCCAAAGGAGGAACATCAAGAAGTTTTGGAGAAGCCACAAATTGAGGAGAAAAGAGTAGAGATTTCCACTCAAGAAAAACCATCCAGATAAGGTAGGAAAAAAACTAGGGAAGTTGAGAGACTTGCGCAGGATATGAGGGAGAATGTGGGTGCTCCTTCAAATTTGCAGGAAGAGAAGGTCACCAAATCATTACACTAGCTACATGGCTCTAATGATTGAGCTTGTAGATATTGAGGCATCCTATTTTGAGGAAGTAGTAGAGAAACATGCACAGGTTAATGCAATGGTGGAGGAATACAAACCCATTGTAATAAATAGTGTTTGGGAAGTGGTCCCAAGACCAGCAGATAAATTAGTTGTGGGTTTGCGATGGATCTTCAAGGTAAAGCAGGTAGCAGATGGAAACTTAGAGAAGTATAAGGCCAAATTTTTGGCCAAGGGGTAATATAAAGTTGAGGTAATTTACTATGAGGAGGCATTTTCTCCCGTATCAAGGTACTCATCCATTACATCAATTCTTGCTCTAAATGCATAGATGGGGTGGAATATCCACTAGATGGATGTAAAAATAGAATTCCTCAATGGAGCTATTGAGGAGGAGGTGTACATCAAGAAGACCAAAATCTTTGAGACTCTTGATCGATACTCTCATGTGTGTAGACTAAATCAAGTGTTTTATGGTCTCAAACAAGCACCCTGTGCTTGGTACATGAAACTCGATAGCTATCTCACCTGTTTGGGCTTCACCAAAAGTGAGGCGGATGAAAACGTCTATCATATCTTGGTAGAAGGTGAATTATTGATTATTGTCTTATATGTTGATGACTTGATTTTAAATGGTGATGAACTATTAATCATATCTTGGAAGGAGGACCTTGCAAGAGAATTTTAAATGAAGGACACGGGTCTCATGCACCACTTCCTCAGTTTAGAAGTATGGAAAGGCAAAGGGGAATTATTTATCTCTCAAGGAAAGTATGAAAATGATATATTGCAGAGATTCCGCATTGAGAGTTGAAATTTACTAGATCACAAGACTAGAATCTACTCAACTAATCTGCAAAATTAAATTCATGATTGACAACACAAACCATTAACATGCATCAAGATTCAACACGCATACATATAGATATATCTAGGGGAAATAAACTGCTCAAAACCCCTTACTATATGTATTGCATTATTCAAATAATTTAGATGAATACAATATGCTATGCTCAACCTTGAGCTCAACCTGCACCTGTATCTTTTATCCTTTGCCTAACAAACTGACTTTGGAAAACACTTAGCCAATTTGCAATCCCTCCAGGATCCTATTTCCTTGCATTGTTTGATGAGAAATTAAGCCCTATTAATTAGGGAAACTTATCATTGATAATTGTGCAATTCTATATGTCTTTGTTTGACTGCATGCATGACCTGCACAACTTGGAAAACTCTACAACTTATAGTACACTTCTGTAATATTCCAAAATTAGCATGCAGCTAATTGGAATATTAATTTTTGCTGATTTCACTTAAGAGATGAATGAATGGGTAAGGAGGCCCATACATTTCATAAATATGAATAAAATCCCTCATAGTGTGAAAAGGAATAGTCATAAGAGCTGGATTTCACACCCTCATGTGTGAAAAGGGGCATTTGCATGTGGACAAGGTTAAGTTTGACCAAGTCAAAAGCGTTGGGATAGGAGGTGGAGATCATCTTTTGAGACAGCATAGAGATAGTGGGAGGAAGATTCCTTGGTGGAGGAAACCCTAGTGAGTGGGACCCACGGTGAGAGGGCTTCCATTTGTATAAAAGGAGGGCAAGGTAGCCATAGCAAGACATGTTATGGATTATTGATTTTATGGTCTGTATGACTACTTTGCATTCTCTTGCTATTTAGCAGAGTTGTTGCGCTGCTTAGCACAAGGCATTCCTATTTAGGAATTCCTTCTCGTTTCAAAAGAGGCCTCTTGAAGGATCTTGTACTTCATTCCTTCAGCTACAACGTTATTTCTGCTGAAGTATAACGTTGTGTTGCAGGGTGTTGTAGTGGAGGGTTGACAACACCTCTTCCATAGCTTATTTTTCAGAGGAGGAAGCTTTCCTTCCTTCGGGATATCAGTAAGGAAGCATTTGGAGCCCACATCTTGGAACTTGGAAAACATATTTCCTTTCTCCTACAGCGCAGTCCCTCTCCTTGATTGCGTTATTTTCAATGTGCATTTGCAGTAAGGGTTTGCAGGTTTGTTGGAGGGTGAGATCTTCAGTGTTAGGATCAGCCTTTCACTTGGAAGATCCATTGGAGGAGGTCTATTTATTCAGATTATGCATCATATTCAACCATCTCCATCTAGTTTGTGAGTTGCAGCTACTACTCAGTCTTGGGACTGCAACTCCAGCATTTTTCCATTTTTGAATATTTCAGAAAATCCTTTTTGGATTGTCTTGAAATTCGGTTTGGGGGTTTAGATCTTTGCTCCCCACATTGTATGAGCTGTATATTTGCATATCCATGTATTTACATAGTCTAGCAGCAGTTACATCTAATAAACTGCTCTGTCATAGCCTTGAGCATTTCAAGTATAGTAGTGTACTTCATTTTTATGTACATGTTCTCTTGAGGCTTGTGTTGCCTAACTTGAGAGATTATTTCCTCAAGATCTTGTATACATTTGCTGCTATAATACAAAAATGATGGCTATTGGGTTCTTCTTACATTTTATGTGTTGATGTATCATTTCTCTTTCATTATTGTGTTCATGTATTGCTGCATTCCCATTTTGGGATATTACAACTTCCCTTGAACTCCAATCTCAACTTGGTAACTCGAATTTCATGCATTCATGAGTTAATTTAGATTGATTTATCATTTAAATGGTTAAACATTGAAGATTCACCCCACTACTAGACCTCCCACTATTTCCTCCAATGATGTGAACTAGTTTAACTTACATTAACTCAATTTAACTGAATTAAATTGTTACAAATAGAATTAACTCAAACTAGGATCCTAAAATCTAGGAATCATTGTACACAACTCCAGTTCATCCTAAAATCTCGAATTAACTATGATAACTGAGTGATAATAACTCAGTTAACTCATTCAAGTTTTTTACTGATGTGGAATTTTGATTTTCTCCTAATTTGATTAAAGGAAAAAATAAATTAGGAATTTATTACTGCATTTTCAACACTCCCTCTAAGCAACAAATGGATTATCAGATATCCCAATCCTCCTTCTATGGAACTCAAAATTTCCTCTTGTCAAAGATTTTGTCAAAATATATGCATCTTATTCCTCTATCAGAGTGTATTGCAACAACATGATCTGCCTCTGCACACAATCTCATAGATGGTGGTACCAGATATCAATGTTCTTGGATTGATCATGAAAGACTGTATTCTCAAAGAGTTTTATACAACTCTGATTTTCATAGTAAATCACAGTAGGATCCATCATCTAACCAAATAACCCAACAAGAATCTTTCTCATCTAAATAACAACACAAGATGTTTGACTGGAAACCATGTATTATGCTTCTACTAAGTTGAGTGCAATTGTTCTTTTCTTCCTACCATATCAAGAAATTTTTGTTGACCCAACACTGAAAATTCCTCCTAAAGTGATCATATGATCTAATGGACTTCCCACCCATTATGCACCTATGAAACCTTGTAGCTTCACTCCCTTTGGTTGTATATACCAAAGTCCAAACTGAGAGGTTCCTCTGACGTACTGTAGTACATTTTTAGTAGCCCTCCAAAATAATTTGGTCGGTCGAACCATGCCTTGGCTCAACTTATTGACCACATAACACATGTCTAGTCATGTGTTCATTAGATACATGAGTGAAATCACCAACTTCCTATACATGGTATCATCCACTTCCTCACCCGAAGTGGCATCCTCTTTCCTCTATTTGGTCGCTAGAGGCATCTCCATGGGTTTTCATATGTCCATGTGGAACTTCTGAAGTACCTCATTGGCATACTTTCCCTGAGAGACAATCAATTCCCCTTATCTCTACCATACTTCCAAACCAACGAAATATTGCATCATCCCCATTTCCTTCATTTCAAACTCTCTTGCAAGGTCCTCCTTCCAAGACCTGATAATTTGTTCATCACATGTCAAAATCAAGTCATCAACATATAAGACTATAATCAACAATTTACCTTCTACCAGAATGTGGTAAATATTTGCATCTGCTTCACATTTGCTAAAGCCCAAACAGATGAGGTAGCTATAGATCTTGGTGTACCAAGCCATGGGTGCTTGCTTCATACCATACAATGCTCACTTGAGTAGATACACATGTGACTCCCTATCGAAGGTCTCAAATCCTTCAGGTTGTTCAATGTACACCTCCTCCTCAATAACTCCATTGAGGAATGTTGTCTTCACATCCATCTGGTGTATTTTCTATCCCATATCTGTAGCCAGAGCCAGAATTGATCCGATGGAAGACTACCTTGATATAGGAGAAAATATCTATTCATAGTAAATCCCTTCTACCTGGTAGCTCCCCTTGTCCATGAATCTGTCCTTATGCTTCTCGATGATTTCGTCTGCTGCATGATTTACCTTGTAAATCCATACCAAACCCACCACTAACTTGTCTGTAGGTCTTGGGACCACTTCCCAAACACAATTTATGAAAATGGAATCATATTCCTCTACCATAGCATCAACCCATACCAGTTTCTCTACTTCTTCCTCAAATGATGTTGGTTCTGTCTCTACTAGCTCACTCATCATAGCCCTGTAGCCTGTGTACCAGTCAGGTGACCTCCTCTTCCTGCATTGTGATGTGGGTGCTCACACATTCTCTCTATTATCCTGCAATAATTTTTCATCTTCTCTGGTTCGCTTCCTTCCTTCCCTCGATGTCTCTGCTTGAGTGGTTGTTGTTGGAAATACTGAGAGGGCGGTGACTCAATATTTCTTTCAATTAGAGTATTAGTTAATCTTTAATTATTATCAGTGTTTGTACAATGACAACAGTTAATAAAGGGAACACAAATGCACACATTTTTTAAGGTGGAAACCCACTCTGGGACAAAAACCACCTAATTCTTTTCTAATAATTCTTTAATATTCAACTCCAATTGAAAATAAAGCTCCAACTTCCTAGAATCTAGAAAAAAATTCTTCTCCAGCTCCCATTGGATGGATGCTCCAACACCTGAGATTATTTAGTAGTCAACTGAATGGATGCCCCAACACCCAATGAGCTACAACTCACCCTAGCACCACCCTACCACCCTGTAGAAGAATAAAAGAAGAATGGACTCTCGTACCAAGGAAAATGGTCCACTTTACAATGATATAGAATGATGTAGAAGAAGAAAACACACTAGACCATAACCCCAACTATCACACAACCACCTAATGATGATCCTAGACCTCCCGACACTGCCTCTTCAACTCTTGGCAGATAGACACTAGTACAATTTTTACAATAATGTATTTACAATGACTTAGTACAATGATACCTTTACAGTGACTTTATGCAGTGCTGCCCACTTGAAGACTTCATGTGATGAACTTCTTGCTGCTATTCTACACTTCGATTACTACTCTTGTCATGCTACCCTCTGCTGCACATTTCTTTTCTTTTCTGCCCTAGAAAGTCTGGTTCTTTGCAGCCCTTGACAACAAATGATCTAGCTTTTTCTTGCCTTCTAGGAGCTCGATATTGAATATGGTGTATCTCTGTTATTTCAAATCCCCAATATGTGATTTTTAGCCCTGTAGTATTCCTCTGAATCTTCTCTCCAATGCCATAGGTTTGACCCAATTTAGATTCTTCAAGGAAGAGTTATGTCGAATCTCTCACAATGCCCTAATTATGGACTGTTTCAGTAGAGTGAACTTGTAAGGTGTGCCACGTGTCACTGTTCTTTCATTTGCCTCTAAAATTTATACCATGAAAACTACTGTCCATGCACTATTTTCCACTTTTTATATAATTCCAATCCGATACTCAGAGAGAGAGTTATGATGCTTTTCCCAAGGTCACTTATTTGAGATGAATTTCAGGAGCCTGCAAAAACACTGACTTCCACAGATCATATCTTTGAAAATATTGCGTACCTCGATCTGAAATTTTTACAGATGCTTCCTCAGGATTTTGGCTTTGCCTCATAAGAATTTCAGCTACTGAACCTTTGTAGAAAAAAATTTAGAGTGAAAATTCCGCAATGACCTATTTCAGATAGCGAAATCCCTACATAAGGAGGATATGAGGTTCACAATTTATATAAATTCTTAGGTTGAGAGTGGCTTCAATAAGTGAACGTGGGATAGATTTTAGGAGCTTAAAAAATATTAATTATTGACTTTTCAATGACCCATGCCACAACCCCATGGGTTTGTAGCCCACTAACGGGGGTTACAAACTTCAAACATGAATATCTCTCAAACCGTGAAGAATTACGTGGCGTGCCATATATCAACGGAAAAATATAGACAAGTAGAAACCATCAAAATCATTCTTGAACCAGAATATAGTAATTTGGTAGGTCAAAATTCCCATGAAATAATAGGGTAGCCCCTGGTGCTGCTTGGGTTGACATCAATGACAACCGCTGATCAAAAATCCCCCCCTTTGGAATTAATGGCAACACAAGTACTCCCCCTGTGATCATGGCACCTCTTCCTACAACATTCTCTCCCCCTTTGACATCAATGGCAAAGGGTAACTCCCCTTGACACACAACCATCCTACGGACCTATACACACTTCCACTCCCCCTGACACATAACCATCTTGTGAACCTGTACACACTTCTAATCCCCCTTTATATTTTGAATAAGGAACATCTAATGAGAACTTGGGAGAATCCCAAGCTTTTGGCGAAGATATTCCAATGCTTCATGAGTACTCTCACAATCATCAATGCTTCCTGCCAAATCTGCATCTATAAAGGCATGAATAATGAGATTGTTACCCTTGGGATACCACAAACCATATTTCATTGTTCCCTTTAGATATCGAATAATTCTTTTGATGACAATAATATGTGATTCTTTTGGTGCTGCTTGGAATCTTGCTACTTGTCCAACTGCTTGCATAACATCTGGCTGGGAGGCTGTTACATATATAAGACTACCAATCATAGATCTGCACAACCTTTGATCCACATCCTTAGATGAGTCATTTATGCTCAATTTGCAACCTGTTACCATCGAACTAAGGATGGGTTTGCAATCACCTTCCATTTTGAATTTCTTGAGCATTTCCTAGATGTACTTGGCTTGAAATATAAATATTCCTTTCTCTTGCTGAGATATTTGAAGCCCTAAGAAGTATGTTAGCTCACCAAGTAAAGACATTTCGAAATCAATTTGCATCTTTGTAGCAAACTTCTTACTTAGTCGATCATTATTTCTACCAAATATTATATCATCCTCTATAGCTATTAGCCATGCTTTAGTTGCTTCATCTAGAACATATATGTCATTTGGAGCTCGACTTGATGTAGCCACAAGTTCACCATACCTGCCTTTCCTGATTTCACATTTTGTGGAGTTGAATAGTATTGTGTGTCCTTGATCACACATTTGTCCAACATTGAGCAGATTGTGATTCATGTTTTCAACCAATAGAACATTCTTGGCTAGAGCATATTTGCTTCCAAGAGTGATGGTACCTAATCCTATAACATTTGAAGATCTATCATTTCCAAAGGACACAGTTCCATCCTTCTTCTCTTTCAGAGATATAAATTTCTTTCTATCTCCTATCATATGCGTTGAGCAACCGCTATCAACATACCACACATATTTGTTGTTTTTAGCCTTGAGAGTGAGAGCAAAATTATCAGTCTTCTTCTTCTTCCATGTTCATTCGTTCTATGGCTTTCAAGATTCTTCTGGAGGATTTTCAAGTCTGTAGTCTCTGGCTATGTGTCCAAAGTTTCAACATTTGTAACATTCAATATTATTTCTTAAATTTTCAAATCTATTGATTTTTCGCTGAGCCCTAGGAGGTTCATATTTGACAGATCTCCTGGAATTGTATTGGCTCCTAGGGTACATGCAACATTATACAACTTTATGACCAAATTTTCCACATGAATAACAATAGCCATAAAACATATGTTGGTACCTGGATGGAAATCTTCGTCGAGGAATTGTCTTCCAACGCTGTTCTTGCAAATCTTGTCCAATGAAGTCTACATGCATGTAAGATCTCATAGGTTCATTGTATTTTGTTGTAGAATATCCTACTTCTTCTTCTTTGTAACCGAGGCCAGTTCTGTCATTGTGAGATCGTTGATTTTTGATGAGTTCTTCTAATTCCCTTGAGCTATTGGCATAGTTTTGGATAGTTTTTCCTTTCTTCACTTCCTTACGTAGCGAGACTACTTTGGCTTCTAATTCTTACCTTTATTAGTTGCTTTATTCCAAATTCTTTTGAAGTGACTCTTCAATGCTTTTGTGTTCTTCAACTTCAATTTTGAGACCTTGAACTTGTTCTCAGCCTTGAGCTCTTTTATAAGCTTGATTTCTTCCTTAGAAAATTCTTCTATGGTCAACCCTTATTCTTCGTTGTTTGATACCTCTTGTTTATTGTGCTTGGACATAAAAAATACTCTCTCATTGACTTCTTCTTCGTTGTCATTGTCTTCATCGAATGATGAGCTATCTTCTTTAGAGAGAAATTTCCTTTTGGATCTTTTCTTGTTGAATTTATTAAAGCCTTTCTTTCCTTTTGAGTTGCCATCACTTCTGTTCAGAAATTTTGATGTGAAAGGCCCAACCTCACCACAGCCGAAACATATCAATGGAAGTTTACCTTTGAATTTTCCCTTACCAATTTTTATTTTTCTCATAAAGTAAGCATATTCTTCATCTGAAATACCTTCTTCATCATCTCCCTTTTATTCACACTTGCAGGTGCATGTATTTTCAATTGAAGATTGTTTGTCATTATTATTTTTCTTAGATGCAACGAATGCAGTTTCTAGATGCGAAGTACCCTCTTCTTCATCAAGTCTCATTTCATATGCTATGAGAACTCCATGTAATTCCTCTTTACTGAGTTTGTCCAGATTTTCACTGTATTCTATGACGGATACCTTTGGGTTGAATCTCCCTGGTAACGTTCTAAGAATATTTTGTATAATAGTCTTCTCATCAACTGGCTCTCCAAATCCTTCCAGAGTATTAGTTATTTCATCAACTTATTGGAAGTATGCAGCAATGTTGCAATCTTCTTTCATTTTGAGTTGCTCAAATTTTTCTCTATAGATTTGAAGTTTTGCTTCTTTGACATTTGAGTCACCTACATATATATTCTCAAGCTTCTCCCATACATTTTTGGTGGTTTTACAAACAAACACCTTATGATAAGAAGATTCAATAAGTCCACTGATAATAATATTATTTTCTTTTTCATCATTTACCAAATTCTTCTTACCTTGTTCATCTGCGATTGATGTAAATCCATTTTGAATAGTTTCCCATACTTGGTAACCTTGAGCCAAGAGATAGACCTCCATTCTTCCTTTCTAGAGTGCATAATTATTTTCATTGAACAAAGGTACACCGTTCTTGGTATGCTCCATGACCTCCTTCCAGCTGTTAAGCTACTATTGAAGGAACCAAGCTCTGATACCAATTGTTGGATATATTGAGAGAGGGGGTGAATCAGTATTTCTTTCAATTAGAGCATTAGTTAATATTCAATTATTATCAGTGTTTGTACAATGATAGCAGTTGACAAAAGGAAAATGCACACATTTTTTAAGTTGGAAAGCCACTCCGGGACAAAAACCACTTAATGATTTTCTAATAATTCTTTAATATTCAACTCCAATTGAAAATAAAGCTCCAACTTCCTAGAATCTAGAAAAGAATTCTTCTCCAACTCCCACTGGATGAATGCTACAATGCACGAGATTCTTCAGTACTCAACTAAATGGATGCCCCAACACCCAATGAGCTACAACTCACCCTAGCACCACCCTACCACACTGTAGAAGAATAAAAGAAGAATGGACTCTCATACCAGGGAAAATGGTCCACTTTATAATGATATGGAATGTTGTAGAAGAAGAAGACACACTAGAACATAACCCCAAATATGATACAACCACCTAATGATGATCCTATACCTCCCGAAAATGCCTCTTCAACTCTTGGCAGATAGACACTAGTACAATTTTTACAATAATGTATTTACAATGACTTAGTACAATGATACCTTTATAGTGACTGTATGCAATGCTGCCCACTTGAAGACTTCATGTGATGAACTTCTTTCTGTTGTTCTACACCTTGATTGTTTCTCTTTTCATGCTACCCTCTGTTGCACCTTGCTTTACTTTTCTGCCCTAGAAAGTCTGGTCTTTTGCAACCCTTGACAACACATGATCTAGCTTTTTCTTTCCTTCTAGGAGCTCGATATTGAATCTGGTGTATCTCTGTTATTTTAGATCCCCAATATGTGATTTTTAGCCCTGTAGTAGTCCTATAAGTCTTATTTCTAATGCCACAGGTCTGACCCAATTTTGATTCTTCAAGAGAGAGTTATGTTGAATCTCTCACAATTTCCTAATTATGGAATTTTTTATTAGATCGAACTTGTAAGGTCTACCACATGTCACTGTTTCTTCATTCGACTCTAAAATTGATACAGCAAACACTACATTCCGTGCACTATTTACCACTTTTTACAGAATTCCAATATGATATTCAAAGAGAGAGTTATGACAATTTTCCCAATGTGTCTTCTTTGAGATGAATTTTAGGAGCTTGCAAAAACACTGACTTCCAAAAATCATATCTCTGAAAATGTTGCCCAAATTGATCTAAAATTTTTACAGGAGCTTACTCAGGATTTCAGATTCACCTCATAAAAATTTCAGCTTCTGAACCTTCATATAAAAAATGTTAGAGCAAAAATTCCATGATGACCTGTTTCAGATAACGAAATCCCTACATAAGGAGGATATAAGGATCACAATTTATATAAATGCTTAGGTTGAGAGGGGCTTAAACAAGTGAATGTGGGAGGGATTTTAGGAGCTTAAAAATTATTAATTATTGACTTTTCAATGACCCATGCCACAACCCCATGGGGTTTTAGCCCACTAACGGGGGTTACAAACTTCAAACATGAATATCTCTCAAACCGTGAAGAATTACATGGCGTGCCATATATCAACGGAAACATCTCAACAAATAGAAACCATAAAAATCTTTCTTGACACAAAATATAGTAATTTTGTAGGTAAAAATTCCCATGCAATATTAGGGTAGCCCTTGGTGATGCTTGGGTTGACATCAATGACAACCGCTGATCAACAGTTGTCTCCACTCCCTACTCCTCTACTTGTGGCTGCTCCACATCTTCTTGAGGTTCTTCCTTTGGAGTCAAAAGCTCCCAATATACATGCATCTGAAGCTCCCGCTCAAGGGAACACTTCATTTCCTTCTCTTCATCTAATTTCACATTTCTATGAACAACTTTCATCTTGAGAGATGACATGTACACCCGATAATTGTGAGGTGTATCAACGTACCCCAAAAATATGCCCAACTCTGCTATCAGCTGTAATTTTTTTCTTTATTCCTTGGAACATGGAAATATAATGATGATCCAAAGATCCTGATATGTGACACATCTGGTTTCTTCCCTAAAAAATCTTCTTTTGGTGTACTCATCCTAAGAATCCAATGAGGACTCCCTTTATGCACATATAGGTTGTGTTGCATGGTTCAGCCCATAAGTGCAGAGATGGACCTTGGTCATGCAACATCGCCCGTCTTGCTCCCACAATACTTATGTTCTTCCTCTTAGCCAGTCCATTTTGTTGTGGGTTATGGGGTTTTTTCAACTCCCATCGAATGCCTTCCTTTTCACATAAATTTTTAAACTCATTCGACACATATTCACCATTGTCATCGCTCCTAAGACAATTCACTTTCATGCCATTTTCTTTCTCAACAAGTGATTTAAATTTAGCAAATTTGGAGAATACCTGGTCTTTCTTCGACATGAAGAAAATTTAGCACTTACGTGATAAATCATCTAAAAATATAACATAATACATGTGCTTTTCCATGGAGGTTGTCAAGAAAGGTCCACAGAAATCAAAGTGTATTCCTTTCAAGGATTGCATGTACCTTGTTATCAAAATCATTGAAGGTGGATTTTATGCACTTACCGAAGGCACACCGTTTGCATGTATTGTGCTGCTTTAGTGCTCCATTGGGGAGGCATGTGATGATTTACTGCATGATATTCAAGGTTCATGATGAAATTGGCCAAGTATTCTATGCCATAATTTGTCGACAGAACGACTCTGCACCTTCTCTGCCTTTATGATCAAAGCAACACAGTTTGTCGCATCTAACCTGTAGAGGTTCATCACCCGAAACCTGATCTGCTTTAATTGTCCAATAGCGATGTGTCTCAGGAATTCCTTTCCTTTGTTGAATATCACATAGTAGCCATAGTCTTCCAACATCGTGAAGGAAATCAAATTATTCTTTAGACCCGGAAAAAAAAAAATCACATCCTTGAGCCTGAGACGGGATCCACACTCCCTCTGAAAAGTAACTATTCAAATACCAATCGCACTATACCTCCAATTATCTCCCATCTTGATGTGCATTTGGAGGTATTTCTCCTCCAGGTCACTGAAGCAATATTTGTTCCCTGTCATATGGAATGAGGCATCATTGTCAAGATACCAAACACTTCTCATCATTGTGCTTCCCATGCATGAAATGAGGGTAAAAACAAGCTCAAATTTTAAACCTAGAGCTTCACCTACCACTCCTCCTAAGGTATTCTTGCTTGTTTTCTTTTGTGGGAATTTTGTGGCATAGTGCCTGAATTCATGATAGTGAAAGCACTTGATTTTGGACAAGTATTTTTCTTTCCCCCTTAATTAGAATCTCCTTTGGATTGGGATTTTTTCCCTTTCCCTTTATTTTAGTTTCCAGCCAAGGCAGAATTATCCTCATCCTCAACCTTGGATGAGGTCCCATTCCTGTTTCTTTGCCTTATTTCTTCCTGCACTAGATCGGACCATAACCACTCCCATTGTGGTATTTTCTCTCTACCATTTACCAAATATTTATAACTATACCAGCTCTTGGGGAGACCCAAAAGAGCTAGAGCTACCAAGTCTTCTTTAGGGATAGTAACACCGACCTTGCCAAGTTCACAAAGACACTATGTAAACCTTCTCAAATACTGCAAAATTGTTCCATGCTTTTGCATATTATGTTTTGAAGCTTGTCCTTGAGCACCAGCTTCTTGTGGTCACTACGATTCTGGAAAAAATTTGTCAGTGCTTGTAGCATTGCATACATATTCTCTTTCCCATGGATATTAGAGACAATATGGTCTTATACTCCCTCCAATATGATTCTCCTTGTGATATAAATACACTTCTTCGATTCTACTATATTCTAAGAAACAACTAATGTTGGTTTCGGAACATCATTATCAATTTATTCCTTCAACCCATTATCCTCCATTACTACCTCCATCTGGTTCCTCCAAGAAACATAATTCGAGCTTCCCTCAAGGGCATAATCGAGCCTTAGTCCATTAAAATTCATCTTCTTTGGCCCAAAGAAATATTGCAACCTGATCTGCAACCTTGAACCTCCTGCAATGACAACTTCAAACTCTCTTCTCTATTGTGAATCTAGCTTTGATAGCATGTAGAATTTTAATGTGTAGATCCTAAAATACTTATTAAATTTACTAGATCATAATACTAGAATCTACTCTACCAATCTATGGAAGTAAACTCTTGATCAAGAACACAAATCATTAACATGCATCAATATTCAACGCACATACAAAGAGATATATCTAGGGGAAAAAATACTAAAAAACCCTTACTATTTGTATTGCATTTGTTGCGTGCAGATCCTAATTATCTTCTTTATTTTGTATCACAACATTGGACCCCTATTCTTAACGGGGAAAAAACGCCACCCGTAACTGTACGCTGCCTAGGGGGTCCAGGAGGGTTTCGGGGGCAGCACCCTTGAAGCTAAAAACAAATGTAAAAATTCCTTGTAAAAGTATAGTAATTTCTAGTCAATTTGGGTCATTCATTAGATCGATGATTTGACGGTAGAAGTTATATTTGATTTAGGTTTTTTTCCCTAGAAGGAAACCCCTTGTTTTGTATGAGGGTATTGTATTGCGGCTGTGTATTGTATGTGTATTCTCAGAGCGTGAAACTGATAGCGAGACTGTGAAAGAGAAAAGAGGATATTACAGCGGATCTGTTGTAGGTTGTATCCCTTCATTTTGCTGGATAATAGAAAGGAAGGACTCGTTGTTTGGGGTGGACGTAGCCCAAACTGGGTGCACCACGTATATCTATGTCCCTCTGGTTTTATGTGTTTTTTGTGCTTGTATTTTCCGCATATTTTATGTGTTGCATTTATCTGTAATATATAATTTTCTAACAACGTTAATCAAAGAATATAGATGAATACAATATGCTCTACTCAACCTTGAGCTAAACTTGCACCTGTATCTTCTATCCTTTTCTGAATGACTGACTTTCGCCCTCCAATCTCCTATTTCCTTGCTTTTTTTGATGAGAAATTAACCCCTATTAATTCGGGACATTTCTCATTGAGAATTGCACAATTCCATTAGGTCATTCTGTAAGTGCATGCATGAGTTGTAATACTTGGAAAATTCTACAACTAATAGTACACTGCCATTGAACTCCAATATAAACTGGGTAACACACATTTCATGTCTACATGAGTTAATTTAGGTTGATTGATCAGTTAATTGGTTCAAATGTTGAAATTGAAAATAATAAATATTGAACATCACACCCAGGGGGCTTCTAATTTAATTTTCCCTTAATTAAATTAGAAGAGAAATTGTAATTTCGGTTGAGATTGCAACAAGATGATGAGCTTAGTGGAAAGGAGTCGCCTTCACTAAGTGGGCCACCAGGCTATTTTTGGCGCAAAGTCTATTTTTAGACATATGGATCATGTTCTATGAGTTGCAGGATGCTATTTATGGATGGTTGGTCAAGTTGGAAAAAATAGATGGACTTCTATTTTTAGACATACTGGGCAGAATCTATTTTTAGATTGCCAGTCTAAAAATAGATATGTCGAATATTATTAGCTCTTAATAATATTTGGACTCTAAACATTACCTTATTCTCTTGGAGCACTTCAGTTAAGTGCACAGATGTGGCACAGGAGCTGATAGAAGGAATTACGCTATTCCTAGGGGTTAAGTGGAGCTATTGCATGGATACTTCAGTTAGAACTCATGTGACAGAGTTTGGTGGAGTTGATTGAGGAAGTTAGTGGAGTTGTATTTAGTTTAACTAATCTAAACATAGTTGAGCTATTTGTATTCAATTTAACTAATTGATACAATTAGTGAGAGTGGTGTGAATTAATTATTAATTAATTCACTAATTATAAAATCATTAATCAACTAAAGAATGCATCATTTAACTTCAGTGCATGGACAGTTTCAGTGGAGTGCAGAAATAGGTGAAAGAGCAGGTTAACTATCAATTGTGACTATACTGTTGCTATTTGCAACACACAGATAGGTGGAGAAGCCCATGAGGATTGCGCAGTACAAGCTAGGTGGTTTATCTATTTAATGAAGCCATTCCATAGCATTGAAAACGCAATAGAGGTTGGCTATCAAGTGGAAAAAGATTGGAGCATGTGTTTTGCTAGATCTAGCTTGATAGTGTGTAGCAATTTGAGGTAGTGTTGAGAGCTTGTGAGGAGTTTTGTACTATGATTGTTACATGATCTCCATGACATATAATATACAGATAGTTGGGGTTTTCAGCTTTAAGCTTTCCCATTAAATACTGTGTTCATATGTGTGATTGTTTGTGGTTTTAATGTGTGCATGAAATTGATTTTATTTCCACATGTGATGATCAATGGTAGAAGAGATTCTGTATTATGCATGAAGCTAAAATAGTGTGTGATCAGGAGAATCTCGGTGAATAATATATCAGTTATTCAAATTTCTACATGGTATCGGAGCGATATTGATCATTGGAGCAATTGCAAAACATTGAAGCGGTTGAGTTTTGTGCTGGTGGAATTCGAATTTGCAACAGTGTTTTCTTGGTGTCGAAGTTGAGATGTCTTTCAACGGATTGCGATTGGAGTATGCCCTTGAGGGCAACTCGAATTATATTGCATGGAAGGACAGGATGGAGGCGGTGCTGGATGACAATGGGTTGAAGGAGTTCATAGATGCAGAAATTCCAAAGCCTACTTCTAGTGATGTTGCCGTACTTGATGCATGGCAAAAGAAGACAGAAAAGTGTCGAAGGATTCTGTTGGAAGGTGTGAAGGATCACATAGTGTCCAGCCTTCATGGTAAGGCTTCTCCATTCTTGATGTGGAAAGCTTTGACAAATTTATTTCAAAGCAAGAGCGACCAGAGGAAGTTGGCGCTCAAGGATAAACTCAGGAACATAAAAATGGAGAAAGGCGACAGTATGCCCAAGTACCTCACGAAGTTTGTCCAATGCAGGGATGAGATGGGAAGTGTGGGGGTGACTGTTGATGATGAGGACTTGGTGAGCTTGGCTCTCCTTGGGCTTCCGAAGAGTTGGCACTCCTATCAGGACTCTGTCAATGGTCGAGAGAAATTTCCAGGATGGGAGCGACTTTGGTCGGATCTTGTGCAAGAGGAGATAAGGCGAAGTACCAGGGACGGATCTTCATCAAAGAACTATGATGAAGAGAATTGCGCTTTGGCTACCAAAGCAAAGAAGGGGAAGAGCAAGAAAGCTTCTCAATCCGGTGCGAAAGGCAAGAAGCAGGACATGTCCAAGGTGAAGTGCTTTCACTGTCACCAACATGGACATTACGCCACTAGTTGTCCACAGAAGAAGAAAAATAAGCAGGCTGCTGGGACTGCAGCTGGAGAGGCCTTAGCCTCGCATTTTGAGCTATATTTTTCACTAATCGCATGCTTGGTTTCAAGTGTGACGGGATCAGTGTGGTTTCTTGACAGTGGTGCGTCTTTTCACATGACAGGAAATCGAGATTTGTTTACTAATCTGGATGAGAAAGATCTTGGAGTGCACATCGAGATGGGAAATGACGGTAGATACAGTGCGACCGGTATCGGTACCATTTCCTTTGAGAGGGAGTCTGGTAAACCCTTCGTATTGAAGGAAATGATGCATGTTCCAGGATTGAAGAAGAATCTTATCTTTGTGGCGATGTTAGAAGACAAGGGATATGATGTTGTCTTTAGCGAGGGAAAGGCTTTCTTGCGCAGTAAGGAAACTGGTGGGACCTGGAGGATAGGGGTTCGAGTTAAGAACCTTTATCAATTGCAAGTAGATGGCTGCGCAGCAATGGCAGGCAAGGCAGAAGGAGTGGTGAGCCGGGATGATGGCGAGTTGTGGCACTGGAGATTGGGCCACCTTCACCATGGAGCTTTGAAGACATCACAATAGACGACTGGCTTCTTAAGGGTACTTGCGCAACAACCTCGCGTGCGGGATGTACCTTGGGAAAATTTCTAGAAAGCCACCTTTCACGAGAAGGATAGTCGTGCCACGACGATCTCGAGAGAATTCACACAGATGTGTGTGGACCTTCTCGCAGTCGACAAAGAAAGCACAGTATTATGTGATATTTTTTGATGATTTTTCTCGTAAGTGTTGGATCTTCTTCATGCAGAAGAAGAGTGAGACATACTCAAAGTCTCCGTGAGTTCAAGGCACCGGTTGAGAAAGAATCGAGGAAGCAGGAAGGCTCCTAGAGTGACAATGGTGGTGAATTCATCCTCTCGCTAATTCAAGGACTTTTGCGTGTAGAAGGGAATTTGAAGAGAGCTCATAAAGACTTACAACTCACGCGTAATCTGTTGTCGTAGCGGAAGAACAGAACGATTGTGGGTGCTGCACAGGAGATGTTGCATGATCAGGGCCTACCCATTCACTTGTGGGCGGAGGTATGCAATACTGCAGTATATGTGCAGAACCGTTATCGTCACAGGATATTTGGCATGAGTACACCCGAGGAGGCGTTTTTTGGTAAGAGGCCTGATATTTCCCATTTGAGGATTTTTGGTTCACCTGTTTACATTCATGTGACGAAGGATGCCGTAATAGTTGTAGAGCCAACTCGTGGAGGTTGGGATATTTCTTTGGGGCACACCGATATGCCCCAACTATCGTGTGTATTTTCCGCATAAATACAAGATCACAGCGACGGGATATCAAATTTCATGAGGAGAAAGCCATGAAGTGTTCGCTTGAGAGGGAGCCACACTTGCATGCAAATGAGGAGCTATTAGTTCCTAAGGATGAGCCTCAGGATGTGGGTCAGCCACAAGAGGAGGTTCATGGAATGGAAGAGACCACTCATGCAGTGCCAACCATCAAAGGGCGGAAGCGCACTACAGAAGCTGAGCGACTGATTCAAGATGCAGAAAAGATTGTAGGAGCACCTACATCACAGCGCAAAAAGAAACATTCACCTGACCGGTATACTGGATACATGGCTTTTATGAGCAAGTGTATCGTGACAGAGCCATCCTCTTTTGAGGAATCTATGGAGGACCCCGCATGGGTAGATTCCATGGTGGAAGAGTATGATTCGATTGTCAGAAACAGTGCATGGGAGATTGTCCCGAGGCCGGAGGGGAAATCAGTGGTGGGTTCGAGATGGATATACAAAGTGAAGCAGGCAGCTAACGGGAGTGTGGAGAAGTACAAGGCAAGATTTGTTGCCCGAGGCTTTTCACAAATTGAGGGGATCGATTATGAGGAGACCTTTGCACTTGTCGCAAGGTATTCTTCCATACGGACGATCCTAGCTCTCTCAGCACAGATGGGGTGGCACATTCATCAGATGGATGTGAAGACTGCGTTCCTCAATGGATTCATTGAGGAGGAAGTGTACATAGAGCAGCCCGAAGGTTTCGAGATCTGCAGCAGTGAGTCGCATGTGTGAAAGCTCAAGAGAGCGCTATATGGGTTGAAACAAGCACCTCGTTCTTGGTACACACGGATAGACAGTTATTTCACCGGACTTGGATTCTCCAAGAGTGAGGCGGATCCGAACCTATACCAGATTGTGGTGGAGGGTAAGTTGCTGATCATTGTACTTTATGTAGATGATTTTATTTTGACAGGTGATGAACTGTGGATACACTCATGCGAGGCTGGTCTTGCAAAGGAGTTTGAGATGAAGGACTTGGGCCTCCTTCATTATTTCCTGGGATTAGAAATTTGGCAGCGCAGTGATGGACTGTTTGTGTCTCAAGGCAAGTATGCCCGGGAGATACTGGAGAAGTTCAACATGCATGGCCGCAAGCCTGTTGATACTCCTCTTCCTGGTGGTTGGAGGAAGGAGGATGCTACTTCAGCGGAGGTAGTGGATGCCACTGTTTATCGACAGTTGGTGGGGTTGCTTATGTATCTGGTCAATACACGACCCGACATATGCTATGTTGTTAACCAAATTTCACAAGCTATGGTTAAGCCTACCAAGCTCTACTGGAAGGCAGGCAAGCATGTATTGAGATATCTCAGAGGCACATCGAGATATGGATTATGGTACAGACAGTCGGATGAGGTGAGGCTATGTGGCTTCACAGATGCAGATTAGGTAGGGAGTCCAACGGATATAAAGAGCACATCTGGAGGGATTTTCAGTATCGGGTCGACATCATTTTCTTGGTATAGCAGGAACCAGAGATCCATGGCACTCACTTCAGCAGAGGCCGAGTATATGGCAGCAAGTTTGGCTGCATGCGAGGCTATATGGATGAGGAAGATCCTGGTCGGATTGTTCGGTTCACACTTGGATCCTACTGTGATTTATTGTGATAATCAGAGTTGCATCAAACTCTTGGTTAATCCAGTATTTCATGATAGATCTAAACACATTGACATCTGGTATCATCATATCAGAGATTGTGTGCAGCGGAAGATCATGTTACTTTCATATATTCCTACGGAGGATCAGGATGCTGATATCTTGACGAAGGCGCTCACCAGGAGCAAATTTAAATACCACAGGGGCAGGATAGGGGTTGCAGATAATCCTTATCTTTTTGAGAGGGAGTTTTGAGATTGCAACAAGATGATGAGCTTAGTGGAAAGAAGCCGCCTTCACTAAGTGGGCCCGCAGGCTATTTTTGGCGCAAAGTCTATTTTTAGACTATGTCTATTTTTAGACATATGGATCATGTTCTATGAGTTGCAGGATGCTATTTGTGGATGGTTGGTCAAGTTGGAAAAAATATATGGACTTCTATTTTTAGACATACTGGGCGGAATCTATTTTTATATTTCCATTCTAAAAATAGATATGTCGAATATTATTAGCTCTTAATAATATTTGGACTCTAAACATTATATTATTCTCTTTGAGCACTTCAGTTAAGTGCACAGGTGTGGCACAGGAGCTGACAGGAGGAATTACGCTATTCCTAGGGGTTAAGTGGAGCTATTGCATGGATACTTCAGTTAGAACTCATGTGACAGAGTTTGGTGGAGTTGATTGAGGAAGTTAGTGGAGTTGTATTCAATTTAAATAATCTAAACATAGATGAGCTATTTGTATTCAGTTTAACTAATTGATACAATTAGTGAGAGTGGTGTGAATTAATTATTAATTAATTCACTAATTATAAACTCATTAATCAACTAAAGAATGCATCAGTTAACTTCAGTGCATGGACAGTTTCAGTGGAGACCAGTGCAGAAATAGGTGAAAGACAAGGTTAACTATCAGTTGTGACTATAATGTTGCTATTTGCAACACACAGATAGGTCGAGAAGCCCATGAGGATTGCGCAGTACAAGCCAGGTGGTTTATTTATTTAATTAAGCCATTCCATAGCATTGAAAACACAATAGAGGCTGGCTATCAAGTGGCAAAAGATTGGAGCATGTGTTTTGCTAGATCTAGCTTGATAGTGTGTAGAAATTTGAGGTAGTGCTGAGAGCTTGTGAGGAGTTTTGTACTATGATTGTTACATGATCTCCATGACATATAATATACAGATAGTTGGGGTTTTCAGCTTTAAGCTTTCCCATTAAATATTGTGTTCATATGTGTGATTGTTTTTGGTTTTAATGTATGCATGCAATTGATTTTATTTCCGCATGTGATGATCAATGGTAGAAGAGATTCTGTATTATGCATGAAGCTAAAATAGTGTGTGATCAGGAGAATCTCGGTGAATAATATCTCAGTTATTCAAATTTCTACAATTTCATCTCATGACAACTTATAATAGTTAATTGGGCCAAGAAGAATTACTTAGCTTAGGAAATTTGAGTTGAGGGTCATAGATGAGGCATGTAGAGTTCTCCCATGATTTTAGTGGGTCTAGTTACAGTTATTTGTTAGTTGTGATTGTTTTGGTTCCTGTGTTTTGGCAGATTTGGCAATACCAAAATACAAGACAACATCAAACCACTTTGGGATCTCAGGATCTAGCCCTCTTGGATCCAAAGAGGGATCTCTCTATAAAGGAAAAGAATAATATATCTTTGAAGTTCAATTTAAGGTATTAGGCTAGTTATAGGGCACAAGGGTTTTGTTTTGTTTGTTTGTTTGGTTGGTTGGGAAACATGAAAGAAGGGTTCAATGTAAGACAAAGAAGTGAGCAAAGAAGGGTTTTTGGCAATGGGGAGATAAATCAAAGAAAACTCAAGTCCATTTGGCAATGGGGTCATAAAAGGGTTTACTTGCAATTCAATATCCAAGGCTTTCAAATGGGCTAGTCACCTAAAACAGAGGATCTCTTAGGATGATAGTAATGGGATGAAATGATAAGGAAATGAAGGTGAATGGCAAGGAAACCTTCCAAGGTGACCACTTAGGAGAAAATCTAGGGATAGGGCATTCCTTAACCGTCTATGATCAAACTCCTAATAAGGCTAACTCTTCAGATAATAGAAAACATTCAAGATGGACACAAAGTGAAGCCTAAGATCAGAGAAATACTTTTAACTTTCAATGCTTTCGACATTCAACTTAAGGGATCTTAGAAAGGAAAAAATGTTGGAAAAGGACCCTAGTGAGATAGAACCAACTCTAAATCTCCCATTATCCCAATTCTTTCAGCTAAAACCAGACAAGAACATCTAAAAACAAACTCTAAATTCATACATCAGTAAGCAGGGAGAACCAACTACTATACTGGTTAAATTATATTGAATTTGTTCTTAGATCGCACAATTAGCAGAAAACATCAAAGATAAGAAGAGTAGGAAGCATTAGGGTACTTTATAGCAGTATATCCTAAGCTAGATTACTGATTCTTATTATAGAAATGAAATATGATGAATAACAGAGGGAAAACATTGACAAAGATAGAACACATCACCACTGATTTAGATCAGGATCCAATGAACATGCTTGTCATATTAGAAGAGCAACACCAGTCACAAACATCATTGTCCAACAGCGTGATATCAATTAGAAATCATCTCCTAGCCTATTTTACAACTAATACACACAGAACTCTATCACAAAGAAACAACTTACAATCCACGGTTAACCAACATTTACAATGTGTTTCTGATGAGCTCTTATAGCTGAAAGAATGAAAATAGAGGTAGATAGAACTTTAAATGAATGATTAAAATAGAGGGAGAAGTGCTTCTGCAGCCCATTCTGTCTTAATATCCCTGTATTGACTTTCAGTACCCTTTGGATGAATTAGTGGTCTTCGACAGGCTGATAATAACTCCAGAGGTATGTTTCTGAGGTACTTTCTGGCTGTTTTTGTACTATGATTGTACTCTGGGACAAGTATGGCAGATAAATGACTTTCAGGCCTTCCATACTGTGTAACTAATGCTCTGGAAATCTCAGGACTTCTGTCAAGGTGGTAATATTCTCAGGAGGTTGATGGAGAATAAAAAACACTGCGGGAACTCGTCCTTTCTTGGAAAAAAAACATTCTGCTGATGTGAAACACTGATATGGCTTGTTTCATGTGCTTTAGGCCTTATTAGGCCTCTGGATCATTTTTAAGGTCTTCAATCTATATATCCATCCTTTAAACGCAGGATTATAGCATTTAATCTTCAATGATGGGCTTTAATCCCTTTAAATCCTTCACTAATACTCTTTGCCGCTTCTTTTCTGTCTTGTCTGCAAATACACAGGTTGCAAATATGCTGGAGGATTTGAAACAGAGTTAATAACTTTTATCTTTGCTAAAAATCACGTTTAAACTTTCTCAGGCACCTTCCTCTGCAATCTCTGGCTCTAAAAACATCTTCCTGAGCTCTAAAAAACACTGTCTGTGACTGTGAATCAGAGTGGATTCACGCCCCTTTAAAACCTGCAAAAATACGATAGACATATTAATAAATCCATAGGGAGTGGAGGGGAATGCTGTGGAGGCCCGTGGAGATGGTAGCGTGGCAATGAAAATGGTGGATGTAGTGGAAAAACGG
Source organism: Pinus albicaulis (assembly GCA_034641835.2). Classification (NCBI taxonomy): domain Eukaryota; kingdom Viridiplantae; phylum Streptophyta; class Pinopsida; order Pinales; family Pinaceae; genus Pinus; species Pinus albicaulis. Next base: position 1,696,467,532 of record CM076580.1, on the reverse strand, counting down.
CTGAAAGACCATGGCGGAAGGTGAAAACATGGTTTGATGAAGGTTTGGTGCAAGGACGGTTCTGGACCGTTGGATTAGATCATAACAGTGGCAATCTACGATCCAGATTCACTGATGAGGTCGTTCAGACGGTTGGATGAGTGATTGATGAATGGAGTTGAACTTATGTCATGGTCGTCTGATCAAAGAGTTTAACAGTGGAGATTTAATTGAGAAATCACACCTCGGGGGTAAAAAACACAGTGGACATTGGATTTGCGATGTGTGATTAGGCACTGACCGTCAAATCAAAAAAAAAAAATGGACGGATGAGATTTGCAGAGGAAGTCCTTTGAAAGGTCCAATGGAAATAATATGGATGTGAATGCGATGTAATATGAGCCATCCGATTAAAGCAATCAACGGTCAAGATTAAAGTAAGACTATATCGGGAAGGAGTGGTTTTTAGAGGAAAACTGCTGGTTTCGTGCAACTTTGGAGTTGTTTTGAAATTTTTCCAAAAAAACGCGATATGCCTCACTGCCTAACACGTGTCCTCCCCAAAACCGCTTTTATCGTGTAATTTTGAAACATTAAACCTCGGATGCAGAAATCACGCAATATGCATTCTCAGCCGTTGGATGAAAGGCAGAGAGATCTGATGACAGGGATAAGAGCGCGATATGGAAAGATGCATGGGCGATACGGAGAGTAGAGCCACTGGCGGATTAAATCCCGACCGTCGGATCTATGGAATGGACGACCAAGATTTAATCGCATCGGAGAAAGGAAACGGGCCAAAACTCCGAAGTATTTTGGTTTTGTGATTTGCGATTTAGCGCAGACCTTCGGATTATTGGAGAGATCAACGGTCGAGATTTTACCGGAGGGGGAAAGACGGAGGACACGCGAGCGGAGCGCAGTTGAATCTGGGTCGTTGGTTCTTGTGGATTCAACGGTATAGATTAAACCAGCGGAACGATGATGTTGACCTCTGGGCGGAGTATGATGGTGCCTCGACCGTCAGATCTTTATGGATGGATGGTGAGGATTTAATTGGGGATCGCAAATCAGCGGAGACAAGGATGGCACTTTAAGATTTTTGCGATTGGCGATCATGTGATTGCCGTTCAGATGTTGGATCTGCGAATGATCAACGGTGGATACACACTCGGAGGGGTGATGAAAAAAGGTTATGGTCGCGACGTGCTTTTAGCGTTGGCCATTAGATCTTGAAAGATCAACGGTCAATATTGAAGTGGAGGTTTATGGATAAAATTTAATTGCATCGGAAAATTTGGAAGCACAAAGGAAAAGGTGATAAAAAAAGTCTCGATTGCGATTGAGCGATGGGGCTTAGCGCCTGGTCTTAGGCGGGGGTCATATGGGGAGAAAATCCGAAGGGGATAAGCCCTCAGGGGCTTAATTCTTTAAAATGAGTGGGGAAAGCATTTTTACGCTCTTTCAAAGGGATTTTTGGGAATTTAAGCGCCCGGTTGCAGGGATAAGGGGCTATGAAGAAAGGGGCTAAGCTGCATAAGCCCTCAGGGGCTTAAGCCTGATATAATGCAAATAAAGAGTTTTTAGGCCAAAATCAGTGCTTTTAAAGGCCAAATGGGGGTTCTGGTAGGCAGAAAGGGGCAATTTTAAACAAAATGAAAGGAGCCACGAGGTTTAAAAGGGGATCTTGATGATTTAGAGAGCCGAGGAAGGGATTTTGTGGGAATTTTGTGAGGGGAAAAAAGGGGTGAAAATGGGAATTTTGAAGGGATAAATGGAGCAGATGGAGGCTTTTTCTGAGCAAATTTCTTTCACAAACAGTGAGGCTTTTTAATGGAAATAGCAGTGAGGGCTCTTTAAAGGATAAACAACACATGGAGGTTTCAAGAATGATAAGTTTTCAAAGGAAATGTATCTCTTGAAGGTTCAGAAACATTTTTAGCCACCTGTTTGCTATGTCAAAATTTTATAGGTGGCTAACAGTAATTAGTTAACTCAATTAATTGAGTTAAAAATCAGTTTAAGTAGTTATAAATGAGATATGAGCTAGTGATACATCTAGTGAATTAAATCTGATTTAATTCACAATTAGTGATGAATCAGTTAACTGATAATTCACTATAAATATTTGTTGCATGTCAGTTCTAAGGAAGGTCCAGTTGAGATTGGGGTTAAAGGGAAGAGAACTATTAGTTGTATAATTAGAAAATTGTATAGGCAGTGCATGCAGTCAGAACAAAGCCTAAAATAAAGCATTCATTAATTAGAATTGTCTTTAAAAGGAGGAATGAAAGAATAAGTTTAATCATTGTTTTGGTGAGATCGAGCAATCGAAAACACAAGTTTGTGCATGGAGCTTGTGAGAGAAAGGTGTGAAAGAGAAGCTTGTGCGCAAGTTGATAGTGTGAGACAATCAAAGATTGTGCAAAGGTTTCTTAGGAATGGAAATAGTAGTGTATTGTTTCATGATATTTACTTTATGCAATAAACATATAGCGGGATTTTGAGTAGCTTCTTTCCCTAGATACATCTTGTGTTGTGCGATTTATTATTTCTTTCTATTACTTGTTATGTGATTGTGCGATCATATTTAGTTTCCGCAAATTGTAGAAGGATTCTATATTTGTTTTAGTACATTACAAGATCATATTGAATCCATTTGGATATATTTTATACATGGTATCAAAGAAAAACTGTTTTGGGAGGAAAGTTTGCAAAGCAGATCTTTTTTATTTTTTATTTTTTTTTTCATAAAATATAGCAGATATGGATACCTTGTGAAAAATAACCCAAATTAATAAACAAAATCAGTTGAATCGGAGTTCGGATGAGGGGGATATCATCGATTTAAAATCAATTCTTTTTGCAAAAAAAATTGTTACAACGGGACAATTACAACATGCGTGAGTCAAGAACCTATGTGCACTTGAGGTACAAGATGCATGCAAATATTTGAGGAGCAAATAAAAGGTTAGAGAATTGGTGGTTGAGAGGAAGTATCAATTACCTCTCAACATGTAGCCTCAGAAGGTTGTGGAGTAGCCACAATTGGAGAAGCAGAGAGGAGACCGAGTGGAGGCATCCACTCAAGTAGAGACCTCTAGTAGGGGGGAATTTCGAGCCAGATGGGAAGAGGGAGCATATGCAGCCATACCTCTAGGTGAGAGGTGGAGCGATGTGAAGTCATAATCTCAAGAGAAGAAATTTGATCAGGGTCCATTGAAATGGCATGTCTCATGGATCATACCTGGCTACGTGGGGTCCACAGTACACAGTATCATGATGGATTAGTAGCGATTGATGTAATCATATATCAGAGTGACCGATGTCAGATACTGGAATGTGGATTAGAGTTGGAAGAAATGCAGATGACACAGACACAGAGTCAACAACAGTGTAGATTTTTCAGTAGATATTGGAGTAACTAGTAGCAGTCATAGACTCTGATGACAAATGCATCATACTGATTCAGTTTGGATTCTTTTTCAGTTTCAGGAGTTGCAGGAGAAAACAACACTAGCAAAGTGTTGTATGCAGAACATTCCAAAGGTACCGAAGTAGGACATTTTGAATTCCTTTCTTGTTGAGAGGGAGTGTTGAAATTGGAAACAAGAAATATTGAAAATGGAACCCAAAATGGAACCGAGGAGGCTTCTGATTTAATTTTCCCTTAATTAAATTAGAATAGAAATTGCAATTTCATCTCACGACAACTTGGATTCATTAACTCTGTCAAGAAGACTTATTTAGCTTAGGAATTTTAGGTCAGGGTCGGAGAGGAGGCATGTAGAGTTATTCCATGTTTTTAGGGGGTCCAGTTATAGTTATTTGTGAGTTGTAATTAGTTAACTCAATTAATTGAGTTAAAATCAATTTAACTAGTTCTAACTGAGAGATGAGTTGGTGATAGGTACAATTAATTACATATGATTTAGTTCACAAGTAGTGATCAATATGTTTATTGATAATTCACTATAAATAGTTTTTTCATGTCAGTTATAAGGAAGGCCCAGTTGATATTGGGGTTAAAGGTGTTAGTGTCAGTGATTAAATATTCTCTTATCATGTCTTGTTAGGTTCTCAAAGTCAAATTTTGGTCATTTCATTACATTTTCAAATAAAAATTTGGTCACTGGATAGTGTGTCTAGGGCTATTTCCACTCCTTTCAAAAATTTAACATGTCGGTCCTTGTCATCACTCATTTGAGTGTACCATCATTGAAAGGTCATCATTATCACTTCAGTAACATCATCATGTTTTTCATTCATCTCAATGTCACCATTAGGTCATTAGGGTTAAGGTCACCAAAATCTGTCATTCCATGCATAAATCTGGCAAAGGAGGAGTGGTGATAGGTAAATTTGTTTAATGAAATTTGGTTTCAAAATGTAATTTTTGTTTCATATTATGTAATAAAAGTTTCATAGATACAATTTTTCAAAGAAAAATGAAAAGACATGTAGTGGGCCATCCCACTACCATGAAGAAAAGTGACCATCACAAGCTATAAAAGAACAATTCAACTCATTGTATAATTCATCCTATTGAATAATATCTCTCTCTCACCTACCAAGGAAAACTCAACGAATTCAAGTCAAAGACAATCCAAAATTTGATTCCAAAGTAGCCACTCTGTGTTTTCTGGGCTACACGCTGTGTTTTCTTCTACACATTGTGCTTTATCTCTCAAATGCATAAAATCATTCTTTGAAGGTTTTTGAAGGCTACCAAGGTGTCTAGCATCATTTCACAAGTAATTTACACCTTAGTAACCCCTCCTTGTAGCTCAATTTCATTATTTTAGACTATAAAACCTCCATTGGCCCCTACGTTGTGTTTTAGTGGTTGGCCCATATTTTAAAAATTTTCAAGGTAAACACACCTTCCCATAGACTGGTTACCCTCCGTCACACTCAAAACCATATCCCATAGCCTTCATACCCCCTCATTTCCATTTCCTAATCCCCAAACTCTAAACCCTAGCATATTGTTGCAAATTTTGGCAGTTTTCCTAGCTAGGATTGTGTAAAAATTCCCTAGCCTAATTCCCATACCCATTTCACTCCATTTCACTTCCTATAGTTCCCTAAGACCCCTATCTATCTCCATAAATTTTCCTACTGCCATCTCCATTTCCTAACCCTTTCATCCTATCCCTTCACTCCTTTCCCCCGTTTTGTCCCATTAGGGTTTCTCCCCTTGCAAACCATAAAATGGAGGAGAAGAGGCATTAAAATAAGGGAGGCTAGTTGTTAAGATATCAGTCATTAACCACTCATGAAGTGATGTCTTCACCATTATCCAAGCAGTGTTTTCAAAGGATAGGATGTCTTCCTTTTTGTGAGCAATTTGAGAGAGTAAAATACCATGCCACATTGACTAAATTGTTTTCCACTCAAAAAGGACAAGGTCATGATTGCAGGGATTAATTTCATTATATCAGCTGATGTATTAGCTGAGGCACAGGGATTAATAATCATGGTGAAAAATGGTTCAAAACCCAAGACCTAGACATTCAAAATTACTAGTCCTATCTCAGAAGACACTATCAACAACTCATGAAGAAGATTTTTCTTGTTGGGCACATCCTTGAGAAGTATACACCACTGATGAAGATCACCATGAAGTACTTAACTTGTGAGGGAATATTTTCTAGACTATACGGGTATAATGTCAGAATTCTCATGCATTTCATAGGGGTAAATCCACACAATTTTCCCTATTACCGCTAGAGAAGTTTGGAAAAGATGGCAGAAAAAGGTCAACATAATCAGAGTGGTCTTGAAGGCAGCCTCTTCCACCATGATCTGATCAAAATCATTTATTTACACTAGCTTGAAAAGAAGAGCATCACTTGGAAAACTTTCATGCAAGAAGATGTATTTTTTCCTTCTAGTAGCCAACCTACTAGCCCTAGTTCACCATCAGCACCATTAACACAATCTAGACTTGTGGAGATTGGCTCACCTAGCAGAATTTCAGTGAGGAGGAAGACTGAGATCACTCAAACATACCAGAGAGGCAGAAATATTTTTTTTTCTCCTCATATCGAGGAAGGGTCCAATCCCACATCAGCATAACATGGATTACCATTGCATCATGAGACATTTTTGCATGATGAGGATATCATCCATCATGACATTGACATAGTAGACTAGGAGGCTAGTGAAGAGCATGAAAACCTAGAGAATATCATCATGATAAAATCTGCTCAGATCAAATAACTCAAGGAAAACTTGTCAAGGGATAATTTCATAATTCCCTTCCTAGATCAAGAGAACAATCAATTGGAGGTAAAAGAATTGTCTTTAGAGAAAATCAATTTAAATATAGTATGCAAAATGTGAAAGGAAAATAAGTGGTTGAAATTGAAGAGTTAAATAATAAATAAGAGTAGGTGACAAGGAAAAGGCCAATGACCATGGCTCTCCGAAGAGAACCTCAGAAAGAAAGAGAGAAAAATCCACCAGATGAAGAGTTGACATTTGAAAAAAGGATAGCCATGGAAATCAATGAAAATAGGGAGTTTTGGCTTGATAAAGTTAATATTCACTTAGAGAAGCTCCTTGAGAAGGCCAATAGAGACAACAAGTTACAAAAACACATGGCTGAAAATTACTACACCAGGAATCAAATTTACAAAGTCAAACTCAAACAATTGCAAGAAAAATTGAAGCAAACCCTTATTAGTCAAAAGGAGAAGGGTAACTTGGAGCTAATTTTTTATGCTTATTTAGTAGCATAACATACCTTGTTAGGAATCTCTAGAAAAAAATTGAAATTTTTTGGGGAAAAGTTTGGTTTTTATGAGATTTTGTTCAAAATTGGAAATTTTGAAAATGAGTCACACTGGCAAAGCATGGCGTGGACCACATTGCGCTTTTGTTGGGGAGGTAAAATGGATGCATTCTCAGCATTGGTGGATTCTTCTTGATGTGTAGTTCAATCCTAGTCAGCAGTGGAGCCATGTCAAGCACTTTTGGAGGGTTAAAATGCCCAAAAACTAGAAAAATGACATTTCTGCCCTCTTTTTGGAGGACACGCTGCGCTTTCTGAGTACTCCTGGGAGAATGAATATTTGGAGGGCTATAAGCCACCTTTTTGAGTCCTTAAACATCCTATAATGTAGCAAACATCCAGGGCTTTCCATATAAACTTTTAGATCAACATTTGGACACCTAGAAGACCTTCAAATTTCCTTTTTCCCCTAGCATGCTATGCTTTCTCTAGTATGCATTTTTCACTAGAATTTTGACCCAATTTGACTTTTTACATGTGTAATTGATGAATGATTATGATTTTGTGATGTCATAAAGTGTAATTGAGTAGGTGAATAGTGAAATAGGGTAGATACATGCTTGTTGATGTAAGTTTTGGTCAAATGTATCTAGTTTCCTATGATGAGGTGAATTGGTTTACCTTCCCTGTACATTAGGGTTTTGTTGAGCATATCATGTAATCAGTGCCATAGCTGATGGATTTGACCTTTGATAGAGGGGAGATGTTATTTTTGTCTATATCTATCATTTTCATAGTCATTTGACTGGTTCAATATCAGAGGATTGTAACTCTTATATCTTGTACTTTCACTTTCAGTAATATTCCAAAATAGGAAAAATAGGAATATTGAACATAAAATTGGAAAATGCAGTAAACATCAATACGTCAAAAACATGAGCAAATCATTGATCCATTTTATTATGTATGACATTATAAATGTAGTACAAGATCTTGAGGAAAAGACACTCAAGCTAGGCAAAACAAGCTTGAAATGACCCTATACATCAAGACACAAGAAACTATTGTTGCATAAACTGCTGAGAGGCTATGACTGCGTAATCCTACTGGAAATAACTGCTGCTAGAAAATAGGAATGTGTATATTTTCTGATAGGGTGCTCAGAAAATGTTGGCATCAGAGATTTGGGATTTCTAGCACAATTCCAATATAACCTAGAAAGGGTTTCCTGAAATACCAATGATGAAAAATGCAGCCCTAGGGATGAATTACACTCTGTAGCTCAGTAACTACTGGGAGCTGGCTTATTTGATGAGAAAATAGCTGATATTACTCCCAACTAACTTTCCAGATGAAGGGCTGCTCCCCTCACTGGAAAATAATCTCAAAAACTTGGGTTATCAACCCTCCACTGAAGCTGCCGTCTTGGATTGCGCAATTCCTGAAGGAGACTGCACTACTGAAGGTGGATGAAGATTGGCCTGATGCTAGATGATGGAATGTAGCTCAAAGAACCTCTCCTGAGTGGGCACTTTAACTCCCCCAAGGATGATGGTGGGATTTCCTTTTAGAAACACCCTTGTGCTAAACATCACAAAAAACTCCGCTAAACAGCTAAAGCGTGTAGAAATTCATAAAAGACAATACCTAAAAAATATTCAAAATTCTCTCTATGGCTGAAATCCCCTTCCTTATATGCTTTGTGAGCCTCCTCCCCCTTGGCCCCACTTAATAATGATGCTACTCTCATGGAGACTTCCTCCCATTATGACTGCGTTGTCCTCCACTATCTCCACTACCTCCATGACTGTGCTGTCCTCCACTATTTCCACTACCTCCATGACTGCGCTATTGATTTGGTAAACTTGACCCCATCCACATACATTGACCCCCATTCACACCAAGGAGTGGTTTATTCAACTAGATGCATTGATCCACATTCACATTAGAAGTGGTTTTATTCCTACTAAAGAGATTTATGAATCCCCCTACCCTCTTATTCATCTATCTTATTGAAAAAAAAATTAATATTTTAACTATCTAAAAGCTAATTAGGAATATTATAGTCCTCCCCTCCCAAGTGTTTCTTGTCCTCAAGCAATTGCAAGGATGGATGCTGCAATATCTTCTCTCCTTCCCAAGTAGCATCCTCATCTGGTAGATTACTCCATCAAATCAGATATTGTTTAATCACCCTGCTCCTTAGCTGCCTCACTCGAGTATTCAAGATAGCTTCCAGTTGTAAAACTAGATGGCCATCATCATCAATAGGTGGGAGATCCATAGTAGTAACTACATGTTGTCTAATGGCCTTCTTGAGGCATGATATATGAAAAATTTTGTGGATCTTACTCCCAATGGGGAGCTCTAACTCATATGCTACTTCCCCAACATGATGGATCACCTTGTATGGCCCATAGAAATGAGGCTTAAGCTTCTCAACCCACTTCTCCTTCAGCGTTGATTTCTTGTAAGGCTGAAGACGGAGATAGACCAAATCATCCACCTCAAACTATCTCTCCACTCGACCATGATCTACATATAACTTCTGTTGATTTTGGGTTGTAGCAATGTTGTCCTTAAGAGCATGGAGTATATCCTAACTCTCTTGGATCCACTCTTTGGCTCTAGGAGCCTTGCTTGCTCCAAAAATCACATCAACAAATGATAAAGAATCATATCCATATAGATCCCTAAATGGAGACATACTGATCAACATATGAAATGTCCTATTGTAGCAATATTCCCCCAAGTGAAGCCAGTGCGGCCATGTTCTCTGCTACCCTGAAACATAGTTTCACAAGTATAATTCTATCCACTTGTTTAATATCTATGTTTTCCCATATATTTGGGGGTGATAACTAATACTTGGTGTTAACTCGTTACCCACCAGACAGAAAAGCTCCTACCGAAAAACACCCATGAAGCGGTTATCTCTATCACTGACTATGGTCTTAGGAAGACCATGAAGTCTGAAAATGTCTCTAAAGAAGAGCTTGACACTTGTGAAGCAGTGTACCGTGAAGAAATGGAAAAGAAATATGAATACTTTTTTAGTCGATAAATGACCACAAAGATACAATCATTGCCTTGTACTGCTGGAAAACCAATAGTGAAATCCATAGAACTTCTGTCCCTGCAGGATGGTTGTTCTCTCCTTTATTTTGTTGGAAAACTATGCACTCCCTGATGTGCTTGAGCACATCCTCCTTGAGAACCTTCCATGAGAATCTCTCCCTAATGGCTTGATATGTCTTTGTGAAACCTTGGTGGCCCAAGAGTGGTGAATCATGTGCTGCATGCAAGACCTTCTCCTTGAGCTTAGAATCTCTAGTCAAGAAGATCTGGTCCCAGTAATAGATGATCTCATCCATCACTCTATACCTCTCATCAGTTACCTTCCCATATAGTATCTCACATGTGAAGTGGTCTTTGGAATACTCCACCAGCAGCTAGGACTCCCTATCTAAATCCATACTCATCAATGACAGAGCTGTTGGTCTCTGTGATAAGGCATCTGTTACCTCAATGGTTATCTCTTTCACATATTCAATGTCAAAGTCATATGCTGGAATTCTAGTAACCCATTTTTCCTGCCTCTCTTGCAACTGCTTCTTCTCAAGAAAAGGTTGAAGACTGTGATGGTCAAACTTCTTGGAAGTTTTTTCCCACCCAATATTGTATGAGTTTGGCAAATGCATGCATGAGGGCCAACAACCCCTTCTCATATATGGAATACACCTTCCCATGTGGCAGCTTATTCTGATTCTCAAAGGCTATGGGATGACCTCCCTTCACCAAGACTATGCCAACATCCTCCCTTGAAGCATCACATTCCAGCACAAAGGGCTGGGTGAAATCTAGCAATACCAACATTGGAAAAATTCTCATCACCTCCTTGAGCATATCAAAGGCCCTCTGCTGTAATATTCCAAAATTAGCATGCAAATAATTGGAATATTTATTTTCGTTGACTTCACTTAGGAGATGAATAAATGCGTGAGGCCCATACATTTCAGAAATATGAATAAAATCCCTCATAGTGTGAAAAGGGATCATCATAGGAGCTCGATTTCACACCCTCATGTGTGAAAAGGGTCATTTTCAAGTGGACAAGGTCAATTTTGACCAAGTAAACAACACTGGGATAAGAGGTGGAGATCATCTTTAGAGATAGCGCAGAGATAGTGGGAAGAAGATTCCTTGATGGAGGAAACCTTAATGAGTGGGACCCAAGGTGAGAGGGCTTACATTTGTATAAAAGGAGGGCAATGCAGCCATATGAAGACATGTTATGGATTATTGATTTTATGGTCTGTATGACTATTTTGCATTCTCTTGTTGTTTAGCAGAGTTGTTGTGCTGCTTAGCACCAGGAATTCATATTTAGGAATTCCTTTTCCTTTCAAGAGAGGCCTCTTGAGGGATCTTGCACTTCATTTCTCCACATTTAGGCTTAAGGCCAAGCCACCTCCTTCAGCTACATCGTTATTTTTGCTGAAGTATAACGTTGTGTTGTAGGGTGTTGCAGTGGAGGTTTCACAACACCACTTCCGGAGCTTTTTTTTCAGAGGAGGAAGCTTTCCTTCCTTTGGGAGATCAGTGAGGAGGACTCTTGAGCTGATTTCATATCTTGGCACTTGGCCAATACATTTTCTATCTCCTACAGTGCAGTCCCTCTCCTTGACTGCGTTATTTTCAGTGTGCATTTGCAGTGAGGGTTTGCAGGTTGTTTGGAGGGTGATATCTTCAGTGTTAGGATCAACCTTTCACTTGGAAGATCCATTGGAGGAGGTTTATTTATTTATATTATGCATCATCTTCAACTATCTCCATCCAATTATTGAGTTGCAGCTGCTACTCAGTCCTAGGACTGCAACTCCGGCATTTTTGTATTCAGGGTTAAACCCCTTGGTTTTGAGCTAGTTTCCTAAGGAAAGGGTAAATATTTCTTCCGAAAAGATATTAAAGGGGATTATAATCTATTTATTGTATCATTCAGCTATATGTATGTAAAGTTGCAGTAAGCCTGCGTTATTTCATAGTTGGTTGTGTTGATCTACTCTTTTGTACTTATGCTTTCAAGAAACCATTGCCAAGCTATCTCAATAATGTATTGAAGAGGCTAGATCTCTGTTTTCTTAGTATATTGCTTAATAAAACTCCATATCTATGGTTTTCTATCATATTTTTGCAGAAATTCTCATTAAATCTTGCAGTCACTTGCTTCAAAAAATTTTCATGATGTAAGTCATGGGATTTGGGTGTTTTTAAGCCATTTTGAGGTCGGGAGATCTGTTTAACTTAGAAAAAGGGTTTTTTTTTTTATTCCCTTTCGTATTTGAGAGCCATAAAACATATTATAATGGATATAAGTGTTATTTCCCATTGTTATAGCGTAATTTTATGGAAATAACATTTTTATGGTCAATATTGCTGAATTTTCCCTTTTGGGATATTACATCTGTGCAGTGTTTGTCCAACCAAAAGCTCCCCTCTTGGCAAGATCTGTGAGTGGTACTACTAGTTGTGAGAAGTCTTCAACAAACTTCTAGTCCAGTGGCCTTCCTATTGGAATGCCTTCAAATACTGTAGAATAATGGTCTAGAATAGACTGCATATATGAGTAGACTAATTTTTCCTTGCCTCCTACCTCCTACTTATGCAGTTATACTGCCCATGCTATGCCTCCTCTATGAAAATAAACCTCCATATTATGTTCAGATACTTCTTGAGGTGGGTAGGTGTGTATGCCCCTGATCATTTGCTGCTTACCACTCTTCTTATTTGTCCATTCCATCATCAAGGTCTCCCAATCCATGGTGACCTTCCCCAGTGTGATCAACCACTTTATACCCAATATCACATTGGTGTCAAGAATATTGACCACAAAGAAGTGATCTATCAATGAGTATGTCCCCAAATTTACCATCAATGTCAGAACATACTTCACACACTACATGGTTCTAGCTCCTAGAACCAAAACTGAGAATCCTTCAAAAAAATCTGTGGGTATGTCCCTCCTCTGCACTAGCTAGGAATCAATAAAATTGTGGGTAGCCCCACTGTCTACCAATACTGACACTTGTTGTCCCTAAACTGTGCCTTGGACTCTCAAGGTCAGATATTTGGGTACTCCCTGCAAAGATGCAAAGGCTCCTCCAATTGGAGTAGATGCCCCATTTCCACCCCTGGTGGTGGTGGATCCTCTCTTGGTGCTACAACGTTGGTGTCTCCTTTCGGCTCTTCTTCCTCCTCTTCATTATCAGAGAATACTTCAATATAGTGCACCTTTCCCTCAACACACCGATTCCTCGGTGCCCATGGTTCTTGGCAAGTGAAGAAAAGCTTCCTCCTCCTCAAATCTCTTCGGAAATCATCACTAAGAGGTCCTTTGCCATGGTTCTCCTTTGGGGGAGGAACCTTCACATATTTCCCCTTTGACTGAAAAGTGGGTTTTTGTTGGAATGGAGCTCTTTCCCTAGGCAAAGCATCTTGTAAGTCCCTAGCCCTCTCAATGGAATCTTGGAGCGTAGTTGGTCTAGTGGACTTTACCAACCCATGGAAAGGCTCTGCTAGCCCATCAATGAACATGTATACTCTCATAGTTATAGATAAATCTAGCACCATGATAGAAAGTTTCAGGAATTCAGAGATATATGTCTCCAGATTTCCTGACTGCTTGATCTTAGCTAGCTCTACAAACTATGCCTCTAGATCTCTTCGGTCAAATATTTCTACCAACCTCCGATTGAATTATGCATATATAGTCACACCTGCATGCCCCAATATGGATAGACTATGAAACCACCATTCATGTGCTTCACCTTCAAGGTGCAGTGCTACTATCTTAATAACTTCAATCTTTGGTACTTGGTTTAGCTCGAAATAGATGTCTAGTTTTTCCACCCAAGCCTTGGCTATGCACTTGGATGACCCATCAAAAGCAGGCAGAAAGAATCTACCTATAGCATGTTGCAAATCATTTTTCTGCATGTATCCTCCACTTCTATTGTTATTTTGGTGTCTCCTATTATCCTTGATCTGAAAGAACTCTTGGATGTTTAGATTCTCTTTGAAACTTTGAGATTGAGATTCATATTCTAGAAAGTAATCACCAAGAGCCTCTTGCTCTTGGGGTCCTCTAGCCCCATTTCCCACTGCTAGGAATGTAGGCATGGTGGAGCATTGAGAAACTTGTTGCAATGCCGATTTCTCACACCAATTATGTGAAGTACCGGAACCTTCTCCATGTTGAAGCCCTCTTGGGTTTTCCCTTTGTCTTTCTACCCTCATCTCCTTGATTGCTTTGGCAATATCTTGCATATTCTGGAGAAGAAGCTTGGAAAACTCTTTTTCATCCATTTCTCTTGATATTGGAGACTTGCCTTTGTCTTATTCATTGTTTGTGTAATCAAACCTTCGACCTCTATTAATATACCGCTTCTCTCTTTATTTAATAGTTTATTCTTCTTCAGATGACATAGATGTAGTGCCCCACAGGCTGAGAAAATATTTTTCTCTGATACCACTGTAATATTCCAAAATAGGAAAAACAGGAATATCGAACATAAAACTAGAAAATGCAGTATACATCAATAAATCAATAACATGAGTAGATCATTGAGCCAATTTATTATATATGATAGCATAAATTTAGTACAAGATCTTGAGGAAAAGACACTCAAGCTAGGAAAAACAAGCCTGAAATGACCCTATACATCAAGACACAAGAAACTGTTGCTGCATAAACTGCTGGGAGGCTATGACTGCGCAATCCTACTGAAATAACTATTTCTGGAAATTATGAATGCGTATATATATGGATATGGTGCTCAAAAAATTTCAGGATCAGAGATATGGACTTTCTAGCACAATGCCAAGATAACCCAGAAAGGGTTTCAGAAAATACCATTGATGAAAAATGCAACCCTAGGGCTGAATTTTGCTCTGGAGATGGCTAACTACTAGGAGATGGCTGATCTGATGATAAAATAGCTGATAGTCCTCCCCACTAACTTTCTAGATGAAGGGTTTCTCTCCTCATTGGAAAGTAAGCTCAAAAACTTGGGTTATCAACCATCCACTGAAATTTCCCTCCTGGATTGCGCAATTCCTGAAGGAGACTACACTGCTGAAGGTGGTTGAAGATTGGCCTGATGCCGAATGATGAAATGTAGCTCAAAGAACCTCCTATGAGTGGGCACTCTAAGTCCCCTAAGGATTAGGGTGGGATTTCTTCTCAGAAACACCCTTGTGCTAAACAACACAGCAGACTCTGCTAAACAACTGAAGCGTGTAGAAAGTCATAAAAGACAATACATAAAAAATATTCAGAATGCTCTCTATGGCTTCCATCCCCTTACTTATATGCTTTTTGAGCCTCCTCCCCCTTGGCGCCACTCAATAATAATGCTACTATCATGGAGACGTCCTCCCATTATGACTGCGTTGTCCTCCACTGTCTCCACTACCTCCATGACTGCGCTATTGATTTGGTCGAATTGACCCCATCCACATGCATTGACCCCCAATCACACCAAGGAGTGATTTATTCAACTAGATGCACTGATCCAAAATCACATTAGAAATGTTTTTATTCCTAATAAAGATATTTATGGGTCCCTCTACCCTCTTTTTCATCTATCTTATTGACAAAAACAAAATTTAATATTCTAACTAGCTAAAATCTAATTAGGAATATTACACTTTCATATTCATAAATCAAAGGATGCAGTTGCAACTATTATATAGGAATTCATGTGTAGTGAGTTTAGGATCATGTCGTTTATCTATTATAGTCTTTCATGAATGATATATAGTTCCTCTTTCCATATCTTGTATCTTCAATGGATTTCCTTACAGTTCATATGCAGAATTCTATTAATTTAGCTCTATTTATATGGAAATGTCATTTTGTGTTTCATGCTTCTAGTTTAATGAATTCATGATTAAACATGATGATTAAATCCCTCTACTTTTTAAAACCCTCCACCATACCTAAAAAACCCTAAAGCCATCATAGATCCACTACTACCTTTCTCCTTTATATCTTTGCAGTTGTAAACCCTTTTGATACCTAGACCTAGTTGTTTCATCTATGATCCAACATCAAACCATAAAACACTCAAAACCTACCTGAGCCTATCATATCTAGCCTAATATCCTTCATATCACAGTCAATCCTTGACTGTGATCTCATAGAGAGAGCCCTCTCAGCCTGGTAGGGCTAGCTACTAGGTAAAAGTGGTATGTGGTTACCTTTGTTAGTCTTCTTTTTAGCCTTCAGAGAACTAGTGGAGTGCTAACAAAAGGGAAGAAAACTATAGTTGTATAATTAGAAAATTGTACATGTGGTGCATGTAGTCAAATGAAGGCCTAAAATAAATCATTCCTTAATTAGAGAAAATTATCTTTAAAAGGAGGAATGAAGGAACAAATTTAATCAATGTTTTGTTGGGCATGAGTTGGTGATACCAATAAATCTAAAGCACAAGTTTGTGTGTGGAACATGTGAGAGAAAGGTGTGCAAAATAAGTATGTGGATAGGTTGGTAGTGTGAGACAGTCGAATATAGTGTAGAGGTTTCTCAGGAAGGGAAATAACATTGTATTATTTCATGATCTTGACTTTATGCAATATACAGATAGTGGGGTTTTAAGCAGTTTCTTTCCCAAGATACATCTTGTGTTGTGCGATTGATTATTTCTTTATCTTACTTGTTATGTGATTGTGTGATCGTATTTGGTTTTCACAAATTGTAGAAGGATTCAGTATTTTTTTTAGTACATTACATAATCAGATTGAATCCCTTTGGATATATTTTCCACATAAACACTGAAGATGCACTCCACTGCTAGACCTCCCACTAGTTTTGTAACACCCTCCTCCCACATCTACCCAAGTAACTAGCCAAATGAGATAAACATATGACGAGAGGTTACTATGATGAGATTAAAACTTCTAGGTGACCTTAAGGAAGTGGAATCGATGGAAGCACATCACACAGACATTGTACATCAACAATAACACCCACAAGATCCAACCCAACCATTTAAGCATCTTTGCCCTGGGTCCCACTGACCTTTTAAGCTTCTGGACCTATAGAAACATGAAAAGGCCTGCATATCTACATTTGGGAGGCTCTAGACACATGCACAAGCCTACATGCCTGCGTCCAGGGACTATTTCCAGCAGTGTTGTGCCAGAGTCTATGGAATTTAAGGCACTTTTCAAGCCTAGACTTTTGGCCACTATCCAGAACTTGCTATAACTTTTAGATTCCATTAAAAACATGATGAAAAGGTTACTAAACCAAAAAATAAATCCAGGACTAAGCTCAAAAATCCCAACCGGGACTGAAATTTTATCAAACATGTCACAAATATGAAAGCTATAGGTGTAAACAACAGATTTGAGCATAGGAGTATCATACTTATCTGAGAATCAATAAGAATAATTATTACCCTATATCATTAGCTGTAATATAATCTATTAGGTCATATATACATCATCCATTTATTTGCAAATAAAAAACATAAGGAGAGTTATACATCATTAGTGCCATAATCCATGCTTATAACCAACATAATAACAACTTAAATCTCAAGGATACATCAGCCATATAATCCACATGATAACAAGAATATTTATCTATCAATACGAGAGGAAAAGAGATCTTATTACCATAAGAAAAATTCAACCAGGTTTGGGACTTCCACATTCCACTCGACCACAGACATGGTTGAGCCAAATCTCTCTTCAGCTAGTCACCCCTATGCCATATTCCAAGCGTGAATGTGGGATCTCATCAAACACATCAATAAAAACTAATCCAGGGCTTCCAAAGGCCGAAGCACCTCAACCCTCAACCAGTGATTCCACCTCATGGTCGGACATCACAACCATCACCTGGTTGGTCTCTACCCAAGCTGCCCAAGGCTCCAGAGATTTTGTTCCAACAAAGGCTCCAAGACAAGTAACTCAACCCAATTTTATTCTGGGCTCCAGAGGGTTTGTCCAACCAAGGCTCTAAGACTAGTAACTAAACCCACCTAGGGCTCCAGAGCATTTTTCCATCTAAGGCTCTAGGACTAGTAACTCAACCCAACAACTGTCTGTCGGACTCCAGAACTTTTGTCCGACCAAGGCTGCAGGAACTAATAACTCAACCCATAACTGAAGGAACATGAGAACCAACCATAAAACAACCAATGAAACTGAACCCACAACACCATGGCTATCCATGAAATGGAAAGGCTAGGAAAATCCACTGTAAATCGAGGAAATCGTCCATGCTAAAAATAGATCATGACCAAGAAACTACATGCATACACCATGCATGCCAAAACTAGTGAGGAAACCATACATGAAACTCAATACCTGCAAATAAATCTAATTGTAGTCATTGATCCTAATGTCCTCTTGCGCTTTCCTTCGTTTCCTTTGCCTTATTTCTCCAAATACAAAGTATGCCACACTCCTCCAAGAGTGCTCCGAGAAAAATCTAAGTATCCAATAGTATGAGAGAGATAGAGAATAGAATGAGAGCCATAAATGTGAGAAAAATATTTCCACCTAATCCTGAGAAGCCTTTATATTAATGAGGCCTCTATTTTTTTCATTTTCCATTATTTTCCTTCAATTTCCTCCTCACATGCAACCTGTGACCTTTCACCTTCCTTTTCTCCTATTTTCTATTATTTTCATATATAAATGTTCCAAAAATACTCTTTCCTCTCCAAAGCCTTAGCCATTGCCTTTTTTATTTCCTTTAGCCATAATAACCAAAATGAACATGCACTAGGATGTTTTTCCCACCATTCAGCTTGGAATACATGTCCCATCAACCATGGTTATTATTTTAACCTTATTACATGGAATTTTAACCAGGGTTGTTACAGAACACCCCCCCCCCCCTTGGGGGAACACCATCCTTGGTTTTTAGTGACACCTACAAACCAAAAAACTACTAAAAACAAAGCATACAGCCTATGGAGCTTTATAACATAGCTCATTGCAGTATTAACAATGACCACCTCCTGAAAACATGACTATCATACCATTTAATGGAGCTTTATAACACACATCATTATGGTATTTGCAATAACAACCACATATATTTAAGCACATTTTCTTTAACCAGCAAATGACCATACTGTCTATGGAGATTTATAAACTAGCTCAATACAGTATTTACAAAAATATACACATATACACATTTTATCAATCATCAAATAAAAGGATATGATGCCCATATCAACAAAAAGGGAATCCAGGGGCTCACACCTCCACCCTCAAAGTAATACCAGGATTCACCTCCTTTCCAAGAAGTCTAGAATCCACTGTCAAAGTCAAAATTTGCATCCAATGTCCAACTCTAAAATCCCGCGCTATTGTATCCTCAGTGAACATTTACCGGCTCATTGTTCCAGGACACACTCCCAATGTGCATCTGATTCCATTTGGAAATGCTAATGACCAAAAAAATCCATCCCTAGTCTTCCCTCCTATGCTACACAGTCCCTCTGGCAATCCTCACACCCCCTTCCATGCAGTCACACACCTTCCAAGTTCCGCTGGCACCCCCATCCTGGGCAATCCATCCCTTGGCAAGGATTCCTTGCATCGGAAGATAAAAAAACCAAGGCATATCCCTGCCTCAAAACCATCATATCGGTCATAGCATGCTCATGGAAATAAATGGACACTATTGGGTACTAGTGTCCCACAATGGCCCTGCTCCTGAAGCGCTTTACTGCCGGAGCTAGTTCTTGTAGTCATTTTCAACCATCCAACTGAGAATTTCTGTGCTTCCTATATCAAGCACATAAATTCCATTATATTCAAAATAAATTGAAATAAATTCATATCATACCTCATTGGTAGCTCATCAATAAGGTACACTTGCAATTCTGTTCACTTCCTGTCACAACAAGTCAAACCAGTTGTTTGATAAAATCATCATGTATAAACACATCACATCTGGTTAGCTCAAAACACAACCATCATAAATTAAAATCGTGAATCAAATGAAATCACCATAAACCATAATCATAAATCACATGTAACCATCATAAGTCATAATCGTAGATCACATGCATAATAGAAATGAAATAAAATATTGATACTTATCCTTCATCGGTCCTTACTTCTACCTTTATTCTTTCTGTACACACAGCAGATTGGTTGTCACACCTGGCAAGAACCCATTTCCATTGTTTCTCTTTACTCAAGTACAAAAAAACACAGTGTACAGCACATACATCCACACAAGGCGTATAACACCACATAATACATACACCCACACTTGGTGTACAAAAAAACACAATACATACACCTACACCCATTGTACAATACAATACATTTACATACACATACACCTACACCCAGTTTACAATACAACACAATACATACACCTACACTGATATACAACACATATACCTACACCCAGTGTACAACACAATACATGTACATACACATACACCTACACCTACACCCAGTGTACAATACAACACAATACATACACCTACACAAGCATACAACACATACACCTACACCCGGTGTCGATTACAACAAATACATATACATATACAGAGTACAACACAACGAATACACATGTCACAATACCAAACTACACCATGCACATACATAGTACCACATGTCCGCAACACCACATGTACAACATGCACACAATACCACATGTATACGAGTACCATATGAACAACATGTACACAGTACCACCTATAAAAAACACTACCTACATAATGTGTGCCCAGCATCACATGTACACAACACCACTTGCACAATGTGTACACAACGCCAAATGTACACCTCACTACCTATACAATGTGTACACAATACCACATGTACACAACACCACATGCACAACATGTACACAACACCACATGTTGATCGGAATTTGATTGCTACTTTTTCTGTGCTAATATCATCTTCATATTTATATTAAAAGTGTTGATCTTTGCTTCTTGTACAAGGGTTTATTGAAGTGCTTATGATTGATTAACAAGTAAATTTGTGGAGATTAAGTTGAATACTTGAACATAAAAATAATGGAAACTAAATGATGAACAATAACATATAAACACACAACAAACCATCACAATTGAATCAATAACACTTTGTTTTGATGAAGGAGTTCACCCCTCCTGGGCTACATCTCCTTGGCCCAGCTTCCATGGCATGAGCCTTTGTATTAGCTCAATTGTGCAAATAATGTTGTTTACAGCCTCCTATTTCCTCTGTAACCCACTCCAATGTGTCCAAAACATCAAAATATACGAGGAATGACTCTTCCTGAGCCAAAATTGGTCAAAAATTGACTTAGTTATTAAAAAAAAAAATTCCTACAATTTCTCCTCCAAATCTGGAGAAGACTCGAGATAGCTCTATTATTTTGGTGGATTCCGCCGAATCTGAAGCTGCTGCTAAATCTGCCGCCAGTTAACTGATGGATTAATTAGTAGTTAAGATGTCTTAACCTGGGATAAGCGCATCTTAACTGCACATTTATCCAATTGGTATAAACCTTGTTTAATTAGTGTAAATCCCAGGGATTAGTGCATTAAAACATGGTTTAATGTTAATATTTCCGCCCTTTTGCAATTCTCTCCACCGCGGTTATGCACTGTAGTCACATGGGAGGGGGCTGGCCCCCTTAGGACCCCTGTCGTCGAGAAGAATAAAATTTAAGTAGAAATGGAGGCCCTTATGGGTTAAGACCCATTGGATAGTAGAGGCGGTACTATGGTAGAGTGGGATGGGGTAGGTCGTGGGTTCGACCCTAACCCCGACACCATAATTTTGGTCCACATAATAATGATTAACACTTAGCCAAAAACTTTGGCTTATAAAATAACTCTGCCCACATACATATGACTCTGCCCACCATAGTTAAAACCTTAGGTTGCAATAAAATATATTCGCCCGCGTGTAACATAGTTTGGAGCTTTGTTTTTAAATGAAATATATTCCCCCTGTCCCATATCCAAAGGTTTTAACCTTGGATAAATAGATATGCAACCTAAAACATATGTAGGTCCAGAACTTTGACATAAACTCATAATTTGGAATTCAACATAATTCCAAGGTTGGATGGGTCCACTAGATGAAGCACGTGGCGGCCCCTAGCTGCACCACGTGTCTAGCTCTAGTTGGGCTATTCCAACTAAAACAAATTCTCCTAAACCTTAGGATAGTTGTAAAAAAATTTCACCTCCAAAGTTCATTGGAGAATATGGTTGTGAAAATTGTCACAGTGTCATTGGGTTAAAATTGGAGAATATTCCCTGAATATACCTAGAGTGATGATTGTGCTCCCATGTCATCAACCTATCAATGTTCTGCAATTTTTTTAGCTATTTGATCAAACAGAAAGTAGGTCATAACTTCCTCATCTAAAGTCGGATTTTGGCGAAACAAATTGCGTCGAATTCCCAGTGATGAGCTCTTATTTTGGAAAAACAAATTGCGTTATGGTTTGGAGAATTTTTGAGCACTTTGATTCTTGAGCTCAATATTGAGCCTTTGATCATTCCTCCCCACTAGAAGCATTTTGGACCCCAAAATATACTATCAATTGTTCATTAGGTGAGGGTAAAACTCTCTCACCCTTTCAATCTCCATCCATTTGGCCTTGGAAGGATTTTGTCCCTTGAGTCTTACTCTAAGGTATTCAACATTCCCTCTTCTTGAAGTTTTGGTTATTCTATCAAGTATGAGATATTGCTGAAGTTCATCAAGATATTTTGGCGAGAAATCATCTATTGGTGGAAGCTAAACATGCTCTCCTTGATCATCAATCAAAGGAGGCTCAAACAATCCCAAATTCTCAACATTAACGACATAATATATTTGCATATAAGGAGGAAAATCTAGCTTAAATTGATCGTTACCAATATTTTCCATAATTTTAAAAGGAACATAACGGATTGGCTTAAGATTTTTATGTTCCCCTTGAAGTCTTTCTTTCCTGATATATAACCAAACTTCATCTCCAACCTATAATTTGTGATTAACACGGTGTTTATCTTGTCTTTCCTTGTAGTTGCTTTGACTCTTTTCAAGTTGTTCTTGCACTATGTGATATACCAACTGAATTTTCTCAATGGACTTCCTTGCCTTATCTATGTCACTATGACCATCTATAGCGACATATTTCTCAAAGATAAAGTCCAAAGGTGATCTTGGCAAGTACCCAAGACATGCCTTAAATGGTGATGTGTTCGTGGAAGAATGCTTTGCCATGTTGTATGCATGTTGCATGTAATGCAATTGTTCATCCCACAAATCGGGATGTTAGTTGCAATAACCTCTAAGAAGATGAATGATTGTCCTGTTAACCACCTCGGGCTGACCATCTGTTTGCAGATGAAATTTCGTTCTCTTATTTAAATTAGTGTCCATCATGTCCCACAATTTTGACCAAAAATTCCCAACAAACTAAGAATCTCGATCACTTACAATAGAAGTAGGAAGACCAAAATGAACCCATACATTTTGAAAGAAAATATGAGCTGTTTTTTCAGCTGTAATTTTTTTTTTTTACATGGCATCAAAAGACACATTTTTTTGAACCTATCTATAACTACATACGAGTAATCATGAACTTTCCTTGACATTGGAAGACCTCCTGCAAAATCCATTGAGATACTCTCCCAAGGATGTGAAGGTACATGAAGTGGAGTGTACAATCTTATTTTCCTATTGTTAGGCTTACTTATTGCACAGAAAGAACATCCTCTAATAAAATGAGACACACTATCAATCATGTGTGGCCAATAATGATACCTTTGGAGACTCGTCATTGTCTTGCCTACACCGAAATGTCTAGAAATCAATGAAGTATGTGCCTCCCTTATGATAATGTTTCTTTCTCCCTGTAGAATACATATATTTCCTAAGTGAGACAACAAAATTTTATGCACATGATAATCTAACTCTTCAATTTTTTTTCCTTGACTCAAGCTTTCATACACATCTTTAAAATCACTATCATATGCATATTGTTCAATGTAACTTTCATGCATAACTGAATTGTGCTTGAGTATAATAGATAAATTCACAATAGGTATAGAGAGCGTATCAACTACCTTATTGTATATTCCCTTTTTATACCTTATAACCAAATGGAATTGTTGTAGAAATCCCATCCATCTGAAATGTCTTGATTGCTGCAACTTTGACTATGCCTGTAAGTACTGCAATGGCTGATGGTCGGTATGGATAATGGTCTCTTTCCCCATCAAATAGTGCATTCATTTCTTTACACTTTGTACCAATGCATATAAATCTTTATCATAGGCGGGATAGTTACTTACAACTCCATTAAAAATTTCAGAATGAAACGAAATAGGCTTACCATGCTACATGAGAAATACTCCCATGGTGTAATCAGTAGCATCTGTTTGGATCTCAAATGGATGTTTGAGATCCAGAAGAGGAAATACCGGTGCTGAACCGATATTTTTTTTTAAAGCATCAAATTATTTTTTCTGCATATCTCCCCAATGGAATACTTTCTTGACACTTTTCAATGAATGTAACAGAGTTGCAATGGAAGAAAAATTAGCAATGAATTTCCTCCAATAATGTGCTGCCCGAAGAAAGCTTCTTACCTCCGTAATTGTATTGGACTTGGGCCAATTCAGAATGACCTAAAATTTGGAAGGGTATATATTCAACTCACCTCCTCCAACAATGTGTCCCAAATACACTAAAGAAGTCTTGTCAAACTCACACTTTGACATCTTTAAAAATAACTGCTCTTTTTTCAAGACATCAAGTACCTTGTTCACATTCATGACATATTCATCTCTTGATTTGATGAATACCAAAATATAATCTAAGTAAACAATGAAAAATTCATCTAGAAATGGTCTTAAAACATCATTCATAACTCTCATAAAAGTAGTTGGAGCATTTTTTAGACTGAATGGCATAACTAGTCACTCAAACAATCCTTGCCTAGTTTTAAATGAAGTTTTCCAAATGTCCTACTGAGCTATTATAACTTGATGATAACCAATTCGTAAGTCTAGCTTAGTGAAATACTTTTCATACCTTAACTAGTCAAGAAAATCATCGATTCATGGGAGTGGATAGTGATTCTTTACCGTGATTTTATTCAGTGCACAGAAATCTATGCACATGCACCAAGTCATGTCCTTATTTGGTACCAAAACAATTGGTGAAGCACATGGCGAAGTAGATGGCCATATGATACCTTTGTTCATAAATTCTTGTATTTTCTTCCTGATTTCCAAACTCTCCATGATTTACATGCAATACATAAAAATGTTTGGAAGTGGAACATCTTGCTGCAGCTGAATCTCATGCTGAATTCCCCTCTTGGGAGGTAACCCACTTGGTTCTTGAAACATCTCGACATGCTGACTTACCACATCAAACAAATCAGATTTTAATTTTTCATCACATCCTTCAAAAGATTCATATTCAATATCATCATTTTTCTTGATCATGAGAAGCACACAATTTTTACTTGCATTAACTAGTCTCTTCATCTCCCCTGCATTAACCAAAGAAATATTTAGCTTTCTACCATGAGCTCTTACAATACAATTCATCCCATCCTTGAACAAATGATATTTGTTCTCATGGCAATAAAATATCGCTTTCCTGTCATAAAAATATGGACTTCCCAAGATAATTCCTGAAATGTCAAGTGGAACCACATCTAACTCAACTTCATCAACAAATTTTGTGGTAATGGAAAATCGAAATATGCATTTCCTTGTAACCTGTAAATCGACATTCTTGACTATCCAACCCAAAGGGTATGGTTTATGATTTGGCATGGTTTCAAGGTTAATATTTTTAACCAAGTCTTCTAAAATCAACTTTTCTTGTGACCCATTATCAAAAAATGCATCAATGTTTGTATGATTTGAAATCACCCTTACATGGAACAATTCTATCCTTGTTTCTTCATTTGGAGTGTTGTTGTGACAATTTGAGGAACTAGTGCTTGCTATGGCTTCTTTTCCATTTTTTTACCATGGCTATAATATTGGTCTCATCACAAGAATTGGATCCAAGATCATGTTGTGTGGTGATAGTCATCTTTTGTTTCCCCTTATTGTTTGGTTTCTTAGGCCTTAGTTCGGGATGTAATTTCTAACAGTGGGCTTCATCATGCCCTTATTTGGAACAATTTTTGCATGTAGTTTTCTGTCCTTCTTTCTTAATACTTTCATTATTCTTTCCCTTCCATTTTCCTCCCTCTCTTTTCCCTTACCCTTGAATGGATTTTTCTTACTACCCTCTTCCTGAATGCGTGGCTTGCACAAATTTCTTGGGTTAAACATAAGGATAGTATGTTTCAAATAGGAATTTAAACCCCCAATGTATTTCATGACTGTATATTAGGAATTCAAGTTTATTCCTAACAGTGAAGCCCTTTTTCTAAACTCTTGAGTATATTCTTGAACTATTTGAACCTTGAGTTGCCTAACTCAACTCATAATATCTTTTTTCATATAGGCTAATGGAAAAAAATGTATTTTAATTGAATAAATAAACTCAACCCAAGAAATATATATCTTACCATGGATTCACATTTCCTCTTGAGTCTTTGCTTCCCACCAGAATAGTGCTGCTCCTTCTAGCCTTAATGAATCCAACTGGATCTTTATGTCGTATTATTCTAGATTATGAATTTTGCAGTATACCTCCAATTGATAGATCCAAGTGTCCAACTTCTTTGCATTTACCTCGCCATTGTACATGGGAAGTTCAAATTTAATGTCCAATTTGAGTAATGGAGTTTTTCCTTTTGGGTTTTTTGAATGAGTATGGGTGTTTTTTGTGGTGGAAGTGGAAGATGATGTTGATGAATATGATGAGGATGAGGATGGTGGAGATGGAGGTGTCTTTCCTCAACTGCACTTTGAACTCTTCTCTTCATCCTTCGTATCATCTGAAGTTCCTTCTCCACGTTGAGGGTTAGAACCTTCTCCTGCCCTTTCAACAGTGAATGCATCAAACATGATTTTAACCATCCTCTTTATGTCATTGAAGTCTCTCTTGACATATTCCTCTTCTGAATGTCCTTGATTCTCTCCAACATTTGACATTATGGCTAAGGATTCAATCTTAGCTTCTGATGCTTGTACCTCTTCAATCAACTCAGCTTTAGTGTGCAATTTGTACCTCCTCAATCTCAAAATATGGAGATAAAACTTGAGGTGCTTCAAGTGAAGCTATGAGTGGAACTTTGGGTGAAGATGATGCTCTTGTAGCTTTCATTATTCTGGTCCTAACCTCAGGACTAGCAACCAATAGTTTCCCTTCTCCTCCATGCAACTTCAACCTTGTAAGCATCACAAAATTACAACTATTAAAACCCTGCTTGCAATAAAATCAAATAACCTTGGCTCCAATACCATCTTGATCTAAATTTGATTGTTAGTTTTACTATGCTAATATCATATTCAGATTTATATTAAAAGTGTTGATATTTTCTTCTTGTACAAGGGTTTATCAAAGTGCTTATGATTGATTAACAAGTAAATTTATGGATATTAAGATGAATACTTGAACATAAAAGCATGGAAACTAAATTTTTAACATCATCATATAAACACATAGCAAACCATCACAATTGAATCAATAACACTTTGTTTTGATGAAGGAGTTCACCCCTACTAGGATACATCTCCTTGGTCCAGCTTCCATGGCATGGGCCGTTGTATTAGCTCAATTGTGAAAATAATGTTGTTTACAGTCTCCTATTGCCTCTACAACCTGTTCCAATGTGACCAAAACATCAAAATTCTACCAAGAATGACTCTTCCTGAGCCAAAATTGGTCAAAAATTGACTCAATTATGGAAAAAATAAATTTTGCTACAATTTCTCCTCCAAATATGGAGAAGACTCTAGATAGCTCCACTATTTTGTTGGATTCCGCTGAATCTGAAGCTGCTGCTAAATCCAACGCCACTTAAAAAATGGATTAATTAGCACTAAAGACAGCTTAATCTGGGATAAGCGTGTCTTAACTGTGTGTTTATCCAATTGGTATAAACCTTGTTTAATTAGTTTAATCCCGCATATTAGTGCATAAAACCTGATTTAACGTTAATATTTCCACCCATTTGCAAACTGCTTCACCTGCGGTTACGCACTGTAGTCACATGGAAGGGGGTTGGCCCCCTTGGGACCCCCGCCGTCGGGAACAAAAAACTTAAGTAGCAGTGGCGACCCTTATGGGTTAAGAACCATTGGATAGTAAAGGCAGTAAGATGGTAGAGTGGGGTGGGGTAGGTCGTGGGTTCAACCCTGACTCCGACACCATAATTTTGGTCCACATCATAACGATTAACCCTTAGCCAAAAACTTTGTCTTATAAAATAACTCTGCCCACATACATATGACTCCGCCCACCATAGTTAAAACCTTAGGTTGCAATAAAATTTATTCGCCCACCTGTAACATAGTTTGAAACTTTGGGTTTAAATGAAATATATTCCACTCGTTGAATATCCAAAGGTTTCGACCTTGGATAAATAGATATGCAGCCCGAAACATATGTAGGTCAAGAAATTTGACATAAACTCATAATTTGGAATTTCAATGTAATCCCAAGGTTGGATGGGTCCAAAAAAGGGGGCACATGGCGACTCTTGGCTGCACCATGTGTCCAGCTTTGGTTGGACTATTCCAACTAAAAAAAATTATCCTTCAACCTTTGGATAGTTGTAAAACAATTTCACCTCCAAATTTCACTGGTGAATCTAGTTGTGACACTTGTCACAGTGTCATTCAGCTAAAATTGGAGAATATTCCCTGAATATACCTAGAGTTCTGACTGGGTTGCCATGTCATCAACCTATCACTGTTTGTAATTTTTTTAGTTGTTTGAGAAAATGGACAACAGGTCATAACTTCCTCATCAGAAGTCAGATTTTGACGAAACGAATTGCATTGGATTCCTGGAGACAAGATCTTCGTTGTAATTTGGGTTTGGATAATTTCTGAGTACTTTCATTTTTGAGCTTAATATTGAGCCTCTAATCACATGTACACAATGCCACATGCACAACATGTACACGACACCACCTAAACATAGCACCACATGTACAACATGTACATAGGACCACGTGCACACAACACCATGTGTACAACCATTCCCACAACACCATATGTACATAGCACCATATGTACATAGAACTGCATATACAGCATGTACATATCACCATACGTACACAACACCTCATATCCAACATGCACACAAAACCATATGCATAGAACACCACATATCCAACATTCACATAGTACGGTAGGTACACAACATTGCATATCCAACATGTATGTAGCACCATCTATACCTAGCACTAGATATGCAATATACACACAACACCATATATACAACCTGAATACAACATCATATGTACAAAATACTAAATATGTTACATGTCACATCAACATAAGTGCAATCATTGAATATACAAAATTCAAAACATACACACAATAGTAGTATTGTACATCCATAAACCACGCACTAACCCCACAAGGAACCTGTATTCTAGTGTATTTCCACTATCCATGCTTATCCTTGCATGTTGGAGATCACATTACTTTCTATTCTATGATGTACCCCTCAAAATTACTTGTCCATAACATAAACATAAGCATAGTGTAAGCATATATTATCAATGATACTGACCTTGTAGATCTTCCAAGGCTACTCTACCACTTGATTCCTAATAATACTAGGAACCGCTTCATATCATTCACCTGCATAAGCAATCATTCCTCCACAAGAATGATCCTTGACAACCTTGTCAGGCAGTGACATATATACATGCATGCATACATATATAATCATTAGCATACACATATATACATATAAACATTTAGCATCAAACAAACATGATCCATGATGACCCTGTCAAACATGACATACATACATACATACATGTATACATATATAAACACCAACATGATCATGATCACATCATAATTAGCAGATAACATACGGTCTAGGTTAAGAGAACTCCCTTTATGTGTGCATAGTATGCACAACGTTGAGAATAATAGTTCCCAACATATCCAAGGCATCTAACACCTCAAATCCATTCACTTTACCTTTTTTGTTACCTTTCTCTTGATTTTCCTTCAACCATCCATTTACCTCAATGGACCCAACCAATAAAACTCATTTTCATATTCTTACCTTTAGCTTCCCTTATACACACACCATGCTTCATCCAAGTCTTTCATTACATATTTGATACCACAGAGCTCTCCCTGAGCTCCGTCAACTTTCCTCTTTCCCAAGAAAAATACCAGGACTCAAAACATACAATGAAAGACAAGAAACAAACAAGAGGAAAAACATGAAAATCCATAGCAATACAAAACAATGAACAAAGTAGAAAGGCCTTGCACTAGACATAAACAAAAATACAAAGCAAGAAAAATCAAATCACAAAATACCAAAATCAAAAAAATAATAACAAACACAATGAATCAATCCCCATGGTTCCCAATGCTTCCAAAGGAAAGCTCAACCTGAGCCTTTTTGTTGTGTAACCAACTCCAAAAAGAGAAGAAAAGAGATATCAACGCCTTAGAAATGAGCCACTTTGAGGGGGAAACCTCCAATACATTACATGAATGAACAATTCTTGGATGATACAATTTACAAAACCTCCTTTCTATATATAGGAGTCCATGGGGCCAAAATATAATCCTAGTGGGGCCACAATGTAATCCTAGCCGACCTAACAATAATAATGTGAGGGCACAATAATAACAATATGGGGGTTACAGGGGTACAATAATAACAATAAGGGGGGCTACACTAACATAATAAGGGGCTACACTATTAATATAGGGACTTAACATGCCCCTCTCCTTCAAACAAGTGTTATCCTCAACGCTTGATTATTTCTTGATGCTTCTGTATAAAATTCTCATCCTCCCATGTGGAATATTCTACAGGAAAGTTATTCCACTTCTTTGGGACCTTTCAAAATTGATATGCCTGATTCTTGTTTCTATGAAATGCCTACAAATTCTTTCGATGTGATGTTGATCTTCCTATTGTTTCATTAGATTCTGCACCAAAGTTGGGTTATCCTTTGAGAGTTGGAGAACTTGTTATTGATGCTCGATGTGATCTTCCATTAATTTATCATCCATATTTGCTATTATTTGATCCTTCAAACCATCCAACTTAGCTTCCATTTCTGCTTTTAAACCATCTATTTCATCTTCAATTTCTCTTCATAAGATTGAAACTTGTTGCACTTGGTACCGTAATTTTGATATCTCATACTGCAACTCTTCCTCTTCATGTGTCATAGTATAGCTTTTTGAGGGATTAATGGGTATGAAATTATTTTTTGGAGGAATTATAGAACCCATTACTGAAAAAATTTCTTCAATATGCCCTTGGAATCAATTCAACGATTCTTTGATAGAACATGAATTAGAACTACACCTTTACTAGCTTTAGAAGACTCGATGTTAGAATTGGATATCTACGTAGTTGAAAATCTTTATATAAAATTCAGCTATAGTAGATCTCTGAAGCTTCTTTCCAAATACCACGAGTCCACATTTCAATTAAGATGTGAAACCTAAATCCCAAAACTACGATACAAATGTTGTCTGCTCAACTCCAAAAAGAAGAAAAGAAATGTAGCATAGCAGAAATACACATTAGCCGAGGGGCAACTATCCAATACATTGCATGCATAAACAGACAATTCTTGGATGATACAAATGAACAAACAACTCCTTCTATAAAAAATTACGGGGCCACAATATAATCTAGTGGGGGCCTTGATGTAATCCTAGCTGACCTAACAATAATAATGTGAGGGCACAATAATAACAATATGGGGGTTACAGGGGTACAATAATAACAATAAGGGGGGCTACACTAACATAATAAGGGGCTACACTATTAATATAGGGACTTAACACTTTTCCAATATTTCATGGAAGTCTTGTTGCCATGAATCCCCTGTATCATGCTTCCATAAACATATAAAATTAACTATATAATACAATGTACTAGTTATCTTACCTTGTGGTGCCAAGCATGTTGCCTTGTAACCGAATACGTACACCTCTCAAGGAACTCCAATTCCTTGATGAATTTTTCCATAGATGGAAAATAGTTGTAATACCTATTAAATGCACGTTCACGAATATAGCATATATCCACATAATGTCAGACAAAATCAAGGTTGAGAACACTTCCTGTATGCAAAGCACTCATTCATTTGAAATTATGGTTTCCAAACGTAGCTAAATGAATTCTTACACAATAATTTATTTTAACATTTACCTTGCTATCATTGAGTCTTACTACATGATATCACATCACCCATCTATTAGTTATATAAGCAATTAAATGGTTACCTTGTCTTGTTACTACCAGGCATGTTACCCTAAAACTGCTCACACATGTCAATCACATGTTCCAAATATCAAGGCAACATATTTATTAACTAAAATCAGCCTCTACCATGAGTAATAGTCATGTCATAATCAACTAGTAGTCAAAATAATAATACTACAACTATCACCTACTTATATTAAAGTGCACATCAGCTATCTCAACACATAGTGCATTATTACAACTATCTTAAAACCAAATTATTTCTTCATGCTATCTTATAGATACATACTCATATCATGAAACTAATCAAACAATATATAGAAAACATAATAGGCACCAACACTCAAACACAAAATAGACGACATAATCAAATAGTCAAGCACCGGGTAGACAACATAAGCAACTCATACCTTAATGTTTCTTAAGGGGAGGCTATCTTGTCTGCACAATCAATCTATATTAGCATGATATAACTTCAAAAAACATAAATTCAAACCTAATAAGGTCATGATATCCATAACAGTAACTAGCTAACATGCTAACATCATAAAATCATAAAAAATTGTCATTCATGCATAACATTCAGATAGGCACAATTTGTCTAGATTAATACAACACAATGTCATGAATAATTCGACTCATACCTGAATTTCATAACCCTTACCATCTGCCTAGGCCAATCAAGTTGAGCATGATACATATAACATCAATATATTAATGACATAACCCTAATCATCAAGTTAACTAACACATAACAACAATAAGTTAACATATAACATGATCATTAACAACATATAACATAGTCATCAAGTTGAAACCATGCTTGACAAACCAACACATGTATATATGATCACACTAATTAACTAACATCTATCATGTGTGTAACCATAAAATCAATTGAATGAAAGGAATACACACAACCATAATGCATATGACTACACTGATCAACTAGAATTTATCACATTTGTAACCATAATAATAGAGTTACAAACATATAAGTAACCCTAATTCTTACAACAACCAGAAATCACATACCTGCATGCCAAGCATACAAACTTGTATGACGGTATGCTCTTACCACAAAGTCCATTTTTGAAACTTCACTTGAATGATTTTAATATCCTACTCTATCTTAGCCAACACATTAGCAAAATTTCATACCAATATAATCATGATGACCTAATTGAATTCAATGACCTTATGCACAAGAACCTTAACCATGACAATGCATGCATAACAACATATAGACACTAAAATGCATAGAAAATGCATATAAAAACATACACTCATGATGACACATCCCACAACAACAACATCAACCTTCACATGGAGACATTATTGTAACCATGACCAACACCATGCAAATGCAACAAGCACACATAGACCACAAGCATACTAAACACATATGCAACCAACATAAATGCATGACCAACACACTGCCCATCTAGTCCGAGGGTTGAATCATGCTCTGATACCATTCTGTAACACCCTCCTCCCACATGTACCCAATTAATTGTCCAACCGGGGAAAACATGGGACGAGAGGCTACTATGATGATATTCAATATCCTAGGTGACCTTAAGGAAGTGGAATCGACGAAAACACATCACACAAACATTGTACATCAATAATAACTCCCTAAGGAGCCATCCCAACCATTCAGACATCCTTCCCCTCATTCCCACTGACATTTTAGGCTTCTGTACCTATAGACACATGAAAAATATCGCATGTCTGTGTTTCGAGGGCTCTAGATGCATGCACAAGCCTACATGCATGCATTGAGGGACCATTTCCAATAGTGTTGTGTAAGATTATGCAGAATTTACGACACTTTTCAAGCGCAAAATTTCGTCCACTGCCTAGAAATTGTTGTAACTTCTGGAATCCATTAGACACATGATGAAAAGGCTACTAAACCAAAAACTAACTCTAGGACTAAGCCTGACCATCCCCAACTGGGACTGAAATTTTGTCAAACATGTCACAAATATGAAATCTACAGGTGTAAACAACATATCTAAGCATTCAGGTATCATACTTATCTGAGCATTGCTAAGAAGCATTAGTCCCTTACATCATTAGTTGCAATATCATCAATTAGGTCATAGATACTTCATTCATTCATTTACAAATAAAAACATGATGAGATCCATACATCATCACTACCATAATACATGCTTATAACCAACATAATAAAAACATAAATCTCAAGGATACATCACACTATAATCCACATAATAACAATAAATTTTACCCATGAATACAAGAGGAAAATATCTCTTATTTCTTGATCCAAAAATATTTTTCTTGATATGTGTTAAAGAATTATGTGTGAAAATTGCAGCTTTTAAACAAGAAACTTTAAAGGCATAAACATAAGAAGAGAGAAGAAATTAACATCATCCAAGAAGAAAAAGAATTGATATCAGAGTTCATCCAGAAGGGACTACGTCTCTAGGCCCAGCTAAAATTGTGGAGAGGCCCTCTTTCATTAAGTGGAAAAAAATGAAAGTACAAGTAAAAAAATGGGAAATTACACCTTTATACCTCCATAGCTAAAAGTGCCTGAAAATTGTAGACCTATGATGAAGAAATGGATAGCACCGTTGGATTTGTGGCATCAAGAGGTGTAGAATCCATATAAAATTTTCCGAATCTGACAAAGTGAAAATCTGGACCCTCTGGAAAATGGCTCAGATCATGGTTTCACCCCCCTCCTTCACAATGCTCCTAGCTCCACTGCCTCGATTTCTGTGCCCACACCTGGCTACCTGGGTAGACTGATGAAATGAAGGTTTTTATAAATAAATTTGGACAAACTTCCCAAAGGAAGTCGTTGGATGAAATGGTTAAGATGCAAATTTGGAGGGAGGGGGTTGGGTGGTCAAACCCCGCCCCCTCCTTTTTAAGTTAGACTCGGTTTTAAAAATCCTAACAACACTTATTTAAATGCCCACTATATTTTATTAATTCCAAGTGGTATGTTGTCGGGGTCGGGCCTGCATTGGGTGGCCCGACCCACATACTCCACCGACATTGTTTGAAAAGGTGGTAAGCAGTTGCGGTTAGCCCCGTATTAAATGACGTATGGTGGGTGGTTGGCGGTGGGGTTCACAACCCCTGCCACCATATATATCATATGGTTTCTGTCAAACAAGTTGAGTGGTTGGGCGGTGGGGTCATGACCGATGCCCACCACTATATTTATAATATTTTTTATTTGACCATTGGGGTAGGGCAGGGGTCATGGCCCGCCCTACCCCCCTTTTTTTAATTTTTTTTAGTTGATTTAAAACAACTTGGCCCTTTTTTATTTTCTAGAATTTGACCGAAAGAGTCATTTTAAAGAGGCCACAACTTTTCCCAGAATCTAGCCGGAGCTGGTCAGTATCCGATTGTCGGAAAAGGTCAAAATTGTGCCTTCTTTAACCTTCCCAGTCACCCAAGTCAACCCAAAACTTTGACTACTCCTAACTCCTTCATACAAGCTCAGAATTGAGTGTCGACTATGCCATTGGAATCATAAATAAAAGATCTTCAACTTGGCACTAAGTTTTTCACATTTCTGACACTTTGATTTTTGAGCCTTTGTACTTAAGCCACTTGTACTTGGACCTATTCGATCCACCTGGATTATTCCTCCCCATTGAAGAGCTTTTGGACCCCAAAATTCTTATCAATCAATAGGAAAGTGAGGGAATTTCTCCTTCACCTTCTCCTTTTCAAGCCATTTAGCTTTACTTGGGTGCATCCCTTTGAAACCAACATGGAGATACTCCACATCTCCTCGTCGTGGAGTCCCATTTCTTCAATCGAGAATGATGTCCTCTGGAAATTCATCGAGATACTCTAGTGAAAATTCATCCACTATAGGAACTAATCCTACCTCCTCGATGTCCATAATCAATGGTGGTTCATAAAGCTTTAGATTTTCGACATTCATGACCAAGTACATATGCATGTATACGGGAAAATCGATTCAGAAAGCATTATTCCCAATATTCTCCAATATGGTAAATGGATGATACTGGATTGGTCCCAATTTCTTGCCTTCCCCCTTCATTCGATCCTTGCTGATATGGAACCACACCTTGTCACCAACTTGAAATTTATGGTCACCTCGATGCTTATCATGTCAAGCCTTATATCGAGCCTGACTCTTTTCTAACTGCTTGGTGAATTGTTTGTATCCATTGGATGAACCGTTGTGCTTTGTCCCTGTCATCACGTCCACTGGCATATTCATCCCTTCCATAGATCATGTCAAAAGGGTCCTTTGGTAAGTAACCAAATCATGTCTCAAATGGTGAACGCTGCGTAGAGGAATGCACTACTTGGTTGTAGGCGTGTTTCACATATGGAAGATGATCATCCTACAACTTGGGATGTTTGCTGCAATAGCCCCGCAACAATTGTACCATGGTACGGTTGACAACCTCTATCTGTCCATCGGTTTGTGGATGGAATGTCATACTTCTCTTCAACTTGGTGGCCATAATACGCCACAAGCTGGTCGAAAAATATCCAAGGAAGCAAGAGCCTCGGTTTGACACAATCGACGTGGGCAACCCAAAGTGGACCCAAACATACTGAAAGAAAAGATAAGTAGTTTGCTTAGCAGTGACCTAATTTTTACAAGGCATTAATATGCACATTTTGCTAAAGCGGTCTACGACAACATACAAATATTCGTGACCCTTTCTAGACAATGGAAAACCTCCTACAAAATCCATTGACACACTTTCCCATGGACGACCCATAATAGGGAGTGGTGTGTAGAGCCTGAGTTTTCTATTAGAGGGCTTTGAAACAAAACACATCACACATCCATTTACAAAAAGGGTTACAATGTTTTTCATATGGGGCCAAAAGAAAAACCTTTGCAAATGAAATAAGGTTTTTTTGACACCAAAGTGACCAGACACAAGAGAGGTATGCCCCTCTCAAATTACATGTACCCTTTCTGCTGTGGGTATGCACAATTTTCCAAGGTGATACAATAGCTTCCCCTGCAAATGATAGTTGTCCACCTGTGAACCATGAGTTATTTTTTCATATATTGCTTTAAAGTCATCATCGTTGGCGTATTTTTAACCATAAATTTCAAAAGACAATGAAGCATTATGAAAAATAATAGAAGCAACAATAGGAGGGTGAGAAAGCATATCTGTTACTTTGTTACTAATGCCCTTCTTATACTTTATTACTAGATGAAACTATTGTAGAAAACCCATCCACCTGAAATGATGAGACTGTTGTATCTTGGTTTGTGACTGACGGTATTGCAAGGGTTGATGATCTGTATGGATGATGGTCTCCTTGTCAATCAGGTACTATTTCCACTTTTTCACACTTTGGACCAAGGCATACAGTTCCTTGTTGTAAGTGGCGTAATTGATGATAGCCTGCGAGAACTTCTCCTAATGGTAACATATTGGCTTCTTCTGCTGCAACAATACAACTCCCATGGGGTACCCACTAGCATCGGTTTCGATCTCAAAAGGCTGTTGGAGATCAGGTAAAGCCAGGACTGGTGCGGTGCTGATTTTCTCTTTCAGTGCTTCTAAGGAATTTTGCTACTTTCCTCCCCACTGAAAGGCTTGTTTGATACTTGTTAGTGCGTGTAAGAGTGATGAAATAACAAATAAGTTGGCAATGAATCTCCTCTAGTACTATACTGCACCTAGAAAAATATGGACCTTTGTTACATTGGTAGGCTTAGGCCATTTTACAATCACCTCAACTTTGGAGGGGTCTATCTTTAATTGACCATTACCGAAAATATGACCAAGGTAAACCAAAGAGATTTTCCCAAACTCACACTTTGATCATTTTACATACAATTCTTCCCTCTTTAATACATCAAACACTTTCTTTACATGGCATGCATGTTCATCCCAAGCCCTATTAAAGACAAGAATATCATCTAAATACACAAGGAAAAATTCATCAATGAAAGGCCAAAAAAAATCATTCATGACCCTCATCAATGTGGCTGGAGCATTGCACAGTCCAAATGGCATCACCGTCCATTCAAACAACCCCTGTTTGGTATTGAAGGTGGTTTTCCACACGTCCTGCTCTGCAATTCTGACCTAGTGATAACCACAAAGCAAATCCAATTTGGTGAAATAGATAGCATTCTTTAATTGATCTAACAAATAATCAATGCGAGGGAGAGGGTATCGATTTTTCACCGTGATTTTGTTTAGTTCCCAATAATCCACACATATCCTTCATGTGCTATTTTTCTTGGGTACTAACAAGATCGACGAGCCGCAAGGAGAAGTACTTGGCCAGATGACCCCTTGGTTCAACAATTCCTGTACCTTCTTTTTGATATCCTCCATCTCGATAGATGACATTCTGTACATACCAAAATTTGGAAATGGAGCATCATGCTACAAATGGATCTCATGTTGGATCTCTTGTTTTGGAGGCAATCCTCTAGGTTCTTGTAACAACTCATCATATTTAGAAATAAAATCACATAATTCCTGCTTATGATACAGATCACATCCTCAGAAAGCATCAGATATGTCTGCATCTTTTTCTCTCGCCACTGTGAGCAAACACCCCTTGCTAAAATTCACGTATCTCTTCATCTATCTTGCACTTACAAGACTAGCACTGACTTTGGTTTGATGAGCTCTTACAATATAATCTACCCCATCTTTTGTGATCTAGTATTTATTTTCATGTCGAAAGAAAACTTCTTTCCTGTCGTTAAGATAGGGACTCCCTAATACAATACCACAAATATCCAATGGTATGACATCTAGTTCTACTTCATTCACCAGTTTAGAATCAATTACAAATTTAACCTTACATTGCTTGGTTACATTTAGTTTTACTTTGTCATGTATCCATCCAAGCAAATAAGGTTTCAGATGAGGCTTAACTTCTAAACCTAAATTTTAAACCAAGGATTCTAAGATTAAATTTTCTTCAGAGCCTGAATCAAACAGATTTTCTACTTTTTTATGATTTATGACAACTCTAATATGAAACAACTAAATTGTATTTCATTCATTAGGAAGAGGCTCATCTGTTTAACTAGTGCTTTCATGTGATTCAGAATTAACATGAAGAGAATGAGTACCTTTTATGCCTGTTTCTGTGATCAATGCCGCATCGCCAGAGTGGGATCCAAGGTCTTGCTGCATGGTTCCTACCGTCTTTTGCTTACCCTTTCCTCCATATATCTTTGGCTTATTTTTTGGGTACAGCTTCCAACAATGATTATCATCATGACCTTCCTTTTTGTAGTGAGTGCAATAAGGCTTTTCTCCTTCATCCTTCTTCATTAATGCCGCCTTATTTTCCTTGTACTTTCCTTTCCCGTTGAATTTTCCAATTGAAGGTTTGAAAGGTGGTTTCTTTGAATGATCATCCTTAACATTTATGCCCATGTTTTCAAGATGAATGGCCTTTACACTGGCTGAGTTATTGTTAGCAGGTTCAAACATTAAAAATCAATTTCTAATGTAACTATGTAATGACCCAATGTACTTATTTACAACTTTAGGTGAATCTAATGAAATGCCCAAACTTAGTGCTTTTTTTTTTAAATTCCTCGGTAAAGATTTGCACATTTTGTCCTTTGCCTTGCCTTAGGTACTACCACTCCATTAAGGATTTTTTCTTATAACCAAAGGGATATAATTGATCTTTAAGTGCAATGATAAAATTTGACCATGAGAAAATAAGGTTACCCAAGTTATTTTTGCCTTGAAGTTTTCTCTCCCACCTGATGAGAGATTTTCCATTCAGTCGAAGAGAAGTCAACTGGATCATTGCCTCATCCTCCACAATCTGTTGAATCTTGCAGTAGAGTTAAATATTCCTAATCCAACTATTAAGTTTCTCTACATTACTTTCACCATTATACATGGGTAGATCAAATTTTACATCTAACCTAAATAAAGGTTTATTAGATGCATTTAAGAATTCCCATGATGATGGTTAGAAGAGGAGGAATAACTTTCACTTGCTGGAGGAGAAGGAGGTGGGTCTCCTCCACCATCTCCATGCGTTGAACCTTGTCCTTCTGAAGCATTCTCCCCTACTTTCTCTAGTTTCTCAAGTCTAGAGAACAACTTTTCAACTCAGCCTGCCATGGTGTAGAAGGTCTTGCGGAATTTGAGCTCTTCCTCGTGTCAAGCATCATCACCCATGTTTCTTCTCTGATGTGCATGTCTCGATTCAGGATCAAAATACTGTAGTGTCCCTTCGCCTCTTCGTAGCCTGTTTATAGTTAGTATACAAGAATATAATTAACATCTACAAACACCTACTCTGATACCACTTGATCAAAAAATCTTTTGCTTGAGATGTGTTAAAGAATTACATGTGCAAATTACAGCTTTCAAATAAGAAACTTTAAAGGCATAAACATAAGAAGAGAGAAGCAATTAACATCTTGTAAGAAGACACATAATTGGTATCGGAGTTCGTCCAGGAGGGACTACGTCTCCGGGCCCTGCTCAAATAGTGGGGAGGCCCTCTTTCATTAAGTGGCAAAAAATGAAAGTACAAGCATAAAAATGAGAAATTACACCCTTATATCTCCATAGCTGAAAGTGCCTGAAAATTGCAGACCTCTGATGAAGAAATGGACAAAACCGTTGGATTGGTGGCATCAAGAGGTGAAAAATCCATATAAAAGTTTTCTGAATCTGACAAAGTGAAAATCTAGACCCTCTGGAAAATGGCTCATATCATGGTTCCGCCCTGCTCCTACACAATGCTCCTGGTTCCACTGCCTCGATTTTCATTCCCGCACCTGGTTTCCTGGGCGCATTGATTAAATGAATGTTTTTATAAGGAAAGCCAGATGAACTTCCCAAAGGAAGCCATTGGCTGAAATGGTTAAGATGTGAATTTAGAGGGAGGGGATCGGGTGGTCAAACCCTGCTCCCTCCTTTTTAAGTCGGACTTGGTTTTGAAAATCCCAACGAAACTTCTTTAAATGGCCACCATATTTTATTAATTCCAAGTGGTACGTTGTGGGGGTCGGGCCCGCATTGGGTGGCCCGCCCCCCATACTCCACCGATGCTGTTTGAAAAGGTGGCAAGCGATTGTGGTTAGCTCCATATTAAATGTCGTATGGTGGGTGGTTGGTAGTGGGTTCACAACCCCCGCCACCATATATATCATATGGTTTCCATCAAACAAGTTGAGTGGTCAGGCGGCGAGGTCACGACCGCTGCCCACCACTATATTTATAATATTTGTGATTTGACCGTTGGTGTAGGGTGGGGGTCATGGCCCGCCCTGCCTCCCTTTTCTTAAAATTTGTTTTTAGTTGATTCAAAACAACTTGGCCCTTTTCGATTTTCTAGAATTTGACCAAAGGAGTCATTTTAAAGAGGCCACAAATTTCCCAAAATTTGGCCAGAGCTGGCCGGAATTCGGTGGCCAGAAAAGGTCGAAATTGTGCCTTCCTTAACCTGTCGAGTCACCCAAGTCAGCACAAAAATTTGACTGCTCCTAACTCCTTCATACGAACTCGAAATCAAGTGTTGTCTGCGCCGTTTGAATTATAAAGACAAGATCTTCAACTTGGCACTAAGTTTGTCACATTTCTGACACATTGATTTTTGAGCCTTTGTACTTAAGCCACTTGTACTTGGACCCGTTCAATCCACCTGGATCATTTCCATAAGAAAAATGCAATCAGGTTTGGTACTTCCACATTCTACCCGACCATAGACATGGTTGGGTCAAATATCTCTTCAACCAGTCACCCCCGTACCATATTCCAAGAATGAATGTGGGATCTCATCAAACACATCAATGAAAACCAATCTAGGGCTTCCTGAGGTT
Source organism: Pinus albicaulis (assembly GCA_034641835.2). Lineage (NCBI taxonomy): Eukaryota > Viridiplantae > Streptophyta > Pinopsida > Pinales > Pinaceae > Pinus > Pinus albicaulis. Next base: position 1,696,425,584 of record CM076580.1, on the reverse strand, counting down.
GAACCGCATAAACCCTCAACTAGTGATTCCAACTCAAGGTCGGAAATCACAACCATCACCATATTTATCTCTACCCAAGTTTCCTAGGGCTCCAAAGCGTTTGTTCCAACCAAGGCTCTAGGACTAGTAACTCAAACCCAATTGTTTCTGGGCTCCAAAGCATTTGTCCAAACAAGGCTCCAGTACTAATACCTCAACCCACCTAGGGCTCCATGTTGTTTGTCCAACTAAGGCTCCAAGACTAGTAACTCAACCCAAAAACTGTTTGTCGAGCTCCAGATATTTTTTCCAACCAAGGCTCTAGGAACTAATAACTAAACCCACAACTAAAGGAACCTGAGAACCAACTAGAAAAAACCAATGAAACTAAGCCCACAACACCATGGATATCTAGGAAATGGCAAGGCTAGGAAATCCCACTGTAAATCTAGGTGATCCTCCATGCCAATGACAGATCATGCCCAAGAAACCACACGCATGCACCATGTCTGCCAAAACTAGTGAGGAAACCATACATGCAACTCAATATCTGCAAAGAAATATAATTGTAGCCGCTCATCCTGATGTCCTCTTTCACTTTCCTTCCATTACTTTTCCTTTTTTCTCCAAATCCAAAGTATGCCACACTCCTCCAAGAGGGCTCCAAGAAAACTCTAAGTATCCAAGATATGAGAGAGAGAGAGAGAGAGAATAGAATGAGAGCCATAAATGTGAGAAAAAACTTTTCAATTGATCCTTAGAAGAATTTTTATCAATGAAGCCTCTATTTTCTTCATTTTTCATTATTTTCCATAAATTTCCTCCTCACTTGAAACCTACGACCTTTCACCTTCGTTTTCTCCTATTTTCCATTATTTTCATAAATAAATGTTCCAAAACACTTTTGCCTCTCCAATGCCCTAGTCATTTCCCTTTTCAATTTCTTTTAGCCATAATAACCGAAATGAACATCCAATAGGATGTTTTTCCCACCATTAATCTTGGATTACGTGTCCCATCAACCATGGTTACTATTTTAACTTTATTACATGGAATTTTCACCAGGGTTGTTAGAAGTTCCTCCAACAATTGGAACTAGTTTAACTGACCTTGACTCAATTTATTTGAATTAAATTGTTACAATTGAAATTAAATCAACCTAGGCTCCTAAAATTTAGGAATCAATGTACACAACTCAAGTTCATACCCCAACTCAAAATAACTAAGATAACTAAGTGATAATAACTCAGTTAAATCATTTAAGTTGTCCGCTGATGTGGAATTTCAATTTTATCATAATTTAATCAAAGGTAGAAATAAATTAGGAATTTTTTGCTACATTTTCAACATGTCAACCAACTAGAAGAAGGAGGATGCCACTTCAGTTGAGGAGGTGGATGCTACTATTAACCTACAGTTAGTGGGTTCACTTATGTACCTTGTGGACACACGACCAGATATGTGCTATGCAGTCAACTAGTGGAGCCAAGCTATGGTTAGGCCAACCAAATTATTTTGGATGATAGTTAAGCATGTTTTAGGGTACCTCAGAGGAACTACCTAGTCTTGACTATGGTACATACATACAGAGGAAGTGAAGTTTTGTGGCTTCACAGATGTAGATTGGGCGAGGAGTCCATCAGACCGAAAGAGTACTACAGGTGGAATTTTTAGTGTTGGGCCCATAGTTGTTTCCTGGTACAATAGGAAGAAAATATTTGTGGCCCTTAGCTCGGCAAAAGCAGAATATATGGTTGCAAGTCAAGAAACATTTGAGGTGACCTAGATGAGAAAGATACTTTTTGGATTGTTTGTTCAGATGGTGGCTCCAATTGTGATCTACTATGATAATCATAATTTCATCAAGATCTCTTAGAATATTGTTTTTCACGATCAATCCAGGCATATAGATATCTGGAATCACCATTTACGGGACTGTGTGCAGAGGTGGATAATGATGTTGCAGTACATTCCAACAGAGAAACAAGATGATGAAATTTTGACAAAGGCCTTGCTAAGAGGAAGTTTGCGTTCCATAGGTGTAGGATAGGGGTGGTTGATAATAATTTTCTTGATGAGAGGGAGGGTTGAAAAATGTAGCGAGAAATTATCAATTTGTTTTTTCCTTGATTAAATTAATAAAGCTTGAATTTTCACATCAACACACAACTTAGATGTAGTTAACTTGTGTGACATGGCTTGTGTCACCCAATTTACTCAGTAAATTTGAGTCGAAGGAGTTAGAGTTCTGTTAAGCATGTGTGATTGCTAATTTGTAGCAATCAAGGTCATTTATCTAAGGTTGTATTCAGTTAAACTAGTTCTAATTGTTCAAGGAACTAGTGAAGGGTCAATTATGTAGTGGGACTTCAGTCAAACTCAGTGACCATCTAGTTAATTAATCAATTTTCCAAAAATAGCTAGTACATGCAGATAATTCAAGTTCCCAGGGCTTGGTCAAGATTCCAAGGTAATGTAATATCAATTGTAGACTATTCTTGAGTGTAAAGGTATTGCATGCAGTCATATGATAAGCATAGGGAATTGCACAATCCACTTTGTAGGAATTCCTAAACAATAGGGGTCTGATTCGTCAAGGAACAGCACAAGGATATAGGAGCTCAAGAAGAGGAAAAAATTGACTAAGTCTGGGTTAGAGATTCTCATTCAGTGGAGAGATAGGTTATGCACTTGCAAGTTGTACTTAGTTGATCAAAGCAATTATAATACATCTCTATTCATTTTATTAATGTAAGTAGGCATTGGGTTTTTAGCAGATTGTTTTCCCCAAAGGAAAATACTTGTTTCATGTGTGTGATTTCTTATTAAATGTCTAAAATTTTCATTCTAAATTGTGAATTAATGTCCACAGAGCAGTAGAGTATGTTTGTGTCTTGTGATTTTGATTAAAAAATCATAAGTTGTTTCAAATATACACCATAATTTCTACATGACTAACCATCAAACCTGCTCTCATGCCTTTCCTCCCTAAGAAAGTCATAGCCTAAACACCAAGATTCGTGTTGTGTTGTCTTGGACTATTCCAAGGCTTCTCCAACTCTAGTTTGTTCCACTGAATGCCCCATCACAACCTTGTACCAACTTCTTATGCCATCCCTTAATGTGATCTTCTCTATTGAGAAGCCTAACGTGCACATTTTTCTAAGTTTACGATTCCAATAACAACTCAACACTCGATATTCCAAGATTAGTTGTTGGTTGCATGTCAATATTTGTGAAAACATACAGGGAAAAAATCATTCTTATTTGGACTATAGATTTCAAAAAGATTTTAGAATTTAACACACAAGAGCTAGGTAAAATAATTGACTTCTCTTCTATCCTTGGAAATATTCCCATAAAGTTATAATCAAATTAAGTTCAACTCAAAAGAAACTTAAAACTATGATAAAGGCTCTAAACCAAATTTTCCTCTTCAATTACCTACCATCAAATTTCTTTCTTAGTGCTTGAAGGATCATCTTGAACTTCCTCGTGTAGCAATAAATCAACAAATAGAGGGGCGTGTTTCCAATTGCGATGCAACTTCCCAATAGGATTCACCTTCATTTTTTGACACAAATCTTGTACTATACAGAAGGATTCCAAAGGTGAAGGTTGCAAATATATGTAAGGCCTTCGAAGAACTTATATATGCCCTTATATGTGAAAAAATAATGGATGCTAATATTTCTTGGATAGCAATCATCGAGTCCTTTTTATTTGCAATTGCTTGTTACACTCCAAATCTTATGAGGTTGCAACAATTTTATAGGAATTTTTGTGGTAACACTTTTGTTTGTAAGGGTTTCATGCATGGGTGATGCTAATCTATGGTTAGTGTAATTTGAGCCCGAGTTCGAGTCTCCTCCTATCTCGAGTTGTTGGTGACATTTGCACCTTGCTAAGTGAAATATTAAGATTAATATTCTGTAGCTTTGAAATTAAACAAATCTAGTGAGAAAAGGGAGGATTTAGGTATATTATGGATGAGTATAAGATTCCAAGTTGCTAAGTTTATGGTAATAGGTTCTTGAAAAAAAGGTCGTGGTGAAAAAATTAATATTTTATGGTGTGGTTGGTTACATGGGGAATAATTGATTGCTATGATTTTCTAGTAGTGTTTATTTTAGAAAAGAGTAAATTTTGTTTGGATTAAAATAGGTTTAGGGAAGAGACATTTAAAAACATATTTTTATGTGTTTTGACCAAAGTGTAAATGAGAGGAGTGTTAGAGGGAGCACCTCAAATAAGGAATAGCTCTTGGTTTCAAAGAAATGGTTAAATATTATGTAATTCTATGATTGGAAGTAGCACTGAGTCACCTAAGTTAATGTTTCAATGATTCATTCAAAAAAAGTTCAAAAGAACACAAGAAAAATAAATCAACAATGGAATATTATGGTCCCATAATATTTGGGGAATAATTTAAATTTTCATAATGTAACTAGGCATATGGTTGTAAATATTGTGTATGTTTGCATACCCTTGGTTTGGTTATGGTCCACTATTCAACAATGGTTGTGGCATCAGACTCATAGTTGGAGGTTTGATATTCATTATTGAAGGGGAGGATGTCACATATACGAGGAGACATTAACACTTATATGTTGGGTAGGAGTTAACACTTATACGTTGGGTAAGTGATTTATTCACAAAATTTAGGTGATGCTTGACCATGTCTGTTTTAATAGAATTAGTTAAGATTCGAGGAACAAATGTCAGTAGAGAGCAGGATGTACCAATTGCACTAGCTAGTTCTTAAAAATTTATAGTGGAGTTGTTTGCTTATTCAAGGAGAATTCATCATGGAGTTGAATGAATCATGTAGGTGAAGGAATTACTACTATATCAATGGTTATAGAGGTTAAGTACCTATGTATTTCACTCAATGGTTGTTCCTTGATATGGACTTCATAGTTTCATATTGACTCTATGCTCATGTTACATGATAAAAGTACCAGATCAGACCAAATGTAGACCTTGCAATGTGGGATCATCTTCAAAATATGAAGAATAATTTGTTACAATATATTGTAGAATAATGAAGATTTCGTCGGAAAATACAAGTACTCATTAAAGGGGAATATTAGAATAGTTAGCTTGTATTTTCCTTATTGTACTAGTATTTAGTCACATAACTTTGTTATTGTAGAAATTATCATAGGTAGAGAATGAATCTAAGTGAATAGCCTTCTTGAGTGATTTTAGGAGATTGTTAACTGAGAGATAAACTACTTCCTAGATTAATGTATAGTTGAGATATTCTTTCAATTAGTTATGATTGTGATAATGTAGTGTGTCTATCTTTAGGCAAAACCTTCATGTATTTATTTGTACAATTACATTGGTGAATAGAAGAATAATGACCATAATTTTTGTTATGCCATATCTCTTCTCTTATTTGTAATATGCAGGTCAACTATATCAATGCTCATGCAACATCGACCCCAACCGGAGATCTCACAGAGGTTACAGCTATCAAGAACATTTTCAAGGATACTTCTAGCATCAAAATGAATGGAACAAAGGTGAGTAATTCATTATAGATAAAATGGTTAGGTTGTTTGCATTTTTTTTGTAATTAAAATATCTGAAAGTTTGGAATCGTTTTTAATTTGTATTTAAAATGAATACATGTTCTAACATCTAACATCTTATAACACTACAACTTGCAATTATTTTAAAACTCATCAAAATGAATTTCAACATGTGATTGTATCCTTTAGTAAATGATTTATCTTGTCTCCAAAATTTGTGCCATTATTTCCATTGAAAACATAATATATGTTTCTCATGTTAAGTATGGCTTACTCTTTCAGTCTATGATTGGACATTGTCTTGGTGCTGCTAGTGCACTAGAAGCAATTGCAACCATAAAGGCTATCACTACTGGGTGGCTTCACCCTACAATTAATCAATTTGTAAGTTTCTTAGTTATATGGAATTTTTTTGCTAATAACTACAGGAAGAAAACCCCTGTTTTTTTTATGTGCAAATATCATTTTCTTGAATGTGGTTGTTTTTTTTGTTTTTTCTTTATAATAGTATGAAAAAATTAATTTAATTTACATGTTTATACTCTTTTGCAGAATATCGACCCTCATGTTACAATTGATACAGTGCCAAATATAAAGAGGCAACATGAAGTGCATGTTGGTAAGATAACTTGATTAGAGTTGTGCTTGTAATATGAACATGTCATGGGAACTCTTAACTGCACATGTTTTTATGCATATTATGAAACTATAATACAATAAACTAGTTTTCAATTTTCCATATTCATCTTTAGGTTGTATGAAATATCCCAACTTATTATTTGTAATTAGGAGGATAAGAAAATGAGAGATACTAACCATTGCTTTGGTTTTTCTTTTTTATTTATCATGATTAGGTTTGTTATATTAGAGCTTAATACGTTGGGCACTTCCTTTTGGTTATTTTGTATCACATTTAAATTTATTCTAGGAGTTATAATAGAAATCAATCACGAGGGTGTAATTTGTGTCTAAAAGATGAATGTGAAAAATAGTTTAAAGGTTGTGACTGATTTATACAATGTCAATGACAGGTATCTCAAATTCTTTTGGATTTGGTGGGCATAACTCAGTGATAGCTCTTGCTCCATTCAATCCTTAACAAGAAATCTACATTATGTTTTCAAAATATTTGTTTTTCTATTGAATTTCCATAAATATTTGTTTTTCTATTGAATTTCCATAAATGGGATGCAATGTAGTAATCTTTGAACATGTTTTTAATTCAAAGTGTCAGATCTACTTTCAACATTGTCCTATTATCTCAAATGAATCAATTGTAGTGGAAATAATTTGGATTTTTATGATTTATTTAAATAATATTTTGCATATGATTCGTAATATTGGGGAAATATTCCAGATTCAACATCACTATAATAGATGAGGAGATGTATATTTAAATTTTTAATTTGATTGTCAATTAGATATAGTCACAAATATTCCAAATTATCCCTCATGTACAAGATCATATTGTTTTTCTCTTTTTTTAACCTTACAAAATGAATTCAAAGTTACAGTGATATTTGATTCAATGGTTCTTTTCAAGCAAGCAGAGAGCATAAAACTACTCAGTTTCAAATTCTTCTTGTGCTCTACTTTTCAAAGATTTCACATTTGGTCGAAGTACAACGCTCTGTCATGTACACAGCCATCTGGCCCCTGCAAACGATGACAAATGTTACTTCATTTAGTTTACTTAGTGATGATGGAAAATTTTACTGCTGCCCCTAACGAGGAGGACCATGAAGAACGTGTTGCCATCGAACAAGAGCCAAGAACCAATCTTGTGTTCCCGAAGGAAGCACCTCCTCACATGGATTCTTGTCCTATTGAACAATAACCTAGCAGAAAGGAGGATAGTACATGTCTTATAGTTCCCATTTAAGACTGGTTCACGGTAAGCTGCTTGACTGGTTTCACTTAACATTTTTTCAATATATCAAAGTATATGACTATATTGAAGAGGCAAAGGGGATTACCTGACAATAATCTCAAATTATTTCTCCAAGAGAACGCATGTCTGTATTCATTATCCCATTAGCAAACAAATCAAGATTTTTTTGTAACAAAAATGATATAAGAGAAGTCGACGTGGGTGGGAAATACCTATAAGCAAGGACGGCTTCGACATGCCTCCGACATATCCAAAACTGTGCCCAAAATGTGAACACAGGCGGGAATTTTGGAGACTCATTGCGCCCTTTGCTGCATTCGAAACACAATAGAGAAAAAAACTTGTCAGTACATGTATTTGAACATAGCTTCCAGGGGTACTGAAACACAAACATGAAGGAAAAAAACCAGGCTAAGGTTGATAATGTGGAAAAGACACCTCCAAGGAAACACCTCTACGACCATGGTTATAGAGGCTTCTCAGTGAAAGAAACAACAAGAATGAAGCCCTTCGCGATAACGTGTTTCTCCTATTTACAAGACAAAATTTCCTCCTATTTACAAGACAAAAATTTCTGAAGGAAACATTCAAAACAATTACCAGTGCACCAAAATGATTTAAATTGGTTTAGAAGAGGAAATTTTCAAAAGAAACCTTCAAAATAATTTACAGTTCAAAAAATCGATTAAAATTGGTTGCCATATGACTTTCCCCCACTTGGTTTTCTGACTTTTCGCCAAATTAGCCTTCATCTATGATGTTTCCTATGATGCTGCTGAGTCCACTGGGGAAGCTACAACTACTTCCGCTGTTGTGTGATAATTTACAGGTTTCAGGCCAACCGAGGCTACTAGCTTTCGATCTGGAGCTGATAGCTCTGCAACTTGAACTCGATCAGAAAACCCCTGCCTACGCTTAAACAACTTTTGCATCTACTGCTGGTGAAACTGAATAAACGGGTTCAACTTGTGCTTTTTCCTTGGTTAAAGTCTCCCTAAACTTTGCTTTTTCATCTATTTCTATATTTTTCATTGTTTCTACCTTTGTTACCTATGCTACTATCTACGCCTATGCCTATGTCCTATCATTTGCCTTTGCTAATGATGGGTATCAATCTATATCTAAACCTACAAGAGCCCCTGGTCATAGATGTAGAAATTCCATCCAGTGGCATTTGGCATAGGCAGAGGTATACCAGAGCCACTTGGAAATTTGGAAATTCAATTTTTGTTTTATTTCAAACCATAAGCTATTGCAATTTCTTTTTTAAATTTTAGTTAAACCTTTTTATTTTTGAGATAAATATGTTTAAAAAATTAAACACCAGGCTCAATCCTTTATGAACAAAATCACGTAGTTTGTTCATAAAGATTGCATGTGATATGGGGCACTAAGATTGCCCCATTTTTGGGAAGTATCTTTTTTTGGTGAGCCAACGCACCAGGAGGCATATCCAATCAGAGACAGGAGTTAGTGTTGTTGATCATTGCCTGAGCCATACATACAGAAGAAACCCTCACAATTCGATATGCAATAGTAGAAGATTCAGGAAAGCCAGCCGCTGACCCAACATACTTACCAATTGGATATTGAGCAGCTATCCAATCAATTGATCGAGATTTCTACCCTGCAGGCAACGAAGAAACCATACAAGTGAGCTCCATTCCAGGTATGGTTTAGAATGGTTCATAGACTACTTAACACATATTTTATTAAATTTGGAAAAAATTTATTACAAGGCCTTCAACAATATTCATTTTTTTTTGTAAATCACCATATTAACTTAATTTAAGATAAAAAAAAGTTTAGGAATGTCAAACCAATTAGAGACTATGAATAGGTCAAACATGTGGTTGTTAGGTACAATAGTATTAATGCACAATATGAGTGTGAAAGAAAACTCTTAGAAAATATTTATTCAAGGTAAATCATATTAGTATGCCTAACATCTAAGAAAGATATTATAGTTATTGATAACATAATACAGTCATCTATGTTTGTGGGGTCTTGGTTAAACGGTGATGAGGCGGGCTGTTATAGCACTCATCACAGGTTCAATTCCCCTCCCCGATCGGGGGGATGTATCTAGACATGTTATGAAAAGTGGAGTAAAAAAGTGAAAAAAGAGAAAAATGAAAGGCACTACCAAACTTACAAAAAAAAATAAAAATAATACAGTCATCTATGTTTGATTTTTGTGTTAGACGACTCTAACCCCCTTTCCCACAACTTGTGAGAGAGTTGTTGATTGAATAATGGTGATGTGAGGATCTTAGTGTAAGTGGAAAGGAGGTGCCTCCCTTTCATTTCTTTGAAACTAATCTACTAGAAACTTAGTAAAATGTTTTTGTGCTAAATTTTATACCCCTTCATGCCTTTACGTAACACTAATGAGGAGGTGATACTTCTTCTTTACAACATCCATGAACCCGCTATAAAAGCTAGGCACTATTAATCTAGGTATTTCAAGAAGGTTGGGTATCATTGATCTATTTCCACTCAAAGCCAAGTACATCGAATGAGAGCTCTTAAATGGGTATTAAATTCATTCCATTATGATGGACACTGTCACAAATTGATGTAAACAAGAATTAGTGGCTGTTGAGAACCAATATACATAGACAAGTAAGTAGTGGAATCAAGGGTTTTCAAAAAATAATACACTTGATGGCAGTCTGGATAATTATATCTCCTTGTTAACAATGTCAAAAACTAATAATGGTCCTAATGTAATAGTTCCAACCTATTGTACGAAAAACAATAATTGACCATTACTTTCACCAACAAGAGAAAATGATAAGAATTGTTAATGGGGAATAAATAAATGTGAAACACAACTTATGGATTTTAGTTGAAATTTATATAAGTCCTCATACTCGTTAATTATTAAATACTTAATGTAACTACTAATAAATTACCATTAAAATATTAATTTTGAATATTAAATATGTATTAAAAGTCATTTATATATTACACATGATTTTCCATGTGGTCTGAATAAACCACTTAAAACCCATTATCAATAAATTCTAATTAGTTTTGTAAAAGATATATCTTTACTTACATTACGAGATTTATTTCAAATATATATTACATTCATAAAATTGTATCAATACATATAACTAAATGGAATACAATAAATAGCTTCAGGTCTTGTTAGCTTCTATGAGATTATTTTAATTACAAATAGTTTATTTAATAATTGAATTTTACAAATTGTTAATCTTGATGGAAAAATCATGTCATATGGTGGAAAAAAGTTTAAATATGTTCATTTATGATGCAACTCTTGAATGAACCTGAATAGTCTATTTATTGATCAATATGAATTAATTAATCCATGTTTTTGTTGGGTGTGGAGCCTGATTATCTTCTTTATTTATATGTATCTCCGCGTTGGACCCCTGTTCTTAACGGGCAGCAACACTGCCCGTCATTTAATTGCTACCAGGGGCAATGTCCCCGAAGCTAAAAACCAATGTAAAATTGCCTTGTAAAATATTGTTATTTTGTAGCCAATCTGGACCGTTCATTAGGTGGATTATCTGACGGTAGAAGTTATGTTTAATTCAGGGTTTTTTGCCCTAGAAGGCAACCCCTCATTTTGTGTGAGGGTATTATATTGCAGTTGTGCATGGTATGTGTATTATGAGCGAGAAACATAAAGGGGGACTGTGAGAGAGAGTAGAGGATATTACAACGAATCTGTTGTAGGTTGTGTCTCTTCATCTTACTGGATATTATAAAGGAAGGACTAGTTGTTCGGGGTGGACGTAGCCCAAATTGGTTGAACCATGTATATTTGTATCTCTCTTGTTTTATATGTTTTCTATGTTTGTGTTTCCGCATATTTTATGTGTTCCATTGCTTTGTAATATATAATTTTCAAACAGTTTTAATAGAAAACATTTTTTTTACATAGAGTTTTCTTTTATCAATAACAATGTCACATTTATACACCCATATTAAACCATATGATAGGTATATAAAAATCAATCATTTTTTTCTTGACTTATCGACTTATATGGCATGATTCTATATAAATGTAATTGATTTAAAAATGCATAGCTATAAAAAGTTATCGAATGAAAATAGAATAAACCACTTAGAACTGGTCATTGATTGATTTTAAATTATTATTTTTTCCAAAAAAAGGAATCTTTAATTACATTAAGAGCTTTATTTCAAAAATATAATACATTTATAACCTTGTATAAATGCATATAACTAAATATAATCTAATATGGCATGCTTTATGTCTAGTTGGCTTTTATTATTTCAATTAGAAATTATTTATTTACGAATTGAAATTTACAAAATGTTAATAGGGATGGGAAAATCAGATGTTGTATGTTGTAAAAAGTTAAAATACATTTATTTATGACCTCCATATTAAGAGAACTTGAGGAATCTACTTACTATTAATTATTTCATGTTTTGTTAGGAAAAACATTTCATTTTACATGGAGTTTTATTTCAAAAAAACAATGTCGCGTTTATACACTTATATTAAACTTCATGATTAAAAAAAAAATTTGTTAAATGGATTTATATAGACCACTTATAACTTATTATCTATTTCTTCTAATTTGTTTTACAAAAAATATATATTTATTTACATTAGGAGCTACATTTCAAAAATACATCACATTTATAAACTTTCATTAATGCATATAACCAAATAGAATACAATAAATAGCTTCGAGTCATTGTGGATTCTATGATATTGTTTAAGTTACAAGTAAATTATTTAAGAATTGAAAATGAAAAAAATGTTAAAATGGATGGGAAAATAAATGTCTTGTGGTGCAAAAGTTTAAATACAACCATTTATGATCCATCTCTTTAATTAATTTAGATGGCCCACTTAACACGTCTTTAATTAATTTTTTCATGTTTTATTAAGAAGAGCATTTTGTTTTACATTGGAGTTTTATTTCTAAAAAATACAATATGAAATTAATACTCATATTAAACTAAATGGTAGACAAATAAAGGTTAATAAATGGATTCATTATTAACTTATATGGGATAAGATGATTACATACGCAAATAGTTGATTTAAAAAAAATAAAAATAAAAAATAAAAAAATTATGGATTAAAAATTGAATGCCTTACCATTTAAGGAGTTTGAAGTATTCACCTATGGTCCATCACCCATTGGCTTAAATATTCCACTTAATAATTATTATCAAGAAATTATTAGATTTATTTTTTGAAAAATTTCTTATAGTATATGGCTATTATATATCACATTTATACATTCGTATTAATGGATATAGCTAAGTAAAAATCAATAATATAAGTATGTCTCATATGATATGATTTTAGTTTATTTAAAATACAAATTAAAATATATATATATATATATATATATATATATTCAAATAAAGTTCAAAGACATAATTTATCTATGATAGTGTCCAATCAAACCTTGATATTCCACTTAGCAATCATTATCATTAATTATATGTTTTTTTAAGAAATGAAAAATTATTTATAATATTTTTTTATCTCAAAAATTAAATATCACATTTATGCACTCATATTAATGCATTTATAGGTAAAAGGTCAACAACTAACTTTGAGTGTTTTTTTTTTTTTTAATTTCCTTTCCTAAATAAGACTAATTCTATTAAGAAAATACATATGGTACAATTAGAGCTTTCAAAGAAGCGAAGCTAGAGAGCAAGGGAGCCGGAAATGACAAATTGTCAACCTCGGTCCCATAAGGCATCAGCAAAAGATAACAGAGAGAACAGAAAAGAACGAGCTAGACTAAGGAATCTACCCAGCATGGGCAGAGTCTCCCAATCGACATTTTTTCCCTTTCTTTTTACTGACTTTGACCCAACCATTCTGATCTGGCTGGACTGGAACTACTTGCAGACTGTTCTGTGCTAAGGGAGGAGTCTCCTTGTTTGAATCGGACGAAGAAGACTCATGAGAGCGTTTCTGCGAGATCAGAGGCGCAGAAGGATCCTCGAGGCGAGCTGAGGGCGAGTCCTTCGGATGCTCCAAATTCTCCTCTTCCACTTCAATATCCTCCTCATCAGAGCTAGAGGACTCTATGTCATCCATAGGGGGTCTATCACAAGGTTTCCAACTCTTGGATTTGGATTTGCGATTCAAATTCTTCTTTTTGTCTAAGAAGGAAGCACATGTGTTCTGGAGATGCCCCGTCTGATGGCAATGGCGACACCTGAAGGCTGTGTTCTCATAGTCCAAAGTTTGCGTCCAATGGAAGTCCCCAACTTTGAGGATGATCTGATCTGGCAGCCCTTTGCTAATGTCAATTTCCGCGCAAATTCTGCCGAAGGTATATAATCCTTTCTCCCCCCTTGAAGTATCTGTTGCCAGGAAGCGGCCTAAGGTGTCCCCGATTCCTTGAAAAACTGCAAAATGCCATAGATGAGCAGGGAGATTTGGAAGCCTGACCCAGATAGGAAGCTTGGAGATGACAGCGGTGGAGGGGTCGAAGTCTGGGAACCAGGGGGTGAGGAAAAGTCCAGCTGATCCCCAGAACCAGGGGCCTCCCGTTAAGGCTTTCTGGTAATCTTCATTGAAGGCAAAGACTACAATAAAGAAGCCTTTCGAGCAAAAGAAGACTTTGATGTTGTTGGTCCAATTGGAGAGGATCCACTGGTATAGATCGGCAGAACGGGGCCATAGTCCATTAAATCTGCAAATGATGGCAGTTTCTACAAATGACTGGTATTTATCATCCAGAGATGGATGAGTGATTTCAATGGTAGGGGTTTTTTCCATTTTGTCCACCAAGAAAGGTTTGGGAGCCTCAGCAGTTTGGGAAGACTTCTTGGCAGGCTGTGCATGAACCGCATCTTTATAGGAAAAACCTTTGGAGTTGGAGGATTTCCCAACTGCACCTCCCCTTAGCCGAAGTGATAGGATCACTGTGGCATTTCTGTCAATATTATAAAAGGAAAGAGGTAGATTGTTATCAAGCTTCTTACCTGCGAAGAGGAGCCTCAAAAGGGAAGCAGGGATCCCTAGCCTCTGTTCCAGTATCTTTGAGAGATGGCACACTGAGAAAGAGGGCTGGACCCCAAGGAGGAGGGTTTTTCCTGTCAGAAGAATTATTTGAATCTGAAAAGTCGCTGGTTGGAGATGAGAAGGATTTTGGCTGCCTGAGTGAGGAATCGAAGTTGAATCAGTGAGTTCGCAGGGCTTCAGAGCTAGCTCCAGATCTCGGCGATACTGCTTCTGCATGTGGAAGCCCAGAGCGGCGGTAGCTAAAGGCAAGAATCTGCAGGCAAAGTCGTGGAGAAAAATGAGCCGGAGGCCCAATGAGGTAAAGGCCAGATCGCTCCATATTGCCCCCGCGCAGTTGGATAGCCATAAAGCGATGGCAGTCACGACTGTCCCCTGCTGAGGAGCCAATGCGCCGAGGAACTCTACCCATGTTCTCTGCATCGACCACCATTCCTGCCATGGCACATAGTCTAATGGGCAATGTCTCGCACAGTCCATTTGCCCGACATGTCTGCAGGGGGCCCAAGTGGAAACTTCCGCGGGAAATCGCCTCCAAGCTCCAGGTATCATCTTATCCTTCACATGGCTGCAAATGAGCAGAAACCCATGCCCTCTCCTCGCAGATGCCTCCCTGCATTCAAATCCATGGCCGCACCACCAGGTCGGCACGATCCAGCGAGCGACGGCAATGTTTGGGGTCTGAAACCCTAGGGCAAGGGAAAAAACGCGAGCGCTCTCCATCTCTTTCCTTATAACTAACTTTGAGTGTTGTTGATTTTCAGTATGATATGATTTTAATTACAAACATTAATTAATTGAAGTATATAAATTTATGTAAAATATTGATTGAGAAATCACATATATTATGCTTCAAAAAGTTCAAATCATTTACCTATGACACATTTCCCATTAGCTTGAATACACAATAGTGCATGTAGCATCTATCAAGTAAATTATTATATTTTCTTCAATAAGAATTGCACTTTTGTTTGCAATGAGCTCTATTTAAAAACTTATATTTCACATTTATATATGAGTATTATGTATATAAGTAAATAGAATTCAATAAAAATATAAGAATGCCTTGATGGTTCCTGTAAGATGATTTCAATAGCAAATAATTCATTTATTCACACACACACACACATATTAGCAAAAAAAAAAAGATACAACAAAGTCATCGCAAAAATAATTATAAATAATAATAGAAACATGTAATAATATAATTGACAATTCCCATTGTAATTTTTATTTTTTTATTAATAGAAAGTTTTGATTTTTTTTTCTTCAAAAAAAAAATGAAAATTCCCATATAATATTCCAAAAGATATAAATTCATATAAAATTGATTCAGAAAAAACTATGTTCAAATTGCATTAAAAAATTGGAATGTACTAGTGAACAAATTTATAAAGAAAATTATCTCCAACCACTACAATGAAGTACATGTTCTATTGAACATTGAAATGTACTCATGTTTCTCTTTCATACGATGAAATGTCTAAAGAAAGGGGAATAAAACCCGCATAAGCCAAGTATCTTGCTCTTTTCCTATATAGGCTTTTATCAAGATGTGGTTTGATGGATATCCAATGAATTGAGAAGTATGCTTTGTTGTATCTATTAGAAATGCATTTGATTCTTCATAATTTTCTCCATATTGGGACCACAAATCAGTCAACCTTTTCTCATAAATTGTATTGTCCTCCCCGGTTCTATTTTTTTTGCAAATGGAAATGAGACCTGTTCCATGCGAATTTAAAGTCCTCTTTATCAATATTTGATATTTCAAGTACTTGTCAGATGTAATTGTCAACGACATTTAATGTCCATATTGCAACATCATAATTTTTTAAGCAATATTTTAACAGTTCTGAGTGAAAAGGCCTTAAAAAATAGGACCTATCACCGAACTGCCAATATGGTTCTCTTTGAATAAAACAATTTTATTCATCTTTGGTGTACGATTGGAAGAAAACTCCTTCCATTTCAAATATCAACAACATATTTTGACTTATAGTAATGCCCATTTACGTCTGTAACTGCACTGTAACCACATGTATGATATTAACATATCTCCACTTCAACACTTTATTGCTTAAGGATATAAAAACCTAAAATTTCAAAAATGATGTTAGTATTTATTATGAATTAATGGTAATCACAAACTATAATTACAATGGCCCCAGTAAAGTGAACAAACTAATGATATGTTTACTTTATACATACAACATAATACCTTTATTTAATTTGTATGGAATAAGAAAGTCTTATAGGATCACATTGACCCACCATTTAAATCATTGATTTTAAGACTTATAATGATTTATTTAATTTCAATTAAAAAATATAATTACAATGGTTGCAATTAACCAAACTAATTATATATTAGTTTCCACATGTAATATAATATAATTTTAAAATTTCAAACCTACTTAATTATACACTAATTTCTAGAGTCTCTACTTTAGTTTCTTGTGGTGCTTCTTTTATTAAAGATTATATGTCTATTGTTGGTGCTACATACATCCTAATATAGTTTTTCAACTTATATGAAATAAAAAAGTTTATAAGAATGCAGTGAACCATCATTTGCATTACTCCAAGAGGTATAATGATAACTTAAACCACAATTGAAAAAAATAATTGTAATGATCCAATTCAAACAAATAGACCAATTATCTATTAATTTTTACATACAATCTAATCCGTTGTAAAAATTTCTATAGCATGGGAAATTTTGATACTGAAACATTAAACAAGCATTCAAATCAATAATTGTTATCAATAAAATAATATCTCACAGAAATAAAGAACATAAAATTATTCTATTCTACGTATGAAAAACCAAATCAACGATTCTTTTATTAGTATTGTGAACTAGAAGTAAACTTAAATTTAAAAGGGCTACAAAATATATTAATAATTGATTATTTCATACATA
Organism: Pinus albicaulis; assembly: GCA_034641835.2. Lineage (NCBI taxonomy): Eukaryota > Viridiplantae > Streptophyta > Pinopsida > Pinales > Pinaceae > Pinus > Pinus albicaulis. The sequence continues at coordinate 1,696,408,236 of CM076580.1, read as the reverse complement.
TTATGACATGAAATAGACACCAATCATATTAAGGTACTATTAGATGTGATTGAACATCCTTCAAAATAGCTCGCACATCTATTGCCTTGATGCATTTATTCAACATTCTCCATATCTCATCGATCAACCAATTATCCTCTTGAGTTGTTCCAATGAATTTAGGAGAAAGAGTCACATTTTCTTTCAGATTTCCTTTCATTCTCTCAAGTGAACAATCCACTATAATAGCATTGGTTGCATCATATTGGGTATCCATTTCCCACACTTTTTTCAATGATTTAGTGTGTATACCTTTTGTTGGATTGTCAATGGCATTATGTCCCTTTTTTTTGTAACATTTTGAAGCAATCCACATAAACACAATGTTATTTTGTAATTTTTTTAAAACCAACTTTTTTAGAACTCTTGTTGTGTTTTGTTTCGAAGCTGCCATACAAATTGCAATTTCAAAATATTCATTTTTCTAACACATTTCAAAAAAAAATTATGCATGTGGATGAATCCAAAATAAAATTTTCTCTATTGTGTAATTTGCATCAGTTCCCATTTTCATCAATATGTCCTTTTTGCTTCAGTTATTTGGGCCGCAATACAATAAAAAATAGTCTAGTCAAACCATTTTATTCTTGTTACAAAAATTACTAAAAAAAAATCGAAACAATACACTTACCATTAATGTTTTTTCAACTATTTTTTTTTTTTGCTATTGCTCTGTGACCTAGCTTCGTGCCGTCTTCGCCGCCATCGCTCTTCCTCTAGGTTCAGCTCCAATGGAGGCCGACGGGGGAGCCGATCCTAGCCCTCCCTTGCCTGAACTACTTGCCTTCAGGAACCTCATCGCAGGTTCTAACAAAAGACCAATCTCTGAAGCTCAGCAGAAGTTTGTTAAAAAGTTGGATAGCATCCCAACAGTTGAACTGCCAATAGCAGAGACTTGCAAATCTGCAGTCAATCTTGCAGATAAAGGGCTCATTGGGCAATTTACCGGGCTCTGGCCCTCTCCCAAATCCGTTGAAGCTTGGGTGCAGAGAAACTGGACGCCGCTAGTTTCTGAAGGAATTAAGAGCCATTTTGTTGGAAAAGGATTCTTTGTGTTCGTGTTTGAAAGCTCAGACGACAAAAACCTCATTTTTAGAAACGATCCTTACTTCATGGGGCCTCAGGGATTATATTTGAACAAATGGACCCCTGACTTTGACCCAGCCCAGGATGTTCCGTCTGTTGTTCCAGTCTGGGTCCGTCTACCTCATCTCCCTCTCCATTGCTGGAACCAAAAATCTCTTCAGGCTATCGGCAACTCACTTGGAAGGTATATCGATCAAGCTGTTCGAAAAGATCAATTCTCCTGCACACGGATCTGTGTGGAGGTTGATCTGGAGGTAGGGTTACCAGAGGCAATCAAACTGACAGCAGCTGAATGGTCGCACATCTAGGAGCTTGATTACGAGCAGCTACCCTTCAAATGCCGACACTGCCATGGCTATGGTCACTTCGCTAGACACTGTAAAAAAAAGGAAGTAGAGGAGAGCGAGAATGTGAAAGCAGAACAATGGACCACAGTGCAGAAAGCAGGGACAGCAAAACCCAAAACTAAAATAATTCCAAAAGGTAATAACCCTGACCCAAAGGGGCAAGAACAAAAATATGGGACCTTCATCCCCATAACGAACTCAAGAGATCAAAATGCAGAATCCAGCAAGGCCACAGAAAACCCGGAAGCAAACAAGAACAACATCCCTACCCCGGAATTAGGAAACCAAAATGAAGATTCCAGCAAGGGCATAGACACTCCAGAAGCAATCAGGAACAGTAGCAATCAATCAAAATCCCCCCCTAACCAGAAAGGAGGAGAGGAGCAAGGGCTCACCCCCGAAGTAGCTCCCTCTCCCTCATATGCCGATGTAGCAAGAAAGAAAGTGTATGATTCTCCTAGCTCCTCGGAGGATGATATCATAGAAAGGCTGGCCAAAATAGCAGGCAGAAAGTCTCGCAGAGAAGTGAGGGAGGAAGAAGCGGAAAGACAAAAGACTCAAGGAAGTCAACCCACCATAGAAATGTCAATCAGCAGAAACACAAGGACAAGGCCGCCAAAAGGAGGAGGCCAAACTTCCCCAAACAGTAAGTAATGAGAATAGTCTCTTGGAATTGCAGAGGGCTCGGGAATCCTATGAAAATAGAAGCGGTCAAAGATCTTATGAAAGCGGAACCTGCAGACATCCTAATGCTCCAAGAGACTAAAATTGAAGGGGAAGCCCTTCTTGAGATCAACAAAAAGAAATGGCAGAAGAACATAGGGAAATCAATAAGCGCAAGAGGTTCCTCGGGTGGAGTAGCAACCCTGTGGAAGGAAGACCATTTCAGGCTCGTCAATTCACACAACACACAACACTGGTGTTTCACTGAGCTGAAGCACATATCAAGTAAGTTAACCATTGCACTTTTCAATTTATATGTTCCGGTATTGTATTCTGAAAAGAAAGACTGTTGGAAAACATTAAATGAGTTTTTGCAACTGAATTATCCAAACAATATAATCATAGCTGGAGATCTAAATTTAGTAATGAATGAAAAAGAAAAGAGAGGGGGTAGGAACAGCAAAGATCAGATGCTCCAGGTAGTAGAAGACATGATACAACAATGGGATTTATTGGACTTTAAACCAAAAAAAGGGCTCTACACCTGGACAAATAACAGGACAGGGGAAGACCATATATCCGCCAGATTGGACAGGTTCTTGGTCCAAAGCACAATGTTGTCGGAACGGAAGCTCATTTCATCAGCCATCCTCCCAAAGCTCACCCCGGATCATAAACCCATCCGGCTATTGCTTGAGGAGGAAGAGAATTTGGGGCCTATCCCATTCAGATTTAGTCCTCTATGGAATGGAAAGAGCGGCTTTGAAGAGACAGTCCGAATGGAATGGAACACCACAGTTAATGGCTCTCCCAATTACGTATGGGAACAAAAATTAAAAGCAACAAAAATGGCACTCAAGGAATGGAGTAAACTTCCAAAAAATACACCCAAAGACACAAGAATCGAGGTAGTGCAACAACTAGAAATTATGCAAAGCGCAATGGACACAATTGATATAAACCAAACAGAATTAGAAAAGGAGCAAGTTGCCCAATGCAAAACATTCCTCTCCTTCAGAAATGAAGAAGAGTACTGGAGACTAAAGTCCCGGAGTCTCTGGCTGGAAGCTGGAGATAGGAATACATCATACTTTCATCGTCAATGTAGAGCTGGGCTCTCCAAGAATCACATCTCAGAGATCACTTCCTCTGACGGGAGACTTTGCAAAGGAATAGAACAGATTAAATCGGCTGCATTATCACATTTCCACCATCTCTTCAGCAAAGAGAATGAGGACTGTGAAGAAGATAAAAAATAATTCCTGAAGAACATTCCGGCATTGGTCACCTCAGAGGACAATACAACATTATTGAAGCAAACAAATGAAGAAGAAATTAGCAATATAATTTGGTCCATGAATCCAGACAAAGCCCCTGGGCCAGATGGGTTGTCTATTCACTTCTACAGGATATGCTGGGATATAATAAAAACATATCTAATTAGAATGATTAAAGGATTCTTGAAGAAAGCAAAAATGGGGGGAAGCACCAACTCAACCTTCCTCGCTTTAATTCCAAAAGAGACAAACCCCTCCTCCTTCGATAGGTTCAGACCAATCTATTTGTGTAACGCCTCATATAAAATTATAGCAAAACTTCTTGCAAATAGAATCAAGCCACTGCTGAGCAAACTTATATTAGATTCGCAAGGGGGCTTCGTCAATGGGAGACATCTCCTGAACAATGTAATCCAAGTCCAGGAAGTCATGCATTCCAGCAATCTCAGAAAAGAAAAAGGTATGTTGATCAAGTTAGACATGGCTAATGCCTTCGACAGAGTCAAGTTGTCATATCTTTATCAAGTTCTAATCGCCTTTGGATTTGATCACGAGTTTGTTAATCTAATTCAAGCATGCACCAGTAATCCATGGATTGCACCTTTGGTAAATGGGAGGCCAGCTGATTTCTTCCAAGCCACGAGGGGGTTGAGACAAGGATGTCCCCTTTCTCCTTTCCTCTACATCTTAATGGCAGACACGTTGAGCAGAAAGCTAGAGCTTGATAAGATAACTGGAACAGCCCCAGGTTTAAAAATAACAAAGGACCTTAAAGCAATAAATCATGCTCTGTTTGCGGACGACTCCCTCATGCTGGGTGGAGCTTCATCTAGAATAGGATCTGCATTCAAAAATACTCTTCAAGCATACTGCAAATCTTCTAGAGCTCTAATCAGTGAAAGGAAAAGTGCAGTTTATAGTTGGAACACAGAGGAGGAAGAAACTCAAAACATAGCAAACAACTTGGGGTTTAATGGATACACAAAATGGGAAAAAATCAACTATCTTGGATTGCCACTAACACTAGGCACAAGCAGAGTTAATCTGTGGGAAGGAGTAATTACAAAAATCAGAGGTAAAATAGCTGCATGGGGTGGTCAATGGCTAACTCATGGAGGCAAATTAACCCTTATAAAATCAGTGCTGTCATCTATGCCAATTTATCAAGCGTCTTACCTGATGGCTCCCAAGTCGATTTCAGGACAGATAAATAAAATCATCAGGGATTTTCTGTGGCAAGGAGGCAAAGGAAATCAGAGGAAATTTCATCTGGTGAAATGGGAGATAGCAAAGCAATATTTGAAGGAAGGAGGCCTTCAAATTCGTGATCCGGACTCTGCCAACGTATCTATGGGATGCAAAATACTCTGGAAACTTCATAGCGACCCCAATCATCCCATCAACACAGCTTTGAGGCGTAAATACCTCCCAAATGCAAATCTAAGAAACTTGCAGATCGCAAACAGCAAAAAGATCTCGCTATTATGGCAGTTATGTACTAAAGGGCAGAGTTTCTTCACCCGGAATTTATATCGAATCCCAGGGAATGGGAAACGAGTCAAGCTGCTGACTGATAGTATAATGGGACATTCGCCACTTGCCACACAAGACAGACTGCATAAGATATGCGAGTATCTAGAAAACAGAGGGGACAAGACACTTTATGATATTTCAAAGTGGAACGAGTCTGGGCTCTGGATTGATTGGGAATTCAAAGACATCCCAGTTCACCTACTGCAGTAATTAGAAATGCTCAAACAAGAACTTTGTGAGGCTGCCCCGGTGCATAAATCAGAAAAGGAAAAATGGGGATGGGGACCTACAGGAGCATACACCCCTGCCAAAGGATATGAATTATTGCAAACACACAGAGACCGAATTCACCCAGCAAATTTTTGGAAAGAGGTATGGGATCCAATGGCGTTGCCCAAGGTAAACTTCTTCTTCTGGACTCTAATGCATAGAAAGATCCTAACCGGTGAAAACATTATGAAAAGAAACATTGCAGGACCGCATAGGTGCACATTTTGCAAAGAAGCCATGGAAACCCTGGATCATTTATTTGTTGATTGCCTATATGAAAGCAGAGTTTGGACCCATTCTCTTCAAGGATTAAAAGTTGTAATCCCCACTAAAACTTCAGTTGTGGACTTATTCCTCTCATGGAAAGAGCGATACCCGTCGCTCTCCCTAAACTCATCATGGGCAAGAATCTGGATCACTCTCCCCAAGTTAGTGTGTTGGAAGCTTTGGCTAGCTAGAAATGAGCAGATATTTAATAATGTAACTTGGACCCCCAACATGGTAGCAGCAAAAGCAAAAGGACTCCTTCTAGAAATATTGAATTCCCAGGAAATCAAAGAGGACAATTCGATACAACAAGAGGAAAAGAATTGGCTTGGCATTCAAGCATTCATTCAGCGGACACACAGCACAAAAAAACCCCCCAGAAATCCTGAGTGGAGGCTAAGAGAAAAGGATGAAGCTTTTCAGAATTGGTGGAGGAAGCAAGGAATAACAACAACCTTTTTTGATGGTGCCTCTAAAGGCAACCCTGGGACAGCAGGAGCTGGAGGACTCTTATACTCTCCTGATGGAGACATCATAGAAACCTTCAGTTGGGGTCTAGGCCAACGAACTAACAATCAAGCAGAAATTCTTAGCCTGTTAAAAGTTTACCAAATAGCCAAAGAAAGAGGACAACAGAAGCTGCAAGCATTCGAAGACTCAGAAATCCTGATTAAAATAATATATACGCAAGGCCAATTCAATGAAGCTGGTTTAAACAAGAATCTGCAAAGGCTCAGATATCTCATTCAAGACTTCACTTCCTTCAATTGCTACCACATCCTCAGAGAATCAAACAAAGAGGCAGACTTCTATGCCAACAAAGGCTGTCTCTTGGCCCAAGGAGCTCTAAGTACAAATGGCGGAGATCCAGAAACAATCTGTATTCCTTGAAACTCGAAATTGATGAAAACATAAAATGTAAAAGAATTGCACTGAAAGATGTAAGGCTACGGCCATTCGGAGTTCCCTACTAATAAAATCTATACCCGTTTCAGTTATTAAAAAAAAAAAAAAATGTGTTTTCAACTATTTATAGATGAAACAATCTTCTCTTCTATCATCTTCACAGAAATTGGAGTTAAAAATATTAAACCTTCAATTAAATATGATCAAATTATGTAATATAATATATATTCAATACAAAATTCGCAAATAAAGAAAAGTAATAGCAATGTAACCTACAAAATACACGCATGCACACTTTTAACATTATTTTGATTGCTAGTTTTGTTATTTTTGTTTGTTCCTATAATAAACATATACAATGTTATGGTATTAGAGGCATTAAAATTTGAAGAATAATAAGAAAAAAAAAAAAGACAAGTAATAAGTACCTAATTTGGAATTATCTTCATAATTATAACTTTGCACCTCATCATCATTTTTTTTTCTCTTTATTTGTCTCTACATTAAACATATAAAATAGTTTGAATTGTGAAAATGAATAAAAATCATTAAATGATAAGGAAAACAAGTGGGCAAATTATAAGTACCTGATATTATATTTTGTTCTTGATTATAACTTTGTTTCTCAATCTTCGGGTTATTGTCTTTGTTCTCATTATTTGTATCTATAATGTACAATGAATATGTTATAAATTGTGACAATGATTATTTGAATAAAAAAACAAACAAAAGAATAAACAACAAAGTTTATGTTAACTACCTAATATGATATCATTTGCTTGATTATAGATTTGTTTCACATGCATTTGATCAATTTCTTTGTTCTCCTTTCCTATCACTATAAAAAACATAAAAATTGTTATAAATTGTTGCAATGAATAAAAGCATTAAAAAACTATATAAAAAAAATTTAATCATCTTTAATCATCCATATAATATTTTGGTCTTGGTTGTAGTTTTGTGGGACATTCCCTTGGTCATTATATACTTTCTCTTTAAATAATATATATATATATATATATATATATATATATATATATATATATAGAGAGAGAGAGAGAGAGAGAGAGAGAGAGAGAGAGAGAGAGAGAGAGAGACTAATACCCATTTCTATCTCCATCATTTCATGGTCATTGTCTTGAATAATTCCTTTCTTCTCATAATTCCCTATAATAGACATCCAAAAATGTTATAAATATGAAATTAAATAAATAAATAAAGTAACAGAAGAAATAACCAAACAAATTATGTACCAGGTATGATAACATCTTCTCCTCCTATTTCCATCTCTAAAATCGTTTCAACATCATGCACACTAATATGATTATTTTTTTTCTTCCAACTTTCATCATTCCCTGTTTTAGAATCTCCATCATTAGTCATTGTAGTAAACATTTTGAAAATTAAGAAATTTTTACAAAATAGTATCCAAAGTATTATAAGAGAAACAAAAAGAAACTGTAGTACCTGAATTTCCAAGAAGCTAATGGATCCTGGGTTTGATAGTTGAAAATATTTGTAACTATTCAACATTATTGTCCTTTGTGACTCTGTTTGCACAACACATGAAATTATTCTTCCATATGTACAACAAGCCTTGATTAAATTCCACACCCCCCCCCCACGCATAAAGAGAAATAACCTCTTTTGCATCACTACATTTTTGATGTTTTCCCAATAAATCCACCCATAAATCATAATCTCTCTCCTTTTCATCAAGTGTGTCTTCAAATGTGTGAGAGTATTTTGAAGCCTCAAACATTTTTTATTATGAAGTATAGAAATGTATAGTCAAAACTATATCATAACTATAACTATTTTGGGACTTATATTCATAAATTCCACTAGTCATTTTATATTTGAACTTGGAGTTCTTTATGGCAATTTCCAAAGTTTGACGTACATCATTACAAAACCAAATTTTTACTAAGAGAAATGTAGTAAAGTCATTCAACTCATTTTTTTCCGATAAGAAATCGAAAAAATTCAATACAATAACTCTTGTGGAATGGTTCTTTTTTCAAATCCAGTGTATCCAGAACAACAAGGTCAGTGTATGAAATTGGCCACAACTGACATGGAGAAGAGTGAAAAAGTGTTGACAAAAGATCAGGCCCCCAAAATGACAACCAAATTCAATTTTTTTTGTCAACCTGATGAATATTTGTTGATCCATTTATCATTCTGACAAGGATTCCACATGCTTGTTTAGAAAGGGAATCTATCTTTGTATTTCTTGTTCCTTTTAAATAAGTAGACCTTGCCACAGTGTTGCAAAAATTGGAAAATATGATATCATTAATTTCATAATGCTCAAGAATATTGAATGTGGTAAGAGTCTTATCATTCAATTTCTCATCATGACTTTGACAATATGTAACCATTGTATCCAATATTGTTCTGTTGGTTTTCAATTTAGAATAATAATCCTTTAATTTTATGGAATTTGTTGGATGATTAGGTGGAATTGAAAACAAAATGATTCCATCCAATAACTTATCTTCTACTGAAGCAATTTCTTCTATGGTTAATCCCTGAAGGGGACAAAAAGTAGCCGTTGTCAAACTATGTATAATATTCTTCTTGTAGTTCTCAAAATCAGGTTGGCTTGGAGAACACTTTAATGTGCCTAGTTTGTAACAATTAAAGACAATGTCCCACTTATCCCAAATATCTTGATTAAGATATAATAATAAAAAATTATCAGAAAATTTTGTAATTGGATAGTCAAAGAAGGAGCACAACATTTCGTTATTGACCTGATAAAATAATACATATAAACTAATAAAATTCAATGTAGAGATGAAATTAGATAAGTTATAAAATAATGAGAATTAATGACAAGTATGATAAAATATGACACATATTATCAACTTTAATCATTTATCTAAAATAAAAAGAGATACAATAACAAAATTTTAAATGCAAAAACAATAAAATAACATACCTTGTCTTTAGTTCTCTTAGAACATCTAATACTCCTTTTCTTTAGTCTGCATTGGCAATTAAGAAATGTATTGCTCAGCAGACACAATAAATAAATGGATTTTTGTAGAATACCTTATTGGCATAATTTAGCTGACAACAAATGTGAATCACCTCAGTGGGTTCAACTGATAGATGCAAGAATCGAGCATTACATTTTTTATCTTTTTGTTTCGCCTCCATAGATACTGTATATTTAGGATTTGTTAAAATGTATTTCACTACTTGAATGGTGTGTTAACCATAAACTATCCAAAAATTGATATTCTTAGAATCTCCATCTGTCTCATTTATAATTTTGATATTCACAAGTGGATCAGACTCATTGATGTCAAATGGAATCAAAAGAGCATCAAGCAATGAGGTTTGAAATTTTTCTAGGAATGATTTCACTAATACTTGAACATTTAAATCATATTGTGGTCTCAATTTAAACACTTTGGGGGCTTCTATACATCTTACAATATAAACCTTTCTACTAACGGTGTTTGAAAATAAATAGCAATGCTTGAAAGCTTCATGAATTTCATCACATTGATCTGCAAGTTTTGTTGTCTCAGATTCAACTTTCCTAGCTTTTTGAAATCCTCTAGTAGGCTTCAAATCACCTTTAGTAATGTTCTCTTCTAATTTAGATAAATATACTCTTCTCAAAGCAAGTAAATGACAAGAATTTTGCATTTTTTTGTAAATAAATAATTATATATGATGTTTTTTTACATCTTACATAGCATTATCTTAGAATGGTAGTGATGCATTTTAAAAGATCTATGCAACTATTCAATCCAAATCTAGAAAAACTCTCATAATTATCCAACTTAAACATGGAATTCTTTATCATATTTGGTGAATTGTTACTTGAAGCTTCAATAAAATCTGGTCTAAATTTTATATACTCCATTTGACAAGAAATTAATTTTACTTCATTTTCTTTAATCACCTCCACCTGAAATTATGTCATTTTCATTCTAAGCATATAAATTAATAGTTATTCCTAATATATCAGGTTCTTTTCCATCTATAGATCCAAATAGGTACATATCAGGATACATATTCATGGGATTTTCAATATGGACATACCAATCTTGCACAAACTCATATTTTTTAGATCTGTTGTATTTTTTTAATCATTTCAAAGGTAGAATTTGAAGGTGTTATTGATACTGCCATTTGAGTTGATTTTTTATTTTTCTTAAATGATGACTGTAACATTTTCACTTGCTTTGGTGCCAACCAATTCTTCATATAAAATTAAAAAAATATTTTCATAAATAAAAATGAAGTTAAAATTTCAAATATTGTAATGTAATATTATTTTAAAATTTACAAGACCACCTAATATAACCATTTATAAGAGAGTATACATAAAATATCAATCAACCATACCAATTAAAGGAGAAATTGTTTGTATATCACTTTTTTTTCGTTTTCTCTTCACTCCTTTACTTGGAATTTCAGAGACACGAGATTCCACAGCTTATGAAAAAATAAATAAATAAATAAATTATGGAAGGCATGAAATACCAAATATTATTAAATAGCCTTATAATACACTATTTTCATTTTCATATACAATAATAAAGGAGTACATATGTTATGCAAGTTTACTATATGACACCAAAAGTAATCACCTAGCTAAAATTGTTAGGAAAAGAAAAATTATAAGAGAGTATACCTAAAATATAAAACAACCATAACAACTGAAGGAGTCATTGTTTGTATATCACTTGTTTTTGGTTTTCTCTTCACTCCTTTACTTGGAATTTCAGGGACACGAGATTGCACAACTTATGAAAAAAAAAAAAATTATGGAAGGCATGAAATACAAAATATTATTAAACAACCTTATAATGCACTATTTTCATTTACATACGCAATAATAAAGGAGCACATGTGTAATGAAAGTTTATTACATGACACCAAAAGTAATCACCTAGCTAAAATTGTTAGGAAAAGAAAAATACCCATGTTAGTGTTGGACACCTAATCTGCTAAGGGTTAAGGTGTGGAAAATGAAGAGTCAAAAGGAGTCCAAGAGACCCTGGAATATGGAATCCAAGGGTCACTCCATTGTATGAGAAATATGTAACATTTCCAGTAATAGAGAAATTCACGCTTATCTTTCCTATGATGTTTATTCTTGCCTATTCTATTGTTGCGTTTGACATGGTATTAGAGCAGGTGTTCTCCTGCCTTGCTCCAATTTGAGCCACTATATTTGTGGCCTAACCTATGCACCCTCACTGGTCAGGAATCTGAAGTTCAACCTGCATTTCTATCAATTTGTGCTCTACGTTACCATGAACAAAGCCCGCCAATGTTTCAATTTTCTGCTACAGATTGTTTTTATGTAAGTGGGTCAGGTTTTTTCAGTAACGTCTCTACCTTTATTTTCAATCTCATTGACCTTCATAACGCTACCAGTTTGAAGGTAACGTTGAGATTCGTGACTATTACACAGACATGAGTTTAGGCCACACTGCCATAAAAGCAATTAAAAAAAACACACACACATAGAAAGAACGCTTCCACTGTAGGAGAAGAATTTTCAGTTGGTGTGGGAATTATATCCTGGTTCATATTCATCATTTTTAGGTTAGCTAAGGCTAGTGCAACTCCAAGATACCTAGGTTCCATGTGTAAGGCTAATTCATAGAACTTTCTTGCCTTGTCTCTAGCTTTTGGATTGTTAGCATAAACATCACCTACTATTGTAAGCTCCTTTGTTGAATGAGGAAATGACTTAAGAGCTTCACGAGAAGTGAATAGTGCCTCTTTAGGCTTTGAAATATGTAAATTTCCACTGCACAATTGTTAACAGTCGAATCCCGCAAGTTAATACACTGTGTATTACACTTCTATACCATCGCTTCCACCACTCTCCACAATCAACTTTCATTCAAGCAGGTTAATGCCTCTACTACAGTCAATTATGGTCCCTGACTCCATACCATTGGGCCTATATCCCTCGGTGCAGTCGACATCAACTCTCTCATTCTTGGGCATCATATGCATGCTTTCCATTCTCTAACCACTTTAAGGATATTTTTGGCCTATTTTCCAGGAACTTCTCTATTCTCCCAATGGACCACGGATTCTCCACGTGAAGCCAAATGAACCTGTCCTCGCCTTTAACTAAATAAGGATGCTTGATCATTATTTTTATGCCTTTTGGGTTTTTTTTGCAGCACAAGATTGAGCGATCAAGAGGAAACTTGGAGCAGCAATCGTCAAAGAAATGGCATCCTCTGTGTCTACCTCTTTCATCATAGGCTTTGTCTGTCTGGCTTCGTCTAGCTCTATAGGACATACAATTGGGGCCGCTATAATAAGGGTAGCCCTTGTGGTTGTATCCAAGCCTAAATTCTACTAAACTTGAAGAGATCAATGCACAACAAAATTGGTAAGTCATTCATTTCCCCAAAGACTAAATAATAGAGATGAACTCCAATGAGGTCACATATGCATTGTAGATGCTTTTGTGGATTTTTCATGCCATGGAATTCATCGGGTCCATTAATCATGCAAAAAATTTCTCCACGAGAGAATCCAACTAAATTCTCTTGTGCTTACCATGCCTGGGTTTAACTTTCATGTCTTTATTTGAGTACTTTGTGGTGATAATATTATGAATCTTTTAGCACATATGAGGGATTTGAGTTTTGGAAAAATAAAATATTGTATGATGATCAAGCTCTCCATATGTTTTGGTCTATATTTGTGCATTGAAGATGAGATGAATTATATGAGTAAACTTTGAACTATATGTTGCACCAGTGTTGTTGTCTCTATGGAAAAAATAGAGTTGTTTTTGGTGTAAAACAATTCCTTTTGGAGGAGAGAAATCATCAATATTTTTCTCCTTAAAGGGCTATTTCACATTGGTTTTTTGTTGCACATTTACAAAAATATTTTGTAATGACATTGTATTGCTAGTGGGAATTGCTTCTTCTCTACAAGTTCATAGTTGTGATCATTTTTTATGGAGAGAATTCATGGATTATTAGAGTTATTAAGCACTCTAATATTATCTACTGGTGGAGAAACAGTTAAAATTAGCAGGGAAACCTTGTCTAATATTAAGGTCTGTCTACAAAATGCACAAGAAAAAATTATTTTTTTGCAGCTTGAATCTCAACTACAAAAAAAAAATCACAACAGTGGATTCATCATTCTAAACATGTTTTTGTTCAGAAAATTGAAATATAATCCCATAAGCAGCGAGTCAATAATGTTGTGGTTAATTCACATTCAATTCCCATTTCAAGAGAATATTTGTATACAGATAAAGAAGCCCAGGTTCCACCTCCCAAGTCCATCATCAAACCTTGGGAATAGCTTGTCCACAAAAATCATAGGAACTGGTATTGGATATTACAAGGACATGCCCCTTCATATTCCAAAATATTCCAAGCCCATTCAGTTTCAAAGTGTTGGATTTCTTGATGACATTTAACCTTCAGCTATTCTAGATTCTACTCCTTTTCCACAACAGATTGTGAAATGCCAACACTTTGATCAATTTGGATTTATCAAATATTATTGTTTTGATCTTCACTCGTGCAAGCAATGTGGTCAGCACACTCATTCTTCACACAGATGCTTAAAAAACAAACCTCCTACAAGAACAAAGATTCATCTTGGATGGATCGCTTCTTGGCATTGGGCATCAACAACCAAGAAGATGTTCCAATCATATGTCAGAACTTGTTCTATAGTATTCAACATTCTTGCAGTTGCGTTTTCGCGATATTCTCACCTTGTATCTAACCAGGGGGAGGGGGATGATGGTCATCTACAAGCTTCAAAGCCACTTCAAGTGAGCCTCGACCACAATTTTCCATTCCATATTCAGACTCGTAGCCAGAGACACAGAAGTTCAAGTGAGCCTGAGCCAAAACCTACCATTCCATATTTAAAGTTGTATCCAGAGATACAAAATTTCAAGCGAGTTTGAGCCACCACCTACCATATCATATTTATAGTTGTAGTCAGAGACACAAATGCCCATGAGCATGCCTTTGGTTGTTGGTCATCCCTAAACCATCTATGTGAGGTTGAGCTTCTTCCTCTTCAAAGAACTAGAGACACTTCCTCTAGCACAAGACTTCATCTTCTTGCTAGTTTTGGAGGAGTTCCATGAATTTCATTACGCATTTTAGAGTTGGTGGTCATCCTTAAACCACCTTAGGTTGTATACCTCTCTTCTTCCAGGTTGAAGGTCTCCCTCTTCAAAATATTAGGAGCACTTCCTCTAGTAGAAGACCTCAGCTTCTTGCCAGATTTGGAAGAGTTCTAGGAACTTCACTAAGTGTTCCAGTGTTGGTGGTCATCCTTAGATCACCTCCTTATGCCAACATATCAGAGAGCTCATTCAACCTAGTGCAGCCATGCATACTTTGCAGATTTACATTACAACTCTCTTCTTGGACTCATACATACCCCTTCAGATTAAGGGGGGGGTGGGGGCGTGGGGGGGATGTTGGACACCTAATTAGCTAAGGGTTAAGGTGTGGAAAACAAATATTCAAAAGGAGTCCAAGAGACCCTAGAATATGGAATCCAAGGGTCACTCCATTGTATGATAAATATGTATCATTGTGAGTAATAGAGAAAATCATGCTTATCTTTCCTATGTTGTCTATTCTTGCCTATTATATTGTTGGGTTTGACAGTTAGTATGGTATTTCCACATTAAAAACCCACTCCTAGTGCTATTTGCATGTGTTTTTGTGTAAAATTGTAATATTCCTACATTAGCATGCAGCTAATAGGAATATTAATTTTGCTCCAAACACATAGTTAGATGAATAAATGGGTAGGGAGACCCATAAATATTTCTAGCAACAATAAAAAACCTCTTAATGAGGAAAGGATCATATTCACAGCTGGATAAAAACACCTTCATGTGTGAACAAGGCTTAATTCATGTGGACAAAGTCAAGTTTGACCAAGTGAACTAAGCTAGTATGGAGGATGTAAAACATTAATGAAGATCACTTAGTGGGAATATGAATCTGTTTAGATAGTTGGAATAAAGCCACCTTGAGTGTGAAAGAAGACTTTGTATGGAGATCCAGTCAAGGTTGATCCAATCAAGATTGACTAAATCAAACAGCGTTGTAAAAAGATGAGTAAGACTAATGGAGACAGTGTAATTTTGGAGGGAGATTCATTGCATGAAGATGGAAACCCTAATTAGTGGGACCAAAGGCGAGAAGGCTCACATTGTTTATAAGGAGGAGGATGGAAAACATATGGGGTTAGCTTATGATTATGATTTTCTGATATGGTCTGTTTAGACATATTTCTTTCTCTGGCTGTTTAGCTGAGATAGAGTGTTTTTTAGCACAAGGTATTCCTGTTTAGGAATTCCTTCTCTTTCCTTGAGAGAACTCTTGGAGGAATCTTGCACCATATTGTCCAATATCTGGCTTGATGCCAAGCTTCATATTCCTTTGAAAAAACATATCCTATTGAGGGTTTGACTGTTTCAGTAAGTTGCAGCAAGTGGAGGCTAGATCTTCATATCTAGGTCATTTCAGTGCTTCTTTTTAGTGGAGGAGGGTTCTACTCCATTGAGAGGATGGTATTGGAAGATTTGAGCTTCATTTCCATATCTTGTCTATAGGCCAACAGTATTTTGTCCCCTACAGTGCAGAATAAGTCCATATCTGTGTTATTTCTGAAGGAGTTGCTGCAGGGTGATTCAGTGCACCATTTGGAGATTTGATTTTCTGAGTGTTGGGGATCTGCCCTTCACTTTGGAGATTTGTTGGAGGAAATCAGTTGCTTGTTTATATAAAATCAGATCCACTTTCTAGATCTAAATATTTCCATAGATCTGTAGTCTTAGATCTTAGATCTACTCTTTGTACATGGTGTTTTGCTGAAAACCCCAAGGGGGATTGATTAAAGAGCTTGTATCGTACATGGATCTGCTATAGATCTAAATTTTTGTCCACATACTTGCTCTAGATCTGTTTTACAACCTACTAATATTGTAGAGGTAATAAAATAATGATTTCATGGTATTCCATCTTTCACACATGGATGCAGTCCCTATTTTTGCAGGATTTTGAGCTATTTGTGGCATGGAAGGCATGTTTAACTATGTAATAGTGATTTGTTTATGATTTCCTTTCAAATATAGTTACTATAATATCATATCTAAGGGATCCATGAGCTGCATTTAACTTTCATAGCACAGATTTTTGAAAAATGCGTTATTTTGGAAAGTATTGCTGAGTTTTCCCATTTGGGAATATTACAGTGGTTTCAAAGCATGATCTTTCACTCATCCTATGAGTTTCAAGCCAAGATGATATAATAAGAAAAAAGAGATCACAATGATGGGAGGAATGAGTTTCATCTCATCTCTTTTCAAATTTAAGAAGGACCTCACCCAAGAGGTCAAGCAAAGAAGAAGGAAGGAAAGAAGTGAAACCACGTTAGGGCTTCAAGATGAGGAAGTTCCATGTACTTCCTATCAACAAAAAGAAGATCTGGTATTGCATAGAGCTATGAAGAAACATTCTAATGCATTTTCTTTTGAATATAAGAGGCACAGAGATGGAGGAAACTCAGATCATGAGATTCTAAGTGAATATCTTGCAGAATATAAGTCTCAACCTAGAGCTATCAAGGAGAATCTAACTCTCCCACAGTTCATTCAGCTCAAAGAATAAAGGAGACCTTGCAACAATAGAAGAATGAAGGGCAATAGATTTCTTTTGTCTACCTTTGATGGGTCATCTGTTAAAAATGCAGCAAGATGATGGAGCTTAGTGAAATGAAGTCGCCTTCACTAAGTGGGCCCGCAGGCAAATTATGGCGCAAAGTCTATTTTTAGACTATGTCTATTTTTAGACATATGGAGCATGGTTCTGGGATTCCAGTATGAGACACTTGGAGCATTGGTCATGTTGGTAAAAATAGATGGGACTCTATTTTTGTGACCTATAGGTCGAAGAGGTCGAAGTCTATTTTTAGACTGCCTCTCCTAAAAATAGGGAAGTCAAATATTATTTACCTCATTAAATATTTAAGACTATAAACTCTTACCACTTCTCTTGAGCACTTCGCTCAAGCTCAAAGTGGCCTGCGATCCCTACGTAGAATTACGCTATTCCTAGGGTTTGATGGCATCATGCATGGTTGACTTCAGTTATGACTTCAGTGGCATAAGTTTGGTGGAGTTAATGAGACAGATAGTGGAGTTGTGTTCTGTTTATTTTAGTTGAACTAGTTGAGATTAGTTTAACTAGCTAATCAATTAGTTATGAGTGGAGTGAATTAAATATTATTTAATTCGTTAATTAGTAACTCATTATTCAACTCAAGAACACATCAGTTCACTACAGTGCATGATCAGTTCAGTGGAGACCAGTGAAAGAGGTAGATGAAAGGGTGGAGTTAGCTATCAGTGGCGACATCAGTTGTGCATGAGATTTGCACCACACTTGGAAGAATTGCCCATGATGATTGTGTTGTCAAGCTAAGGAGATTCGAACCTTGGATATCTATATAGACAGGCCTGGATTGCACAATAGAGGCAAGGAAATTGGCGGTGAGTTTTGAACCAGTAACCTGTTCAAAACTGAGCTAGATTGTGTGTAACTTCATGAGAAAGTACTGAGTACTTGTGAGGAGTATTGTACTGAGTTTGTTACATGATTTCTCCATTATAATATACACAATAGCTGCGGGGTTTTAAGCTATAAGCTTTCCCCATACATACCGTGTTAATTTGTATGATGATTTGATGTGTTATCGCTTGATTTTATTTCCGCATGTTTGATGATCTGAGTGGAAGAGATTATGTGTTGCATATAAATTCGAATTGTATGTGATCAGGATAGTCTCGGTGGATAATTAATCATTATTCAGCAAATTTCTGCATGGTATCGGAGCTATTGAAGCAGAGATTGATCATCACAGTGATTACAAACTTATTTCGGTAGACAGAGTCTGCATGCGGGCCAGGTAGCCTCCGGATTCATCTTTCTTCGGAAAGTGAAAGGTCTGGTAAATGCCCCTTGCAGTTAATCTCTGTGCTAGAAATAATTTGTTCTCACAGATCTAGAGCGGCTAAGCTTTGAGGTGGAATTCGAAATTTTGCAGCAGTTTTGTTTTCTTGGTGCCAGTGTTGAAAATGTCTTTCAACGGTTTGCAACTCAAATATGCTCTTGAAGGCAGTTCGAATTATGTTGCATGGAAGGATCGCATGGAGGCAGTATTAGAAGATAATGGTCTGAAGGAGTTCGTAGATACGGATGTCCAAAAGCCCACTGATCCTGCTGAAGTCGAAGCATGGCAAAAGAAGATGGCGAAATGTCGAAGGATCCCGTTGGAGGGCGTCAAGGATCATATTGTATCCAGCCTGCATGGAAAGGCTACTCCATATTTAATGTGGAAAGCTTTGACGGATCTATTCCAGAGTAAGAGTGACCAAAGGAAGCTGGCGCTCAAAGATAAGCTCAAGAACATCAAGATGGAGAAGGGCGACAGTATCGCCAAATACCTCACGAAGTTCACTCAGTGCAGAGATGAGCTGGGAAGTGTGGGGGTGACTGTCGAAGATGAGGACATGGTCGACCTGGCTCTCCTTGGTCTTCCGAAGGCTTGGCACTCATATCAAGATAGTGTCAATGGTCGGGAGAAGCTGCCGGGATGGGAGCGCCTTTGGGTGGATCTCATGCAGGAGGAGATAAGGAGGACTACTTGAGATGGATCTTCATCAAAGGGAGCTGATGAAGAAAATTGCGCTTTGGTGGCCAAAGCAAAGAAATGGAAGGGTAAGAAAACCTCTCATTCTGGTGCAAAGGGCAAGAAGCAGGATATGGCGAAAGTGAAGTGTTTTCACTGCCATGATCACAGACATTATGCTACCAATTGTCCAAAGAAGAAGAAGAACAAGCAAGTGGGAAGATCTGCAGATGGAGAAGCTTTGGCTTCACAGTTCGAGCTTGACTTTTCACTGATCGCATGCTTGGTTTCAAGTGTGTTGGGATCGGTATGGTTCTTGGACAGCGGTGCGTCATTTCATATGACGGGAGATTGGGATTTGTTCTCAGATCTGGAGGACAAATATTTGGGTGTGCACATCGAGATGGGCGATGATGGTAGATACAATGCGACTGGTATCGGTACCATATCCTTTCAGAGGGAGTCTGGTAAACCCTTTGTACTGAAGGATGTCATGCATGTACTTGGATTGAAGAAGAACTTGATCTCTGTGGCGATGTTGGAGGATAAGGGGTATGATGTGGTCTTCAGCGAAGGAAAAGCCTTCCTGCGCAGTAAGACTACTGGAGAGACCAGGAAGATAGGGGTTCGAACCAAGAACCTTTATCAGTTGCAGGTAGATGGCTGCGCAGCTATGGCATGCAAGGCGGGAGAAGTGGTGAGTCGGGATGATGAGGGCGAACTGTGGCACAGGAGATTGGGCCACCTCTACCATGGAGCTTTGAAAGATTCTCAGCATTTTCTACTGGACTTCCTAAGGGCACTCTTGGGCAGTCAGATCAGTGCAAGGGGTGTACTTTAGGGAAGTATGTGAAAGCCACCTTTCACGAGAAGGATAGTCGCGCCACGACGATCCTTGAGAGAGTTCACACAGACGTGTGTGGTCCTTTCGCTGTTGCTTCGACAGCAAAGCACAGGTATTATGTGATCTTTGTTGATGATTTCTTTCCTAGTGATGGACCTTTCATGTATACGAGCGCCCATATCTGCGAAGTTCGTGAGCTAAAGCACTGTCAGAAGGGGAGCCAGAAGAAGGCATTTCTGCGAGGATGGTGGTGAACTATCTCGCCACCAAGGAGTTCGGCAGGCGGGTGGATTAGAGAGATACTATCGCACCCCATGTAACCCACAAAAGAGTAATCTGGGTGGCCGAGCGGGGGCACAATCGTGGGTGCCGCACGGCCGATGTTGCATGATCGTGGCCTACCTCTTTCCACCAGGCCGGGAGGCATGCACACAACACAGTATGTGTAGAACCGTTGTCCTCGACAAGGCTCAGTACGAGGACGCCTTTGAGGAGGCTGGCCCCAGCAAGAGGCCCTCGATATTTCTATTTGCAGTATTTTTTGCCTCTCCCTGCTCTGCGTGACGAAGGATGCGAGGAGGAAGCTGGATCCAACTGCTGAAGTTGGAATATTTGTGGGGTACACTGATACACCTCATAACTATCGAGTGTATGTGCCAGACAGTCGCAAGACTGTTGTGCGACGGGATATAAAATTCCAGGAGGAGAAAGCCATGTAGTGTTCGCTTGAGAGGGAGCTACACTTGCATGCAGATGAGGAGCTGTTAGTTCCTAAGGAGGAGCTTCCGGATGTGGATCAGCCACAAGAGGAGGTTCAGGAGGTGGAAGAAACCACCCCGGCAGCGCCAACCATCAGAGGGCGCATGCGCACTACAGAAGCTGAGCGACTGGCTCGGGATGCAGAGAAGGTTGTAGGACCACCTACAGCACAGCGCAGACAGAGATAGTCACCGGATCGGTACACTGGATACATGGCTCTGGTGAGTCAATGTGTTGTGACAGAGCCACTTTTGAGGAAGTCGGGAGGAACCGATGCGAGCGATGCTATGATCGAAGAAGAACCCCCGATTCGATTTCACAAAGGAAACAAAGGAACAAGCAGCATGGTGCATGGGAGAGATTGTCCCAAGACCGGAGGGGAAATCAGTGGTGGGTTCGCGATGGATCTACAAAGTGAAGCAGGCGGCTGACAGGAGTGTGGAGAAGTACAAGGCGAGATTTGTCGCCCGTGGCTTCTCACAGATCGAGGGGATCGATTATGAGGAGAATTTTGCACTTGTCGCAAGGTACTCTTCCATACGGACGATCCTAGCTCTCTCAGCGCAGATGGGATGGCACATCCATCAGATGGATGTGAAGACTGCGTTCCTCAACGGAGTCATTGAGGAGGAGGTGTACATAGAGCAGCCTGAAGGTTTTGAGATCTTCAGCAGTGAGTCGCATGTGTGCTGACTCAAGAGAGCACTGTACGGGCTGAAGCAAGCACCTCGTGCTTGGTACACTCGGATAGACAGCTACTTCACCGGGCTTGGATTCTCCAAGAGTGAAGCGGATCCAAACCTGTACCAGATTGTGGTGGAGGGGAAGCTGTTGATCATCGTACTGTATGTAGATGATCTGATTTTGACTGGCGATGAGCAGTCGATACTTTCATGCAAGGAGGATCTTGCACGAGAGTTTGAGATGAAGGACTTGGGCATCCTTCATTATTTCCTGGGATTGGAGATTTGGCAGCGCAGCGGAGGACTGTTTGTTTCTCAGGGCAAGTATGCCCTGGAGATTCTAGAGAGGTTCAACATGCAAGGCTGCAAGCCTGTTGACACTCCTCTTCCTGGTGGTTGGAGGAAGGAGGATGCTACTTCAGCGGAGGTAGTGGATGCCACCGTCTATCGACAGTTGGTGGGGTCGCTTATGTATCTGGTCAATACACGACCCGATATATGCTATGCAGTTAACCAGCTTTCGCAAGCTATGGTTAAGCCTACCAAGCTCTTTTGGAAGGCGGGAAAGCATGTATTGCGCTATATCAGAGGCACATCAAGATATGGTCTATGGTACAGACAGGAGGATGGAGCGAAGCTTTCTGGCTTCACTGATGCAGATTGGGCAGGGAGTCCAACGGACCGGAAGAGCACATCTGGAGGAGTTTTTAGCATTGGGTCGACAGCAGTTTCCTGGTACAGCAGGAAGCAGAGATCCGTGGCACTCAGTTCAGCAGAGGCCGAGTACATGGCAGCTAGCTTGGCTGCATGGGAGGCTATTTGGATGAGGAAGATCCTCGCAGGATTGTTCAGGTTGCATTTGGAGCCTACAGTGATCTACTGTGATAACCAGAGTTGCATTAAACTCTCGGCTAATCCAGTATTTCATGATAGGTCCAAACACATCGACATCAGGTACCATCATATCATATATTGTGTTCAGCGGAGAATCATGATGCTTTCATATGTTCCCACGGAGGATCAGGATGCCGACATCCTGACGAAGGCGCTCACCAGGAGCAAGTTCGAATTCCACAGAGGCAGGATAGGGGTTGCAGATAATCCATATCTTGCTGAGAGGGAGTGTTTAAAATGCAGTAAGATGATGGAGCTTAGTGAAATGAAGTCGCCTTCACTAAGTGGGCCCGCAGGCAAATTCTGGCGCAAAGTCTATTTTTAGACTATGTCTATTTTTAGACATATGGAGCATGGTCCAGGGGTTGCAGTATGTTATTCTTGGAGTATTGGTCATGTTGGTAAAAATAGATGGGACTCTATTTTTGTGACCTATAGGTCGATAGGTCGAAGTCTATTTTTAGACTGCCTATCCTAAAAATAGGGAAGTCAAATATTATTTACCCTTAATAATATTTAGACTATAAACTTCAGTTTACTCTCTTGGAGCACTTCAGTTCGAGCCTTGGAAGTGGCTCATGCATCTGACAGAGGAATTACGCTATTCCAAAGGGTTTGATGGCATCATGCATGTTTGACTTCAGTTAGGACTTCAGTGGCAGAAGTTTGGTGGAGTTAATGAGACAGATAGTGGAGTTGTGTTCTGTTTATTTTAGTTGAACTGGTTGAGATTAGTTTAACTAGATAATCAATTAGTTATGAGTGGAGTGAATTAAATATTATTTAATTTATTAATTAGTAACTCATTATTCAACTCAAGAACACATCAGTTCACTACAGTGCATGATCAGTTCAGTGGAGACCAGTGAAAGAGGTAGATGAAAGGGTGGAGTTAGCTATCAGTGGCGACATCAGTTGTGCATGAGATTTGCACCACACTTGGAGGAATTTCCCATGATGATTGTGCTATCAAGCCAAGGAGATTCGAACCTTGGATCTCTATTTAGACAGGCCATGATTGCGCAATAGAGGCAAGGCAATTAGTGGTGAGTTTTGAACCAGTAACCTGTTCAAAACCAAGCTAGTTTGTGTGTAACTTTATGAGAAAGTACTGAGTACTTGTGAGGAGTATTGTACCGAGTTTGTTACATGATTTCTCCATTATAATATACACAATAGCTGCGGGGTTTTCAGCTATAAGCTTTCCCCATACATACTGTGTTAATGTGTATGATGATTTGATGTGTTATCGCTTGATTTTATTTCCGCATGTTTGATGATCTGAGTGGAAGAGATTATGTGTTGCATATAAATTCGAATTGTATGTGATCAGGATAGTCTTGGTGAATAATTAATCATTATTCAGCAAATTTCTACATGGTATCAGAGCTATTGAAGTTCAGATTGATCATCATAGTGATTACAAACTTATTTCGGTAGACAGAGTCTGCATGCGGGCCAGGTAGCCTCCGAATTCATCTTTCTTCGGAAAGTGAAAGGTCTGGTAAATGCCCCTTGCAGTCGATCTCTGTGCTAGAAATAATTTTTTCTCACAGATCTAGAGCAGCTGAGCTTTGAGGTGGAATTCAAAATTTTGCAACAGTTTTGTTTTCTTGGTGCCAGTGTTGAAAATGTCTTTCAACGGTTTGCGACTCGAATATGCTCTTGAAGGCAGTTCGAATTATGTTGCATGGAAGGATCACATGGAAGCAGTATTAGAAGATAATGGTCTGAAGGAGTTCGTGGATGCGGATGTCCAAAAGCCCACTGATCCTGCTGAAGTCGAAGTATGGCAAAAGAATATGGCGAAGTGTCGAAGGATCCTGTTGGAGGGCATCAAGGATCATATTGTATCCAGCCTGCATGGAAAGGCTACTCCATATTTAATGTGGAAAGCTTTGACGGATCTATTCCAGAGTAAGAGCGACCAAAGGAAGCTGGCGCTCAAAGATAAGCTCAGGAACATCAAGATGGAGAAGGGCGAGAGTATCGCCAAATACCTCACGAAGTTCACTCAGTGCAGAGATGAGCTGGGAAGTGTGGGGGTGACTGTCGAAGATGAGGACATGGTCGACCTGGCTCTCCTTGGTCTTCCGAAGGCTTCGCACTCATATCAAGATAGTGTCAATGGTTGGGAGAAGCTGCCGGGATGGGAGCGCCTTTGGGCGGATCTCATGCAGGAGGAGATAAGGAGGACTACTCGAGATGGATCTTCATCAAAGGGAGCTGATGAAGAAAAATGCACTTTGGTGGCCAAAGCAAAGAAAGGGAAGGGTAAGAAAACCTCTCATTCTGGTGCAAAGGGCAAGAAGCAGGATATGGCGAAAGTGAAGTGTTTTCACTGCCATGATCACGGACATTATGCTACCAATTGTCCAAAGAAGAAGAAGAACAAGAAAGCGGGAAGATCTGCAGATGGAGAAGCCTTGGCTTCACAGTTCGAGCTTGAATTTTCACTGATCGCATGCTTGGTTTCAAGTGTGATGGGATCGGTATGGTTCTTGGACAGCGGTGCGTCATTTCATATGACGGGAGATCGGGATTTGTTCTCAGATCTGGAGGACAAAGATTTGGGTGTGCACATCGATATGGGCGATGATGGTAGATACAGTGCGACTGGTATCGGTACCATATCCTTTCAGAGGGAGTCTGGTAAACCCTTTGTATTGAAGGATGTCATGCATGTACCTGGATTGAAGAAGAACTTGATCTCTATGGCGATGTTGGAGGATAAGGGGTATGATGTGGTCTTCAGCGAAGGAAAAGCCTTCCTACGCAGTAAGACTACTGGAGAGACCCGAAAGATAGGGGTTCGAACCAAGAACCTTTATCAGTTGCAGGTATATGGCTGCGCAGCTATGGCATGCAAGGCGGGAGAAGTGGTGAGCCGGGATGATGAGGGCGAACTGTGGCACAGGAGATTGGGCCACCTTCACCATGGAGCTTTGAAGATCCTGCAGCAGATTTCTACTGGGCTTCCTAAGGGCACTTTTGCGCAGTCAGATCAGTGCAAGGGGTGTACTTTAGGGAAGTATGTGAAAGCCACCTTTCACGAGAAGGATAGTCGCGCCACGACGATCCTTGAGAGAGTTCGCACAGACGTGTGTGGTCCTTTCTCAGTTGCTTCGACAGCAAAGCACAGGTATTATGTGATCTTTGTTGATGATTTCTCTCGAAAGTGCTGGATCTTCTTCATGCAGAAGAAGAGTGATACATTCGCGAAGTTCTGTGAGTTTAAAGCACTGGTCGAGAAGGATTCGGGGAAGAAGGTGATTGCTCTAAGGAGTGATAACAGTGGTGAATTCATCTCGGCTGAATTCAAGGAGTTTTGCAGCGCAGAAGGGATTCGGAGAGAGCTCATCGCACCCCATAACCCACAGCAGAACGGGGTGGCTGAGCGGAAGAACAGAACGATCGTGGGTGCTGCACGGGCGATGTTGCATGATCAGGGCCCACCCCTTCACTTGTGGGCTGAGGCATGCAATACAGCAGTGTATGTGCAGAACCGTTGTCCTCACAAGGTTCTTGGCATGAGTACACCGGAGGAGGCTTATTCTGGCAAGAGGCCTGATATTTCCCATTTGCGTATTTTTGGTTCTCTTGTCTACATGCATGTGACGAAGGATGCGAGAAGGAAGCTGGATCCAACTGCTGAGGTTGGAATATTTTTGGGGTACACTGATACACCTCACAACTACCGTGTGTATTTTTCAGACAGTCGCAAGACTGTTGTGCGACGGGATATAAAATTTCAGGAGGAGAAAGCCATGCAGTGTTCGCTTGAGAGGGAGCTACACTTGCATGCAGATGAGGAGCTGTTAGTTCCTAAAGAGGAGCTTCCGGATGTGGATCAGCCACAAGAGGAGGTTCAGGAGGTGGAAGAAACCACCCATGCAGCGCCAACCATCAGAGGGCGCATGCGCACTACAGAAGCTGAGCGACTGGCTCGAGATGCAAAGAAGGTTGTAGGACCACCTACAGCACAGCGCAGACAGAGACAGTCACCAGATCGGTACACTGGATACATGGCTCTTGTGAGTCAATGTGTTGTGACGGAGCCATCCTCTTTTGAGGAAGCTGTGGAGGAACCCGCATGGGTTGATGCCATGATCGAAGAATATGATTCGATCATCAGGAACAGTGCATGGGGGATTGTCCCAAGACCGGTTGGGAAATCAGTTGTAGGTTCGCGATGGATCTACAAGGTGAAGCAGGCGGCTGACGGGAGTGTGGAGAAGTACAAGGCGAGATTTGTCGCCCGTGGCTTCTCACAGATCGAGGGGATTGACTATGAGGAGACTTTTGCACCTGTCGCAAGGTACTCTTCCATACCGACGATCCTTGCTCTCTCAGCGCAGATGGGGTGGCACATTCATCAGATGGATGTGAAGACTGCGTTCCTCAATGGAGTTATTGAGGAGGAGGTGTACATAGAGCAGCCTGAAGGTTTTGAGATCTTCAGAAGTGAGTCGCATGTGTGCCGACTCAAGAGAGCACTGTACGGGCTGAAGCAAGCACCTCGTGCTTGGTACACTCGGATAGACAGCTACTTCACCGGGCTTTGATTCTCCAAGAGTGAGGCGGATCCAAACCTGTACCAGATTGTGGTGGAGGGGAAGCTGTTGATCATCGTACTGTATGTAGATGATCTGATTTTGACTGGCGACGAGCAGTTGATACTTTCATGCAAGGAGGATCTCGCACGAGAGTTTGAGATGAAGGACCTGGGCATCCTTCATTATTTCCTGGGATTGGAGATTTGGCAGCGCAGTGGAGGACTGTTTGTTTCTCAGGGCAAGTATGCCCGGGAGATTCTGGAGAGGTTCAACATGCAAGGCTGCAAGCCTGTTGACACTCCTCTTCCTGGTGGTTGGAGGAAGGAGGATGCTACTTTAGCGGAGGTAGTGGATGCCACTATCTATCGACAGTTGGTGGGGTCGCTTATGTATCTGGTCAATACACGACCCGATATATGCTATGCAGTTAAGCAGCTTTCGCAAGCTATGGTTAAGCCTACCAAGCTCTTTTGGAAGGCAGGCAAGCATGTATTGCGCTATATCAGAGGCACATCGGGATATGGTCTATGGTATATGGGGGATGTGGAGCGGCGTCGTGCTTCACCGATGCATTGGGCAAAAAAGAGTCCAAATCTGACCGAAGAGTACATCTCGGGAGGAGTTTTTGTAGTATTGGGTTGACAGTAGCTCGGTACAGCAGAAGCAAAGATCCGTGACAAAGATGGCACCTTACCAAGAGGCCTAGCACATGGTAAGGGCCCAGTTTGGTCGTATGCGAGGCTATTTGGATGAGGAAGATCCTCGCAGGATTGTTCAGGTTGCATTTGGAGCCCACAGTGATCTACTGTGATAACCAGAGTTGCATTAAACTCTCGGCCAATCCAGTATTTCATGATAGGTCCAAACACATCGACATCAGGTACCATCATATCAGAGATTGTGTTCAGCGGAGAATCATGATGCTTTCATATGTTCCCACGGAGGATTAGGATGCCGACATCCTGACGAAGGCGCTCACCAGGAGCAAGTTCGAATTCCACAGAGGCAGGATAGGGGTTGCAGATAATCCATATCTTGCTGAGAGGGAGTGTTGAAAATGCAGCAAGATGATGGAGCTTAGTGAAATGAAGTCGCCTTCACTAAGTGGGCCCGCAGGCAAATTCTGGCGCAAAGTCTATTTTTAGACTATGTCTATTTTTATACATATGGAGCATGGTCCGGGGATTCCAGTATGAGATTCTTGGAGCATTGGTCATGTTGGTAAAAATAGATGGGACTCTATTTTTGTGACCTATAGGTCAATAGGTCGAAGTCTATTTTTAGACTGCCTATCCTAAAAATAGGGAAGTCAAATATTATTTACCCTTAATAATATTTGGACTCTAAACAACAGTTTACTCTCTTGGAGCACTTCAGTTCGAGCCTTGGAAGTGGCTCATGCATATGACAGAGGAATTATGCTATTCCAAAGGGTTTGATGGCATCATGCATGGTTGACTTCAGTTAGGACTTCAGTGGCAGAAGTTTGGTGGAGTTAATGAGACAGCTAGTGGAGTTGTGTTCTGTTTATTTTAGTTGAACTAGTTGAGATTAGTTTAACTAGCTAATCAATTAGTTATGAGTGGAGTGAATTAAAATATTATTTAATTAATTAATTAGTAACTCATTATTCAACACAAGAACACATCAGTTCACTACAGTGCATGATCAGTTCAGTGGAGACCAGTGAAAGAGGTAGATGAAAGGGTGGAGTTAGCTATCAGTGGCGACATCAGTTGTGCATGAGATTTGCACCACACTTGGAGGAATTGCCCATGATGATTACGCTGTCAAGCCAAGGAGATTCGAACCTTGGATCTCTATATAGACAGGCCTGGATTGCGCAATAGAGGCAAGGCAATTGGCGGTGAGATTTGAACCAGTAACCTGTTCAAAACTTAGCTAGTTTGTGTGTAACTTCATGAGAAAGTACTGAGTACTTGTGAGGAGTATTGTACTGAGTTTGTTACATGATTTCTCCATTATAATATACAAAATAGTTGCGGGTTTTTCATCTATAAGCTTTCCCCATACATACTGTGTTAATGTGTATGATGACTTGATGTGTTATCACTTGATTTTATTTCCGCATGTTTGATGATCTTAGTGGAAGAGATTATGTGTTGCATATAAATTCGAATTTTATGTGATCAGGATAGTCTCGGTGGATAATTAATCATTATTCAGCAAATTTCTACATCATCCTCATGCACAGCAAGGGCTTGGGGAAAGAGGTTGGATGCATTTTTTCTGCTACATCCAGTAGTAGAGAAAGAAGTTGTTGAGATTTCAGTGCTGCACCTTGAGGGTGAAGCAAGAAATTGGTGGTTCAACCATTTGAGTCATGAAAAAGTGATTGGATATGCAGATTTTACTCAAAGGTTGATCAAGAAGTTTGACAAGAAGAAATTAGAGGGGAAGAGGCCTTCACCACCATTTACTGTAGGAGCACTTGTTTCAGGAGGAAGGCTACTTGCACCTTTGCAAAATGATCTTGATCTCTTGATACCTAGAGTCCCATGCACCATTTTGGAGCTGCATGAAGAAGAAGAGACTTGTACTAGCACTGATGAAGCTATAGAAGAGCAGCCATCATCATCAATAGTTGGGGAAGCCATCACACCAGAATGAGGAACCCTTGTAGCAGTACAAGATGTTCCCAAGTTGTACCAAGGTATGCAAATGTTTCCATTTCATGTTATTTCAATGCACCATGTGGAGAATGATGGGAATGTACTATTGCATGACCAAGGGTCAAATGATATTGCTGATTTGGAGTAGAAAACTTTCAATGCGCTGAGCAACCTTGATTCATTCAAGGAAGAGACAAGCAGTCATCCTAGTGTATCATTTATGAGCTGCACACAACCCTTGAGGTTGGAATGTAGTTTCTTGGAGGATGGGATGAGTATTGTCTTGAAAAATACATTGAAAAACTATGTGTTCAGTATTGGATCTGATCTTGAGGCAGCAGATGCACCATCATGGAGATCAACATCACTGTCATTTAGCAGCGGTGATGAGTTGGGGGCCCAACCATTGTCGGAACATTCCAATGACCTTCCCATATATATAACAAATGGGGAGTATATACATGATGGAGGACATCTTAGGATGGATAACATCTCTCATGTTTGTGTTGGATACTTCTTACTGAGCCCTACACATCATGATGGGATGTTTTTTCCTACCACATATTTGGATCCTTATGGGATCAATTTTTTCATAGAGGAGATTGAATTTCAATATCCCATGAAATGCAAAGGCATAAATCTGATTTGGGAGGATGGTATTCTCCATTGGAGGTATGCCACTTTTGGACATGATGATAGACACTCACCATGGGTTGGATGGGTGATTTTGATGAGCAAGAGGTTAAGAAACCACTTGGAGATCTATGACACTGGACAACAGGATGCAAGACTGTGTTGTTTACTCTTGAAAGAGTTTGATCATCCTATGACACATTCTATTTCAAAGGGTATGTGGGTGGATGGACTTTGGCATGGCACTTACATCATATGGCAGCAAGGATTTTTGATGTTTTGGGATGATGTGATATCTTTCATATCAATATTATGATATTTCTCCATGATTTATATGATGATGGTGTGGGGAGGCAACTAGATCTGTTGTTGCTTTGGCTGTTATTGAGAGAGTATGGGTTGATCTTATCCCATACTTTGCATGATATTGCAAGTGTAGGAGATGGCACTATCATGGTGCAAAGGGGATACTCTTTAACCTTGGAAGATGAGGACGTGCTTCCACCTTGGGAAGGATCTCTCACATATAGCAGCATTATGTTTGATGATGACTTTGACATTTGCGATGTCAAAGGGTGGATCTAAGAGATCACAGGAGCCTTATTACAAGGGCCAGCAGCACTATCACTTGGGAGCTTGGGTCTTTTGATGGATTGTTCCCAGGATCACTTCATATATGATGCACTTGATGGAAATGTAGGAGATGAGAGTGATGGAGTAGTGGTTGGAGACATATATTACCATGATATGATATTCTTGACTTGGATTTTCAAGCATAAGAAGAGAGATCTACATGCAGCACTTGTGGGCTTTCTTTCCATGCACTTTGATGCATATCATTCCTTGATGGAGGAGTTCACTTGGGAGGGCATCCAACAGGATGTATATCAACATATGGAGAGATGCATAGCCCGAATGATAATGGAGTGGTTGGCACAACCACTTCCCTAATCATTTTGGGTGAGGGAGAACTTTCAATTGAGCCATTTCAGCTCAATGACCAAAGTACATGATAGAGAATGTATATTTATGCTTTATGATTTGTACTCCTTTATTTATTATGATCATCATGTTGTACCAAGGAGGGTCTTTCCTTCTTGTATATTGTATTATGTTGTACTTGAGGCCATTTGTAGCATTGATGTTAGCCATTTTATTTGTGGTTTGTGGGGGATGCCACATGATTTTTGATGTGCACCATTGGTACCAAGTTTTACTTTCATGATCCCATCTTGTAGAATGATTGTGGCAGCAAAAAAGTGGCTGAAAAGACACTTGTTATACTTTTTTTTAGGTGGAAAAGGGATGCACTGCACTAGTTCCACCTGCGGAACTATGATCACCTCCTGCTTGTCATCTGGCAACTTATTTCTATCTGTTTTTGCTCCCATGTATTGATGATGTTCTTATTTTTATGGGAAGATTTGTTGGGAGGATGGCACAAGAGTTGGAGGTGCCCATTGGGAGTATGATTCTCCATACTTCATATGTTGCATGTTTCAAAAGAAACAATGGGCAAACCATGATTTCCACACTACACCTCTTGTCTTCATGTGGGAGGAGCCATTTGGAGAACTTGATTTCCTGGGAGAGGTACTTCATGGATGTTTTGGTTGGTGGGGTGACTTGGGTCATTCTTGGGGACCATAATATTTCAGCCCAATATCAACATCAGCCCCATAAATATCATAAGTGGAGAGAGAAGCAGTGTGGGATGGACGTTTTAGTCCCACGTATTCATCTATGCATCCCACATTCTTTCCAAGAGCCTAAGGTGGAGGAGATGTTTCATGAGTTACCATGTTGAAGGCTGCCTCACTTTTTGTGGATGATAGCTTGGGGATGGAGGCTTCACATGCGGATGATGATTCCCAATATATTTAAGATTCCATGCCTCAAGAAGCCCTCTAGACCTCATATAGTTGTTTCCATGTATATCCCACTTTTTCATGATAAGAGTTGTTAGAGTCGGTCTCTTCATCCTTCCATCAGAGATCAAAATCTCTTTCGTTCCATTTCATTTTAGGTGTCTCATTCAGTTCAGTCAACTGCATTCCATTAGGAGCATGGATCATCTGACGGAAGGGTCTTTTTACTCATGTCCCTCATGTCGTGTACCTGCTGGTCCGTGTCTACTCATCAAAATCAATTTCAAATTCATTTGCAGTCATGTTTGCCAATATGTCATTTTAGGGTTTTTAGGTCTCATTAGGTCTAGGGTTTCGTTAATTTGGCCTTCAAAAAGTCTAATAATGTCAGCAGGCACATGAGGGAGGCTCGAAATAAGTTTTAATCCCAAAAATTTCATCGTTATAATGCTTAATCATGATTCTTCTTCAAAACTCTGTTTTGAAGAAAAATCGTCAATTTCGTCTTTTGTAATAAATGCCATGTAATTTTCAAAAGTTTTTCAGTTGTGAAATTCTTCAGGCGCAGCCCTGGTCACCTTTTCCGAAATCCCATGCTAGCTATCCCTGCAAAAAATAGACAAGAGATTCATCATCAGTTCAAAAATCAAAGGAAACAAACAAAAACAGAGTTTATTTTAAAAAGTAAAAGTGTCAAAGTTCAAACATTAGAAAGTGGGTTATTTCAAAACAAAAATCAGAATCCTTTGTATATATAAGATATGTTCATATTCAAAACTTTGGTTGCACGCAAGAGTCATCAAAGAGCAAAGAAAAATCGTGAAGGAAGAAAAAGCCATTGTTCGAGGCCAAACTGTTAGTAAGTTTATAGTCGCAACGCGTTCGGAGGTGGTCACGGTGCACAAGCAAGTCGCGGCGCATACAAATGTTTTTCATTGTCCAAATCACAACGGCCGCAATGCACATAGAGAGCACGGCGCACTAGGTTGTGCGCACGGCGCACAGGGCTGACAAACAAAATTTTTGCTTCTGCTCCATAAAATTCAAATCAACTCAACCTTCTATGCTCCGAGTAAGTCTATGAAATCTTGCAAGTGCCATTGAATAGTGTTTGGTGTGGTTTCAAAGATTGGTTTTTAGAATTTGTAATGTCAAAATTCAAACCCTATCCTTTTGTTAGAAATTTTCTCCCTTAGGGTTTGAATTTGAAGTTAAAATTTTGATTTTGGTGCCAAGGACTCCATTCCCTATCTATTTTTCCTTTCCCATCAGTGTTATATTATCATTATAATCCATTTTTCATTTCCCTTACATCCCCAAGGTCGTTCACTCCTAAGCCCATTTCCCTATCCATAAAATCATCGCATTTCCTATCACTTTCCCTTCACGTTTCATTTGTAAAAAATTTCCACACCCCAAGTCCAAACAACTGTCCCTACACCTCTAATTTCACTTGATTGAGTCACATTGTCCCCACTTTCTTACTTTTCCCACAGTCCCTCCCCTTTGAAAATATTTGGCAACTAAGACAAAACAACCAAATTCTCATTTCTCATTTTCAACAAGCCAAACATACACCTTGCATGGAAATTATGGAGACAGACACTGATACATCATATGACAGAGATAGTGATTCTACCACTCAGCTACATGCACCGAGAAGGCCTCGTAAAGGTGGCAAACATGTCTAAGAAGATCCCACCTCATTGACCCAATTGCAGGCCTGCCCACTTGCTATGGCATGTTTTCGAGAGCAGTCATGCTATCAGTATTGTGAGATGATTTCTCAGATTCAGCATCATCAGGAGTTGGCTCGGTTTTTTGTGTTACACTTGCATGATGGTCAGGTAACTCTTGCTGGTGTAAATTTCACGTTGACACCGAAAACCATTTCTCAAGCAACCAGAATACCGAATGTGGGTGAACAGTGGAACAAGAGACAACAGGTGGATAGAGTGCATTATGAACCATACATCAGGCCTAGCTATGTGAGACAGCTCAGCGGGGTATTTCCATTCCGGTTCCTAAAGGAATCGTATGCACCTTTAATGAAACTTATTATCAGATACTTCAGCTGTGAGGGCCGGTTCTCACACCTCTATGCCTACCACATCAGATTATTGATGCATTTCACTAGAGTGAGGATGATGAACATTCCTTATTTCATGTGTCAAAATATCGAGAGGATGACCATGATTGTGTAGAAGAAGACTCCTGAGTAGTAGTACAACAGTATTTATCACTATGCACTCATCAAGATTGTTGTTGTACATCAGCTAGGATTGCAGGGTATTGCATGGGAGGATTTCATTTCCCATGACTTTTTCATAGCTCCTCAGGTTACTCTGAAGGTTTTCCATGATGCAGGTGAACCTTCACATCAGCCTGAAGGTCACGAGACAGAGCCTACCAGTGTGCCAGTGTATGTCACTTATCAGAGAGGCATAAGAGGATTATTTGCAACATCCCGACGAGTACTATCTCCACCGGGGGTGGAAGGGGTCTCGTTGCCGTCATCAGCAGCACAGATACAGGTACAAGACAGAGGTAAGAGGCCTATGTAGGATGAGGGCCCTTCAGGAGGCCAGGATACCGATTTTATATTGATTGATGAGGATTTGAGCTCTCCAAGCTCAAAGTTGAGAGAGATCATTCAGGAGCAGAAGGCTGAGATCGACACATTGACTGACAAATTGAAAAGAGCTCAATGGATCATAAACTATCTGGAGCAGCGAAGCAAACAGTTGGAGGATCAGCAAATGATCATGGAGTTGCAAAACATCCGTGGGAACCGGCAAGCTACCCGAAGAAGCCCAACAGAGATGACACCCATTGAGCGGGAGATTGAGGCTGATAGAGAGACTTGGCTTGAGAGGGTCAACATTCATCTTTAGAAGCTGTTGGCAAAGGAAAACAAGGAAAATAACATGCTCATACACATGAAGAACCATTGTTGGGCGCGAAATCATGTATGCAAAGAGAGGATCAAGATCCTGAAGGCAAGGCTAAGGAGGGCACTAAAGCGTCGCAAAAGGCATGATAGGCTCCAAATTTTGGCTAAAGCTTCTTTGGCCCAGCATAGTACTTGATGAGGGACCTTCAGCCCAAATTTCAAGAAATTTTGGAAAATTTTTGTCAATTTTGAATTTTTGAGCCTAAACACAGATTTTCCTGCCTGACGCGTAGCGCCACTTGGCGCGTGCTTATAATTGGCAGCTCTTCAGGAGGAAAAATTTTCATTTCTGGATTTTTCATCAAAATTTATGCATGCCTATGGATTACCTAAGGATTTCATCAAGTTCTGGGTTGCCTAAAGGGCCAAAAACACCCTAAAAATGGCCTTTCTGCCAATTTTTGCACACACAGGAAGCAGTGTTGGGAGATTGAACTTTTGGAGTGGAAAATGGAAACCAAATCCAGAAATTCCACTTGAGTTGGAAAGTAGATAGGCAGGGCTTTCCAACAAGCTATCCTTCACTCAATTTGGACTTCGGGAAGACCCTAAAAATCGGCCTCAAACTTGTGCTACGCATAGAGATTTCAGGCGTGGCGCATAGAGAAATTTGGCCTATTTTTCACTCAGCAGCTCATAATTTCGTCTAGTTTTGGCTAGTTTGACTTTTTTCATGTAACTCTTGATGTACCTTGATGTAATTTCATGACCATGATGTAATTTTGGCACATTTTTACTCATCTTAGTAGATTCATTCACCAAAAAGTGAAATGTAAGTGAATGAATCTGTTTCCTACCATATAGAGGCAAGTTGTTTCATTACCTATTTTTCAGTTCTTAGTTTAGATATGGTTGAAACAGCTCCTAGCATGTTGAGCTCGACCCCTAGAGGCATGGGAATGAGTTAGGTCTGTCTATATCATGTATTCCTTCAGTCATTTTCAGGGTTGGACACTTGGGATTGCTTGGCACTTCATTGTACATTTCATCTCTGCACTTTTGGCAAAGGAATAGACCAAGGTTTGTAGCACTCTTTGGGATCCATGTGGCTCTATGTTTTGATGGTTTTTTTCTCTATGTAATTGTAAGTTCACTAATGTTTATATGTATCATTTCCCTTCTCCTTTCTTCTTAAATTAAACAAATGAGTGATAAAGGTGGAATTCATTAGCTTTGCTTTTCTCTGCCTTTAGTTCTGTTTAATTTTCCATGTTTTCATCTATTTGAAGAGGATTATTGAAAGCCTCTTACCCTCATTCGGCTCCTCACCAGTCTGAACCATCCATTCATTCAATCTAAAGCATCAAAACAATTGCCTTCCTTGCCCCAATCAGAACTCTGCAAAAACTAGGCCTCATCCCCGAAACAAAAATTGCCTTTCCCTTGATTCCAACAAAAACCCCCGAAATCAAAATCAAATCCTTTCACTTATATACCTAGCCTAAAATTAGCCTTTATTTCAAGTCATCTCAAGCCCTATTGATAATTTTTGCTGAGATTGGCCCAGAGAGAGCCCTCTCCTGTTCTGGTAGGGCTAGCTACCAGACTGAGCGTGATTTGATGTTACCCTGAACTCTGCCTTTTTCAGCCTGAGGTAGATTTAGGCAATACCATAGTGGTGACCATACTGGGGAACAAAATGGTTTGCTTGTTGTTGTTATTTGTTTTATAAGCTACAGACGGAGCCTGAAGTTATGCTAGGTAGCCTTCGAAACGCTCTTGCTTTGCATCAGCGAAAGTAGATAAACGTTGCTTCAGTCAATCTCCGGTCTAGCTTGTAAACGTGACACTTGACTTGTAAATTTCCCCAGTACATCAGATCATTCCAGACTTTTGGGTGATGAGTCTAGAATTTGATAGGCTGAACAAGTTGGTTTTGTCCCTTTGATTTTTGAAAATAATTCAACACACTGGCTTCCAGAAGACATACTAGAGCAAATCCGGATCCCGATCCACCTCCAGTGTATGAGAAGCCTAATCTGATTTCAAGAATTCTTCATCGAGAAAGTCCCGTGATTCCTCTGTTCAAATCTCATTCATGTCCCGCTGTTTTTGAATTCCTTGAAGATATTGAGTTTGATGAACAATTTGAGTTGTCGTTGTTTGAGACGAAGTCTGAAAGTGCTATTAGTTATACTGTTATAAATCCTAAGTTTATCAAATATCTTGAAATTGAACAGGCTAATAATTCCATTGATAGTTACATCTTGAATATTCAAAACTCCATTGTGGCAACAAACATTCCTGAGTTCATAGAGTCTGCATCGGAAACTCTTGGGCCATCAACAGTTACATTTGGTTCACAAGTTCCTACTGAGCCTCTGTTCATTCCTACCATTCTCATGCAACCATCTATTTCTGATCAAAAATCTGCAGTAGTATTGCCTCTATCCACACCACATACACCTCATACATCTACTGCTCCTACTCTGCCTATTTCTCCAAGACCGGTTATAAATCCACCCAGAGCAATGGCTGCTAGATTCGCACCCCTTGTGTTGCCTCAAAATTTGGATGTTATGCCCGCTGATTATCAAAGTAAGATCCCATTGTTTGATGGCACTCCTCAAAGTGTCACTGCTCAGCAACATATTGATAGAATGGCAGACTTCTTCGATCTTCATGAAATTGATGTAGAAAATGTGACCATGAGATTGTTTGTGCAAACTTTTGGAGGAGAAGTGAGAAAATGGTTCAGATCTTTGTAGCCTAGAGGTATTGCTACATTGGCTGAGCTGCAGAGACAATTTTTAGATCAGTGGGAAGTAAAGAAATATCCTCTTTAGATCACTTCTGAATATACCAAGATCAAGCGCAACGTAGGTGAGTTAGTCCAAGACTATTGTATCAGATTCAATGCGGTTTACAATGCAATTGCTGATGATTTAAGGCCATCTAGGAAGTTATATTTGCTAAAGTTTCCGGATGGTTTTGATCCGAACATGGCCTATCAATTGAGAGAAAGAGATCCAGCCACTTTGGAGGACATGCAGAAAATTTCCGTGAGTGTTGAAGCTAATTTGAATGACAAGAGAGCTAGATTAAGAGTTGAAAAGAAAGTCACAATAAAGGAAGAGGTTTCTACTTCAGATCAAGTACTTCACAAGGTGGAAAAGATGATTGAAATATTGAACCACAGATCAGAAATCCTAATTTCTGGGGCCAGCAGCAACCACAATTCAGGATCAAACAATGAGAGCAGCGAGCACAAGAACCACCAGCAGTACAACAGCAGGTAAAGACTCCTTTACAGCAGAATTTTGTTGGTCCAGAATCAGATGATGAAGATAATGTAATAGGGGAAGAAAATCACTTCTTTACACCTAATGATATGCCAAAATTTATCACCGAAGATGAGGAGTATGCAGAAAACTCCGCTGTACAAAAGGATGAGGATTTTATCTTGGCAAATGATGCAACTCTTGAATAAGAGTTAGATGAGTATCAAAGAGGTTATATGAATGCTTTGTCCACCTAGCAACTTCAATATTCACTTAGAAACAAATATGTGCCTATCAACCCAATCCAAAAGAGAAAGGAAGTTTCAGCACCAAAGAATGATGCATCCATTGCACAGAAGAAGGGAAAAGATGTAGCTGATCCTACTACTAGCAAGTCTCCATCAGCAAATGAAAGATCTAATTAGCCAATTATATTGAGGGAGAAAGCTGAAAAGAAGGATGTTCCAGCAAAAGAGGTAGAAAAGGCTTCATTTTTTAACTTAGAGAGTGAAATAGCTAAGTTAAAAGTTTCCATTCCTTTGACTGAGTTGATGAGAAATAGCAGCTACAAGGGTCAGGTATCTAAAATTCTAAATTTCGATCCAATGTCTGATATGGTGAATGTGGAAGATGATCAACCTGAGTTGATCTTTGGACCAGCATTGGATGGTGAGTCTCCCGATAGTGATGTGCCCCCTTTTTATATCAGTCTTAGATTGCATGAGTTTGTGTTACATAATGCCATGTTTGATTCTGGAACTTCTCATAATCTCATGCTGAGGGCAATCATGGAGAAATTGGGATTGGACATCATTGGGAAATATCATGATCTTTATTCTTTTGATTCTAGTAGAGTAAGATGCATTGGGCTTATCAAATATTTGGTGGTTAGTTTAGATCAAATTCTGACCAAGAACGTTTTGATGGATGTGATTGTTGAGTCTCAAATCTGCATCTTTTCCATAAACTTTTCTATACCTTTTTCACTCACCTGAACCTCCCAAGTTGTCAATATCATGTGAAAAAGAGCATCTAACATGGTTTTTAATTATATTTTTGTGTTTGCTATTTGATTTAGATTTTGTTCATTCAGCTGCGGAATCTTGCCACTTTTCGCAGCTGCTGCAACTTTTCGCAGCTATTTTGTGAAACTCTATGCTATAGGTGTCTACAAGGAAAACGAGCCACATGGGCAGGTCAGGAATGATGTGGACATGGTTCGTGTCCTATTGGTTCGAGAAAACTCATCTAAAGAAGCCGCGGTCAAAGGCGTCCACATGGAAGTCAACCATAGAGTCTCATGTTGGCAGGACTCTGTTTCGTGTCACATAAAGATTCATACGGCCGTTTCTAAGTTGCCGAGGATAAATCGACATTTGTACATTGCTCCTTAGTTGAATTCAAGCATCCACTCCTCGTAGATTTACTTTCCAACACGGCCATGATCCTAGATCCGTGGACGTAATGGTCTACGTGTTCTCCACCAGCATGAACTTTAGGAGACAGTTATATTTATTTTGTTATATATAATGTGTTTGCATACGCATATAGAGTTAGTCGATGTTAGTCTC
This sequence comes from Pinus albicaulis, assembly GCA_034641835.2. Lineage (NCBI taxonomy): Eukaryota > Viridiplantae > Streptophyta > Pinopsida > Pinales > Pinaceae > Pinus > Pinus albicaulis. The sequence continues at coordinate 1,696,368,540 of CM076580.1, read as the reverse complement.
TGTTATCTTTTATTAGTCTGCTCTGTAATGTGATTACGCTGCACTTGTGCCGTAACATCACCTTTCTGTAATGACTGCCTTTTAATATAAGAAGACTCTGTTTTCAACCGAAATTCGTATTTGAAGATCGTTGCCAAGGCTGGTGTAGAGGGCCCCTGCTCAGCTAAGGTTTTGTGCATTAGTGTATAGTTCTCATTTCGTTTCTTTAAAGCTCATTGTGCCATAATCCATTCATATGTTTATACATCGCATTTGCTTCATTTCTGTTTATAAACTTCCATAATTTCCATTTCACTTCTGTCTTTCATGTTTTATGTTGTTAATCACTGATCAGTGTTCTTGTTTCAGGTTATAGATAGGTAGCCCGGGCATTTTCATAGCTTTTTGACTAATGACATGGAACTAACATTGTTCTGCTACTAATTTGCTTTTCATAGTTTCTGTTTAATTTCAGTATTGCTTTGTTCATTTCAGTTTTGCTTATTTGCTTCAGTAGTTAAATTTAGATATATTAAGTTGCTCATAGCATCTTCAGTTGCCTCCGAAAGCCACAGCTGGACTGATGGTGAGGGATTGTATTATGAAATGTGTAGTTTAGTATTAGTTTCTTTCCTGCAAATTTAGATATATTAAGCTGCTCATAACATCTTCAGTTGCCTCCGAAAGCCACAGCTGGACTGATGGTGAGGGATTGTATTATGAAATGTGTAGTTTAGTATTAGTTTCCTTTCTACAAATTTAGATATATTAAATTGTGCATGACATCTTCAGTTACCTCCGAAAGCCACAACTGGACTGATGGTGAGGGATTGAATTATGAATGTATGGTTTGATATTAGTTTACTTTCTGCAAGTTAGATATCAGTTACTCAAGTTGTTTATGGTTACTTCCGAAAATCATAGCTAGACTAATGATGAAGGATCAGAAGATAAATTGATGTAATCTGATTTAGATTTACTTTATTGCAATTTTGAATTTCTTTAAGCATAGTTTCTTTTTGTTTAGACAGCAGCAAGAATAGTTTAGTTTCATGCTCACTAGTTCACTGTTTTTGATTTATTAGACTTACAACATCTTTTCATTTCAGCAGTACATTTTCATTTCCTTTCAAGTTTTGTCATTGAAAATTTCAAATTCCTTTTTAAGTTTCAAGTTGGTAAATCATTATAGGGGATATCATTTCTTTGAACAAATATAACCATACTTGTTTTCATTTTAGAATTTCCATTTCACCTTAGAAAACCAAAAACGACAAAAAGTTAAGAAATAGGTTATCTTGCACATATAGTGCGCCGCACTTCATTAGCTTACGATTCCCGGATTGACAAATTAAATGCAGCAATTTAGGACACACTAAATTGACCAAACATTTTGGCGCCGTTGCCGGGGAAGTGTAACTAGGTAGCCAATTTCTTAAAAAAAAAACACACAAAAATTCTAAAAGAAGGGAAAACTTGATAACTTCTTGAAGTATGCTCTCCTCTTGCACCTAGTGTGATCTGGAGGATCAGAAAAGAGGGTTATTGGTTTAGTAATTTCTTAAGTATGCTCTCTTCTTGCACCTAGTGTGACCTGGAAGATTAGAAAGAGAATTATTAGCCCAACATTTTTTTATTTTTTTTTTTAAATAAAAAATAAAAAATGACATGCATAGAGCAAGAGATTCTAGGGGAAGGTTTATAGCTAAAGCCAAGAGTTCGATTTTCACAACTCCATCTTCTTCAAGGCATAGACCAGATTCACCACCATCTACCCCTAGCCTTAAGATTTTTGGAACTCAAGGAACAGCGGAATTAGAGGATTCCCCTATACCATCTACTAAATCCCATTTAGAAAACAAAGAGATTCTCTCTCATCCTTCCTTGATAGAAGAACTAGAGGACTTTAAGGACTCTAAAGAAACTATCATGGCAGAGGAAGTAATAGATGGAGGTAGAGGTAGAGGTAGAAGAGGAGGAAACAATGGAGACAACAATGGTGAAGGAAATAATGGTAGAAATAGGGAAGGAGACAACCTGTTTGGATTCCCTATAGTTGATGAGGAAACTCATGCAACAATGAAAAATATTTCACCATATGTCCTCCCTAACTTTTATGGATTGCGAAGTGAGGATCCTAAAACATTTCTATTTGAGTTTGAAGTCGTGTGCCGAACCTATGACTATATGGAAGACTCTCAAAAACTCAAACTGTTTCCTTCAACATTGAAGGGATCTGCTTTGAAATGGTTCATGGGATTGGCCACTCAATCTATTAGGACTTGGAATGATATGAAAAAAACATTTTTGGATAGATACTTGGACTATTGTATGCCCACCAATCACAAGGATGAGGTATTCAAAATGATGCAAAAAGAAGATGAAAATTTGGAAGACTTACTTGAGAGATTTCAATACAACTTGAAAAGAGCAAAGATGAGCAACTTAGATGATGAAACTTTGAAAGCCCTCATATTAAAAGCCATTAGAGATGAATGGATAGATATTTTAAACATGATGGGGAAAGGAGACATTTCTCAACTTCCACTTCGTGACATAACAGAATTATGTGTCCATCTCTCAAGGGGAAAATCTAAAATAGGAAAAGGGCCTAGGGATTCTTCTCTTATTAGGGCTAACAAATCTGCAACTGGATCAGTAAGTAGGGCAGAGATTGGTAATATGCTTGATGAGTTCAAAACTGATATCTTAGGGAGCCTTTGTGAACAACTAGACACCCTTAAAATCCAAAACAAGCAGAAAGCAGAAACAGATGCTTTAGCCATCTTTTTTCCGAAATGTAGGAAGAAACATGCTTTAAGGGAATGTCCCTTGGATGCAAAAGTTGTAGAAACATGTATGATTTGCTCAGAGAATCATGAGATCAAGGATTGTCCTTCAATTTCTGGACTCAAAGTTGTTTTTCAAGAAGACCCAAATTCAGTAGAATCTCTCTGTTTTGTCGCAAGGAGACCTTGGCAGGGACAACAAACTCAAGGGTTTAACAACCCTATGAATCTCCAAACCCCACCAAATTGGAATCCTTGGCAACAACCTTGGCCCCAACATCAAAATTCATATCAGCCATGGGTACAAGGGATGCAAAATCCTTATGGGATATTTGCTCAATTTTATCAATATCATCCATCTTTTCAAAATCAACAAGCTCCACAACTTCCAAACCCAAATCCACAACTTTCATTGCCATTTCCACAACAACAACCTTCTCAAAAAAATACAAATCCTCAACTCATGCTTCCATACCAACAGAAGACAAATCAACTTCCAGCTCAGCCATTGCCAAATCCTAATAATAAAAATCCTCAGAATACTTATATGGTAGAAGGACAACAATTTCCTACCTATATGACTGTTCCTCTCAACGATGTACAACTCAGATCTGGTAGAGTTTTAGAAAAACCTTCTATAGATATCCAAGAGCAAGATACCTCTGAGGAGGATTCTCTTCAAGTCAATAAGGGTTCCGAGGAAGAATCTCCTCAAAATTCAAACATTCAAAAATAAAAAGAAAAGTTAACATCCACAACTCCTATAGTTGAGCAACCCGCATCTTCATCTACACCTCCTTTTCCTGAAAGACTACAAATTGACAAGGGGGTGGAAAAAAAAATCTTGTTGCCTAAATATGACTTTCTAGATGAATTGAAGAATGTTTGTATCAAGATTACCTTGCTACAAGCCATTCGAGAGATTCCTATTCTAGCAAAAACAATAAAGGAGTTGAGTTTCAAAAGACCAGGAAGGAAACTAAAAGACACAAGAAGAATCCACCTGGTAGGAAAGATTGCAGATATTATGATGGGAAAAATTACCATGCAGAAGTATGTAGATCCAGGAAGTCCAATTGTCAAGACACATATAAATGGGTTAGAAATTCCAAACACATTGATTGACTTAGGGGCTGCTATCAACATTATGAGTAGACAGACTATGGAACAGCTAAAACTTCCTAACCTTCTTTTTACACCTACTTTACTGCAACTTGCAGATCGATCAATTATTAAACCATATGGTGTATTAGAAGATATTTCAGTCTCCTTAGATTCTTGGGAATATCCAGTAGATTTTATGATTTTGACTCCCAAGAGTAATCTAGGAGGGTACCCACTTATCTTAGGAAGACCTTGGCTAGCCACAGCTGATGCTTTTATTAGTTGTAGATCTGGGGATATGTACATTTCTAATGGTAATTCGACAAAGAAATTCAATTTGTATCCTCCAACAAAAGAAATCACAGAAGTAGGAGACAATGAATGGGTCGATGATGAGGACATTATACAACCTGTCTTTACCATTTCTGAAATCAGTGAGGATAGTCAAATTCTGAATACATTAGAAAATTTTGAGACATCTTCAGAATATGACCCCACACAATTTTAGTTGGAATCCGACATAGAATATTTATCATCAAGACAAATGTCTCTTTACTCTATGGAAGAGTTTGGTAATTCTGCTATTGAGATTTTTCCAGGAAAAACATTGAATATCAACAAACATTTGGAGAAGTCACAACAAGAAGAACTAACCAGAATCTTGCAAAAACATTCTACTGCATTTGCATGGGAGTATACCGACATGAAGGGTATTGATCCTAAGACTTGCATCCATCATATCTATATTGAGGAAAACAGTAGACCAATCAGACAACCTCAAAGAAGGATGAATCCAAATCTTAGGGAGATAGTGAAAGAAGAGCTCAAAAAACTTCTCAATGTAAACTTCATTTATCCAATTTCAGATAGCCGATGGGTTTCTCCTTTGGTTATAGTACCTAAAAAGAATGGTAAATGGAGGGTATGCATTGATTACAGAGAATTGAACAAAGCAACTTTGAAGGATCACTTTCCTTTGCCTTTTATTGATCAGGTATTAGATACATTAGCAGGTAAAAAGTACTTTTTATTTTTGGATGGTTTTAGTGGCTATAATCAAATTCAGGTAGCACCTGAAGATCAAGATAAGACCACATTTACTTGTCCATGGGGAAGTTTTGCCTATCGAGTGCTTCCTTTTGGGTTATGTAATGCACCTGCAACATTCCAAAGAGCAGTACTAGGAATTTTTTCTGATCTAATCCATGATTGTGTAGAGATTTATATGGATGATTTTACAGTTTATGGTAATTCATTTGAAGAGGCATTAGAAAATTTGGAAAAAGTTCTTATAAGATGTAAAGAAACAAACCTTTCATTAAGCCATGAAAATGCTTTATGATGTTTACTGAAGGGATTGTTTTAGGACATCATATTTCAGGAGATGGGATTAAGGTTGATAGATCAAAAGTTGAAGTCATCTCCAAGTTTCCTATTCCAAATTGTCAAAGAGATGTTAGAAGTTTTCTGGGATTTACTGGTTACTATAGAAGATTTATAGAAAACTTCACTAAAATAGCATCTCCACTCTTCAAATTGCTTACAAAAGACTGTGAATTTAGATGGGATCCTGATTGTCAATCAGCTTTTGAATCTTTGAAAACAAGAATATCTGAAGCACCTATCTTGAGAGGACAAAATTGGAAACTTCCTTTCCATATTTCTACGGATGCTTCAGATACAGCTCTAGGAGCTGTGTTGGGTCAAAAAGATTTAATTCCTTATGCCATTTATTATACCAATAAAAATTTGACTCCTACAGAGTTGAACTATACTGTGACTGAAAAAGAGTTTTTAGCTGTTGTTCATGCAATTAATAAGTTTAGACATTACATAACAGGCTATGAAACTTTTATTCATACTGACCATTCCGCAATTAGATATTTAATGAACAAACCTGTTACTAATGGCAGAGTGACAAGATGGCTTTTACTTTTGCAAGAATTCAATATTACTGTGTTAGATAGACCAGGAAAACAGAATACAGTAGCTGATTTCTTGTCTAGAATTCAAAATACTAAAGAAGATTCTCCCGTAGAAGATAAGTTTCCTGATGAATATTTGTTTGCAGTAACTATTAAGACCCCTTGGTATGCAGATATTGCTAACTATTTGGTTACAGGGAAACTACCTTCACATTTATTTCCAAGAGAAAAACGAAAGATTATTCAGTAGAGTTCAAAATATTCATGGATTTCTAACGAATTGTTTAAAACAGGGCCAGATCTTGTGATCAGAAGATGTGTCAGGGAAGATGAAATGCCTGATATTCTTAAGGCACGTCATGATGAACCATGCGGCGGACACTTTGCAGACAAAAGGACGGCCTATAAAATCCTTTCTTTAGGATATTATTGGCCTTCCCTCTTCAAAGATGCAAAACAATATGTCAAAAGGTGTGACAGCTGCTAAAGAGTAGGGAAACCTACCCTTTCAAATGAAATTCCACTGCAAACACAGGTACTCATTGAGCCCTTTGAAAAGTGGGCTTTAGATTTCATTGGACCTATTAATCCACCATCCAAGCAAAAGAAGTATATATTGGTTTGTACTAATTATGTTACTAAATGGGTAGAAGCCAAAGCATTAGTATCTGCTACTGAAAATTCAGTTGTTCATTTTCTTTATGAGGATATTTTTACTCGCTTTGGTGTTCCAAGAGAAATTATGACAGATCAGGGGAGCCAATTCACATCCAATTTGGTGGAGAAGTTGATGGAAGAATACAAAATCAAGCACAGAAGATCTACTCCTTACCATCCGCAAGAAAATGGTCAAGTGGAGTCCACAAATAAAGTTCTTGAAAGTATCATCACCAAAACTGTTCATCTACATAGAAGAGATCGGGAAGAAAGGCTTCCTGAAGCCTTGTGGGCCTACAGAATTACATGGAGAAATACAACATGACATTCTCCCTATGAACTTGTTTATGGGAAAGAAGTCTTGCTCCCCATTGAATTCCAAGTCAAGACCTTCAAGATAGCAGTTCAGTTGGGGATGGACTTATCAGAAGCCCAAAAGCATAGAATGGAGCAGTTGAATGAGCTAGATGAGATCAGACAAGAAGTAATTCTAATAACTGATCTAGTTCAATATCAAAGAGCTAAATGGCATGACAAGTATATCAAAGAGAAGAAGTTTCAAGAAGGAGATTGGGCATTGTTATTTGATTCCAAGTTTAAAGATTTTCAAGGAAAATTTCAGACTCATTGGCTTGGGCCATATGAAGTTGACAAGATCTTTAGCAATGGAGCGGTAAGAATCAAGACCATTGATGAGTTTCAAACTCCTCTTATTGTGAATGGCCATACATTGAAAATTTATCATAAGCCACTCTCAAAAGAGGATTTTGTCAAATTGTTTCAAGAAAGTTCTGCAATCAGGCTGGTACAGAAGAATTCTTCTTCTCCACCAGCCTAGCTTTTGTTCTTTTCAGTTAAAAAAAAAATAAAAAAATAAAAAAAAATGGTATAAGCCTGAAAACCAATCATTGATTGGCAGTCTTATACAGAAAATATAGGGTGAAAATCAAGAACACCTGACACTCTATATTTTCCAAAAAAAATCTCTCTCTTTCATTTCACAAGTTTTGTCACCACCCACTCCATTTCATTCCATTTCATTCCATTTCATTTCATTTCATTTCACTCCATTCCACTTCATTTTATCCATTTCATTCCATTCCATCAATAAAAATCTTTTTCATGACCATTTCCACCTGGTCATTTGTCATCTGTTCATTTCCATTCATCCAAGTAATAGCTATGTCAGTTTCCGCAGCTGACATCTGTTTCCGCAGCTGACTCCAGTTTCCGTAGCCAGAAGCAGATTCCGCAGCTACTACTCTGTTTTCAAAAATAATGTACAGTCAGATGTTATTTCCATAATTATGAAATAAAATGCAGGTGAGAGGATCAAAAATGAAGATATGGAGCATTCGAGACACCAATGAAGAGCAAATAGTTGAAGACCAAGGGAAAAGGCAAAGATTCCAAAGGTATGAATAAAATTTATTTCAAATAGCATTGAAAAACACATTTTTATATAGTTCTGAACCATGAGCTCTATCCATTATGTGCAATGATTATATTGACAATTCTGTAACCTTTCATGATCTCCATATTATCCTCTCACATTCATTCTCAAACAGTTTCATCATTAAACCCCTAATTTTCACTCATGATCCAATATTCCACCGGTGACAATGAGACGTATTTGATTTGACCAAGGACTCTTACAGCCGCATAAATTCATAACCGTTGATTGAAACGTGTTCACATTTATTTCGCAACCACCAAATTTCAAAATGCGGCCGAGTGTATTATATTCTATCAATCTCTCAGTCGTATCTTTGTTATGCTCACGAAACCCCTTTCTGTTCTATCTCACTCCATTCCGTTCATTGTGCTCATTCTCACTCTCGGATATCTACCCATAGTCTCACTCCATTCCGTTTATGGTGCTCATTCCCATTTTATGATACATTCCCACAGTCATTGTGCTCGTTCCTGTGCATTCAACCGTTCTATTTCCATTTGAACCCTCACGCAGGCAAATTTGTGAAGAGCAGAAAAGAGAAATGGGTAAATTTCTAAGAGCAGAACCGAAAGGACCGAAGTTTATGGAGGGATATCCACAAATAAGGGAGATATTGAAGAAAGAAAAATGGTTGCGTTTTATCCAGAAATTCAGAGGTTATCACAAAGAAGTTATGAAAGCATTTGCAAGGTCGTTTAATGGCTTGGAAGCAGAGATTGGAGACCTTAAGTTTGCGGTCAATGAAGCATCTATAGCAACAGCCACGGAACTTCTTCAAGAGGGTGAGCGTTAGTTTAAAAATAAAAGCATCACTGATGAAGCATGGAAAACAATCTTACGAAACCAAGGTATGGACATAATTGTTTTTAAAAGAGGAATTCCTGTGCATGCATTGAAAGAGGAATGGGCTACTTTGCTGCTAGTTATTCAGAAATTCATTACATGTGAAGGCCGTTTTGGGTCCATGTACATGTACCATACCAGGTTACTAATGAATTTTCTAGATAATCAAGCTCTCAATCTTCCATTTTTTCTGTTAAATAGCTTGAAGAAAATGGATGTGACTATTCAGAAACACTTAGGAGAGGTAGAACCACATCTATATCACCATGGCCTTGTAAAAATTTTGATTGAAAATGAGTTAAAGGAAAAGAAAGACACATGGGAACAATTTCTGGTTAGAAATTTCTTTGAGGAACCTCAGGAAATTCCTGAAGGTAGTACAACCAGAAGGAGTAGAAGAAAAAGAATAAATGTTGAAACCCAAATTACTCCTACTCAGGAAATTCCTGCAGGTAGCACAACAAGAAGAAGTAGGAGAAAAAGAACAATTGATGAAATCCAAAATACTCCTACTACTACTATTGAAAGAACTGATAGGGAAGAGAGACTGTCAAAAAGGAAGAAGAAGGAAATCAAGGGTAAGAAGCCAATAACACCAAAAGAGAGAAAAAATATTGAGGCCATACATCAAACTCCTTCTTCTGAAGAAGAAGATCATCAAGTGTTATCCGAAAGATTAGTTTATCTTCAAAAACAGTGATCTATGCCCAAGAAGACAGAAAAAGGGAAACAAAAACAAAATGATAGTGTACCACAACGTGTGAGAAGAAGCAGCAGACTTAAGGGGAAATTGAGGAAAACACAAATTAAAGGTCCTCATTTCATTGATTTGGGTGAGGAGACATCTGAACAGTCCCCAGCTGACCATAGTCCATCTCAGTCAGTTAGTGAACCTGGTTCATTTCATTCTCAGTCAGAAATTGAACATACTCCATCCTATTCTCAGCAAGATGTTGATGTAAGCCCTTCTCAGCCAGATTTTGAAAATAACTCTCCTTCACGGCATTTTGGGGACAGCCCAATAAAAATGACACCTGAAATAGACCCCAAGCAGCAGGAAGTATATGAATATATAGAATCTTTGGAAAAGGCAGCTACAGGTCCAAGTACTTCGTCCATTCAGCCTCATACATTACAGGATGATTTAGTCCAATCACTAAAACAAGAAATTTTTGAGCTAGAGCTTTTAAATAGGCACATCAAAAATGAAAATGAGACATTGAAAGAACAAGGCAAACTAGACAAAATCATCCATGATAATACCATGCTACATTTGGGAATATGGCATAAGAAGAATAAGAAATTGAAAAGGAAATGCCAGAAGTTGAGCAGAGCACTCGTTAATATCAAATTTAGGTGCTTAATGAAGAAACCCAGAATGTTGGCAGTACCAAGGAAGAAGAGGAGAGGATTGGATGTGCTGGCTGAAGTGTCAAGGCACATGAAATGAAGAAATATTATCAAAATTTTGGTTGCATGAGGACATGCAACACCTTCACAGTGGGGGTATGTTGAGTCTCAAATCTGCATCTTTTCCATACACTTTTCTATACCTTTTTCACTCACCTGAACCTCCCAAGTTGTCAATATCATGTGCAAAAGAGCATCTAACATGGCTTTTAATTATATTTTTGTGTTTGCTATTTGATTTAGATTTTGTTCATTCAGCTGCGGAATCTTGCCACTTTCCGCAGCTGCTGCAACTTTCCGCAGCTATTTTGTGAAACTCTATGCTACAGGTGTCTACAAGGAAAATGAGCCACATGGGCAGGTCAGGAATGATGTGGACATGGTTCGTTTCCTATTGGTTCGATCAAACTCATCTAAAGGAGCCGCGGTCAAAGGCGTCCACATGGAAGTCAACCATAGAGTCTCATGTTGGCAGGACTCTGTTTCGTGTCACATGAAGATTCATACGGCCGTTTCTAAGCTGCGGAGGATAAATCGACATCTGTACATGGCTCCTTAGTCGAATTCAAGCATCCACTCCTCGTAGATTTACTTTCCAACACGGCCATGATCCTAGATCCGTGGACGTAATGGTCTACATGTTCTCCACCAGCATGAACTTTAGGAGACAATTATATTTCTTTTGTTATATATAATGCGTTTGCATACGCATATAGAGTTAGTCGATGTTAGTCTCTGTTATCTTTTATTAGTCTGCTCTGTAATGTGATTACGCTGCACTTGTGCCGTAACATCACCTTTCTGTAATGACTGCTTTTTAATATAAGAAGACTCTGTTTTCAACCAAAATTCGTATTTGAAGATCGTTGCCAAGGCTGGTGTAGAGGGTCCCTGCTCAGCTAAGGTTTTGTGCATTAGTGTATATTTCTCATTTCGTTTCTTTAAAGCTCATTGTGCCATAATCCATTCATATGTTTATACATTGCATTTGCTTCATTTCTGTTTATAAACTTCCATAATTTCCATTTCACTTCCGTCTTTCATGTTTTATGTTGTTAATCACTGATCAGTGTTCTTGTTTCAGGTTATAGATAGGCAGCCCGGGCATTTTCATAGCTTTTTTGACTAATGACATGGAACTAACATTGTTCTGCTGCTAATTTGCTTTTCATAGTTTCTGTTTAATTTCAGTATTGCTTTGTTCATTTCAGTTTTGCTTATTTGCTTCAGTAGTTAAATTTAGATATATTAAGCTGCTCATAGCATCTTCAGTTGCCTCTGAAAGCCACAGCTGGACTGATGGTGAGGGATTGTATTATGAAATGTGTAGTTTAGTATTAGTTTCTTTTTCTGCAAATTTAGATATATTAAGCTGCTCATAGCATCTTCAGTTGCCTCCGAAAGCCACAGCTGGACTGATGGTGAGGGATTGTATTATGAAATGTGTAGTTTAATATTAGTTTCTTTTCTGCAAATTTAGATATATTAAATCATGCATGAAATCTTCAGTTGCCTCCGAAAGCCACAGCTGGACTGATGGTGAGGGATTGAATCATGAGTGTATGGTTTAGTATTAGTTTACTTTCTGCAAATTAAATATCAGTTACTCAAATTGTTTATGATTACTTCCGAAAATCATAGCTGGACTAATGATGAAGGATCAAAAGATAAATTGATGTAATCTGATTTAGATTTATTTTGTTGCAATTTTGAATTTCCTTAAGCATAGTTTCTTTTATGTTTAGTTGGCAGCAAGAATAGTTTAGTTTTCATGCTCAATAGTTCATTGTTTTGATTTATTAGATTAGCAGCACCTTTTCATTTCAGCAGCACCTTTTCATTTCAGCAGCACATTTTCATTTCCTTTCAAGTCTTGTCATTGTAAATTTCAAATTTCTTTTTAAAGTTTCAAGTTGGTAAATCATTATAGGGGATATCACTTCCTTGAACAAACATAACCAAACTTGTTTTCATCCTAGAATTTCCATTTCACCTTAGAAAAACCAAAAACGACAAAAAGTTAAGAAATAGGTTATCTTGCACATATAGTGCGCCGCACTTCATCAGCTTACGATTCCCGGATTGACAAATTAAATGCAGCAATTTATGACACACTAAATTGACCAAACGGTGGTTGTGGAAGATATTCCTCCTAGATTTGGCATGCTTCTCTCCAGATCTTGGAGAGCGAAGTTGAAGGGAAAATTACAGCTTGATTTCTCCTATGCTACCATTCATGTGTTTGGTCAGATGAGAAGATTGTATTGGGAGAAAAAAATGAAGTATATGATCACTAGCAAGGAGAAACTGGTAAATCATCCGATTAATTATGTACATACATATTTAGAGTCTTTTTTTTTGTATTCAGATAGTTTCAATGATGTAAATAGTCAGTTAGTTGAAGCAGAGGACATTCCAGAGATCACAGAAAATTTCAGAGAAGTTTTGAAGAAAGAAAGGCAAGAACTTGAAAGTTCCACTGAGAAATCAACCTTCCGACAGCAGCAAAAAGTTGATGGACAGCAAGCAGAAATAACAGAGCAAACATAATTTCAGCACTTGGAAGAAGACGAAGATGGTTTGTGGACCATGGATTTCAATGGTGCAGTAGGAAGTGATGGTGCTGGAATTGGTATTTGGGTACGCAGTCCTTTTTCCGCCCCAAAAAAGGTACCAAGTAATGTAAGGGTCTGCTCTTATAAATTAGCTTTTGATTGTTCGAATATTGAGGCAGAATATGAAGCTTTTATTGCTGGTCTGAAAGTTCTAAGAAAGTTTAATGCTAAGAGGATTGCAGTATATGGCGACTCCGAGTTGGTAATTAAGCAAGTGAAGGGTGAATTCCAAGCTAAGCATCCTCGAATGCGGGCTTACCGAAATGCAGTTCTTGATATCTTGAAATTGTTTTCAGACTATACTTTGACTTGTATCCCTCGTATTCAGAATGGTATTTCAGATGCACTTGCAAAGGTAGCAAGTAATTTGAAGATTCCGATGAACTCAAGTAACAAGTTTTAAATTCATGTGAAACATCGTCCAACTATCCCATATAATCAAAGGTATTGGCAAGTATTCCAAGATGATGATGAGATTGATGAATTTCTGCAAAACGAAGTCAAATTCAAAGAGACTTCAATTGACATGGATCATGATGATGGTGAGGCTGATGTGCAAATAAATAAGATGGAATTATTGCAGCTGAAAGATAATGTCATTCCTAAAGGCTTAATACCTTTAGAAGAGCTTTTTTATCAGGATGACGTAGCTAGAAAACCAACCTTGCGGCCAACTGAAAAGGGAGTTGAAGACATGAACATTGGATCAACTGAAAATCCAAAGATGGTGAAATTGTCCAAAGCATTGCCACCGGAGGTAAGAGAAAAATATGTTAGTTTATTGTCTTCTTTTGTTGATGTTTTTGCTTGGGACTATTCAGATTTGAAGACGTATGATACAAACATAATTCAGCACACCATTCCTATCAAGCCAAATCAAAAGCCCTTCAGGCAGAAGTTGAGAAGAATAAATCCGAAGTTCTTGCCCTCAATTGAGAAGGAGGTGAATCGATTATACAAGGCTGGTATCATTGTTCCAATAAGATTTTCAGATTGGATATCCAATTTGGTGCTTGTACGCAAGAAGACAGGTGAGATTCGTTTGTGCATTGATTTTAGGAATCTGAATAAGGTTTCCTTGAAAGACAATTATCCATTGCCCAAAATGGATCACATATTTCAGCGAGTAGTTGGAGCATCTCGTATGTTGCTACTCGATGGTTATTCCGAGTATAACCAAATTCTGGTCCATGAGGATGATAGAGACAAAACAGCGTTCACTACTCCGTGGGGAACTTTCCATTACACTAGAATGCCTTTCGGTTTGAATAATGTTGGTGCAAAATTTCAGTGCGCAATGGATATGGCATTTGCAAATGAGAAAGATGTTTTCCTAGTTTTGTATCTTGATGATTTGACAGTCTTTTCCAATTCTGATGAAGAGCACCTTTACCATTTGAAGATTGTTTTTCAGCGATGTAGAAAGTATGGTGTGTCACTTAATCCGAAGAAGAGTTTGTTTGCCATGGATGAGGGCAAACTTCTTGGTCATATTATCTCAAAAGATGGCATCCGTATTGACCCAGCTCGAGTTGAAGCTATTCAGCAAATTGACCTTCCCCGGAACAAAAATTGAGATTCAGTCCTTCAATGGTAAGATGATTTTTTAACGCCGCTTTTTGCCTAATCTTGTTGAACATCTAAGAGAGATTACAAACATGCTTAAGAAAGACAGCGTAGTGAAGTGGACTGAGGAGGCGGTAAAGTATTTCAATCTAGTGAAGTTGGTTCTTTCTTCAACTCCAGTTTTGATCAGCCCGGATTATACTCAGAATTTTATTTTGTGTTCATTTGCTTCAGAGCATACTATGGCAGCAGTATTAATGCAGAAAAGAGATGGGCATGAAAAACCAATTGCTTTTTTCAGCCGTACCATAAGAGATGCAGCCTTGAAATATAACATCATTGAAAATTAAGCTCTTGCTCTTGTGAAAGCATTGAAGGATTTTCGCGTATATATTCTGGATTCTCATATTCTTGCTTATGTTCCTAACGCTGCTGTTAAGGATGTTTTAGTTCAAACAGATCCGGAAGGGAGACGAGGCAAATGGATTTCTGCCTTGTTGGAGTATGATGTGGAGATAAAGCCTACAAAGCTTATCAAAGGACAAGGGTTGGCCAAGCTAATGGCTGAATCGAATTTGCATGCCTTGGACATCAATCTCATTGTTGCTATGTCCGAGGAGAATGAGGAAAGTTCATCAGTTCAGGTATCAGAAAACTTTATGCTTTCTCCTTGGTATTCAGATATTGTATATGTGCTCCAAAAATTTTCACCACCACCCGGCATGGCTAGGAACAAAAGTAGAACTCTGAAATTGAAGGCTGCTAAGTTTTGTGTTTTGAATAATTCACTCTATTGGAAAGATCCCGATGGTGTTTTGCTGAATTGTTTGGTAGAAGAAGAAGCAAAGCAGGTTATGGAGGATTTTCATAAGGGAGATTGCGGGCGTCACCTTTTTTGGAAAACAACGGCCAACAAGATTTTGAGAGTGAGATATTATTGGCCGAAACTTTTTGCTGATGTGTATAAGACTGTCAAAAGCTGACATGAATGTCAAATTTTTGAAGGAAGGTAGAAATTGCAGCCTTTGCCGCTGAAGCCCATTGAGGTAAGTACTCCTTTTCAGTAGTGGGGTTTTGATTTCATTGGTGAGATCCATCCTGCTTCTTCAGCGCAGCACAAATGGATCCTCACAGTGACAGATTATTTCATGAAATGGATTGAGGCAATTCCCACTAGGCAAGCTATGGATTCGGGAATAATTTCTTTCCTTGAGAATAACATTTTGTCTCATTTTGGTTGCCCGAATAAGTTAATCACTGATAACGCAGTAGCTTTCAAATCAAAAAGGATGATTAATTTTTGTGACAAGTATCACATCATTTTGGGACACTCAACCGCTTATCATCTGCAAGGCAATAGATTGGCGGAGTCTTCCAACAAATATTTGGTCAACATCATTAAAAAGTTGTTGGAAATAAACAAGAAAAGTTGGCATAAGAAGTTGGTCAATGCACTTTGGGTAGATCGAGTCAGAAGAAATCCATTGGTATGTCCCCTTTTGAGTTAGTTTATGGAGTTGATACAGTGTTTCCTACCTCTCTCGTAGTTCCAGTTGTCAAACTTCTACAGGAAGCTGGCAGTGAAGATGATCATATGCAAAGAAGAATAAATCAAATGATCCATTTGCAACAGACGAGAGAAGAATTTTTCCAAAACACATTCAAGCTGCAGGAGAGAATTAAGAAAATCTATGACAGAAAAGCAAAGGCGGAAAAATTTCAATTGGAAGAAGTGGTGCTGAAATGGGATGCAAGAAACGAGGAAAAGGGTAAGCACGGTAAGTTCAAAAATCTCTGGAAAGGACCCTTTAAAATTTCTGCATATCAAGGTCAGAATGCTTTTCTTCTGAAAGAGATGAACGGGGAAGATTTTCCAGGAGGGCCGATCAATGGTCGGCTACTCAAACAGTATCATTTTTTAGGTGTTTTCTGTTGTTTACATTGTCACTGTATATACCGTTTATGTCAATTTCATTGCAAGTGTGTGCTGTGATATTTTCTTCAGTTTGGGGCCCGAAGTGAAGGCTATAATTCTAAAGATTGATTTCAGCTTTGGTTTGAGTTTTTCGAGTCAAGTTTTTCAGTCATTTCAATTTCAAAATTGAGTCATTTTGCGTCAAATTTTCAGTCAATAAATGAGTCTAGAGTCTTGTGTTAATTTGTCAAAGTTATGAACTCCATAGCCCAATGGATGAAGGCACTACCTACTCTCCCAGAAATTTGTAGTTCTTGGCGCCTCCAAGGAGCTACCATCCCCATTGGAGCCAATGTTAGAGTCGGTCTCTTCATCCCTCCGTCAGAGATCAAAATCTCTTTCGTTGCATTTCATTTTAGGTGTCTCATTCAGTTCAGTCAGCTGCATTCCATTAGGAGCATGGATCATCTGACGGAAGGGTCTTTTTACTCATTTCTCTCATGTCGTGTACCTTTTGGTCCGTGTCTGCTCATCAAAATCAATTTCAAAGTCATTTGCAGTCATGTTTGCCAAATATTTCATTTTAGGGTTTTTAGGTCTCATTAGGTCTAGGGTTTCGTTAATTTGGCCTTCAAAAATTCTAATAATGTCAGCATGCACATGAGGGAGGCTTGAAATAAGTTTTCATCACAAAAATTTCATTGTTATAATGCTTAATCATGATTCTTCTTCAAAACTCTGTTCTGAAGAAAAATCGTCAATTTCGTCTTTTGTAATAAATGCCATGTAATTTTCAAAAGTTTTTCAGTTGTGAAATTCTTCAGGTGCAGCCCTGGTCACCTTTGCCGAAATCCCATTCCAGCTATCCCTGCAAAAAATAGACAAGAGATTCATCATCAGTTCAAAAATCAAAGGAAACAAACAAAAACAGAGTTTATTTTAAAAAGTGAAAGTGTCAAAGTTCAAAGATTAGAAGGTGGGTTATTTCAAAACAAAAATCAAAATCCTTTGTATATATAAGATATGTTCATATTCAAAACTTCGGTTGCACGCAAGAGTCATCAAAGAGCAAAGAAAAATCATGAAGGAAGCAAAAGCCATTGTTGGAGGACGAACTGTTAGTGAGTTTACAGTCGCAGCGCGTTGGGAAGTGGTCGCGGTGCATACAAACGTTTTTCATCTTGAAAATCACAACGGTCGCGGCACACATAGAGAGTGCGGAGCACTGGGTTCTGCACGCAGCACACAGGGCCGACAAACAAAATTTTTGCCTCTGCTCCATAAAATTCAAATCGACTCAACCTCCTATGCTCCGAGTAAGTTTATGAAATCTTGCAAGTGCCATTGAATAGTGTTTGGTGTGGTTTCAAAGATTGGTTTTGAGAATTTGTAATGTCAAAATTCAAACCCTATCCTTTTGTTAGAAATTTTCTCCCTTAGGGTTTGAATTTGAAGTTAAAATTTTGATTTTGGTGCCAAGGACTCCATTCCCTATCTGTTTTTCCTTTCCCATCAGTGTTATATTATCATTATAATCCATTTTTCATTTCCCTTAAATCCCCAAGGTCGTTCACTCCTAAGCCCATTTCCCTATCCATAAAATCATTGCATTTCCTATCACTTTCCCTTCCCATTTCATTTGTAAAAAATTCCCACACCGCAAGTCCAAACAACTGTCCCTACACCTCTAATTTCACTTGATTGAGTCACATTGTCCCCACTGTCTTACTTTTACCACAGTCCCTCCCCTTTGACAATATTTGGAAACTAAGACAAAACAACCAAATTCTCATTTCTCATTTTCAACAAGCCAAGCATACACCTTGCATGGACATTATGGAGACAGACACTGATACATCATATGACAGAGATAGTGATTCTACCACTGAGCTACATGCACCGAAAAGGCCTCGTAAAGGTGGCAAACATGTCAGAGAAGAGCCCACCTCATTGACCCAATTGCAGGCGTGCCCACTTGCCATGGCATGTTTTCAAGAGCAGTCATGCTATCAGTATTGTGAGATGATTGCTCGGATTCAGCATCATCAGGAGTTGGCTCGGTTGTTTGTGTTACACTTGCATGATGGTCAGGTAACTCTTGCTGGTGTAAATTTCACCTTGACACTGGAAACCATTTCTCAAGCAACCGGAATACCGAATGTGGGTGAACAGTGGAACAAGAGACAACAGGTGGACAGAGTGCATTATGAACCATACATCAGGCCTAGCTATGTGAGACAGCTCAGCAGGGTATTTCCATTCCGGTTCCTAAAGGAATCCTAAGCACCTTTGATGAAACTTATTATCAGATACTTCAGTTGTGAGGGCCTATTCTCATGCCTCTATGCCTACCACATCATATTATTGATGCATTTCACTAGAGTGAGGATGATGAACATTCCTTATTTCATGTGTCAGAATATCGAGAGGATGACCATGCTTGTGCAGAAGAAGACTCCCGAGCAGTAGTACAATAGTATTTATCACTATGCACTCATCAATATTGTTGTTGTACATCAGCATGGATTGCAGGGTATTGCATGGGAGGATTTCATTTCCCATGACTTTTTCATGGCTCCTCAGGTTACTCTGGAGGTTTTCCATGATGCAGGTGAACCTTCACATCAGCCTGAAGGTCACGAGACAGAGCCTATCAGTGTGTCAGTGTATGTCACTTATCAGAGAGGCACGAGAGGATTATTTGCAGCATCCCGACGAGTACTATCTCCATCGGGGGTGGAAGGGGTCTCGCTACCGTCATCAGCAGCACAGGTACAGGTACAGGACAGAGGTAATAGGCCTATGTAGGATGAGGGCCCTTCAGGAGGCCAGGATACTGATTTTATATTGATTGATGAGGATTTGAGCTCTCCAAGCTCAAAGTTGAGAGAGATCATTCAGGAGCAGAAGGCTGAGATCGACACATTGACTAACAAATTGTAAAGAGCTCAATGGATCATAAACTATCTGGAGCAGTGGAACAAACAGTTGGAGGATCAACAGACGATCATGGAGTTGCAAAACATTCGTGAGAACCGGCAAGTTGCCCGAAGAAGCCCAACAGAGATGACACCCATTGAGCGGGAGATTGAGGCTGATAGAGAGACTTGGCTTGAGAGGGTCAAAATTCATCTTGATAAGTTGTTAGCAAAGGCAAACAGGGAAAATAACATGCTCAGACACATGAAGAACCATTATTGGGCGCGAAATCAAGTATGCAAAGCGAGGATCAAGATCCTGAAGGCGAGGCTAAGGAGGGCACTAAAGCGTCACAAAAGGCATGATAGGCTCCAAATTTTGGCTGAAGCTTCTTTGGCCCAGCATAGTACTTGATGAGGGACCTTCAACCCAAATTTCAAGAAATTTGGGAAAAATTTTGTCAATTTTGAATTTTTGAGCCTAAACACAGATTTTCCTGCCCGACGCGTAGCGTCACTTGGCGCGCGCTTATAATTGGCAGCTCTTCAGGAGGAAAAATTTATATTTATAGATTTTTCATCAAAATTTATGCATGCTTATGGATTACCTAAGGATTTCATCAAGTTCTGGGTTGCCTAAAGGGCCAAAAACACCCTAAAAATGGCCTTTCTGCCACTTTTTGCACACACAGGAAGCATTGTTGGGATATGGAACTTTTGGAGGGACAAATGGCAACAAAATCCAGAAATTCCCCTTGGGTTGGAAAGTAGACAGGCAAGGCTTTCCAACGAGCTATCCTACACTCAATTTTGACTTCGGGAAGACCCTAAAAATTAGCCTCCAACTTGTTCTACGCATAGAGATTTCAGGCGCAGTGCATAGAGAAATTTGGCCTATTTTTCACTCAGCAACTCAGAATTTCGCCTAGTTTTGGCTAGTTTGACTTTTTCATGAGAATATTGATGTACCTTGATGTAATTTCATGACCATGATGTAATTTTGGCACATTTTTACTCATTTTAGTATATTCATTCACCAAAAAGTGAAATGTAAGTGAATGAATCAGTTTCCTACCATATAGAGGCAAGTTGTTTCATTGCCTATTTTCCAGTTCTTAGTTCAGATATGGTTGAAACAGCTCCTAGAATGTTGAGCTCGACCCCTAGAGGCATGGGAATGAGTTATGCCTGTCTATATCATGTATTCCTTCAGTCATTTTCAGGGTTGGACACTTGGGATTGCTTGGCACTTCATTGTAAATTTCATCTCTGCACTTTTGGCAAAGGAATAGACCAGGGTTTGCAGCACTCTTTGGGATCCATGTGGCTCTATTTCTTGATGGTGTTTTTCGCTATGTAATTTTAAGTTCACTGATGTTTATATGTATCATTTCCCTTCTCCTTTCTTCTTAAATTAAACAAATGAGTGATAAAGGTGGAATTCATTAGCTTTGCTTTGCTCTGCCTTCAATTTGTTTAATTTTCCATGTTTTCATCTATTTGAAGAGGATTATTGAAAGCCTCTTTCCCTCTTCATCTCCTCACCGGTCTGAACCATCCATTCATTCAATCTAAAGCATCAAAACAATTGCCTTCCTTGCCCCAATCAGAACTCTGCAAAAACTAGGCCTCATCCCTGAGACCAAAACTGTCTTTCCCTTGATTCCAACAAAAACCCCCGAAATCAAAATCAAATCCTTTCACTTATATACCTAGCCGAAAATTAGCCTTTATTTCAAGTCATCTCAAGCCCTATTGATTATTTTTGCTGAGATTGACCCGGAGAGAGCCCTCTCCTGTTCTGGTAGGGCTAGCTACCAGACTGAGCGTGGTTTGATGTTACACTGAACTCTGCCTTTTTCAGCCTGAGGTAGATTTAGGCAATAATAAGAGCCATTTGGAATTTTCACCAAAGGCATACTTTTGCACTTGGGAGGAACAACTTGAGGACATCTTGTTGAGAAAGCATATTGTTCTTTGGAGGAACTTATCAATTGAGGATGTTGCAAGAGGAAGAGGGGAGGATCTTCAGTTCTATCCTTGTAGTTGATTAAGTACAAGCAAAATTTGGGAGGGGAGGACTGTAATATTCCTACATTGGCATGCAGCTAATAGGAATATTAATTTTTCTCCAAACACATAGTTAGATGAATAAATGGGTAGGGAGACCCATAAATATTTCTAGAAGCAATAAAAACCCTCCTAATGAGGAAAGGATCATATTCACAGCTGGATAAAAACACCTTCATGTGTGAACAAGGCTTAATGCATGTGGACAAAGTCAAGTTTGAACAAGTCAGCTAAGCTAGTATGGAGGATGTAGAACATTAATGAAGATCACTTAGTGGGAATATGAATCTGTTTAGATAGTTGGAATAAAGCCACCTTGAGTGTGGAAGAAGAATTTGCATGGAGATCTAGTCAAGGTTGATCCAGTCAAGATTGACTAAATCAAACAGCATTGTAAAAAGATGAGTAAGACTAATGGAGACAACATAATTTTGGAGGGAG
This sequence comes from Pinus albicaulis, assembly GCA_034641835.2. Lineage (NCBI taxonomy): Eukaryota > Viridiplantae > Streptophyta > Pinopsida > Pinales > Pinaceae > Pinus > Pinus albicaulis. Next base: position 1,696,346,852 of record CM076580.1, on the reverse strand, counting down.
ATTCATTACGTGGAGATGGAAACCCTAATGAGTGGGACCAAAGGTGAGAAGGCTCACATTGTTTACAAGGAGGAGGATGAAAACCATATGGGGTTAGCTTATGATTATGATTTTCTGATATATGGTCAGTTTAGACATATTTCTCTCTCTAGTTGTTTAGCTGAGATAGAGGGATGTTTAGCACAAGGTCTTCCTATTTAGGAATTCCTTCTCTTTTCTTGAGAGGCCTCTTGGAGGAGTCTTGCACCATATTGTCCACTATCTGGCTTGAGGCCAAGCTTCATCTTCCTTTGACAGTGCAGATCCTGTTGAGGGTTTGAATTTTTCAGTAAGCTGCAGCAAGTGGAGGCTAGATCTTCATGTCTAGACCATTTCAGTGCTTCTTTCCAATGGAGGAGGGTTCTACTCCATTGAGAAGATAGTATTGGAAGAGTTGAGCTTAATTTCCATATCTTGGCTGTAGGCCAATAGTAATTTTTCCCTACAGTGCAGAAGAAGTCCAGATCTACATTATTTCTGAAGGAGCTACTGCAGGGTGATTCAGTGCACCATTTGGAGAGTTGATTTTCTGAGTGTTGGGGATCTGCCCCTCACTTTGGAGATTTGTTGGAGGAGATCAGTTTATTTTTTATATCAGATCAGATCCATTTTCCAGATCTGAATATTTCCATATATCTGCAGTCTTGGATCTCAGATCTACACTTTGTACATGGTGTTTTGCTGAATACCCCAAGGGGGATTGATAAAAGAGCTTGTATAGTACATGGATCTGCTATAGATCTAAATTTTTGTCCACATACTTGCTCTAGATATTTTTTACAACCTACTGCTATTTCAGAGGTAATAAAATAACGATGTCATGGTATTCCATCTTTCACACATGGTTGTAGTCCCTATTTTTGCACGATTTTGAGCTATTTATGGCATGGGAGGCCTGTTTAACTATGAAATAGTGATTTGTTTCTGATTTCCTTTCAGATCTAGTTACTATGATATCAGATCTAAGGGATCCATGAGCTGCATTTAACTTTCATAGCACATATTTCTGAAAAATGCGTTATTTTGGCAAGTATTGCTGAGTTTTCCCATTTGGGGATATTACAAAAAATGGATATTTAATGTGGAAAATCCAACTAACATGGCGTATTTCAATTTTCATAGAAATATTAGGTAGGATATTATTCAATAATAAATCAAAATTCATTAAGTTGTAAATTCCATACTAGAATTTTGTCAAATTATTTAAAAATGAATATAAAATAGATTTTTAGAATCTCACAGTTTGTACCATATTTCTTAGCATCTGCAAACATTTGTAAGAATTTATAATGATAAAATTTTAAATGAATTAAAAAACAATATGAATTCATCTACTATAACATCTCATTTCACACATATGCACAAAAGAAAAGAAGCTCAAAGCATATGCAAGCTTTCTTAAAAAATAAGGATAACATGAACTTCATTAATCAACAATCATTTATTAGCAAACCTTGTAACAAAGTACAAATTAAATTTAAAATTTTCATACCATTTAAATATTTTGGTGTTGTATTTGGTAAACTTCCTTTTTCCTGGGATGATTCCTTTGAATTCTCACTAGCTTCACGATCCATGGTTTCTGAAAATAAAGTAAGAAACTATTATCATAGTTTCAAATTATCGAATAAAATATGAATTTATAAATAATACCACTACTTTCATCATTGTATGTGTAACAAAATTAACAAGAAAAACAACAAGTGTAGAACTCACAATAATATCTAATCATGGTGTTGATTAGAAAAAGAGTGCCACCACTAAATAATTTAATATGTTCTTTTAATTGTTCTATAAGAAAGCTAGCACCTACTAGCTTTCCTTCTAGCAAAAGCATAAGCATGTTACCAAAAGAAAACAATACACTGTGAATAAATAACAACAACAGTAGATACTACAACAACATCATGTTTACACAAAATTTATCTTTTATAGTCATGTATATTCTTAGTTTTCTAGAGACCATAAAAAGGCAAACACATTGAAGAATTTTTTCTATTAAATACAAGAGATTACGAACAACATTGCATTGTAAAGTAAATCTAGTGCATGATGAAATTCCTTCTATCACAAACACAAACACATTGTCAAAAAAAACATTGCAACAATAATCTTTCCTGGGACATCTCCATGCTTGCGAAATTTGTCTCTACTTTTTGAAGACAATGAGGTTTTAGTCCATGCCTACGTAGATCGTTGTTACAATATAAGAAATGTTAAACCCTCAAATGATTAAAAGGCCCTTTGTATGGAATATGTGGTATAAGAATGAAATATGATACAAATAGAAGCATTCGTTTAAAAACAACATTGCATTGTGAAAAAAATCATTCTATATTACCCTTTATCACAAACACAAGCACACTGTCAATAAAAATGAACTGCAAGGTGAAAGAAATCCAACGCATGTTAAATTTCATTTTAGCATAAAAACAAACACATAACAACATTATATGGTAAAATAAATCTAGCATGTGGTAGAATTAGTTTTAGAAAAAACACGAGCACATTGCCAACAACAATATTGCAAACAAAATTAAATGAAGAACTTGCTAGATTTGTTTCTAATAAAGACATGAGCACATTTCCAATAACAACATTGGAAGGTGAAAGACCTTTAAGCATGTCACATTTCCTTCTAGAAGAAATAAAAGCTCATGTCAACATTGCAAGTTGAAATAAATTTAGTGTGTGGTAGATTTAATTCTAGCACAAACATAAGCATCTTGCCAACAACAACATTGCAGCAGGGTAAAAGGAAATCTAGCACATGCAACATATCCTTACATCACAAACATAATAAAATAACAAAATTGTACGGTTAAATAAACCTATTACATGTTGGATTTACTTCTAGCATAAACACAAGGATATTACCAATAAATTCATTGTAAGGAAAAATAAATCTAGTACCCACAAGAGTTTCTTCTAGCACAAACAAAATCACATTGCCAATAATAACATTGTAAGGTGAAATAAATCTAATGTGCGCTATATTTCATTCTATCATAAACAAAAGCACATAAAAACATTGCAAGGTGAAAGAAATGTAGCATACTTCTATCACAAACACAAGCATATTTTCAACAACACTGCAAGAAAAAAATAAATCTAGTGTGTGCAAAATTTCCTTCTAGCATATACATAAACACATTTCCAAATAAAAATAATTCAAAGAGTTAGATTTCCTTCTATCATAAATAACTAGATTTTCAGAAATAAGATGACATTGTGAATAAAATATAACACATACTAGCTTTCCTTCTAGTGCAAATTCACAAACATATTGCCAACAACAACATTGTTGGTCAAAACAAAGCTAACACGAGTTAGATTTCTTCGTATTAGAAACAGAAGCACATTGCAAGGTGAAAGAAATCTAATGCATACTAGATTTCATTATAATGGAAACATTATCACATAACAACATTATAGGGTGAGAAATATTTAGCTTGTGTTATATTTACTTCTAACTCAAACATATAAATATTTTTAACAACAACAATGCAGGACAAAAAAAATCTAGCACATGTCAGATTTCCTTTTAGCCTAAACAGAAAGATTTTACTAATAACAACATTGCAAGATAAAATAAATATAACATGTGCTAGATTTTATTTTAGCACAATCATAAGCACATAGAAATATTGTAGAGTGAAAGAAATTTAGCAAGTGCTAGATTTATGTCTACCACAAATACAAGGATGTTTCCAACAACAACATTGTAGAGTATAAGAAATCTAGCATGTGATCAATTTTCTTCCAACACAAACACCAACACATTTCAAATTGAAATAAATCTAATACGTGCTATATTTCCATCTAGCACGTAACAACATTGTAGGACTCAAGAAATATATCGCATGCTATAGATTTATTTCTATCACAAACACAAGCACATTCCAAGGTGAGGGAAACATAACGTGTGCTAGATTTCCTTCTAGCCCAAACAAGAGCGCATTGCCAATAACAAAATTATAAGGTGAAAGAAATCTAATGTGTGTAATACTTCCTTCTAGCATAAACAGAAGTAGACAAACACTTTATAAGGTGAAATAATTCTAGTGCATGCTAGATTTACTTCTAGCACAAAAACAAGCATGTTGACAACAACAACATTATAGGGAAAAGGAAATCTAACATGTGCTAGATTTCCTTACAGCACAGCACAAGCACATTATAAGATGAAACAAATCTATCACATGCTAGAATTCCTTCTAGCACACACATAAGAACATAACAACATTGTAGGATTAAAAAAATATAACACACGCTAAATTTACTTCTAGCACAAGCTAAAGCATATTTCCAATAACAACATTGTAAGAAAAGAAATCTAACATGTGCTAAATTTCCTTCTAACATATTCACATGCATATTTCCAAGAACAACATTGCAAGGTCAAAGAATATATACTATTTCCTTATAGCAAAAACAACCAGATTTCCAACCACAACATGGCATTATGAAACAAATCTAGCGCATGCTAAATTTCCTTCTAGCTCAAACACAAACACATTGTCAATAAAAATGTTGCATGTTGAATTCTGACACATGTTAAATTTCCTTCTAGCACAAAAAACAGCACATAACAAACATTGTAAGGCGAAAAAAATCTAGCATGTGCTATCTTTACTTTTAACAAAAACTCAAGCCTATTTCCAACAACAAAATTATCAATAAAAATAAATCTAACATGTGCTAGATTTAATTCTATCATAAACGAAAGTTCATTTCTAATAACAACATTTTAAGATGAAAAATATATAATGAGTGATATATTCCTTCTAGCTTAAATAAGTGCACATTGTCGATAACACCATTGCAAGGTGAAGGAAATCTAACCCATGCTAAATTTTCCTATAGCAAAAACATAAGCACATAACAACATGGCAAGGTTAAAGAAATCTACCTCGTGCTAGATTTAATATTAGCGCAAACACAAGTATATTTCCAAACGAAATATTGCAGGGAAAAAATAAATCTATTTGGTGCTAGATTCTCTTTTATCATAGATACAAGGCATTCTCAATAGAAATATTGAAAGGTGAAATAAATCTAACATGTGTTACATTTACTTTTAGTAGAAAGAAAATCATATTGCCACGAACAAAGGTGCATGCCAAAAGAAAACTAGGACCTGTTAATTTTTCTTCTAGGACAAATAGAAACACAATGGAAATAATAAAATTACAAGGGGAATGAAATCTAACGTGTGTTGCATTTCCTTTTAGCACGAAAAAGCACATTGTCAACAACAATCTGAAATTAGAAAACTTTCTGGACTTTGTGGGTTTTTCTCTATGAAGCTGCATATAAAATGTAGTAGAAATTGTTTTTAACAGACAACCAACCATGCCAATTTACTCGTACGTAACTCGGGGTTGGGTTCTAGTGGCTTGGTAGATCACTAACTTGTTTAACACAGGGGTCTGGCTAGATAATGTTGGACCACTTTCATGGATCTCTAAATTTGATCTAGAGAGGACACTGTAAATATTCTACATTTAGTAAATATTTTGAACCAACATAATATAAATTTTTAGTAGACGCTTGCATATTTAACACTGATTTTGTTGGGTACTAGTGTAGTATAGATAAGCTCTTTTTATCTTTAAGAAATGTAGTACAGATAAGCAGTGTATTACAGATAAGTCCTTGTTTGAGTATGCAGAGATATTGCTTCTCCATTTTGGCTCTGTGCATCTCAAATTCCAGAGAGGTGAATACGTTTCAACTATGGTGATGGCAGGGTAAACCCACAATCCCGGTTTTCTAACTATTTCTACCTCAATCTGTGTGTAAAGTGTTTCCAAATTCCTTCCAAGCCCAAACAATTCACAAATTGGGAAAACTCACACTGTTCTATTTTTTTTGGTCTGGAAAATTAGATAAATAATATGAGGTTATCTTAATATCTCAATTTGAGATTGAGATATTAACTCAATTTCCTCCTTTAGTTATGAACTCCCCAAGACATTCAAAATGCTCTCTTAATTACAACCCCACAAAAGAACCAATCTTATGTCAAAACCCTTAGCACACTGCATAAGTGTATATATATCGAGCCACCACGTTTTATGTGTTTGCAAGGTCGATGATTTTATGGTTCTAACCTTGCTCAACCCCTGGCAGGTACTCATACTAAACCATACTCACCACCTCTCATAACTCATATTGTGCCAACTTTGCATACCCAAACCTTATATGTACACCATAATATCTCAATGTATATAATACCACCTCCGTTCAAATAACTGGAGCTTTAAAATGAAATACCAACGCTGATACAGATCTATCCGACCTTAAGGAAGGACCAGCACTTATAATTTTGACGTCCTATCAACATATCGCCATGTTCCGTATTATAAAGTGAACCATGCAGCATATATCAACATAAACCACAATCTTTTTAACTTTGAATTGAATAACTCAGCGGAATTATATGAATCTTCTCACAGCCTCTGAATGTTGCCATATATGCACATTCTCTCATATAAATAACCCGACCTCCATAAAATATTGACTACCACATATATATATGCCATACCTTATTAAACCCACAGACCTTATCAACGATCAATACATGCATATGCATGGGTCCCAATGCTAACAGTCATCTACATCCAACGGCGGACAACACGTCCCACTGTTTCAGACGATTCGACGTATATCGCGTAGGCTAAATGCATGGGCTTTAACTAGCGATGATAGCAGTTTTCTAAAATCGCTCAGGGACACGCGTCACCCAGTGTATGGGATCGCGCTGATTTCTTAAATACTGTTTACCCTACAAAGGCGGTGTGATCAAACTACTTCCGGCTTTTGAATAGTAATTCACCAAGGGCTGAACCGGGGTTGCGCCTTTCTTCCTATGCACTCGGGTTCGCTAACTCAGGTTTGAACTTTGGAACGGTACTCATAGTCCACAACAAAACGAAACTATTCCTTTTTCAAGCGGGGTTTTCACAATCGGTTGGTTCACTGTGCTATGGAAATTCAACACTACAGGGCACATTCATTCAATGGTTGACCGGACACACAACCCACACCCGCAACAAGGGCTCAACGCAACCATACATGGCCTCTTCAGGGATTATAATGGCAAAACACCTTCCATAGTTCGATGGGGAATTTCCACACACTATTACAGACAGAGAGACTTTCAACCATTAACATGGTTTTTACCACTCAGATTTCCATACCTTTTCTTATTGGACTCGAGTTCAATTATACAGAATCCATTTTCCTTCATCAAGAAAACATATATACATTCACACATGATTTAACTCGACAAATGCACAATAATACTAAATCAATTTCCTTATTTATATAGTGAGCTTACTTACAACCTTCTAGCAGCCAGATCTTCAAGCTGATGGCCTTCAACTCTACAGTGCCATTCAGCCTATGCAGTTCTCTCTCTCTACAGGTCTATGTAGGTCTCTGTGCAGGTCTCCTTGAGTCTACCATAGAGGTTTACTTTTATATCAATTACAATGAATCTATTCGAATTCCTCAATGACTCACAAACTCTTCAAATTCCTATAGTTCCAAATTAGACTAACGCTCTAACAGACGGAGACGGACTCCTAAAATTAGCTTAACTTCTGAAACTGACTATCTCTTCAGGTGCCCATTAATCATTCAGGCAGTTACATTTTTCTCTACAAATGAACTAAATTAGCTCAAAGATGGATAATTTCATAGGGAAATAAAACATGAGACCCCCCTTTACATTTATTTATGTAAAAAAGTTGTCTTGAGCCTAATGCCCCTGCATTAGACTCCCCAGGTTAAAATGGTTCATGATCTTCTGATCATGTGCCTTCATCTTAGTCTGCCTGGATCCCACACCTTGTTCTGCAACTGGTCATCTGTTGCAGCGTTCTTTCCTTGTATTCCTCCTAGCTTCCATACCTTGTGCTGCAACTTTCCACTGGCTATACTTTTATAGTCTCCTTCTGGTTTCCTTGTGCTGCTACTTCTTTGTTTCCTTGCTGCTGCCCTTTTTCTAGACATATTCATCATCAACCCTCTTATCCATGCTATTTCTTTGTCTAATCTTTCCTCTAACTACTAGGCTCTTACTTCTGTCTGTTGCACTCTTATTTCTTCAGTTCTTACTGCTGCCCTATTCGCCACCCAATCATCCATACCCTCTCTGCAACAGTAAAACTCTTGCTCCTCTACTGGCAACACTTCATTTTGTTGCTTCAACATTTCACTCTCTTCTCTGGATGTTTTCTGCAAAAATTCTCTCCATCTCCTTTGGCCAAAAAAATCTTTACTATGTTGCAACTCAGTTTCAACATCTTCTTCTTCTATCTTGGAAATCTTCAGAAATTGCCTTCCTTCTTCTTGATTGACTCCAGCAATCAAATCAAGTTCTCTAGCCACTATATATTCATCTTTTGTCAGAGTGAAACTCTGGTTCTCTGCTGCTGTAGCAGCTCCAACAGTCTGCCATACATCCTTCTCTTCAACCTCCTCTTGGCTATTCGAACAAGCCAATGTTTCTCTGCTATCAACAGCAACAATCTTCTGCACATGAGACATGATTGTCTCATCTTCTTCCAGCTGCTCATCTTCATTCTGCAACAGCTCCTTTTCCTTGTAATTTGTAGAAACAACAAGTTCCTTCACAGGAGGCATTATAGCCTCACCTTCCTCCTTCTGCAACAGTCCATCACCTTTCAGAACAGCTTCAAAAGATGGATTGTTTTCTGTCATTCCTGTCAACACAGCTCCAAAACTCCAAGACCCAATGGTCCCAACTGATGATTCAATCATCAATTCTTTTTTATCTTCATCCCATTGTGTCTTCACATTCTACAACCCCCAATTCTGAAATTGAGGTTTTCTCTCTTGTATTGAGTCCTGCTGATTCAGCATACTCTCTAGCAGCTCAATTTCTCCATTCCATGGTTTAAAATATTCCACAGAATTCTCCTTCTCTTTCAATTTACTGCCCCATGCTGTCAACTTATCTCCATCATCAACAGGATCTGCATTCATCAAACAATTGTTAGCATCAAACTCACAAGGCCTTAGAGCCTTTCTCTGCTCTACTATCACCTCTGTATGTTGTCCTACAATTCTTTTTTTCTTCTCAATCAGCACATCAGAATGTTGATTCCAAATATTCAAACATTTCTTGAGACTACCAGCTAGTCTCTCTTCTGCACCATCCCCTTCAAGGATGCCTCTCTGCTCTAGTTCATAGGAATGAACTCTCTCATCTTCAATCATCTATGTCCTTACCATCTGAACACCTTCTCTCTATGGTTTTGTCCTCTGCTCCAAAACACTTAATTCATGCCACAATCTTGGCATCTCCTCTTCACTATCTTATGTTGTCACTATCTCCTCAGCCTTCATCAGAATAGAATTCTGATTCCCTATCTCTGCAAAAACCTCAGCTACCTGTCCCTCACTCCCTACTTGGCCATTTAACAAAATTAGACTGTCATTATCATCATTAATGACAAATTCATCTTCATTAAGTAAAACTCCATTGAGACAATCTCTTCCATTATCAAACTTATCATCTTCGGACATAGTTGTCTTGTCCTCATTGAAGCAATATCTTTTATAAAACAAGGAATTAAGGAATTCCTTCTGCTGCACTAACACAACCTGAAATTCATCTGAAAGATACTCATCATATCTTGCTTGGCAACAGTCAGCTTCATTCATCACAGTTCCATCATGTGAACTGCCTTCATTAACACCTGCATTCACACACAACTTGTCAGATGCAAAAACATAAGACCTCATGGTCTCATTTGATTATTTGATCACCAAATCTTCCCGTTGTTCCAAGTCTTTCGTATGCTTCAGATATTCTTCAGTGGTCTCTGCTTCAAATTCTACAAGCTTTCAACTTCCAGCTTCTGGCCAATATCATAAGCTAAAGCTCTTCTACTTCCAATATGTTGGAAAGCAGAATATTTCTCCAACTGTGCATGGACATCTTCAAAACATGTAGCTGCTCCATTTTCTTCCTCAGTGACAACATCAGCAGTCTGTTCTTTCCCACATGTTGTTCCTGCAAACCTACAAAGTATGTCAGATGTAAGGCTCTTGGACCCCTTGGTCCCACTTGAAGCTTCAGTCTCCAAGTCCTTCTCCAAATACTCAATCATCCTGAGTATTTCCTTCTTCTTCTGAGCATTCATCATTTGCTCTTTCTTCCTTTGTAGCCTCTTCCACTTTATCTTCTTCTTCATGAGCCAACCAAATCTCTGGCTTTCTTCTATCCTCAGTTTCAATCTGTTGAACTGCTCCCTGATCTCAGCTACTTCCTTCCAATACTCTTCATCAGTGAGTCTCTTTCTCATGCCAATTGATTTGGCATCTTCACTCACTCTTCTGCTGTGACTTCTCTTAGAACCTCTGCAATATCTGCAATCTCTGTTATGGCTCTCAGTAGCCATTATCTCTTTCAGGAGTTCTTTACTCACAAGCTGCACTAAGCCTCTGCAAAAACAAGCTCTCTTGTTGCAACTCACCTCACCAATCCTTTCCTCTGGATCCGGCTTTTGGCAAGTACTGGTCCCCTCTCTGGAACCTTCTAAGCACTCTCTTCTGCTCTCTAGGCTTCACTCTGCAACTTCTCTCAAGAACACCTCTTTTCTTCTTTCATCCAGCCTCAGTTGGGAATCTTCCAGGTTCCGCCACACTCTTTCTGCACTCAGAATCCCTTGCTGGAATCTTCTTATCACTGCTGTCAAAGCTTGTGATCTGCTTCTTGCTGAGACTCTTTCCTCACTTTCTTGCACTCTGTATTCTGCAAACAAATTCTTCCAACCAGAGTTCAAATAAGGCTCATCAACTCACCTCTCAATATCCATGAATGATCTTGCTTCTTTTCTCACCTGCTCTGCATTTCTACATGCTGCAATCCTTAAGACTCCTGTCTTCAGCTCCAGATTCTACTCATCTGGAGACCTTCACTTCATGTCAAATCAAATCTGCAAATTTTCTGTTAAACAGATGTAAACATCAACTTTCTCACTGTTCAATACATGTGCATTTCAAAATAATCTTTTCAAAGAGCTAATTAAATTCTAGCTCTGATATCACTTGATGGCGGGGTAAACCCACAGTCCCAGTTTTCTAACTATTTCTACCTCAATCTGTGTGTAAAGTGTCTCCAAATTCCTTCCAAGCCCAAACAATTCACAAATTGGGAAAACTCACACTGTTCTATTCTTTTGGTCTGGAAAATTAGATAAATAATCTGAGGCTATCTTAATATCTCAATCTGAGATTGAGATATTAACTCAGTTTCCTCCTTTAGTTATGAACTCCCCAAGACATACAAAATGCTCTCTTAATTACAACCCCACAAAAGAACCGGTCTTATGTCAAAACCCTTAGCACACTGCATAAGTGTATATATATCGAGCCACCACGTTTTATGCATTCACAAGGTTGATGCTTTTATGGTTCTAACCTTGCTCAACCCCCGGCAGGTACTTATACTAAACCATACTCACCACCTCTCATAACTCATATTGTGCCAACTCTGCATACCCAAACCTTATATGTACACCATAATATCTCAATGTATATAATACCGCCTCCGTTCAAATAACTGGAGCTTTAAAATGAAATAACAACGCTGATACATATCTGTCCGACCTTAAGGAAGGACCAACACTTATAATATTGACGTCCTATCAACATATCGCCATGTTCCGTATGATAAAGTGAACCATGCAACATATATCAACATAGACCACAATATTTTTAACTTCGAATTGAATAACTCAGCGGCATTATATGAATCTTCTCACAGCCTCTGAATGTTGCCATATATGCACATTCACTCATATAAATAACCCGAACTCCATAAAATATTGACCGCCACATATATATGTCATACCTTATTAAACCCGCAGACCTTAACAATGATCAATACATGCATATGCATGGGTCCCAACGCTAACGGTCATCTACATCCAACGGCAGACAACGCATTGCACTGTTTCAGATGATTCGATGTATATCACGTAGGCTAAATGCACGGGCTTTAACTAGCGATGAGAGTGGTTTTCAAAAATCGCTCAGGGACACGCATCACCTAGTGTATGGGATCGTGCTGATTTTTTAAATACTGCTTACCCTACAAAGGCGGTGTGATCAAACTACTTCCGGCTTTTGAATATTAATTGATCAAGGGCTGAACTGGGGTTGTGCCTTTATTCCTATGCACTTGGGTTCTCTAACTCAGGTTCGAACTTTGGAACGGTACTCACAGTCCACAACAAAACGAAACTATTCCTTTTTCAAGCGGGGTTTTCGCAATCGTTTGGTTCACTGTGCTATGGAAATTCAACACTACAGGGCACACTCGTTCAATGGTTGACAGGACACACAACCCACACCCGCAACAAGGGCTCAACGCAACCATACATGGCCTCTTCAGGGATTATAATGGCAAAACAGCTTCCAGAGTTCAATGGGTAATTTCCACACACTATTACAGACAGTGAGACTTTCAACCATTAACATGGTTTTTACCACTCAGATTTCCATACCTTTGCTTATTGGACTCGAGCTCAATTATACAGAATCCATTATCATTCATCAAGAAAACATATATACATTCACACATGATTTAACTCGACAAATGCACAATTATACTAAATCAATTTCCTTATTTATATAGTGAGCTTACTTACAACCTTCTAGCAGCCAGATCTTCAAGCTGATGGCCTTCAACTCTACAGCACCATGCAGCCTATGCAGTTCTCTCTCTCTACAGGTCTATGCAGATCTCTGTGCAGGTCTCCCTGAGTCTGCCACAGAGGTTTACTTTTATATCAATTACAATGAATCAATTTGAATTCCTCGATGACTCACAAACTCTTCAAATTCCTACAGTTCCAAATTAGACTAACGCTCTGACAGACAGAGACAGACTTCTAAAATTAGCTTAACTTCTGAAACTATCTCTTCAGGCACCCATTAATCATTCGGGCAGTTAAATTTTCCTCTAAAAATTAACTAAATTAGCTCAACTATGGATGATTTCATAGGGAAATAAAACATGAGAACACCCTTTACATTTATTTATGTACAAAATTTGTCTTGAGCCTAATGCCCCTGCATCATATGGAAAGGGGTGGATGCAAAGGAAGAAGGGTAAACATGTCGGTATACCAGTCTTACATTATTGTTGAATAGAATGGTACTTTGATACCTATAATACTAATGGCCCAAATAATATTTCAACTACTTCAAATAATTAGTAACTACTAGGTGGCATGGGAAAACCATACAAAAGGTAATGAGAGTTCCCCTATTAGAAACTCCTTTCTCATTCTCATTTATGTTTCTTTGAAATTAAGTAGCTCTTTGTGCGTTCTTGTGAGCTCTATGCTTCTTTCATTGGTTGGACTTAAAACTAAAAATCAGATATTATCTACACAAGTGTATATTTCGTGCACCAATGTCCTTTGATGCAACTCCATTTGGGTGAATACTGAATCATGCATCAATTGATCAAAGTGCAGTGGACACATTGATTCCTACACAACCAGGAGCTTTGGATTTTTCATTTATACAACTGTTGGGGATCATTGCCATGTCCCAGATTTCTTGGCAGGTATTCATTGTGTTTATACCAGTGGGTTCAACTTGTAAATGGTATCATTAATATTACATACCATCCACTAGGGAAGTGGCTCGGTTGGCATTAGTTTCTAGAGCTCCATTTGTACAAAGTTTTGGAGAATCAATCTCTGGAGCAACCACCATTAGAATTTTTGACCAGGAGTCTTCGTTCATGAAGAGAAATATCTAGTTGATTGATATGTATACTAGACCTAGTCTCCACAATGTTGGGGCCAATGCAGGGCTTATTATTCTGATGGATTTTCTATCAAATATTGTTTTTGCATTCTCTGTAATATTCCTAATGGAAATTTACAATGATAATAAAAGAAAGCATAGTAAAAAAAAAAGACACACAAAAATTACAACACATTAAACACCCAAAAATCTCCATAAACTATGTTGAGCTGAGCCATTCTATTAATATAAGTGTTGGGTACAAAGGTAAGATCAAAAAACATGCACCTGGGCTTGCCCAAGCCAAGCTAACAATTCCTAGGTGATGAAATTGACTACTCTAACATGCAATGTGGTTGTCCACAACAATATTTGTGCTAACCTAGTGAAAATTTGCATTTTTGGCTGCAAACAATGGTTTTTAGGGTCTCCTTTGGTGCTCAAAAATTTCTGGGAAATTAACCTCAGGCTCTCCTCCAATAACCCACAAAAACCCACAAAGGAATTGGCCCAATTTTGACCTCAGAATTTCGGCCCAATTTCCTCCTAGCTCCTCTAGTTGTTGGCTGAGTTGGGACCCCTATTTGACCCCGTGAATCTACCCAGAAAATTATGCCAAATTGTTTTTGATATCCTTGTCAAAAATCTAGAAAGGCTTGCTCTAGTTTTGACGCTCCAAAATTGAACTCAAAATTCTCGGCCCTTCTCCATAAGAAGAAACTTTAACATGTAGCAGATGTTGGGCTTGCTTCTCCACAAAAATGCTAGAAAATCCCCCACAATTTCCCCCAATCTAATTCGAAACAACCCCATCTCCTCAATCCATTTCACAAGCCAATTGTTGGCTTTGCCTCATCAACTCCCCCAAGAGCCCTTGTGTACTTTCCCCTTTTTGCATCATTGGAGTGTCTATAAGCTCACCAATCATTGTGCATGCGAGTATAACACCTTCATGATCTTGCTAGCTTCCCCAAAGCTAGCCAAGATCATGCTTTGATACCAATTTAATATTCCTAATGGAAATTACAATGATAATCAAAGAAAGCATAGTAAAAAAAACAAACACACATAATTTACAACACATTAAACACCAAGAAATCTCCATTAATTGTGCTGAGTTGAGCCATTTTATTAATATAAATGTTGGTTAGAAAAGTAAGATCAGAAAACATGCACTTGGGCTTACCCAAGGCAACCTAACAATGCCTAGGTGATGAAATCAGCTACTCTAACATGCAATGCAGTTGTCCCCAATAATCTCTACACTGACCTAGTGAAAAACTGCACTGCTGACTACAAACAATGGTTGTTAGGGCCTCATCTGGTGCCTAAAAAATTTTGGGAAATTAACCTTGGGTTCTCCTCCAATAACCCACAAAACCCCACGAAGGAATTGGCCAAATGTTGACCTCAAAATTTTGGACCAATTCCCCCCTAGCTCCTCCAGCTGCTAGCTGCGTTGGCACCAAAATGCTATAAAATCTTCCATAATTTCCTTTCCTTCTCCTTTCATGCTTCCTAGATGAACTAGAAATGTGTGGTATCCTCCTAGATACTAAAGATGAGTAGAATTTTCCTCCCTAGGGTGGCACTCGTGGTCCATCGAAGAAGAGGGTGACTTGGCCCCCACGGAAGACTACGTAGTTCCTGGGCAAGATGACGTAGCCCCTCCTCCAAAAATTCGTAATGTTGTGGAAATACCTCCTTCTCTTGTAAATCCTTCTCTTTTTTCTTGTAATTTGGTCAAGGAATGATTCATCGATAGTGTAGCCCCTATCTCTGGCACCACTCTCCAACAAGAACTGTGTGGCTTCTTTCCTGCATCCCAGCTGAACCAGAAATGCATGGTATCCTCCCAGCTACAAAATATTAGTAGAATTTTCCTTCCTAGGGTGGCACGTGTGGTCCACCGAAGAATATGGTGAGTTTTCCCTTTGGAAACCTCTCAT
The DNA here is from genome assembly GCA_034641835.2 of Pinus albicaulis. NCBI lineage: Eukaryota > Viridiplantae > Streptophyta > Pinopsida > Pinales > Pinaceae > Pinus > Pinus albicaulis. Next base: position 1,696,331,061 of record CM076580.1, on the reverse strand, counting down.
GCTAAACAACACCTGTGACTTAGTCAAACAACTTGAGCAACAATGTGTAAAATGGAAAATTATCAAAAGGTACTCAATGTTTCCTTCCACCCTCTATTTATAATTGTTGCTTCGCTTTTCCTTGTGGGTCCCTCATACATATATAATGATCTCCTTTCCACAAAATTGATTTTTCCTTAAGGGGTGTCCCCCACATTCCACTAAGGTTGAGATTTTTTATTTCTACTAAGTCCCATGTACCAAAAATGTCTCAAATGCCCAGATTACAAAATTGTGCTATGCTTGGCACTCCCCTAATAAAATTCGTTAATCCTATTAAATGAAAAATCAAAATTGGGGATATTACATTCTCTTTAGTGTTCCTCATTCGCTTTCCTGGAGATGTGATTAGTCCATGCATTGCAGGGTTGACAATAATATATGGTCTAAATCTAAACATGATACAAACCTGGGTAACATGATTTCTTTGTTTTGTGGAGACCAAGATGATCTCAAAGGAGAGAATAATGTAGTATTCACGTATTCCCACCGAGCCACCAGCGATCGTAGAGAATTGTAGACCAAACTCCAACTCTCCATCTAGAGGAACAATAGATCTATATAATTTGTAGGTGCGTTATGGGCCACATCTTCCATTTCTCTTGAAAGGACTTACATGCACTTTCCCTGGAGGTACAAAGGTGGAAGTTGTGGGGCAAACAGAAAATGGAAAATCTACTCTTACTCAATCCATTTTTTTCATTGTGGAACCAACAAAGGGATTGATGGAGTCAACATCTCAATAATAGGCCTCCATGAGCTAAGATCCAAATTAAGCATTATTCCCCAAGAAACAAAAATGTTTGGGGCAATATAAGAAATAATCTGGATCCTCAAGAAGACTGCTCATATGATGATATTTTGGAGGCCTTGGACAAGTTCCAATTTTGTGAAATTGTATAGGCAAAAGAAAATAAACTTGATTCCTCAATGCCTGAGAATGGAGGAAACTAGAGCATGGGTCAATGTTAGCTTGTTTGTTTGGTTTATTATGGTGGAGGTGGGTCCCTTTCCCTGCAAACAAGGAAGCCTCATACACCAATTTGGTGTCTGGCTCAGTTGTGGTCATAATATTGGATAATAATAATAATAATAATTTACATGCTTCAAATCACCGACTCATCCATTAAATTTTTCCAAAACCTTTTATCTAATTAACACATAAAGAACCATGAAAAATATAATCCACTCTTACATAATCCATTAGAAGCACCCCCTCTTCCAGAAACAAACTATGTTTCCCATCCATCTATAAAATTCAAATCCATAGGTTTTAATCCATTGCAATTGAAATATCTCAGCAAGAGGTTACAACCTTGGACATGCTTTACAACATGATATGTTTATCCATCCCTGCAAGAAATTTTGTAAACTTTATGACACCATAAATGTCTTCTCCAACTAGCTCTAGAAATTCTCCTCTGCGGCTTACTTAGAGGACACAATACTGTTTCAAATGCTATTGCAATTACATTTTTGAAAACTATCTGGAGTTGTTTGTGGTATGGGAGGCAAGTGATGCTTAATCCATAGGTTCAATAAATGACATGTATTAATCCTCAAATCTAGCAAGGAATATTATCATCCTGCTTGCAGAATGGTGTTGTATTGTTGTAGATGATAGTGCTTTAATTGTTGGGGACAAAATTATTTATAAAAATGAATCTTTAAAGCATGTATGTGATGATATACATCTAATGTTTCTATTGGAAGAATTAATTTCATACCTTATTCACCATACTATATACCTATGACTTCAGCCTTTTTACAAACTCACATTCCAAACACTTTCTACTAGTAGTTTGCAGGAAGAGACCAAATGCTTGTGGCCATGCATAATAGCCACATTGGTCAACATCTCTAGCCTAGCTTCAGATAAATTTTTCTTTGGCTTCTGAATCCATGTGATATCCAAAATAAATCCATCATGTCATTGCCAATAACTCTTCATTTGATTCTCCCTAATATGCATGTGATCTCCAACATATTAAATATGGGGAAATGCCTATAACTAAAGCCTGCCAAGATCTATCTTCAAATCTAAAACACTTTCACCAACCTCCTTCAATACCTTCAACATGTTTTGATCAACCTAGAGATGTGATTAGTTGATAAATTTAGTGTGACAAGGGAAACGCCATAAAGGCTACCTCGACTTAATTTCCTCCATGTGCTATAATTATTATTTTGACACATTAAATTCACTTCCATTCTTGTTTATTTGTTGTTGAGAAAGGAACTGCCTCTATATTTCTTTCTTATCTTCCTTAGAAAATTCACAACAATATCCATAATTATGCACCTTATCAAAAAATGGAAATCTAGGATGATGTGGGATGGGAAACTTGTCCATCATTTCTCAACACCTGGAAAATATTTTTAGTTTGCAATTCTTCTAAAGGATGCACATCATTGAGTAGCATGCAGCAACTTGTGAGGACACTCTCATTTGTACATGCATAAGCAATAATTATAAATTATATAAGAGTACGGACTAAGATGAATTGATAGATTACCCATGAATATCAAAGGGTAACATTTGATTGGATATTCTCTTCTAGGTTTCCATCTTCTATTTGACATCAAAAAAATTGAAATTTTGATCATACGCAGGTCATCCTACCCTTAACTTATTTACTTCTAAGAATGTTTCTTTTCTGCTACCATTATACTTAAATGACATGTAAAATTCCCTCCCTCTGAGGAGAGTCAATGCTAGTAGAAACTTGTCTTTCAATCCCTTTTTCTTTTCCCAACACATTATCAACAAAATAAATCAATGTATCTTTAATTGTCTTTGTGCTCTTTACAAGGCTTATTCCTATAACATGGACCTTCATGTTGTCCAAAAATATTTAAAGATTTTGTGATGCCAAAAACTTTAGGTTCAAGACTTGTTTTAGGTGCTAAATGAGAATTGGCATGGTTATGAGACCCACTGCACATAGATATTTTTTAGCTTCTAAGTTGCTTTGGTCTGAGAGAGATTGATCAAATACACTAATATCACACATGAATTTTTCAACAATAGAGTGAATATATTGCTCTTCTAGTAAGCACCAAAAGTTCTTGTATTTGTGATACCATTTGGTATAAAATCCAAAATGTTTCATACTTCCTAGTTTTTGGGTTGTATTAATCACGGCTAAATGACTAAAACAATACGCATAAATTATCAATCCAGGGACATATTTTATTTCAATGACAGCCGCACTGTCTGTGCCAATACATAAAACTAGAATCAAATCCAAATAAGGGAAATAGTTGTTGAATTAAATGCTGGAAGAAATCACTCATGCAGAAAAAAATGATCTACAAGACTATGATCACACCTCAATTAATCTGTCCTAGCTCGCCACACAATAAATACCCAGCTGGTATCTCTAATCACACATGTGTAACAACATATAAAATATTGGAACTGAAGAAGATCTATTCACAACTAATAACAACAGCAACTGCACTTCCACTGATAAATAATCCATATAGAAATATATATATATACAACTATCTTGCCATTGAAATACTTGCTAAAGAGGAGGGCCCTTCCTCCCTAGCAGGGCGCAGGAAGAGAAAGAACTTAATGGAAACTAAATCAGATGATGCATGTAACAACAACAACAGGATAAATTGTATTAATGTGACCAAAATTACAGAGCCAAAGTAATACCATTCTCTGCTAACATTTCGACCTCAAGGGTCAAGAACTATATAGTGGTTACATCTCAGAAAAACGAGGGATGGATCATGTTGGGTCTCAATCTAGTCTCCTAAACTGAGTTCATTTAATTGTCAACCAGGATTTGTAAACTGATGAAGTGAAATGTACCATATGTACCTAGGTGCTTGTTTCCTAGTGTGTTGTGTGTAGTGTTTTGTGATGTTTTGGTCTTTTATGTTGATTTATGATGTTTTTGGTCTTTTGAAGTTTTATGTTTACAATGAAAATGCCTAGAAAACTAATGGAAAGAAATTGGTGGTCAAAAACACAGTTGAGCCTAATGTATAGAATGGCAAATGCAATTAGAAACACTGAAGCAACATCTGAACTATGACTGAATAGAAACAAGAGCTTGATGATGACTTCTTAAACAAATGACACAAACTAAACTTGAGAAATGATCACTAAATATGCAAGTTCTCTAACTAGACAGTTAAACACTAATTTTATCATGATGCAACATTTTATTCTAAGCTCATCTATTCCATGACTAATTCCTAGTTCTATTCTGCAATTTAATTGAATGTCTCAGAACCTAAACTCAAAGAGTTGTTGATTTCTTTTCAAAGTAGTTCTTTTGAGGAAGAGCTCTGTTTATGATGAGGAAATTGCAGAGATATTTCAGACCTTGTAGTGATGTTATCTTCTGTTCCTATGGTTATGGAGCACTGGTGGTTTTCAGAACAAAAAGATATTTGTAAATAATGAAGGCTGTCTTGTGAATACTAACAACTAAAGTGATCTATTGTGCAAAGGTTGACAGTGTGACTATGAGATGCAAGTGCAATGAGTTAATTTAAGCATGAACTTAAGATGCTTCTAAACTAGAACAATGTTAAACTATAAGTCATCATCAAACTTGAAACAAAGTAGCTGGACATAAATTAAATGCAAAATGGAACTCCGGAGCATTTCTATCTAACATGCATTATTCTATGAAGTTACACAATCTGTTTGTTCATCATTAGTGATATTTTGGAAGAGTTCCTTCTTGTGGAAGAGGTAGAACAGTTCTGACTGTGTACTTGTATGCAATTGAAAGCTAATGAACTGAAAGCAAATGAAAAACTAAATTATCACATCAAGGTCATATCTTGAACTTCTTAAGGATGTCTTGGAAGAATTTCTTCTTGTGGAAGAGTGATTAGAACAAGTGCAACTGTGATAGTGAAGACTAAAAACTACAACTAATTCCTACAATACTATAGCTATTCATCATTCATTGTTATGATCTGTTGGAAGAATGTCTTCTTGTGGAAGAACTGGAATGAATATAACTAAAGTATCTAGTTAAAAACAAATACAAATTCAACTCCTATCCTACAGTACCATAGTCATTAAACATTCATCATTTTAATTTATTGGAAGAGTGTCTTCTTGTGGAAGAACTGGAACGAATATGACTACAATAGCTAGTTAAAAACAAATACAAATTTAACTCCTATCCTACAATACCATAGTCATTAAACATTCATCATTTTAGTCTGTTGGAAGAGTGTCTTCTTATGGAAGAACTAGAATGAGTACGACTACAGTAGATAAAACAAAACAACTACCAATTCAAATGCAGAACGTAAAGACAGCTAGGAAAAACTTATCTAGTTTACGCAAAAGAAATCCGTACAAGGGGCAGGGGCCCTCTACCACTTGACGGCATTCAACTCCAAATTAAATCACGCCTTCAAGCTAATTTTGTCTGCTCCATTAACGATGCAATAGTTTGAACATAATGCTCTGTGTCTTCAAAGACGTAACACAGAGTTTACACAAAATCTAGCAGCAAATCTAACACAGAATTTTCTAACTAAGCTCTCGGCCTACTCAAGAGTTTATAAAGTAAATGCAAATAACAATAATTACAATAATTTAGGAATGATTTCTTTCCTTATCCAAATCATCTTAGGAGTCTTTGAGGTGGCTGCGTGAAGGAGAAAAGACACCTGGACTGAGACAGTCCTAGTAGGAGTCTTCCTTCACAAATGTGTTCCCACGTGCATAACCGTACCCAGAATTCATTTCCTCTTCCATGACGAGCAACACACCATGTAGGCACGACGTGGATCATGCCCATATGCGTTTTTTCTGAAGAGGCCACCTGGAACATGCTCAAACATAAAGGTAGCTGCAGAATCGCCGGTTAGCTACAGAATGCCTGCATTCTGCAGCTAGTTCCGGTCAAAATGCTTAATAATGGCAACAATCACAAAATTCAACAAGTCAGTTATGTAAACCATTCTAGAAGTAATTTTAACTATTTTTATTGATCAATTGGGTTTAAAATGGAAATGGACAAGGGAAAAATGAGGTAAAATGAGGTGAAGGAAAGCAAAAATTTGAGGCTCAACATACCCCCACTGCTGTCTCTTTGCATGTCCTCATGCAAATTATCCTATGAATTCTGAGGCTTCTGCAAGGACATCTAATCCCCTTCTTCTCCTTTGTCTAAAAGCTAGAGGCCTTCTGGGTTTCCTGATCACAAGTTTGAACCTGAGGTTTGTGAGTGCCCTGATCAACTTTTTGTTCCTTGTCTTCATCTTCTCATTGGTCCTCTCCACTTTGTCTATATGCAGGGATAAGGTTGAGTTCATGTCAGTCTTGAGCTTGATTTGATCTTTGAGAATTTCATTCTCATTTTTGATGTGTCTATTCAGCAATTCCAACTCATATCTATCCCTCCTCAATATATCTACTTCAGACAGTGGAGGACTGGGGGTTCTTTCTCTGCTTTCTGAAGCTGTCCTCTCCAAGGTTTCCACATAATCATAAATTTCCTGTTGAGCAGGATCAATTTCAGGGGTTCCTTCATAAAAATCTTCTTCATCATCCTCTTCAATGGGTGTTTCTTCATCTTCTATATTGATTACCCCTGTTTGTTTGATTGGTGTTTTCTTCAGTTTTCCCTTTAATCTGTGGCTTCTCCTAGGCTGAGAGGATCCCTCTCCTTTCTCTGTGACAGATTCCTTGATTATCTTTTCTTCCTTAAGTTGCCTCTTGATTCGAGTCAACTTCTCTAAAATGATTTCCTCACTGCTCTCTTGGACTGGTTTGTCAATTTCAACTTTTGAAGCCCTCCATTTCCTACTTCTCTTTGTAGGCTGTGGTTCAGGTGATGGTTCTTTTGCTTCTTAAAAATGATTTCTTATTAAGAAATCATCCCATGTATCATTTGTTTTAGCTAGATGATGCTCAATCAAAATTTTGACCAAACCATGATGATACAGGGTTGTCTCTAAAAATTGAACTCTTCTCTGAACACAGGAAGCCATCTTCTTCAGACTTTGAAGCAAGAAATATGGTAGGTTTAAGTCTTCTCCCAGGAAATGCATCATTAGTCTGATGTTGTAGACATAAAATGTCCCATATCTACCCTCACATGTAACAAATTTTTGTAAAAGAAGTAATATGTTTCTCCATTTGTTTTTCAATGCAGTACTGGGAATTCCTTTCTTGAATACACTAACATCCATATTTGGTGATTTTAAAATTTGTTTCCAGGAGTCATTGTGGAATTCCCTATTTTTAAACCATCTCTCTCCAGTTCTGGACAATCCTGTAGCCTCTGCTATAAAAACTTCAGTAACAGTAAACTTGACATCCCCTATTTCAACTTCAGTACCTTGGAATGATCTGGCAAATGTTTTGGTGACTTCCTTATGGAAGCCATTAAATTTTTCCAAGAATTGAAGCCATCCTATTTGTTGTAACATTTCCTTGCATTGTGGGTAACCTTCTAAATATTTTGATCCCACAGGCTCAGTCCTTACGATGAAACCCATGATTTTTTTTAATATCAAATTAACACTCTTCTCTACCCACAAAACAATGGATTTTTTTTAAAAATGGCTTCAAGCTTCTAAATGAAAATGGCTTCAATTCTTAGAATGACATACCTCCGTTTTATAGTGGAAACAGCTTCAAAATCTTTGGCTGATATGCTTCTGTTTGATCATGAAAAATGCCTTCGAACCCTTGACCGATGTGCTTCGTTGAACTTGGAGTGATATGAAAGCAATTTCAAATTTCGAGCTAATATGTCTCTCGATAGACAAGGGTGCATGGTTTCGTTACCACTCTCCGGCTCGGGTAATGCATGACTTCAAACTCAATAATCGAAAACACCTCTGGCTCTAATAGAAAATGGTATGCTTCAAATTCAACACTACGCATCTCCTTTGCCTTCGGTAACAATGTAGACTTCAAACTCAATCACTACCACACCTCTGCCTTTGTAGCAAAAGACTTTAAACTCAATCACTACCACAATTCCGTGTCGACAAGGAAAATGCTCCAAACTGGCCCTCGCGGAAGTGGCTTTGAGTCCTCACACCGTTATACTTCCAAATTTACCGTTCTCGCGTTTACAATGCTCAACGTCGTTATAAACTAGCTCGTTCGATGATCATAACATATGGCTTCAGAATGGAATACCGGCTACGGAATGAATTTATGGCAAATGGTCACGGAATAGAGTAGTGGAGTGAGGTGGAGGGCTTGTATTAATGATTGAGGAGACGGCGGAGGATTTTATGACGGCAGAGGGAATCATCATCATTAAATGCTTTGGTTAAGAGACGTGGAAAATTCAAATGCTTTGGCCATTTCACCGCTTAAATGCTATCGGATATGAATTTTGAAATGGAAGATTTTAATACAAAGTCTGTAGAGGGTTTGTTGGTTTTTGATCAATAAAACAATTAAAACAACCTTTCGAATAATCCACAACTAAAATATGCTAAACTTTTATGAAATGCCATCGTAATTTAAATTTGTTACCTCTGCCCTTTATTTGATGTTTTTGTAGCATTTGTCTTCTCTGCTCATCTTTGGAGGAATCTTTCACAATTTTTCTTGATGTTTTTGATTCATGAATTCACTGGATCACTTTGTTGTAATTCTGATGTCTGCTGGTTGATGCCTTCAGGGTTTATAGCTGCGAAAAGACTGTCGGGCTGCAGAAAAGGTGATCAGCTGCAGAATGTCCACTGAGCTGCAGAATGTTCCTGTAGAATATTTTAATCATGAAAATGAAATGTTTCTGGAAGATGGGTGAAATGTTTATGAAAATGGATGAAATGGATGATGGATTATGAAGTGGATAATGGAATAAGAATGGATTCAGTTCATGGAATGAAGGAACATAAGGGCCGTACTGCAATTCATGGCATATTTTTATTCACTTGCAGCAAGATATCAAATTCTATGTTTTGACATGAAAATGAAGTGAATGGAAGATGGAGTGGAATGAATGGAATGGAGTGAAATGTGAATGATGGATGAGATGAAGTATGGATGGATAAGTGAATGGAGTGAGATGAAATGAATCATAAGTACTATGGCACTGAACTTAAGATTTTTATAACAGCTGCTTAGAAACAAAAATGGGAAAAGTTAGAGTGTCAGAGAGACTCTGATTTTCACCCTATCTTTTCTGTATAAACATGCCAATCAGTGATTGGTTTTCATGTTTATACCTTTATTTTATTTTTATTTTTATTTTATTTTTCAAAAGAGAAATGCTTCAGAAAATTTAATCAAGTTGATGAAGAAGAGAGACTCTTCTTCATTAACTTCACATCATTGTCTTCTTGGAACTTCTTGACAAACTCTTCTCTTGAGAGTGGCTTGTGGTATAGCTTCAGTCTATGACCATTCATAAGAAAAGTGACCTCCTCTTCATCTATAGTTCTGATTTTTACTGCCCCATTATCAAAAATTCGAACAATTTCATATGGCCCAAGCCAATGTGTCTGAAATTTCTCTTGAAAATCCTTGAATTTTGAATCAAACAAGAGAGCCCAGTCACCCTCTTTAAATTTCTTCTCCTTGATGTACTTGTCATGCCATCTAGCCCTTTGCTGTTGGACTAGACTTGTTTTTTGAACTGCATCTTGCCTGATCTCATCCAATTCATTAATTTGCTCCAGTCTATGCTTTTGTGCCTCCGTTAGATCAAGTCCTAGCTGAACTGCCATCTTGAATGTTTGGATTTGGATCTCTATAGGAAACAAAACTTGCTTTCCATAAACAAGCTCATAAGGAGTATGGCCTGTTGTGTTTCTCCATGTAGTTCTATAGGCCCACAAGGCTTCAGAAAGCCTATCTACCCAATCTCTTCTATGTAGATGAACAGTCTTTGTTAGGATTCCTTCAATGACCTTATTAGTGGATTCCACTTGACCATTTGCTTGTGGATGATAAGGAGTAGATGTTCTATGTATGATTTTGTACTTCTCCATCATTTGCTCCACTAGCCTTGATGTAAATTGAGCTCCTTGATCTGTAACAATTTCCCTTGGGACACCAAAACGAGTAAAAATATCTTCAAAAAGAAAAGTAACTACAGATGATTCATTAGCAACAAGTAATGGTTTAGCTTCTACCCACTTAGTAACATAATCAGTGCAAACTAATATGTATTTCTTTTGTCTTGATGGAGGACTAATAGGTCCTACAAAAACCAAGGCCCATTTTTCAAAAGGTTCAATGTGTACCTGAGGTTGTAATGGCATCTCACCTGAAGGAGAAGGTTTCCCTACCCTTTGGCAACTGTCACACCTTTTGACATATTCCCTTGCATCTTTAAACAAAGATGGCCAATAATATCCTAAGTTAAGGATCTTATAGGCTGCCCTCTTATCTGCAAAGTGTCCGCCACAAGGTTCATCATGACATGCCTTGAGAATTTCAGGCATCTCATCTTCACGAACACACCTTCTAATGATCAAATCTGAACTCGTCTTGTACAACTCATTAGCGACCCATGAATATCTTGCACTATCATTAATGATTTTTCTTTTATCCCTTGCATTCATAATTGAAGGAAATTTTCCTGAAACTAAATAATTAGCAATATCAGCAAACCATGGAGTTTGAGTAGAAACTGTAAAAAGATATTCATCAGGAAATTGATCTTCAACCGGAGTGTCATCTTTGATATTTTGAATTCTAGACAGGAAGTCAGCCACAGTGTTTTGTTTTCCAGGCCTATCTAGAATAGTAATGTTGAATTCTTGCAATAACAACAACCATCTTATAACTCTACCATTAGTAATTGATTTATTCATTAAGTATCTAATGGCAGAATGATCAGTGTGAATAAAAGTTTCATAGCCTGTTATATAGTGTCTAAATTTGTTTATGGCATGAACAACAGCTAAAAACTCTTTTTCAGTTACAGTATAGTTTAACTCTGCAGGAGTCAAATTTTTACCGATATAATAGATGGCATAGGGAATCAAATCTTTCTATCCCAATACTGCTCCTAGAGCTGTATCGGAAGCATCTGTCGAGATATGAAAAGGTAACTTCCAGTTAGGTCCCCTTAATATAGGTGCTTCAGAAATTTTGGTTTTCAGGGTTTCAAAAGCTAACTGGCAATCCGAAGTCCACTTAAATTCACAATCTTTGGTGAGTAATTTGAAGAGAGGAGATGCTATTTTGGTGAAGTTTTCTATAAATCTCCGATAGTACCCTGTAAATCCTAGAAAACTTCTAACATCTCTTTGACAACTTGGAATGGATAGGTTAGAAATAACTTCAACTTTCGCTTCATCTACTCTAATCCCATCCCCTGAAATGTGGTGCCCTAAAAGAATACCTTCAGTGAACATCATAAAAATTTTTTCATGACTAAGAGAAAGGTTTGCTTCTTGACATCTTTTTAAGACCTTTTCCAAGTTTTCTAAAGCCTCTTCAAATGTATCCCCATAAACTGTAAAATCATCCATGTACACCTCTACACAGTCATGTCTCAGATCAGAAAAAATTCCTAATACTGCCCTTTGGAATGTTGCAGGTGCATTGCACAACCCAAATGGCAATACTCGGTAGGCATAGGTACCCCAAGGACAAGCAAATGTGGTTTTATCTTGGTCTTCAAGTGCTACTTGGATTTGATTGTAACCACTAAATCCATCCAGGAATGAAAAGTACTTTTTACCTGCTAATGTATCTAATACTTGATCTATGAAAGGTAAGGGAAATGGTCTTTAAGAGTAGCTTTATTCAGTTCTCGGTAGTCAACACACACCCTCCATTTTCCATTTTTCTTAGGTACAATTACTAAAGGGGAAACCCACTGACTATCTGAAATAGGATAAATGAAGTTAACATTTAACAATTTTTGTAATTCTTCCTTGACAATTTCCCTAAGATTTGGATTCATCCGTCTTTGAGGTTGTCTGATTGGTTTGCAATTTGCCTCTATATAGATGTGATGAGTACAAGTATTGGGACTTATCCCTTTCATGTCAGTGTATTCCCATGCATATGCAGAAGAATGTCTCTGTAATACTTTGACTAACTCTTCTTGTTGAGATTTTTCTAGGTTTTTGTTTATGTTCAAGGTTTTGCCCGGAAAAATTTCACTTGTAGAGCTGCCAAATTTGTCCATAGAATGAAGAGACATCTGCCTAGATGACAAGAATTCAATATTGGATCTCTCTTGAAATGATTCTTGTTTGTGTTCTGGAGAATATTCAAAGTTTTCTAGAGTATTCATAATTTGATTATCTTCACTAATTTCTGAAATTGTGAAGAGTGGTTGTAAATATTCTTCATCCTCTATCCATTGAGTGTCATCTAGATCTGTAATTGTCCTAGCTGGAGGATATAAAGTGAATTTATTTGTTGAACTACCATCATAAATATACATATCACCGGACCTACAACTAATAAAAGCATCAGCTGTAGCCAACCAAGGTCTTCCTAGTATAACAGGATGGCCTCCTAGATTATTCTTGGGTGTCAGGATCATGAAATCCACAGGGTACTCCCAAGAGTCTAGGGACACTTGAATGTCTTCTATTACCCCATCTGGTCTGATCACAGATCTATCTGCTAATTGTAATAGTGTGGGTGTAAAGAGAAGATTAGGAAGTTTCAGTTTGTCCATGATTTGTCTACTCATGATATTTATTGCTTCTCCTAAGTCAATGAGTGTGTTTTGAATTTCAATTCCATTGATGTGAATTTTGACAACTGGATTTCCTGGGTCAAGGTACTTTGGAATAGTAATCTTACCCATCATAATGTCTGCTATTTGTCCTACCAGTTGAATTTTCTTGGTTTCTCTTATTCTTTTCTTCGTTGTCTTCATACTCAACTCCTTTATTGTTTTGGCTAAAATTGGGATTTCCTTGATGGCTTGCAATAATGGAATTTTAATGCAAACATTTCTCAATTCATCCAAGAAATCATAATTAGGCACCATTATTTGTTTTTCTACACCTTTTTCAATTTGTAATCTTTCCGGAAAGGGAGGTATAGAAGTAGATGTGGATGGTTTCTCTAATACTGGAGTTGGGCTTATTGGATCTTTTTGTTTCAGTTTTTCAATGTTTTGGTCTTGAAAGGATGTACCTTCCTCAAGACTTTTATTAACCCGTAGGGAGTCTTCCTCAGAATTATCTTGTTCTTATATGATCACAGAAGGTTTCCTCTTCTCAAGTATCCTTCCAGACCTAAGTTGAACATCACTAAGGTCTAGAGGAGTAATTAAATAAGTTGGAAATTGTTGTCCTTCTATCATGTATGTATTCTGGGGGTTCTTATTATTGGGGTTTGGTATGGGCTGAGCTGGTAATTGATTGGATTTTTGAGGGAATGGTAATGGAAGTGGTTGATTTTGATGAGGTTGGCTCAAATGATGTTGTTGTGAATTTTGTTGAAGATTTTGAGGAAAATTTTGTTGAGGATTTTGAGGATAAAATTGTGGATATGGTGGATAGGATGGTGGATACTGATAATATGGAGAGTATCTACCATAGGGACCTTGTGATCCTTGTGCCCAAGCTTGAGATTGATTTTGAAATTGGGGCCAAGGTTGCTGCCAAGAATTCCAAGGTGGAGGTTGATTATACATTTGATCATGAAATCCCTGTGTCTGAGATCCCTGCCAAGGTCTTCTAGACACAAAGTTAAGAGATTCTGTGGAATCTGTAGGAGTTTCTTCTTGAAAAACAGCCTTGAGACCAGGAAGAGAAGGACAATTCTTGGTCTCATGTTTCTCAGAACAAATAACACAGTTTTCTACAACTTTTACATCTAAAGGACACTCTCTCAAGGCATGTTTCTTCCTACATTTGGGACAAAAGATTGCCAAGGCATCAGATTCAGCCTTTTGCTTGTTTTGTATCTTGAGGGTGCCTATTTGTTCACTAAGACTCCCTAAGATGTCAGATTTAAAATCATCAAGCATGTGTCCTATTTCTGATCTACTTACTGTCCCAGAAGCAGATTTACTTGCCCTTGCAAGAGCAGGATCTCTTGGACCTTTGACAGTTTTGGATTTCCCTCTGGATAGGTTGATACATAACTCATATATTTCAGGTAATGTGAGTTGTGATATATCCCCTTTTCCCATCATGTTAAGGATATCCAACCATTCATCCCTAATGGTTTTCAACAAAAGAGCTTTTAAAGTGTCTTGATCTAGGTTTTCCATTTGTGCCCTTTTTATGTTGTATTTAAATCTTTCAAACAAATCTTCTAAGTTTTCATCTTCTTTTTGTAACATCTTGAACACTTCTTCCTTATGATTAACCGGCATACAATAATCCAAGTATCTCTCTAGAAATGCTTGTTTCATGTCTTCCCATGTCCTAATGGAACCACTGTTTAAGCTCATAAACCACTTCAATGCTGCTCCTTTCAGAGTTGAAGGAAATAATTTCAATTTTTGAGCATCTTGAAGGTAGTCATAAGTCCTACACAACACTTCAAATTCGAATAAGAAAGTTTCAGGATCCTCAGTTTTAAGTCCATAGAAGTTCGGAAGGATAGAAGGTGAAATGTTTTTCATGGTTGTATTGGTTTCTTCATCAAGTATAGGGAACCCAAAAGAGCTTCCTATTCTACCTCTTCCTCCATCCGCACCTCTACCTCCTCTTCCTCCTTCTCCTCTACCTCTACCTCTACCTCCTCCAAATAATGTATGTTCTCCATTAACAACTCCTCCTCCTCCTTCTTCTGCCATGGTTGACTCTCCTGTGGAAGTAGAAAGGTTTGTATCCTCAACAAAGGTTTTTGGATCCTCTTCTATGGCAGGTTCAGTGAATGAAGTGGAAGGTTTCTTTAATGGAATAGGTGACCTTAGATCTTCTAGAAGTCTAGGATCAGTAAAGGATGGAAGATGGGTTTGAGTTGAAGGTGTACTAGTTCTGGACCTAGATGAAACAAGTGGTGTTCTAGATGTCAAACTTCTGCCTCTGCTGCTTATAAATCTTCCCCTTGAATCTCTCTCCCTACGCATAAAATTGTTTTTGGATGATAAGAAACAAAGGTTACCTAGTTTTCACTTCCCCGGCAACGGCGCCAAAATGTTGTGTCTCAATCTAGTCTCCTAAACTGAGTTCATTTAATTGTCAACCAGGATTTGTAAACTGCTGAAGTGAAATGTACCATATGTACCTAGGTGCTTGTTTCCTAGTGTGTTGTGTGTAGTGTTTTGTGATTTTTTGGTCTTTTATGTTGATTTATGATGTTTTTGGTCTTTTGAAGTTTTATGTTTACAATGAAAATGCCTAGAAAACTAATGAAAAGAAGTTGGTGGTTAAAAACACAGTTGAGCCTAATGTATGAAATGGCAAATGTAATTAAAAACACTGAAGCAACATCTGAACTATGACTGAATAGAAACAAGAGCTTGATGATGACTTCTTAGACAAATGACACAAACTAGACTTGGGAAATGATCACTAAATATGCAAATTTTCTAACTAGACAGTTAGACAATAATCATGATGCAACATTTTATTCTAAGCTCATCTATTCCATGACTAATTCCTAGTTCTATTCTGCAATTTCAATTGAATGTCACAGAGCCTATACTCAAAGAGTTATTGGTTTCTTTTCAAGGTAGTTCTTTTGAGGAGGAGCTCTGTTTATGATGAGGAATTTGCAGAGATTTTTCAGACCTTGTAGTGATGTTATCTTCTGTTCCTATGGTTATGGTTCACTGGTGGTTTTCAGAACAAAAAGATATTTGTAGATAATGAAGGCTGTTTTGTGGATCCTATCAACTAAAGTAATCTACTGTGCAAAGGGTGACAGTGTGACTATGAGATGCAAGTGCAATGAATTAATTTAAACATGAACTTAAGATGCTTCTAAACTAGAACAATGTTAAACTATAAGTCATCATCAAACTTGAAACGAAGTAGCTGGACATGAATTAAATGCAAAATGAAACTCTGGAGCATTCTAACTAACATGCATTATTCTATGAAGTTACACAATCTGTTTGTTCATCATTAGTGATATTTTGGAAGAGTTCCTTCTTGTGGAAGAGGTAGAACAGTTCTGACTGTGTAATTGTATGCAATTGAAAACAAATGAACTGAAAGCAAATGAAAAACTAAATTATCACATCACGGTCATATCTTGAACTTCTTAAGGATGTCTTGGAAGAATTTCTTCTTGTGGAAGAGTGATTAGAACAAGTGCAACTGTGATAGTGAAGACTAAAAACTACAACTAATTCCTACAATACTATAGCTATTCATCATTCATTGTTATGATCTGTTGGAAGAATGTCTTCTTGTGGAAGAACTGGAATGAATATAACTACAGTATCTAGTTAAAAACAAATACAAATTCAACTGCTATCCTACAGTACCATAGTCATTAAACATTCATCATTTTAATTTATTGGAAGAGTGTCTTCTTGTGGAAGAACTGGAATGAATATGACTACAATAGCTAGTTAAAAACAAATACAAATTTAACTCCTATCCTACAATACCATAGTCATTAAACATTCATCATTTTAGTCTGTTGGAAGAGTGTCTTCTTATGGAAGAACTAGAATGAGTACGACTACAGTAGATAAAACAAAACAACTACCAATTCAAATGCAGAACGTAAAGACAGCTAGGAAAAACTTATCTAGTTTACGCAAAAGAAATCCGTACAAGGGGCAGGGGCCCTCTACCACTTGACGGCATTCAACTCCAAATTAAATCACGCCTTCAAGCTAATTTTGTCTGCTCCATTAACGATGCAATAGTTTGAACATAATGCTCTGTGTCTTCAAAGACGTAACACAGAGTTTACACAAAATATAGCAGCAAATCTAACACAAAATCTCTAACTAAGCTCTCGGCCTACTCAAGAGTTTATAAAGTAAATGCAAGTAACAATAATTACAATAATTTAAGAATGATGTCTTTCCTTATCCAAATCATCTTAAGAGTCTTTGAGGTGGCTGCGTGAAGGAGAAAAGACACCTGGACTGAGACAGTCCTAGTAGGAGTCTTCCTTCACAAATGTGTTCCCACGTGCATAACCGTACCCAGAATTCATTTCCTCTTCCATGATGAGCAACACACCATGTAGGCACAACGTGGATCATGCCCATATGCGTTTTTCCTCAAGAGGACACCTGGAACATACTCAAACATAAAGGTAGCTGCAGAATCGCCGGTTAGCTACGGAATGCCTGCATTCTGCAGCTAGTTCCGGTCAAAATGCTTAACAATGGCAACAATCACAAAATTCAACAAGTCAGTCATGTAAACCATTCTAGAAGTAATTTTAACTATTTTTATTGATCAATTGGGTTTAAAATAGAAAAGGACAAGGGAAAAATGAGGTAAAATGAGGTGAAGGAAAGTACAAATTTGAGGCTCAACATACCCCCACTGCTGTCTCTTTGCATGTCCTCATGAAAATTATCCTATGAATTCTGAGGCTTCTGCAAGGACATCTAATCCCCTTCTTCTCCTTTGTCTGAAAGCTAGAGGCCTTCTGGGTTTCCTGATCACAAGTTTGAACCTGAGGTTTGTGAGTGCCCTGATCAACTTTTTGTTCCTTGTCTTCATCTTCTCATTGGTTCTCTCCACTTTGTCTATATGCATGGATAAGGTTGAGTTCATGTCAGTCTTGAGCTTGATTTGATCTTTGAGAATTTCATTCTCATTTTTGATGTGTCTATTCAATAATTCCAACTCATACCTATCCCTCCTCAATATATCAATTTCAGTTAGTGGAGGACTGGGGGTTCTCTCTTCTCTTTCTGAAGCTGTTCTCTCTAGAGTTTCCACATAATCATAGATTTCCTGTTGAGCAGGATCAATCTCAGGGGTGCCTCTATAAAAATCTTCATCATCATACTCTTCCATAGATGTTTCTTCATCTTCAATATTGATTACCCCTGTTTGTTTGATTGATGTTTTCTTCAGTTTTCCTTTTAATCTGTGACTTCTCCTAAGTTGAGAGGAACCCTCCCCTTTTTCTATAACAGATTCCTTGATTACCTTCTCTGCCTTGAGTTGACTCTTGATTCTAGTCAACTTCTCCAGAATGACTTCTTCACTGCTTTCTTGAACCGGTTTGTCAATTTTACCTGTTGGAGTCCTCCATCTCCTACTTCTCTTTGTGGCCTGTGGTTCAGGTGATAGTTCTTTTCCTTCCTCAAAATGATTTCTTATTAAGAAATTATCCCATGTATCATTTGATTTGGATAGATGATGCTCAACTAAAATTTTGACTAACCCATGATGATACAGGGTTGTTTCCAAAAACTGAACTCTTCTCTGAACACAGGAAGCCATTTTCTTCAGACTTTGATACAAGAAATATGGTAGATTCAAATCTTCTCCTAGAAAATGCAACATTAGTCTAATATGGTAGACATAAAATGTCCCATATCTACCCTCACATGTAACAATTTTTTGTAAAAGAAGTAGTATGTTTCTCCATTTGCTTTTCAATGCAGTACTGGGAATTCCTTTCTTGAACACACTAACATCCATATTTGGTGATTTTAAAATTTGTTTCCAGGAGTCATTATGGAATTCTCTATTTTTAAACCATCTTTATCCAGTTCTGGACAATCCTGTAGCCTCTGCAATAAAAACTTCAGTGACAGTAAACTTGACATCCCCTATTTCAACTTCGGTTCCTTGGAATGATCTGGCAAATGTTTTAGTGACTTCCTTATGGAAGCCATTAAATTTTTTTCAAAAAATTGAAGCCATCCTATTTGTTGTAACATTTCCTTGCATTGTGGGTAACCTTCTAAATATTTTGATCCCACAGGCTCAGTCCTTACGATGAAACCCATGATTTTTCAATATCAAATTAACACTCTTCTCTACCCACAAAACAATGACTTTTACTTTCGGATTAAAATGGCTTCAAGCTCTAAATGAAAATGGCTTCAATTTTGGAATGACATACCTTTGATTTATAATAGCAACAGCTTCAAAACCTCTGGCTGGTATGCCTCTGTTTGATAATGAAAAATGCCTTCGAACCCTCGAACTGATGTGCTTCTGTTGAACTTTGGAGTGATATGAAAGCAATTTCAAATTTCGAGCTAATATGTCTCTGATAGACAGTGGTAGATGGTTTCAAGTGCAATACCTCTGGCTCTGGTAACAGAAGGACTTCAAACTCAATACTGAAAAACACCTCTGTCTCTAATAGCAAATGGTATGCTTCAAATTCAACACTACAGCATCTCTGTCTCGGGTAACAACAGACTTCAAACTCAATCACTACCACACCTCTGTCTTTGGTAACAACAGACTTTAAACTCTACACGGCCACAATTCTGTGTTGACAGTGAAAATGCTCCAAACTTCGTCCACAGTGATATGTTATCTGTCCACGGGATCAAGTGGCTTTGAGTCCTCACACTGTTATACTTCCAAATTTACCTCTTATGCTCTGCTCTGCGTTTATAATGCTCAATGCTGTTCAAACTGATATCCTTTAGCTCTGCTCCTGGTGATAATAATATCTCTGTCTTCAGAATGGAATACCGGCTACGGAATGAATTTATGGCAAATGGTCACGGAATAGAGTAGTGGAGTGAGGTGGAGGGCTTGTATTAATGATTGAGGAGACGGCGGAGGATTTTATGACGGCAGAGGGAATCATCATCATTAAATGCTTTGGTTAAGAGACGTGGAAAATTCAAATGCTTTGGCCATTTCACCGCTTAAATGCTATCGGATATGAATTTTGAAATGGAA